>OY979704.1:22920109-23583854 GCA_963855925.1 Inga laurina
GTTTGCAATTTTACCTTTAATGTACTTTTTTAGCTCCAAAAATTACTTTAAAATATTTTTTTGTGCTTTTAACTCTTTAAAATAATTTTTCAGTTGTACCCAATCTTAGGAGACTGACTACAATTTTACCTTTAATGTATTTTTTTTAGTAGTAAAGAGCACCCAAAACTTAGAATATTGATTTATTAATTTTCACCCACTCTAAAATATTTTTTCAGTAGCATCTAATATTTTAAAGTAATTTTTAAATATTTACTTGATTTTTTAAATATTTTTCCACCCACTCTCTCTTACCATTATCACAAAAGCCCTTATGTTTAAACCAATTCAAACAAGTTTTATTTTTGCAAAAGCCAAATTGTCAATCGCTAATCCAAACATAAATTACATTACATAATTTAGCTTTTACCAAAAGTAATATCACAACAAGCCCAATTAAAACAAGTCCAATTATCAATCGCTGTTCCAAACACACTCTAAGTTGCGCCGCCTATTATTTTTTAAATTTTTCCTTTAAATTTCTTAATTCTTAAATCTTACTCCTTATCTCATGTCATAAATATAAGATAAAGTTGACTTTTTTGGATATATTAAGAAGGTTAATTAAATTACTTTAAAATATTTATATTTGTTTTTTCTTCAAATTATTTGCCTAACTTATAAATTGATATATAATTTAATGATACATAATATATAATATGATTAAATAATTTATTTAACTTCCTTAATCTCTCTAAATAAAGTCAACTCTACCTTATAAGACCGGAGGTGATGTTGCATAAACCAAACATATCATATTCCTTATAGCCAAGTCTTCTAATACTCCCAAGTCCTCCGATCTTTTCAAACATTACCTTTACTAAGTACTAACGAAGACCAAAAATTTTTTAGCAAAGAAGATACATAATACTTACGTTTGAAAAGTCTTCTTGGAAAATCTTCGTCAGCTCATCAATGGAAAGTTGGAATCGACAAACTAGATTCCATCATTGTCCTCATTTTCAATTTCCAAAGCAAAACTTATTTAAACATTTCAAAAAAGTAATTTGAACTTTCTAACGTGTTATAAAGTCTTCATCCCAAGTTAAACTCAAGTTTCAACCTTAGTATGTGCTCATGAATGGATGGAACCCACACGGAGGATCTTCTTATCTTCTTTCTTGTCCATCTCACCACCATCTTCACTTGCAATTGTAACTGTTACAATTTTAACTTCGTGGGAGTTACAATAAATTGTTTTTAGGTAAGATTATCAACAATATTTAAACAAGCAAGTCATTGTGCCTCAATATAATTCACTCTGAGTGTGGTTTATTTGAAAGGAAAGGTATTATATTATGAGCAGCAACAAGCAACAACGAAAGCATAGTGTTGGGAATATAACATTAAAGTTCATTACTTAAAATGAGAAAACTTTGTTATGCAATATTCATTGTATATTTAATAAATGAGACATCATTCGAATAGAAAACCTAACCCAAAGCATGACTCTGTTTTTTCAAACAGAACAAAACAGAATCAGACAGAGCATCTCAAATGTCGACAAAATATTATTAGATCCCCTTGATTGTTGCAAGTTCCAAATTTTGATATCTTAAACACCAAAATTAATATCCAATATGCCGACATGTTTGTAAGTCTTTCAGATTAGAGCACTCATATGCCTTTTCGTTTTAACTGTTAAACTTACACCTGAAATCTTAGATACAGAGGCATTATATCTTTTTATTTGGTTCTAACTCAAAACTCAGGTTTAAAGTTTAAAAGCACATTCATATATCACATGGAAGACTACTTATCAAAGGTTTCTTGACAACATGAGAGACACATGCACACTAATAATTATTACTACAAACTATTCTCTTCTCACAAGTCACTAAATTTAAGATAACAAAATGATATTCAATAGGCAACTTCAGAATCCTTGACCATGCGTAACTGCAGTAAAACTCCTTATTCCTTGAGGCAGAAGAACTCAAGATTTGAGTAAGAGCAACGATCAGCGTAGTGATAGCTATTTCACCTGCGTCCAGTAGACAAACCATATTGAAAAATAAGCAAGATAAAGCATAATCAGCCGAGAACAAAACTTTTTTAGCGAATACTACATCTGGTCTCTAATATAAAAGGGAGTTGAGGGCTGGATTCGGTCTTAAATATATGAGCTCAATCCATTTTATCCACCATATTTATCATTTTTTTAAAATTATTTCTATTGATTACACAAATTAAGGAAGTTTGCATCAATAGGTAGTTTCAATGCAAATGATTTAAGGATTATTTTAGCAAACTAACATACATTTTTTATAAATAACTAATTCAACTAATTTATTTAATGTACCCAAATTAGCTCAGTAGATCTTATATTAAGAACCTGAAGTAGTAGAAGAAAGATAAAAGGAAATGGAAAATAAAACCTCTTTTAAATAATAACAATACTTGAAAAATTAAGATAGCTAATTTATTACCTCAAGGGGAATTTTTTATTGATATTCAACCAAATATTTTGAAACAAAGAGCCCCTTCAACATAAAGTTGATCTACCAAGTGACCAAACCATATGAAAAATTTGTGTCTCCAAACTCTAACGAGGAAGAGAGAACCGCAAACTCCCCAAAAGCCTGCTGCAAACCCAACTCCCATCCCAAGATACAATGACTTCAGAAAGTCATCATCTTCGTTTCCTTCAATCATCTTTGGGTGATCAAAAGCTTCTTTCTTGTGGCACTTCTTTGGAAGAGGATCTCCACAAAGATCAACATTGCCAACAAAGCTCCATGAATCAAAAGTCTGAATTTGAGTTCCTAGTGGGATTTGTCCAATGAAATTGTTGTATGATAGGTTCAAATAATCGAGGAAAAACAAATTAGAGATTATTGGAGGAATTTCTCCTGAAAGCTTATTGTAGCTGAAATCAAGAGATTCTAATTCTTTCATGCCGCCAATTTCTTTGGGAATCTTCCCAATCAAATGGTTCCGAGATAAGTTTAAGGACTGCATTTGAGTCAAGTGAAACAATTCCTTAGGAATTTCTCCAGACAAATTGTTAGTGGAAAGATCGATGCTATGCACAAGCATAAAGTACTTGGAATCAACCATAAAGAACGTGTAATCCAATTCTCTTCCTTTAGCAAAGACTTTTATCTCATCTACAGGAAAATACTCGTCAATCGGCTGCATGATTTTGTCTAGGCAATGTGGTATAGGTCCTGAGAGTTTATTCTCAGCGAGATCCAATACTGTCAAACGAGTGAGGTTGCATAACAGTGATGGAATATTGCCTATAAATTGGTTTCCCCTCAATTTGATAACATATAAACTTTGTTGCATGGTATTGGGCAAAGTTCCAGAAAATTTATTTCGCTCTAAAATGAGGTAATTCAATTGTGTCCAGTTTGACAAGTCAAATGAAATTTGTCCGAAGAAACTATTATGACTCAAATCCAATTGCTCAAGAAGCTCTAACGAAGCTATTGAGGGAGGAACTTTACCAGTTAGCTCATTACTCCCCAAATTAAGGTATTCTAATTGTTTCAAATTGGCCCAACAATCATCAGGAAGTGCTCCACTCAAATGATTATATGATAAGTCCAACTCAATCATCATGTTTTCCTCATTACTGTGAAGATGGCACAATAACGAGGAAAAAGATCCTGACAAAGAGTTATGAGATGCATAAAAGTAAGAGATATTTCCTGATAGTATGACATTGGATATGTCATCACTAATTAAGTTGTTTGAGAGATCAACAATCTCAATTCCTGCTACAAATTTCCAGAATGCACCTGCATCAATTTTTGAAATCCCTGATGTAGAAATGTCAAGATACTCTAGAGACCGCTGTGTATAGAGCCATGTTGGAACATTAGGACCTATTCTTGTGTTGCCCACAATCAAATACTCAAGTTGAAATGGTGGGACCCATTTAGGATTAATGTCAAATTTGAAACTCGTTGAACTTAAATCCAGTGATTTTAATTTTGAGAAATTGGAAAAATTGTTTTCCGTAACAACACCCACCAAAAAATTGTGTCCAATGCATAAATCATTCAAGTTTTGGAGTTGTCCAAGGGTTTCTGGAAGATTGCCACTCAATCGATTGTGGGACAAGTCTAAGGTGAATAAGGAAGAAATATTTCCAAGAGATGATGGAAATACACCATTGAACAAATTATATTGGATATCCAAGTACTGCAACCGTTCATACTGACCTAACCAATCTGTAATTGATCCTTCAAGGTTATTCTTACTTAAATCGAAATGCTTGAGGTTTTTAAGATTGAGCAAGGCTTTTGGTAACTGACCATAGAAACTGCAACTATGAAGGTCAAGATGATAAATGTGATTGGTGATATTAAAGAATGAATGAGGTAATTTTGACTTCATATCATAGTTGAAAGAAAGATCAAGAACCTCAAGTGATGTAAAATTGGAATAATCAAGGGAGGGGAAATCTCTCAATGCACAATAGCTCAAGTGCAACTCAGAGAGTGAAGGAAGCATGGCTATATAGTGGAGCCATTTGGTTTCATTTCCAATATCATTTCCACTAAGGCCAAGATATTTTAAGGAAGAAAGTTGAGAAAGCCAATGAAGGTCATTTATGACTAAAACATGATTAGAGGAAAAGTCAAGATAGCGCAGAGCAACAGAAAAACTTGCTGAATGATTGGAAGTAGCAAGTGATTGGTTGTGAAATTTGTGTGCATCAAAAGGAGATTTGGAGATTTGGCATGGTGGCATACTCACAGTTTCAAAGCGATTGTAACTCAAGTTCAAGTGGTTGAGAAATTCAAGCTGAAGCACACACAGATTAATCTCACCTCGTAATTCCTGATTGGAAAGAGAAAGCTCTATAACTCTCCCTGTGATGTGGTCGCAGTAAACCCCCTCCCACAAACAGCAATCATGTTCAACAGTCCAAGAAGAGAGTTGGTTGGCTGGATCTACCACTCCTTGCTTGAAGATTAAAAGCAGTCTTCGATCTTTTTCATTGCAACGTATCACCCTGTTTGAGGTAACCACGGTTTTGTCAAGTGTTGTTGCAAATAGCAAAAACAACAAAACAAGGGATATTTGTGAAGCAAAGCTTGCCATTGTGATTTTATGTTTGAGCATAATGGCCTCAATGAAGTCTTTCCTTGATATATATGAATATATATATTTATATATTGAAAAGTATGAAGTAATAAAAAATTTAAATGCCTTGAAAACATTGAAAAGTCCAAGTCTTCATATCGTTTCAATAGAAAATCGTGTCATGAATTCATGCAAATGTTAACTGCATTCTTATCTTTTTGGTTGAAGTGTAAAAATGTGCATGACATTTTTCTAAAAATGTCTCCAACACTAAAGTTTTTTTAAGGTAAAAGTGGCTATGAACTTCTAAAATAAGAGTAAAAATACCCATTCACCATTAGTTTGACTTTTTTTTTTTTTTTTTAAACTGAAAGTGGGTGACATGCATGAATGAAGGATAACGTAGATGTTTAAGAAACAACTTGCAAGAATAAGTTGTTGATTGGGCAAGGAAATTAAAAT
This sequence comes from Inga laurina, assembly GCA_963855925.1. Taxonomy (NCBI): domain Eukaryota; kingdom Viridiplantae; phylum Streptophyta; class Magnoliopsida; order Fabales; family Fabaceae; genus Inga; species Inga laurina. The sequence goes on from OY979704.1 coordinate 22,925,651, forward strand.
CTAAATAAGACAATGGTAATATAATAGATAGAAGAATAAGTTATTAATCGGGGCAAGGAAATTAAAATTTGAATAAGAAAATAGTAATATAATACATAAAAATAGACAGGGAGTGAAGAGGGAGCAAGTCTTCAGATTGGTGTAGTTTCCATCCACAGGTTGCGCCTAGAAGAAAAATAAATCAATTATCTCTCATTAGTGGAAATTTGAAAGAAAAAACCATATGTATTCGCAAAAAAAAAAAAAAAAAACTTTGCCCGAAATTTAATATACATTCAGGCTCTTAAATACAACTTTTTGCTTTTATAATAAGAAAAATAACCTATAAATTATTATTTACACTGTTTATTTTCAGTTTATATTATCAACAAATGACAAGGTGAGAAACTGCACACAATCATATAAATCTTGGAAGGCAATAGTTGGGGGATGTAATTTCAAATGATCAAGAATATAATTCAAACGTAAATCAAATATTTAGTTACTGAAATAAAAAAGAATTAGTCTAATTTTTTGGTTTTAGCCATAAAATGAAAAAATTAATGCCTTTTTAATTGAAGGGACATGCACTAATAGTCTTGATGTTACGAGTGGAATCGAACACAAAATCTCTCACTTACAAGGGAGTTTTCATGCGACTAGGCAACAATGTCATTAGCAAATTAATGTGTTTTTTTTTATATCTTGAGTGCAAACTCTTAATTTATTATTGATATACTTCATCTGTTACTTATTATAGAGTTTTTTTTACCTAATTTACATGGACCAAGGAATGATAATTAACCTTGGTAAAAAGAGGGAATGATAATTAACTTACTAAACCTGTCTTAAATAATATAAATTTTCATTTAACATAAATTAATATAATTTTCCAACTTTACCCCTATTGATGAGATTTTGAAGGAAAGATAAAAATATAAAGAGGTACATTTAAACATTAATTACAAGATAGAATTGATAAATACATATTAATGACTCTCCAATTGACTTAAATGTTAAAAACCAAAGATTTTTTTTTTTTTTTAAGGATGCACCATATAATTGGGATTAAAGGAAATATATACTTCTATGCATCTATGCTAGAAATTCTCTACAATTGAAAGCAAGAGTGGGCTTCTCAAAGCCCAATACTTATATATAGATGACCTAGATTTGATGAGTTTGGAGAGTTAAACACAATGCTTAGCATTGAAACCAAATTTGTTATTAGACTACAAGGCCCCGGTACTAATATTTAGATGTCATAATTTATGGTTTCTTCAAGCTCTCTTTAAATTGAATATATCATATGCTTTTAATGTAGAAATTTCGCATTCATTTAATATTATCTTTACTCCAAACACACCACAAAATCATACCTCTTAATTATATTCAATTTTTTTTGATGAAGTCAAATTATATTATATGTTTTTTTTTTTGTCTTCAACAAATTACATTATATATCGAAATAACAAAACAAATGAAAGTTGCAACATGAAACTCGTCACGATGATTTAATTGAGTAGAAACTCAATGAATCTTTATTTACGTCATGATGATGTTTATAAGTTGTGAAAATCATTACAAATAAAATGTAGCTTAAAAAAGAGAAAATGACAGAAAAGGAATCGGAAGAATGACGAAAAAATATCACTTAAACTTTAAAATCTCAAATTAATCATTTGACAAATATTTGCGTTGTCAATCCAATTAATATTCTAGTTAATCACATTACTCTTCTTATTAGTGGGATTTTGAAGTTCAAATGGTATTTTTCTTCATTCTCCTAAAAGAATTTTAAAATTATAAAATCCTAAATTAAATTTGTTATCAAGAATTGATAAGGGAAAATTCCATATAAAGCTAGTTAAAATAGGAAAATTTTAAATTAGGTTGGTAAATTAAATAAATCTTTAATTGAGCCATTAACCCAATTTAGGATTTCAAAATATGGGTAAGATGTCTTTAATGCCCCCTCCTCTCTTTTCTCCCCCCTTAAAAGAGTTTTATTGCCTTATGATTTTATTGCTTTATATATCAACATTAACATATGCTAAATCAAAGGAATTTTTCTGTGTTTTAAAAGAATTGCCAAGAATAATTAATTCAAAGAAAAATGTGAAAGTGTAACACAGGCCATGCTAGTTTTTCCCCCTAAGAAATCAATTAATTTATTGATGATTGATATTAATGATACAAAACGAAAAAATAAAGGTGATTTTTTAAAAAAACAATAATGTAGTTATTTTTACCAAGTGAGGAAAAACAAGAAAGCATAACACATACCAACTTGACTTTACAAAAATCAATTGAAATAAAAGTCACTTTTATCAACATTAATCTAAACTAGCTCAAAATAATTTTCACTAACACTTAAATGTGAGTTTTTCAAAAAATAACTTAGTTGAGATTTCAATTCTTTAAATTTTTCATTCTTAAATGTAAATTATTAATATTAATTATTTGTTTCCAATAAGAGGCATGTAAATTTCATATACTTCTATGAATATTTTAGATAAAAAAGATAAATGTATTTACAATTTCATAAAATGCTTTACATATTAAAATATAGAACTTTAAAAAAACTTTATATATGAAACAAATATAGCAAAATTTATACTTAATATATTATTAAAAATATTTATAGTGACGTATATTATAATTTTTTGAAAAAAAATATTCATGTTAATAAGATGAACTCCTTGTTCAAAATATTGTACGTTTTTGTTCTTATGATAATAGTTAATATATTTAAAGAATAGATGAATCATGTTTTGTTTTATTAAATATTATTGTTGATATATATAGGTGAGCATATTTTTTTAACAGCATACATATGCATATTGAAAAACATAAGTTAGAAAGTAATAAAATTATTTAAAGAAGAGAGATAAGAGGGTATTAAAGTTATTTTACCTACAATTTGAAATCTTAGATTGAGTTAATGACTCAATTAGAGATTTGTTGAATTTACCAACTTTATTTAGAAATTTTCTTTTTTAAGTAGCTTTATAAGGAATTTTCCCAATTGATAAGATAATAATGAAACTTGATAAACAATTCAAAATTCATTTTATGAAAAATATTTGATTTATTATTTTATAATTTTAAAATTCTTTTTCTATCATTCTCCATATAAAAAAAGAGTAAGTATATAACACGAATTTTTTATAGTTAAGTCTTCTAATACTTCCAAGTCTTTCCATCTTTTCCGAGAAAAACTTGGGTCATTCTCGCATCATTAAAAGAGCTTTCGTTTTCTCTCTCAGTGAACAGTAATATTTCTCTGTCGTGGTTTTTTTTACCGTTGCTGAGCAACGGTCTTCAACGTCGAAGCTCGCCGTTGGGTTTGCACCGTCGGAGTTGCTCTTTGTAGATGCACCGTTGGGAGGCTCACTGCATCGTCGCCTAGCGTTGAGGATAAAGGTTCTATCATCTACGTTTTCAACTCTGTTTCTGCGACACTCTGTTTTCGGCGTTGGTGACCTTCGTCGACACTGAGCTCCACAGTTGCACCGTCGGGAAGATATTGCAACGAAGTGGGTCTCTGTTCTTCTTGCTACAATTGGTTTACATTGGAAGTTTCTGTCTCGGCTAGCCATCATCGTCCTCACTTCTCCTTCACATTTTGCAAAGTGCTGAATTGGGATCCCGTTTTGGTGCAGTCATCGGCAATCTGAGCGATGAACCTAGTTTCTGGCTTGGCAAAGTTATCGGTGATCTATGTGTAACTTGAGAATTCCTTTAAAAAAGAATGAGAAGCAATATGCGTGAACGGGATAGAAGTTGTTAGAGAGTACCTCTGATGCCGACGTCGGAAGAGCAAGATGCTATGGTACGGAGCCGAAAGAAAGTTAGAGATGGGGAGGATGAGTTATCTGAACATCAATCCCTTGTACCAAGGGTGGAGGATTGGATGATTGATGAAGAGGTGGTGGAGGAGGTTCCTACAAAACCGAAGAAATCTTACAAGGAAGCCTGCGTCGATATACCGAAGGCGGGAGACATGTCTGATGAGGAGGAAGAATGGTGGCGTGGTGATGGATGGAAATCTAGAATTGAGGTCGAGATCACTCAAAAAGGTCCAAATATTGTTGTCTCACCGGAATTCCGTCAAAAGCTAGCAAAGAAATGGAGTACTTATCTGATTGTTAGGCTTCTAGGCCGCATGGTTCATGAAGAACAACTTGGTAGAAAGTTGCAACAACTATGGGGTCAAAGGGGTGAGGTAACTACGATAGAAATTGGTTCTGGATATTTCTTGGTTCGTCTAACAAGCGAGGAGGATTATGAGTTTGCTTTGACTGGTGGCCCATGGTTATATATGGAACATTACCTAACTGTACAGCCATGGAAACCTGAGTTCGATCCTGATGCTGGGGAGGTACCGAAGATTGGTTCTTGGGTACGTATTCCAAAATTTCCAGTAGATTTTTATGATAAGGGCATCTTATACGTAGTGGGTAGTCAGATTGGAAGGGTACTTAAGGTGGATAATAATACTTTGAAACAAACAAAAGGTCGCTTTGCTCGATTATATGTTGAGATAAATCTGAATTCCCCGTTGCTCCTATCATTTATGATTAATGGCAAGGAAAAAAATAGTATATGAGGGCCTACACTTGATATGTTTTTCATGTGGGAGGTATGGGCATGGGTCCGAACACTGTTCACAAAAGAAAGAATTTAGACCTTCGGGCGTACAAAGTTCGGAGACTGAGTGTGAAGGGTGGACAGCGGATTCGATGTCGATTAACCATAACCCAAAAGCCATAACCTATGGTGAATGGATGGTGGCACCCAGGCGTCGCAGGGTGCAGCGTGGCACCGGAGGAGAGTTGAATGTTAGACGGGGAGGGGTGCGTGATTTGCGTAGAAATAATAATGTTGGAGGATCAAGATTCGCAGCACTAACAGATGAGAATACGGAAGAAAAGGGAAATGAAATCACTTTAATGGCAACCAATAATTCAGAACATGATACTACAAATCAAGAATCTTCAAAAGTCAGAATTATTAAATCATGTGGGTCCTTGCCTAGTAAGATGAAGCCAGTGGTGATTAATTCTGGGATTAAAGAAAATGTGGTGGAATGTAAGATGGATTTGGTGAACCCAATGGAACATTATCAACAAGTGAAGAATAAAATGGTAGACCAAGGTAATTCTAGTTTTAACTCAGAAAGTGGCAAAGTACATAGTGCTAGGGGCTTGGCGAAAAGTATTAATGAAGGAAGGAAGGGTGTCGTGGGATCCTCCAAATTTCAACCAATGAAGGCCTATTCGAGTACGTCTTTAAAATCTGAAGGTGTGAAAATTTAAACATCAAAATCTATGAGGAATAGTGCTTCTAAACCTATTGATCCAGGTGCAGGTAGAAAGACTAACTATTCAACTAGTATAAATCTCCCAAGTGAGGAGGGTGATGTTGTTATGAAGGAGTCGGTGAAGGAGCATACGGGCCTACGTCCCAGTAGCGTGTTCCAGATTGTTGGAAACCTTTATCTTTTATTATTTGTTTTAATGATAGTTATGACATGGAATACTCGGGGTGCCGGTGGTGCCTCATCTCGTTATTTAATCAGTGACATTATTGAGAAACAAGGAGTTAATTTCTTTGCTCTATTGGAACCTAGACAGGCGGGCATAAAGGCAAAGTTATTGGCTCGGAAGCTTGGATGGTCTAACATGTATGTGGTTGAAGCACAAGGATTTAGTGGGGGTATTTGGTTATTTTGGGATTAAAGTTGCAACTTTTCAATTATTTCAGTTGGTGAACAATTTGTCCATGGAATGGTGAATGCAAGTAATGATAATGAATGGTCTCTTACAATTATTTATAGGCATCCTAATATGTACCCAAGGCGCCTTCTATGGTCTTCATTAAGAGACATTAGCCAGGTTGTTCGTGGGGGTTGGTTGGTCGTTGGGGACTTCAATGCTGTTTCGTGTCCTGAGAATAGATGGAGCATGAAAATACGGGAAACCAGTAGAGTTGATAGATTTTTCTGGGAGTGGATTAATGATACTGGATTAATTGATATTGGCTTTAGTGGTCCTCATTTACATGGGGACTCCGTCTAGTCAGAGCAGGATCGATAGAGCATTGGTGGATGGCATGCGCAGTTTCCTAATGCATTGGTGCTTCATCTACCAAAGTATAAATCAGATCATTGCCCCATTTTGGTTAATACTGACAAGGTGGTGCATGGTGAGTATAAACAAAGGCCTTTCCGTTTCTTCGCCCCATAGGTTATGCATGATGAATTCTCAGATTTTGTTAACGGCAAATCGAATGTTAAAGAAGATTGGTGTGGATCTTTAGAGGATTTTACTGAGCAACTGAAAATTTGTAACAAAGAGGTATTTGGGAATTTAAATTATATGAAGAACAAACTCTATAGACGCCTTGATGGGATTAATACCACAATTGCTAGAGTTGGGACATCAGTGAGATTAGAGAAATTGCAATGTGAATTATGGAAGGAACTTGAGAAAATCTTGGCCCAGGAGGAAATTATGTGGCTCCAATACTCTCGTGCTACTTGGTATATTCAGGGTAACTGAAATACAAGATATTTTCATTCAAAGGCAAATGGTCGAAGAAGACGGAATCGGATCTTAGCTCTTAAACTTGATTCTCAAGAATGGTCTTATGATGAGCAAGAAATACGAGAATTTGGCAGTAATTTTTTTGAAGAACTATTTACAGACATGAGTATGTACCAGGGGTCCTTGGTGTTTGGGTGCACTTATCCTGAGATTGATAAAACTGATAAATGTGCTTTGGGAAGACAGGTAAATGAAATGGAAATTAAACGAGCTTTGTTCGATATGGGTTCCCTAAAAGCTTCGGGTCCTGCTGGGTTAAATCCTCTTTTTTATCATAGCCAATGGGATACGGTTGGTCTTTCGGTGACATCATTGGTTAAAAGGGTATTTTCTGATCCGGAATGGGTTTATCATATTAATGATACTCAAATTGTGTTCATTCCAAAAATTGATCATCCACAATCTTTCCGTGATTTTCGGCCAATAAGCCTCTGTAATGTAGTGTATAAGATTGTTACAAAAATTATTTCAAATAGATTTAAATCTATTATGCCATTGGTTGTGGCCTCGAACCAATGTAGTTTTGTGAAGGGGCGCCAAAGTACTAACAATATTATTCTAGTGCAGGAAATCATTCATTCTATGCGGAGTACGAAGAAGAAGTAGGGATTTATGGTAATCAAGATTGACTTGGAGAAAGCGTATGATTGAGTTAGATGGAGTTTTCTTTTCGAATGCTTGAATGAACTGAGGATTCCTGACTACCTCTGTGACATCATTAAAGCCTGTATATCTACTCCGCAAATGCAGCTACTTTGGAATGGGTGTGCTGCAAAAGCCTTCTACCCTTCCAGAGGAATTCGTCAAGGAGATCCTATCTCACCGTATCTCTTTGTTATTATGATGGAGAGATTGGGGCATTTAATCCAGACTGCAATAGATGATGGAGATTGGAAACCTTTTACGTTGTCGAGGCAAGGTACGGCTATTTCTCATGTCTTTTTTGCTGATGATCTCATTCTGTTTACAGAAGAAAATATGGATCAAGACGGGGTGGTGAAAGCTATACTAGATGATTTTTGTGAAATATCTGGGCAGAAAGTAAATACTGAAAAATCGCACATTTACTTCTCCAAGAACGTGGGTCATACGAGAAAAAAGGACATTAGTGAGTTCTTGAATTTTTCCCTATCTTCCAACCTAAGGAAATATTTAGGAATGCCGATCTTGCATGAGCAAAGTACTAAGTCCTCATACAGATTTATTCTTGATAAAATGAATGTTCACCTAGCAAGCTGATGTTATCGATGGCGGCAAGACATACTCTAGTATCATCAATCGTATCGGCTATGCCATCCTATGCAATGCAAACTATACCCCTCCCTCTAGGTACTTGTGATGAGATAGACAAAAAGTGCAGGCAATTTATTTGGGGGAGTACATCCACGAGTCGTAAGCCACATATGGTAGCTTGGGGTCGTGTGTATTCTCGGAAGAATGATGGTGGACTAGGCTAAAGACAGGCAAGGCTTCAGAATCAGGCTTACATGACGAAATTGGAACTTGATACACAAACGAGATGCACAATGGGTTCGTTTTCTTCATAAGAAGTATAAGACGGGCAGTGATTTGGTGCCAAAAGTAGAAAAACAACGAACAGAATCCAACATATGGAAGGGGATTAGACAAAGTTGGGAAAGTGTAACTGAGAGTATTGCCTGGAAGATTACATATGGAACTACGGTGTCTTTTTGGCATGATCTATGGGTTCCCCATTTTGACAGATTGGAGAGTTTGACACTTCAACCATTAACAAATGAAATAAAGGAATGGAAGGCGGCTGACTGTATTACTTCGTCGGGTCAATAGAATCTGGATAAGTTTGGGCATTTATTACCAAAACATGTCGTGTTAGCAATTCAAAGAGTGAATATTAACCGCAATACTAGTGGTGATATTCCTATTTGGAGATGGACATCTGATAGTAAATTTGCACTAAAAGCTGCGTACAAGAGGTTAGCCGGGCACGTGAAAGCCATTCTTTGTTTGGATGGAGGCTTATATGGAAGCTGAAGGTCCCTCAACGTTACAGAATGTTTTTGTGGTTATGCGCTCATGGTCGTTTACTGACTAACTTGGAACGAACTCAACGGGGAATCCACACGAATGAGATGTGCCCTCATGTTCTTCGAGAGTGTGCGAGGGTTAAAGAGATATGGAGTGAGATTCTACCTAGTCCATGGCATCGGGATTTCTTTGGCTCAACAGATAGAAACAATTGGTTAACATGGTTTTTACGTTGTCATGGTCATGTGTATAGCTACGAGTTTCGACATTGGTTTACAGTTCTATGTAGGTATATTTGGTTGGCAAGAAATGACCATATTTTCAACAATAAACAATGGAGTAAACAGGAGTTATTGGCACGTACTTGTTCGGTGTTGTCTTGGGGTATGTCTACCCACATGCAACCGAAGTCTTATATCGCACCAAGTATGGGTTGGCGACCTCCATCTGCTGGGATGGTTAAAGTTAATACAAATGGATCCAGGAATGAAGCGTCGGGGTGCTATACTTGTGGTGGGGTGATAAGGGATGAACAAAGCAGATTTATCCAAGGGTTTATGTTTAGGATTGGACGCGGGTCAGTCATCACAGCAGAAGCCTGGGGAATTTTGTGGGGTATGAAATTAGCTTGGGAAGGAGGATTTAGGCATATTATTGTTGAGAGTGACTGCAGCGAAGTATTGGATCTTATTCAAGGACTGGTGCCTGATGAACATCATGATGCTACTTTAATCTTGAAAATTCAATCGATGCTGAAACGTGAGTGGGATGTGGAGATTCTACATTGTTGTAGGGAGGTGAATAGGGTGGCGGATTACTTGGCAAAAATAGCATGGGATATGACAGTGGATTTTCTTGTAGTTGACAGGGAACCTGCTGAAGTTAAACGTTTGCTCAAGGAAGATATTAAGAACCAATACATTTGTACTGAGTTAGTAGAGTAGAACTTGTAGGGCTATGCCTTCTCTTTTTCTATCAAAAAAAAAAAAAAAAAGTAAGTATATAACACGGATTTTTTACAGTCAAGTCTTCTAATACTCCTAAGTCTTTACAATCAAGCCTTCTAATACTTCCAAGTCTTTCCATCTTTTCCGAGAAATACTTGGGTCATTGGGTCATTCTCACATCATTTTCCATTCTTTTCTTCTCTTTCAATTTCCACAGCCAAATCGTTTGAACGCTTCAAAAAGTAAAAGTTGCATAAGCAACAATAAATCTTATCACGACATAATGCAAGTAGACCACCCAATTAGAGGTTACTCTGCTCTTATTTTTATAAGGTCTTAAAATTTAAATTTAAATTGTCTTGATCTTTTTTATAAGAGTCTAATAAGAGCTGTTTGAACATTTAATGAGTTTTTTTTTCATCTTTTACCTTTATTAATTATATGTATTGCATTAATTAAAAAGTTATTAATACTTATATTTACTTTATTTCTCTCTCTTACTTACTCTCTCATAAATAAATGCATACTTGAAAAAAAAACTTTATTTAAGACACACTTATTTTTTTAACTAATTTTAACTACTTTCTTAAATCTTATAATTCGATTATCAGAGTCTTATAAATAGAACCGGAAGGAGTATTTTTTACAAACTTTAAGCTTTAAAAACAAGAAAAAATTTTGTAAATTATTATTTGGACCTTTATCTTCAGTTCATATTATTAACATCAATGACATGGTGTTACTAAAAACTTCACACAATCATATAAATAAATCTTGAGAGACAATAGTTTGTGGGATGCATTCCCTTTGTTTTAAATTAGAATGTTTGCAAATAATTCACACGTAATTCAAATATTTATTGATTGAAATAGGAAAATAATTATTTTATTTTTTATTTTAGCTAGAAATGAGAAAATTAATGTATCTAATTTGTATTTTGAGTTCACACACGCAATGCCTTGGGATAAAAATAAATTAATTTTTGAGTCGTATGCTTGATTTATATTAGCAACTTTTTAAGATCATTATTAGGCGGATAAAAAAGTTACAAATTAAAAATCTTAAGTGCGGCCTAAAAATTAAGTTTACATCTACCTTTTGTTTAAAAACATTACACAACTTTTCAAAAAATCAAAGTTTTCATATGAAAATTCAAAGCCTTGGCCCCAAAGTATGCTCAGTTTCAGTCTTCCTGTTGATTATATCAATGGAACCTCCCATGGAAGGTAACTCCCATTGTTATCATCTCTCTCAAATTTCTTTGGTGAAATTGATTTTGCTAATTTCGTCAAACATCATTTTCAACCATGAAATCCACAAAGGACTCTGTAAGTCGCTGCCAATCAACGTATGCAAATGGGATGACCCTCCACAAAAGATTTTTTTTTTTTTTTGGGCTAAGCATTGGTATCATCCTTGAAGGCAATTTAAGACATTATTAAATACTAAATATGGGCACTTCCCATATCATAGATTCAAATTTTAATTTATCATGTCATAAAATACTAACTTTTTCTAATAGACTTAACCCCATTGGTACCCCATAATGGATTTGACTCAACAAATTTCCCTCAAATTTACTTGATTAAGCCCAATCTAATGTATTTTGGTCCTCTAAAATTAATTTATGTATCTTGAATCAAAACATCCTTTGGATGTTTTGACCTTAAAAATAAGAAAAATAAAAGAAAAATTGATACATGAGCAAATTAAGGAAATTTGTAAAATTTACGTGGTTCCGTCTTAGGAAGACTTGGGAAGAAGAACAAGAGCAGTCCTTCAAAAAGAAGAGAATGGGCTTTTATTTTATGAAGATAGGCCATTTCTATTAGCCCTTTTCTCAATTTAGTCACATCGCCGTCCCTGTCCTTAACATACTGCATATTAAAACAGTCAGTTGTCCATTGATAGTTTTTTTTTTTTTGGCCAGCGTCCATTAGTAGGTTTAAAACACTTAAAATAAATGTTTTTGACCCATCGTCTGTGGGTTAAGTGGCGATGGGGTTGGACCTAGTGTCTGGTTGTCCACCTTGGCACGGGTTTGATTCCTGAGAGTAGCATAAAGTGTTTCCATTGTGGTGTTTGGGGAGGCATCCTAGTTCCTGGGTGCCTAGGTAAACGCCTGAGGGTAATTGACGGCTCGCCCTGCCCAATATTGGTATGACCTAGGAGAAAAAGAGATTTCGCCTTGCCCTTGGATCGTGGGTGAACCCAACCCCTTTCCTAAAATTTTTGTACCAAAAATAAAATTGTTTTTGCACTTTACCAAACAAAACTCCTCTCATATAGTTATTCTTAATAGCTGATCCAAACAAGCACTTAATCAAGAATCAAGCCTGGATAGTGAGGAATTAACCAAACCATAGAAAAATTTATACTTCTTTTATTAAAAAATACAAAGAATCATAAAGTAAACTAACCCAAGATCAAGCCCAACTGAAAGTTATGCAAAAAGCGTAATTATAATACTGCAGAACTAACCCCAATCAATTCTCACTGTTAAATTAGGTTGGGCCAAGTATACAAAAACCTTGAAACAGCCTCAGACAAAATATCACCTTGTTACAGCCCAAGAGACTCAAATTACACTAAATTTCCATATTTAAATGATTTATAAAACCTAATAACCATTATCGGGGGAAAAAGGAAAATTATATAAATAGTAATAGAGAATCCCTCTCTCTCTCTCTCTCTTCATTAAAAGTAAGTATATAATACAAATATTTTACAGTCAAGGCTTCTAATATTTCTAAGTCTTTACAGTCAAGTCTTCTGATACTTCCAAGTCTTTCCCTCTTTTCCGAGAAAAACTTGGGTCATTCTCACATGATTAAAAGTAAATATATATTTAATAATTTTTTACAAGTCTTCTAATACTTCCAAGTCTTTCCATCTTTTCCAAGAAAAACTTGGGTCATTTTCGCATCATTAAAAGTAAGTATATAACACGAATATTTTACAATCAAGTCTTTTAATACTTCCAAATCTTTACAGTCAAGTCTTCTAATACTTCCAAGTCATTCCATCTTTTCCGAAAAAAGTTTGGGTCATTCTCACATGATTAAAAGTGAATATATATTTAATAATTTTTTACAAGTCTTCTAATATTTCCAAGTCTTTCCATCTTTTCTGAGAAAAACTTGGATCATTCTTACTTCATTAATAGTAAGTATATAACACAAATATTTTACATTCAAGTCTTTTAATACTTCTAAGTCTTTTTATTTTTTCCGAGAAAAACTTGGGTCATTCTTGCATCATTTTCCATTCTTATCTTCTCTTTCAACTTCCACAGCCAAATCGTTTGAACGCTTCAAAAAGTAAAAGTTACATAAGCAGCAATAAATTTTATCACGATATAATGCAAGCAGACCACCCAATCAGAGGTTACTCTGCTCTTATTTTTATAATGGTTTTAAAATTTGAATTATCTTAATCCTTTTTATAAGAATCTAATAAGAGCCGTTTGAATATTTAATGAATTTTTTTTTCATCATTTTCTCTTATTAATTATATGTATTGTATTAATTAAGAAATTATTAATACTTATATTTATTTTATTTCTCTCTCTTACTTACTCTCTCATAAATAAATGCATACCTGAAAAAAACTTTATTTAAGACACACTTATTTTCTTAACTAATTTTGACCACTTTCTTAAATCGTGTAATTTGGATATGAGGCTCTTATAAATAGAATCGGAAAGAGTATTTTTTATGAATAAAAATTTTAGCTTTAAAAACAAGAAAAAATTCTATAAATTATTATTTGGACCTTTATCTTCAGTTCATATTATTAACATCAATGACATGGTGTTACTAAAAACTGCACACAATCATATAAATAAATCTTGAAAGGCAATAGTTTGTGGGATGCATTCCTTTTGTTTTAAATTATAATGTCTGTAAATAATTCACACATAATTCAAATATTTATTGATTGAAATAGAAAATTAATTAGTTTATTTTTTTATTTTAGATATGAAATGAGAAAATTAATGTATCTAATTTGTATTTTGAGTTCACACACACAATGTCTTGGAATAAAAATAAATTAATTTTTGAGTCGCATGTTTGATTTATATTAACAAATTTTTAAGATCATTATTAGGCGGATAAAAAAGTTACAAATTAAAAATCTTAAGTGCGGCCTAAAAATTAAGTTTACATCTACCTTTTGTTTAAAAACATTACACAACTTTTCAAAAAATCAAAGTTTTCATATGAAAATTCAAAGCCTTGGCCCCAAAGTATGCTCAGTTTCAGTCTTCCTGTTGATTATATCAATGGAACCCCTCATGGAACGTAACTCCCATTGTTATCATCTCTCTCAAATTTCTTTGGTGAAATTGATTTTGCTAATTTCGTCAAACATCATTTTCAACCATGAAATCCACAAAGGACTCTGTAAGTCGCCGCCAATCAATGTATGTAAATGAGATGGCCCTCCACAAAAGATTTTTCCCCCCCCTAAGCATTGGTATCATCCTTGAAGGCAATTTAAAACATTATTAAATACTAAATATGGGCACTTCTCATGTCAGCGATTCAAATTTTAATTCGCCATGCTATAAAAAACTATATTTTTTTGTTAGACTTAACCCCATCGGTACCCCCATAATGGATTCGACTCAACAGATTTCCTTCAAATTTACTTGATTAAGCCCAATCTAATGTATTTTGGTCCTCTAAAATTAATTTATGTATCTTGAATCAAAACATCCTTTGGATGTTTTGACCTTAAAAATAAGAAAAATAAAAGAGAAATTGATACATGAGCAAATTATGGAAATTTGTAAAATTTACGTGGTTCCGTCTTAGGAAGACTTGGGAAGTCTGGGGCTGTCGGCCCTGGGATACCGAATGATGAAAATAAAATAAAAAAAGACTTGGGAAGAAGAACAAGAGCAGTCCTTCAAAAACAAGAGAATGGGCTTTTTTTTTTTTTTTTTTTTTTTTTAATGAAGATAAGCCATTTCTATTAGCCCATTTCTCAATTTAGTCACATCGCCGCCCTTAACTTACTCCATATTAAAACAGTCAGTTGTAGTAGCTTTTTTTTTTTTTTTTTGGCCAGCGTGCATTAGTAGGTTTAGAAGACTTAAAATAAATATTTTTACGCTTTACAAATAAAATTCCTCTCATATATTTATTCTTTATAGCTCATTCAAACAATCACTTAATCAAGAATCAATCCTGTATAGTGAGGAATTAACCAAAACATAGAAAAATTTATACCTCTTTTATTAAAAAAAAAAAACAAAGAATCATAAAGTAAACTAACCCAAGATCAAGTCCAACTGAAGGTTCTGCAAAAAGAATAATTATAATACTAGAGAACTAACCCCAATCAATTCTTACCGTTAAAGTAGGTTTGGCCAACTATACAAAAACCTTGAAACAGCCTCAGACAAAATATCACCTTGTTACAGCCCAAGAGACTCAAATTACAGTAAATTTCCATATTTAAATGATTTATAAAACCTGATAACCATTGTCAGGGGAAAAAGGAAAACTATATAAATAGTAAGAGAGAATCCCTCCCTCCCTCCCTCCCTCCCTCCCTCTCTCTCAAACTTCATCCTTAGCAGGTAAATCATTTTCCTTCTTTCTCTTAGGGCTTGTTTGGTATGAGGGAAGGGGAGGGAAAGTGAGCGGAGGGAAAAAATTTTTGAGTTGAATTTAAGAAAATCAGAGAAATTGGGTTAAAAATTTTTAATTAATTTTTCTAACTCTTTTATATTATATACTCTATTTATTAAAATTTTATTACCCCACTTCTTCAATCTTTTAAAATTCGACTCATAAAAATTTTCCCTCCCCTTCCTTCCCCTCCAAATCCCTCACACCAAACAGACCCTTAGAAGTCCTTTTATCCTTGTTCTTGGCTGCCTTCTTCAATTTTTTCTCACTATTCAGCTCACTAAGAACTCCTATGCCACTTTTTGATCCTTTCCTTTTCTTCTTATCTTCCTCATTAATAATTAAAGTCCATTTCTTAAAATGAGCTGATGTCAAGTCAGCATTAGAAACATACTTGTGTTGCTGCATCTGATTTGAGCAAACTTTGCTATTAAATGTTCATTATACTTAATGACTGAGAGATTATTTCAAATGGTATAAAGCAAATTTATTATATCCTCTTTGTGAAATTCTTTATAGTGATTCACTGTTTCAAATTACGAATTTTGATATCTTAAATATCAAAATTAATGTCCAATATGTCGACATGCATATATATAAATCTTACATATTAATCACTCATGGCTTTTCGTTTAGTTGTTACACTTATACTGGAAATTATCTTAAATACAGAGGTATAATATCTTTTTATTTGGTTCTAACTCAACTCATGATCAAAGTTTAAAGTACAGTATGATACATCACATGGAAGACTATTCATCAAAGGTTTCTTTACAACATAAGACATAAATATACACTAACAACTATTATTACAAAATGTTCTCTTCTCACAATTCACTAAATTTAAGATTAAAAAGGACATTCAATAGGTAACATTAGAGTCCTTGACCATGTGTAACAGTAGCAAAGCTCCTTATTCCGTGAAGCATAAGTCAATATTTAAATGAGAGGAACACTCAGAGCAGTGATAGCTATTTCACTTGCATCCACTAGATCACAAGCCATATTGAAAAATAAAAAAGATTACATATAATCAGCTAAGAACGGAACTTTTTTAGCAAGTACAACAAGATAAAAGGATAAAAGAAATGAAACCTCATTTGAATAATAACAATGTCTGAAAAATTAAGGCAGCTAATTTATTACCCTAAGGAAAATTGGTTATTGATATTTTAACAAAAGCTTTTGAAACGGAGGGCCAAGGCAACATAAAGATGATCTGCAAAGTGATCAAACCAAATGAAGAATTTGTGTCTCCGTGTTGTGCTCTGACAAGAAAGATACGATGACTTTAGAAAGTTGTCACCTTTGTCAATATCGAAACAATGTTGAAGCTCTGAGTGTGAAGGTCAGGTTCTCTCTCTTGGAAAACGTGCAACCATCTTCTTCCTGCCCTATGGCTGACCAGCCTCACCGGAAATTGCCACCAGATCGGCCATCCGATGTCTTAGCTAATGGTAGCAACAAGAAAACGAAAAATGATTCTTCCCAGGCAACCATGGACACTGATGATTCCCTCCAGCTTAACATCACAAAGGATTCTGTGGCTATGGAACATGATACTCCTGAGGTTAAGATACACAATCAGTCCAATGCGCAACCTATATCCTATAAGGCTTCTCTTCTAGGATTTAACGGGATAGCTAATGGAAATAGCAACATTGAGGAGGAGCAATTACTTTCAGATGTCATAAACCAAGAATGGGAGATGCCGGAACTTACCGAGGAAATACAACTCCTCATGCAACACCACCCTGTTGTCCCAATCTCAGCTGAAGAGTATAGTGATTGGTGTAAACCTTGGAACACCTCCCTCATTATAACTGTTCTGGGCAAAAGATTCAATGTATATACTCTAAAGTCTCATCTTAGTCGACTATGGCATACACAGGACTTTGATCTTGTGGATTTACCAAACAACTATTTCATTGTCCGATTTCTTCACAAAGAAGGTTGGACACATTTATACCAGAAAGTGCTGTATGAAGGGCCATGGGTGGTTCAGCAGCATACCATTCTTGTCCAGAAATGGACTCCCAATTTTGACCCGTTCAATAACCCACTCCGCCGGATAGTCACCTGGGTCAGAGTCCCAAACATCCCCATGCAATGCTACAATGCCGAGTTCATTACCCGCTTGGGAAATAGAATTGGTAGAACAATGAAGATCGACCTGCTCACCCCGTCTGCTCAGGTGTCATCAACAGCCAAGATCGAAAGAGGAAGATATGCCCGTATCTGAGTCGAGCTCGACCTTCAGAAGAAACTGGTATCCCGTGTAATAGCAGCAAACTCTGCTTACCAGGTTGAATATGAGGGATTGGGGCTCATTTGCTTCGCCTGCGGACGCTACGGTCACTGGAAAGAGTTATGTCAATGGACTTATGTTGAATCAAGTGCAACAACTTCAGAGCATACGCACACAGCACCCCTGGTTGTCACCACGCCATCGCCGACGGTGATGAAAGCCCCCCAAACCGATGCAGCTTTCGAGTCTTGGATACTGGTTGGACCCTCCAACCGGTCTCGTTCAACAAGGAAGCACCTCGCCACGGCCTCTCCGTCGGAAACCAAATCTGGGTTAAGGTCGACCACGCTTGGGCGAGATGAATCGAAGTTCAGTGTCTTGGCTGAGCTCAACGAAGAAGATGACGACGCCATTATTGCTGGGCAAACCAGCACGCCTTCTGAGCCTGCGCAGGGGATGGGTGACTTGCAGCCACCACGCCGTCTTGGCAGAGAGGACAAAGGGAAAGCAAGATTAAAACCTGGGGATCCGCGCAAGTCAAAGGCCACGTTGGCTTCACATGAGTTTGAAGCCATTCAGCAAAAACTGCATAAGACAATTGGGCCCAAAATTGGACAAGCCCAATACGTCAAGAAGGGCATTGGTGGAGGCAAATCTGATGGGCCCTCTAAGTCCACTTTGGGCCGAAGAGACCACATTGTTGTGGGAGGAAGCTTAGCAAAAATGGGCTCAAATCACATTATTCATTCTAGCCAACCCTTATCCAACAAAAATCCAAACATCTTGTTGCTAGAGGGCCCACGTGACTTAATTACACATGGCTCTTATGCTTTTTTGAAAGAAAAATGTGAACATAGTGAAGCCTTAGGTTGCCATACAAATCTCTTATCCTCTACTTCTGCGGCATTGGATGATGACATAGGAGATGATTTCATGGCTGTTGATATTCCTAATTTGGAATGTAGAGATGCGCCGGGCATAGAGTAAGGCTCCACCCTTCCTTTCCCTTTACTTTATTTTATTTAATCATGATAATCGCATCATGGAATTGTAGAGGTGCTGGGGGCAGGACTTTTCCCATCACTGTCAAAAACATTGTGAAAGACAATGATATTGATGTTTTGTGTCTTCTTGAAACCAGGATTAGTGGGGACAGGGCTGAGGCCGTGTCTCACAAATTAGGCTTTAGTAATTGGATTAGACTTGAGGCTTCTGGCTTTGCTGGGGGTATTTGGATTCTTTGGAACGACACTAGCACCCAAGTAGATTACATTCTCTCTACCACCCAACTTATTCACTGTAAACTTGTTGACAAGATTAGTAAGGATACTTTTCTTGTTACCGTGGTCTATGGTGAGCCTATCCTCAACAGAAGAGAGAGTTTGTGGCACTCCCTCCAGGCTATTGCGGATAATACTAATGAGCCATGGCTGGTCTTTGGGGATTTTAATACCTTCATGGAACTAGCTGATAAGTTGGGAGGCCCCAGCCCCCCAGTTCGAGCTATGAAGCAATTTGCTGATTGCGTCAAAGCCTCTGACCTTTTGGAAATTCCTCTCGTGGGGGAGAGATTTACTTGGGAAAAAACAGGAGTGAAGGAAAGATTGGACTGGGTCTTTGGTAACTTGACGTGGGAACTGAGACATCTTGGCTACAAAGTTTTTCACAAGCTAAGATACAAATCTGACCACCGTCTCATCCTAGTTTCTGATAAGTCTAGCAGCGCCCGTGACAAACGTAACCATCGTTTCAACTATATTGCTGCATGGTGTAACCCCCTGCCGTAATTATATCCGAAATACGCGATTAAAGTGAAATAGAGACCAATAAGAAACAAATAACATTTTACAAACCCATCTACCAGACGGGGTTTTCATAAACACCTTTCGAAATCATTCATAACCTGGTCTCACATTCACATTCCGAATACAATTACTACACAAAGATAAATCACATTTAAATATATCAGAGTATGCAATATAATAATCCCGGCAATCCCGGGTTCTCTTCATTAACTCAAGCTTCATAGGGCACATTAGCCCATACAAGCCCTCATATAGGGATTACACAATTCTCTTCTAATACAAATACAAATATCCCATCTGGGATGATAACCAACTACCAAAACAACTACCGAAGGAAGTCCCCATCGCCCTTGGCTGCCTGCTCCATCCTCAATCTACTACCCTGTCTGAAAGGTTAGTAGGGGAGGATGAGATTCGAGAGAATCTCAGTAGGGAAACATTATCAATATGCAGGCAAGATAAGTGTTTAATGCATGACATGCTTGCATCACATAACTCATGCACACATACAATGACAAATCTATAAGCTCAATGCTTCGAACGATACACATATGGCCATAGCATATATTGAAACATAGCTTCAAATCATTCATACATGTTCCACATAATCAAGAAAAGCAATAACATGCATCAACACATTAATACAGTTATCAGAGCATGCAGGAGAGATAAGTTCCCTACCTCCAGTCCTTGCTCCTCGATTTGCGTGCCAGCAACTCGGGGATTCACATTCAATCCTACAATGTCAAATATACTATTTAGACACTTCCATAGTGTTTCTGGGGGTTATATGAGGCTATATTGAAAATTTACTAAAATACCCCCGGGGGCCCGGCCCGGCCCCGCCGTACCCGGTCCGGCTGTACTTTTCTTGAAATTTTGACATAGGCTATTCTGACATATTTTCGCCCAAGGAATCCATTTCCGGACTTGGAATTATCAAATTCAATGTCAATTTACAAATTTACCCTTGGCAGCCCCACTTTAAGGGTTTCAAGGGCGTTTTCGTAATTATGCTTTTTCGGCCTTTTCCGAAAAAGTGCCCAACTATAACCCCACCTATTTTTGCCCACTGAATCCAATGGAATCATCAAATCATTGAAAATCCAACTCTAAGACCCATTTACAATGCTGGCCGAAATATATGGGTTTTAAGGGGAAAATTGGGGTTTTTCGGTTTCGGCTCCGTAAACGCGTTCCTTTCTACTCCTAACCACTTTATTGACTATTCCATTAGGTTAGAACTACATTTAGTATCAATTTGGGCAGCATAACAGCCCCAAAAACCCATTTTCCATTTTTAGAACCAAAGACAATCTGGCGAAATTTCACCGATTAAATTGTCTATAACAGCCAGAATAGTCAATATGCAAGAGTTTGGAAGTTACCTCAAGCTCCCACTAGCTTTTCCTTCTTGTGGCTGAAAACCCTAACTTCAAAACACCAAAAGAGGAGCTTCCAAACCTTAAAGAACATAAAGGAGTAGCTTAGGATCGGAGTTATACGCGTTAGGAGCTAGATCGTCGGAGAAATCGGCTTACCTTGCGAGATTTCTCCTTCCTTCTCCCTATTTTCTCCAAGGTCTCTCTCTCACGTTTTGTATCTGAAATGGCGTCGGTTTGGAGGAAGGAAGATGAATAAAAAGTGTTTTAACATTAGGATGATGTCATGTTTTATTATGCTGATGTCATTAATCCCATTTTCGGATTTTCTGGCAGATTTTCTGCCCAAACTTTGAAAAATCATAACTAATTCTAGAAAACTCAAAATGAGGTGATTCCAAAGCCAAATGAAATATATTTAAGTCCTCTTCATATGAAAAATATTGGCCATTACTAAAAATCACCACACAATTCCAGAATTACATAAATTTCATCACTGCCCCAAAACAGAGTCCATTTTCGACCTCAAACTTTGGACAGTCATATCACCCAGTTCCCAAAACGAAATGGCACAAATTATATATCCATTTTGAAGCTTGGGATGTGAACTTTAAGACTGGAAAGTTTCATAATTTTCTGACATCATTTGCCTAGTCAAAACATCCACACAATAAGACTGGCCATACAGAATTCACACTGGACAGCATTTCCAGTTTTGCAACCAATGTGTCCAATTCAATTTAAATCAATTCCAATGATTAAATACCACAACATGACACAATTTCCATCACAATACCCCATTCAATTCTTCCCTCTATTCTAAGTCAATTTGGATGTTGATCCACAATTGAACTCAAATACAGGGTTTTGGCGTTGCTCATAACACAAGTGACTACAATCTACTTTATATTCTTTAAAAGGGTTCATTAATCACTAACCACGTCCACTTTTGTAGTCATTAACCCCCAATCACAATTTGGGATCTTGCTAAACCGGGGCTTAGCAATCCACTAATCTTAGGCTTATTCTCTAGCCTCGAGTCTCGAAATTCGGGGTATTACATTTCTCCCCCCGTTCAATAAATTTCGTCCTCGAAATTTGTCATACCACTTAATCCAAAAACTACGGATGCTTCTTCACGACAGCTTCCGTTTCACAATTCATTTCATATTGGGATGGTCTCCTCTAGACCACCCACACACAAATGATACTCCACAAATCCGATTCTAACAAGAATCTCAAACAATGAATGAAACTCAGTTGCCCCAAACTGCAATCGGCCCATTTCATGATTGCCACACAAACCAAATCACCATATTTTTTTTTTTGCCAAACAGATGCAATCGCTTCCACATACGATTGCCACAAAACCATCATAACATAACCACAATTATCGCAAGCCTCCTAATTCATGAGTGGCTAGTGCATCTCGATATTTGGAGGCTCTAACTTATGAGCCATATCATAAGATCTTGGCAGTTGGGCGGCATAGGCCACCACTCTGCTTAACTAAAACTAGTTACTCCTTCCGGGAGTAATCCCAAAACACCACAACCTCAATACATCAAACGACAGCCTCAGCTGTATACACAAACATTCAGCTTTTGCTATATCCACTTTCACCGCTTTACCCTCACCCGTACACCCACCAGTAACTCCACTAGTGGTAACCGGAACTTTTAGGTATCAATGCAATATTACATCATCTGGTCACTCCGGAATCTCAATTTCTTCTATCCGAAGCACCCTACCATAATGGCCCACCTAGACTCTCAATCTCTTCTATCCAGGCACCTTTTATTGTCACACCCACCCCGGTTTTACCCCCTCTAGGGATGCCCCGTGCCGGTGGTGCCCACCCCGGTTTTACCCCCCGCTGGGGATGCCCCACGACAGTGGCTGGATTACTCACATTTCACCCAGGACTCACAAGAAAATCCACTTCCTTATTAAACGTACATTGCAGACTCTAATTTTACACACCGCCTTTCGGCCTTGGGTCAACACCGGTGCAACCAACGTGGTGGCTAGCCATGCTGGCCATGCCAGGGTAGTGCCCTCAAAATAGAGAACCCCCGATCATGTAGTCGAATTAGCCATCAGCTGAATTAGCCCTGCCCTACTAGACAACTATACCTTAGTCCCAGCTTATCCACAATTGTCACAGATTCACAATCACACTCCACTCTCATCCCCTTTCTCCGCCGGGAAGACACACAGTCTTTACCCGAACCGTTACTAGCTACTCAGGGACTATTGATATGGCAGTGCACACATATAGCCATTCAGGTTCACAATAGTAGATTCACAATCACACCCTACCCTCATCCCTTTTCTCCGCCGAGAAGACACAAAGTCTTTACCCGAACTGTTGTTAGCTACTCAGGGACTATTGGCGTAGCGGTGCTCACACATAGCCTTTCAGCTTACATATCACACTTCACCCTCATCCCCTTTCTCCGCCGGGAAGACACACAGTCTTTACCCGAACTATTGTTAGCTACTCAGGGACTATTGGCGTGGCAGTGTATACACATAGCGTTATAACTCAGAGCTATCCGGCTTTCAAAAATGGCCCGTCGGCCTTCACAAATAGCCTGTCCCCCGTAAACTACCTCCCCAAAGACACGGTCCTCCGCCATAGGAATCACCCCATGCGGCCGCAGGTGAGAGACTCATAATGCACAATTGCAACAAGCTGGAACCAGGCATTTTAATAATTCCACCCACCGCAAATTCTTTTCACCAAACTAGGATCCTTCAAGACCCCTTTTTCACAAAATAACCTGGACTTCGAAGTTTTACCTCCCGAAGCCATGATTAACACATCATTCTCACGCTTCCGCTGCACACTCTGAGGTCTTTCTCCTCATCTGTGCTTCCACAATGTCAAGTTGATTGAACAGAAGTCCCATAGGAACCTCTCACTACAACTGACAATATTCACAACATATATTCATCTGCGTCAAACCTTGGCCCGATTCAACTTGAATCATTCAAAGCCACAACCAGCACTTCGTTGAGATCCCATACTCCCAACGTTCCCAGAGCTCTATTCTACGATTCAACGTCATGGCGAGTGCATACTAAGGTTCGTCGTCACGGCAGCTGCACACTAGGGTTTGTCGTCACGGCGGCTGTCACAATTTTTTTTATATATTGTCACACCCCTTTAGAGTGCCCACCTCCCTGGTCAACTACGTACCAGGGCTCCGCTGGCCGGCCCTTACACTGAGCCTGGCAGGCAGCTGGGTTACTCACATTTCACCCAGGACTCACATATAGCCTAACCAATCAGACGTCACCGTAGGTAGCCCTCTCCGATCAGAATTACCCGTAGGTTGCCTTCTCCACTTCGAATCCTCGTAGACAACTCTTTCAAATTCAAATTCTCCGCAGAATCACTTTTCCCTGTGCTAGATGAACACTAGCAACCTCAGGATACCTGATACACATTTCAATTCCAACCTAGTACCATATCCTGGTACCACAGACCATATAGGTCATATCAACCTCCTAAGAATCAGCCCAGCTATTGAGTCTGATCCTTGGATAACAGTTCATAGTGTAAACCTCAACCTCAGTTGAACCGAAAAATCGCTTCCCTCAAATCCATGGAGCATCACCCACTCCAGCATAAACTAAAAAATCTCTGCCAGCCTAAGGCATATCAGCCCCTAGGTCTTAAGGACTTTAAACACACAAATTCAGTATGACATCACTACATGTAATATCATACCACCTTAAGTTACTTACCCAACATCTAGGCTAGTTATGATACCTAGAACTTCAATATCAAATACCTAGGAAACCATTTTCCTCGGTTTTCAAATCAGATGATAAGTCTGATTACCTCCACCTCTGGTTTTACACCTCAAATTCTCGGGCGAATCATACTGACTCACCATATCTACAACACAAATAATGTATACACAGTCCATAAATCACATATATCCACAACCAGCAGGGACCTTAATGTGTATACCACAAACAAACAAAGTCATTCTCTATGACCTAAGGCAGCAACTACTGCCATTATCCTAGCAAATTCCATCTTTGCCAGGAACTGCAGCTCTGATACCAAAATGTAACCCCCTGCCGTAATTATATCCGAAATACGCGATTAAAGTGAAATAGAGACCAATAAGAAACAAATAACATTTTACAAACCCATCTACCAGACGGGGTTTTCATAAACACCTTTCGAAATCATTCATAACCTGGTCTCACATTCACATTCCGAATACAATTACTACACAAAGATAAATCACATTTAAATATATCAGAGTATGCAATATAATAATCCCGGCAATCCCGGGTTCTCTTCATTAACTCAAGCTTCATAGGGCACATTAGCCCATACAAGCCCTCATATAGGGATTACACAATTCTCTTCTAATACAAATACAAATATCCCATCTGGGATGATAACCAACTACCAAAACAACTACCGAAGGAAGTCCCCATCGCCCTTGGCTGCCTGCTCCATCCTCAATCTACTACCCTGTCTGAAAGGTTAGTAGGGGAGGATGAGATTCGAGAGAATCTCAGTAGGGAAACATTATCAATATGCAGGCAAGATAAGTGTTTAATGCATGACATGCTTGCATCACATAACTCATGCACACATACAATGACAAATCTATAAGCTCAATGCTTCGAACGATACACATATGGCCATAGCATATATTGAAACATAGCTTCAAATCATTCATACATGTTCCACATAATCAAGCAAAGCAATAACATGCATCAACACATTAATACAGTTATCAGAGCATGCAGGAGAGATAAGTTCCCTACCTCCAGTCCTTGCTCCTCGATTTGCGTGCCAGCAACTCGGGGATTCACATTCAATCCTACAATGTCAAATATACTATTTAGACACTTCCATAGTGTTTCTGGGGGTTATATGAGGCTATATTGAAAATTTACTAAAATACCCCCAGGGGCCCGGCCCGGCCCCGCCGTACCCGGTCCGGCTGTACTTTTCTTGAAATTTTGACATAGGCTATTCTGACATATTTTCGCCCAAGGAATCCATTTCCGGACTTGGAATTATCAAATTCAATGTCAATTTACAAATTTACCCTTGGCAGCCCCACTTTAAGGGTTTCAAGGGCGTTTTCGTAATTATGCTTTTTCGGCCTTTTCCGAAAAAGTGCCCAACTATAACCCCACCTATTTTTGCCCACTGAATCCAATGGAATCATCAAATCATTGAAAATCCAACTCTAAGACCCATTTACAATGCTGGCCGAAATATATGGGTTTTAAGGGGAAAATTGGGGTTTTTTCGGTTTCGGCTCCGTAAACGCGTTCCTTTCTACTCCTAACCACTTTATTGACTATTCCATTAGGTTAGAACTACATTTAGTATCAATTTGGGCAGCATAACAGCCCCAAAAACCCATTTTCCATTTTTAGAACCAAAGACAATCCGGCGAAATTTCACCGATTAAATTGTCTATAACAGCCAGAATAGTCAATATGCAAGAGTTTGGAAGTTACCTCAAGCTCCCACTAGCTTTTCCTTCTTGTGGCTGAAAACCCTAACTTCAAAACACCAAAAGAGGAGCTTCCAAACCTTAAAGAACATAAAGGAGTAGCTTAGGATCGGAGTTATACGCGTTAGGAGCTAGATCGTCGGAGAAATCGGCTTACCTTGCGAGATTTCTCCTTCCTTCTCCCTATTTTCTCCAAGGTCTCTCTCTCACGTTTTGTATCTGAAATGGCGTCGGTTTGGAGGAAGGAAGATGAATAAAAAGTGTTTTAACATTAGGATGATGTCATGTTTTATTATGCTGATGTCATTAATCCCATTTTCGGATTTTCTGGCAGATTTTCTGCCCAAACTTTGAAAAATCATAACTAATTCTAGAAAACTCAAAATGAGGTGATTCCAAAGCCAAATGAAATATATTTAAGTCCTCTTCATATGAAAAATATTGGCCATTACTAAAAATCACCACACAATTCCAGAATTACATAAATTTCATCACTGCCCCAAAACAGAGTCCATTTTCGACCTCAAACTTTGGACAGTCATATCACCCAGTTCCCAAAACGAAATGGCACAAATTATATATCCATTTTGAAGCTTGGGATGTGAACTTTAAGACTGGAAAGTTTCATAATTTTCTGACATCATTTGCCTAGTCAAAACATCCACACAATAAGACTGGCCATACAGAATTCACACTGGACAGCATTTCCAGTTTTGCAACCAATGTGTCCAATTCAATTTAATTCAATTCCAATGATTAAATACCACAACATGACACAATTTCCATCACAATACCCCATTCAATTCTTCCCTCTATTCTAAGTCAATTTGGATGTTGATCCACAATTGAACTCAAATACAGGGTTTTGGCGTTGCTCATAACACAAGTGACTACAATCCACTTTATATTCTTTAAAAGGGTTCATTAATCACTAACCACGTCCACTTTTGTAGTCATTAACCCCCAATCACAATTTGGGATCTTGCTAAACCGGGGCTTAGCAATCCACTAATCTTAGGCTTATTCTCTAGCCTCGAGTCTCGAAATTCGGGGTATTACACATGGGCCCTTGAAGATAGCTTCCCCAATGTCGTGACTCAAGCTTGGGATGGTGTTGACTGGCATGAAGGGAAGCGGAGGTTTGATATTGGGGCTGCCAAATGGAACTCTACTGTCCTAGGCACTATCCCAAAAAAACGTGCGAATCTCCTTCGGAGGCTGGAAGGCATAGATAGAGCTTGTCAAAACAACCTATCTAGTGGGCTTCACAAAATTGAAGCTAAACTTTGGAAAGAGTTCGACAGATTAAATGCCCAAGAAGAGCTCATTTGGTACCAGAAATCTATATGTAAATGGCTAGCTTGGGGAGATAAAAACACTAGGTTTTTCCATACCTCCGCCGTGATCCAAAGGAAAAAGCGAAGGATTGACACCCTTCAGGATGAGAATGGCTCTTGGATCACGGACCCAAAATAGCTAAGTCTAATGGCCGGTGATGTTCAGGATCCCTCTCACTGGATTGCAGAGTTCCCCCCACTTACGAGCCAGGATGTCCAGCTTATTCACAAAGACGTCACTGACCTTGAGATTAAGAATGCAGCGTTTTCGATGGGTGCCCTTAAAGCCCCTGGACCAGATGGCTTACAAGCACACTTCTTCCACACCCAATGGAATCATGTCGGTGGTCGAGTCTGCGATCTTATCCATGAGCTTTGGCAGTACCCAGAAAAGGTCAAGGATATCAACCATACTCATGTCATCCTTATACCAAAAGTTGATCATCCGGTATGCCTTAAGGACTTTCGGCCTATCTCTCTCTGCAATGTCATTTTCAAGATAATTACAAAAATCATCACTGAAAGATTAAAGGGTGCGATGTCCTATTTGATCCAACCGCAACAATGCAGTTTCCTTACTGGGTGCCATAGTAGTGACAACGTTATTATTGCTCAGGAGGCCATCCATTCCATGCGTAACAAACATCGGAAGAAAGGTTTTGTTGCTGTTAAAGTGGATATGGAAAAGGCTTTTGACTGTTTAGACTGGAATTTTGTCTGCTCTACGCTTATTGAGGTTGGGATACAAGATGCTATGGTAAATCTCATCATGTCCTGCATCTCTTTGGTATCCATGGTGGTTAGGTAGAATGGGGAAGATTCTTCCACATTTCAACCTACCCGTGGCATTCGTCAGGGTGACCCTCTTAGCCCCTTCCTCTTCATCCTCTGTATCGAACGGCTTGGTCAGCTAATCACCAAAGAAGTTGCTCAGGGTAGATGGAGGGGTCTTAAGTTTAATCGTCACTCCCCTATCATATCTTACCTTTTCTTCGCTGATGACCTTCTTCTGTTTGGGGAAGCCAACGAATCTCAGATTGAGTTAATGAGGGACATCATGAGAGATTTCTGTGCAGTCTCCTGACATAGAGTGAATCTAGCCAAATCCAAGGCTTTCTTCTCTAGGAATATTAACTTTAACAGTGCTCTTCTTCTTAGTCGCGAGTTAGGGGTTGGGATTACAGGAGACTTGGGAAAATATCTAGGTGTCCCTCTCTTACATAGTCGCGTCACCAAGCTCACTTTCTATCCAATTATCCAAAAAGCCAAGAAGCGTCTTTCGAACTGGAAAGGTAGATTCCTGACTATGGCTGGGAGGACGGTCTTGATAAAATCCGTTCTCTCGGCTCTTCCCAGCTATTTGATGCAAACCATGCTTCTTCCGAAGGGATTTTTAGGTGAACTGGAGAAGACTAGTCGAAGTTTCCTATGGAATCAAGGGCAAACAGGTAGGAAAATGCATCTCATTGCATGGGACCAAATTAAGCTTAGCAAAGACTTTGGGGGCTTAGGCGTCAAAGATCTTCAAACCCAAAATACTGCCTTCATCATGAAGTTATGCTGGGGTCTGTTAACAAACCCGGGAGCTCTTTGGGTGCAATGTGTTAGAAGCAAGTATGGTTGTGGAGATGGTGACTATCCTGTCATCTACAGAAAACACAACTCCTCTATTGTCTGGCGTGGCATCACTGCAATATAGGACAAATTTTACCAGGGTATAGGGCGAAGATTATCGAGTGGGACTACGTGCAAGTTATGGTGGGACCTCTGGACTTCAATTGACGCCCCTCTCATTCACCTAGTTGACAGAAATATCCACCTGTTGAACCTGTGTGCAACTGTTCATGATTTTGTACTTCACAATGGGATGTGGAATGTTCTTAAGCTGGCAGAATTCCTTCCATAGTGGGTGATTGACATTATTTGTCAGATTAGACCACCTGCTGAGAGCGGAACTGATAACTTCTGCTGGAGGAGCGCTCCGGATGGCAGCTTCAGTGTCCATGCTGCTTACAAATTTATATCTGCCCAGCGAGAATGGTTTGGTCCCAGCCTGTGGAAAAAGGTGTGGAAAGCCCCGGTTCTAGAGAAGGTTAAGATGTTTTTGTGGCAAGTTCTTCACGAGAAACTTCCTACTAACTCCCTCAGAGCTATGAGAGGTTTATCTACTAGTGATGAGTGTCCATTTCATTGCGAGAGAGTGGAGAGTGTCCTTCATATCCTTCGTGACTGTGAGATAGCTAGAGAGGTGTGGTTGCATTTTATTGCTCCTAACCATCGCTTCAGTTTTTTTCGATCTGATTTGCAGGTATGGCTCACAGACAACATGTCCAAGAACATGGCCATGGCTCGCTTTCATCATTCGCCATGGCCCAAGATGTTCAGCCTCATATGCTGGTTCCTATGGAAGACTAGGTGTCGGAGAATTATGGAAGGTACACATGCGCAGCCGAATGACATCATCCATGGAGTTATGTATATGTCGTTGGAGTCTGGCATGTATGATACTTTCAGGCATCAGATATTCCACCTCCATGGCGGGAGCGAGGAGGCATGGCATCCACCACCAGAAGGAGCAGTTCGGTTAGACACAGATGGCTCGGTTACCCACCAGCACCTAGCGGCCTGTGGGGGTATTGTACGCGATGCACAGGGACACTGGATCTTAGGCTTTCAGCGTCGATTGGGCTTTGCTCCTTCTTCCGCAGCAGAGCTACTAGCGTTATTGACTGGACTCCGAATCTGTAAACAACAGAACTTTTCCAGGGTCATTGCCTATACAGATTCCCTGGAGACCTATCATCTCATCATGCGACATGCTGGCCATACTCACCCGTTGAGATCGGAAATCGAAGCGGTCAGGGATTTGCTATACTCTGATTGGGATATCGAGATTCGTTATGCACCCAGAGATAACATTCGATGCGCCGACTTCCTGGCCAAGGACGCCCATCGATTACAGGACCATTTTGCTATTTTGCACACCCCACCCCCTCCGTGTAGTATTCTTATGGCCCAGGATCTTAATCCGCTGGCCTGATTGCATCATCTGAACCTCTTTTGTAATTTCCAAGTTTTTCTTGGCCGTCTTATTATATATATATAAAAAAAAAGAAAGTTGTCACCTTTATCTCCTTCACCTAGCTTTCAGGTTTTCATGTGTTCAAAGAAGAATGGATCCTATACGCAAAAATTTGACTGACGTTTAAATTTTATCATTCGTGTTGTCTTCAATTCTCTTTAATTTAAATACATTGTATATATTTAATATAAAAAGTTTGCGTAAGGGCCTTGTAGCTCAAATATCATAAAACACATGTAAGTTGCAAAATGAAACTTGTTATCATCAATTATTTAAGCAGAATGATCTCGATTAAGTCTTTATTTACATGATATGTAAGTTGTAAAATTCTTTGTAAATAAAGTGTTGCCTAAAAAAGATTGAAAAATCAATAGTAAAACCAACACTTATATGTTTAAAAAATCTATAACCACATTTTTTTTTATCGTCAAGCATTCTGATGCTTCCAAGTTTTCTTCTCTCTTTCTTTTTTTTTAATATTATCACCGGGTTTGTGACTATTCCTCTCAATATAAATATCTCCTCTTAAACTCAAATTTGAGACCCAAAGGGAACTAATGAGCCCTTACACTACTAAATCAACTCTATATGAGGAAGAATTGGGACAAAAACATATCCTTTTTCCTGTCATTTTCCATTTTTTTTACTCAATTTCCACAACCAAACGGTTTGAACGTTTCAAACGTAATATGGCTAAAGTAACCTCAGATTGTTTTCCCCCCATGACACAATGCAAATAGACCGTTAAACTAGACATCGTCGCTGTCACCCCTTTGAAGCTCTTCACCACACTCACTCTTCGAGATGATAAACTTTGGAGAATAACTTATAAAAAAGGTGATAAGAATAATTTTAGAGAATAGATTTTAGAAAACAGCTTTTGAAAAAGAAAGAAACAATAGCTTCTGAAAAACTATAATTTTCTAGGCCAAACCACGATTTTCTTAGCAAAATAGATTGTGGAGAAATGGCTTACCCAAAACT
The DNA here is from genome assembly GCA_963855925.1 of Inga laurina. Taxonomy (NCBI): domain Eukaryota; kingdom Viridiplantae; phylum Streptophyta; class Magnoliopsida; order Fabales; family Fabaceae; genus Inga; species Inga laurina. The sequence continues at coordinate 22,957,182 of OY979704.1, forward strand.
ATGGTTTGAAAGCTTATAAGCAATTTTGGACAACTGTTTGGTTATTCTACTTTCGAAACGACAATTTGGGCCAAAATCATGTTTCAAAAGCTAATCGCAACGCCTATGAAAAACAGTGCTGCTCTCAGATACCACTCTAGTATATCTTGTGAATTAAGATGGGCCTTTTCTATAGCCCATTTCTCATGCATCGTCGGCCCAATATCGATAATGGTCTTCTTCCCTCGCCCTTATCTTTTTCTCATGCATTGTCGGCCTAACATGCATATTGAACATCTCTTTTAAACCCAAAAATCGATAGAAATATAATTCTAGAAATCAAACATAGTCTAGAAAATGAACCACTGTGTTCATAACATGTGAATAACATGACTTGCCAAATTGCTATAAATTATATATCATTCGTTGATCATTGAGATTAATGTAAACAGATTCTAAATAGGTTGTATAGAATAACAGATATGTATGATTCATCAAAGCCTCTGTTCTTCCAAACAGTACACGGCAAATTGGAACAGAGCAACTAAAATGTCAGATGATACTTGCACAATAAATCCAACTATTTAAAACCGGAAACCCTTCCCAATCCTGTCATTCCCTAAGATTTTGTTTGGTGACAAATGATAAATAGAGAGAAGTGTCATTCTATAAGATTAACCATACAGTGAAATCTTAAGTGCCTAGGCATCATATCCCAAGCTATCCAGAACACTGATAATGAAGTATACTAGTGCGCACCATATTGCCCCCAGATCATTCCAGTGCCAATGTCTACTTATCAAGAAGACTAATTGATAAATCAAACTGAAAGTAGAATACAGCACTAAAATAACAATAACACGTCAAAGAAGCAAGTGAAGTGGTCAGGTCAAAACGAAGAAACATAAAATGGAAGTTTCAAGTTCATGTAGGACGACCAAGCTCTTGACTGAAAGAACATCGAATCCTGTTCTCAACATTCTCTTACCAATTACAGGATCACCTTTAATATTCAACTCTCAAAATAACATCAATATCAATTATAATTACGTTAAAATGTATTCCTTCTGTATTATTTATCAATCATGCTTTAATTAATCAGAAGCCAGAAATACTAAGCATGTTTGTTTGAGCTTAAAAAAAACTTATAAGTTGCTTTTTACGTAAATCGAGACACAACTCCTCTCACATACTTACTTCGTATACCGTAAATCACTATTAAAAAGCAACTTATAAGCAATCGAATCGCTAAACCAAACATACCCAGCCTATCTTCTATTGAAAAGCAATCGCAAGTTAATCGCAAGCAATGTAAATAAATTTTATAACAGCTAACGAGCAAAACAGGGTAACCCAAAACAAAGGAACCTACATGATATACCTGAAACAAAATCTGCTGGAGGACACAAGAAGAAAAACCATACAATACTACACCGATGTCCATCAGGCAGGAGAATATATAACCAAGGACACTTCATTACTCAGCAGAAGCAGCCTTCTTAATTTTCTTAGCTTTTACTTTCACTTCTCCACTTTTCTCCTCCTCCTCCTTCTTCTTGCCAGAAACTTCATCCATAGCAGGTAAATTATTTTCCTTCTTTCTCTTAGAAGACAACCCATCTTTCTTACTTTTATCCTTGTTCTTGGTAGCCCTCTTCAATTTTTTCTCACTATTCGCCTCACTAAGAACCTCTTTGTCAGATTTTGATCCTTTCCTCTTCTTATCTACCACTGGTTCAACAGTCATTTCACCATGATCATCATTATCTTCTTTTTCTAAATCCCCATCTTCCTCAACACCTGACTCATCTTGACTGAGTTCGTGACCTACATTATCATCCATGTACCGAAATTCATGGATCCTCCCCTTCTTCTTAACAACTTTAAGATCCTTCTTAGCCTCATCTTTCACAATATCTCCATCCTCTTCCTTAACTTCCTCTATGCTTTTAACTCCCTCAATCTTCAATTTCATATCAGGAATTACCTGATAAAGCGGCAACGCAAGCGAATCCAATAATTTCAAATGAAAAGACCGTACAGAACCCCAACCTTTGGGCAAGAGCTCTACAATACCATTGATAGCCGCAGTCACATTATCAACAACCACGTCATTTTCCATTGACACTTTGGCAACTCTCACCACACTACACGTACCTGTCCTGAGGAATAAGAACGCCGACGAGCAAGCCCTCTCAATCTGCTCCTTCCAATTTTTATGCTTCAAATCCACCGGCACAGGAATCTTCTTCTTCTTAAAGAATTGCTTACCCAACAGCCGTGGCATCAGAGGAATCACACCTTTATCAGCGAAAAACATGTGATAAGAACCACAGAGCTTCCGCTTAGCCTCGAAGGGACGATAATTAGACTGAAGCTTCGAAAGCTTGATAACTTTAGAAACTGGAATATTCTCCGATTTGATCTTCTTCTGGACGTCCTCTTTGGTAAGATTCGACTTGGGTCTGTCATCGATGATCAAACAGTGCTCGGAAAATTCGGAGAGAAGAGAATGCGGAAGAGGGATCTTGTGGGCATTAACACGAGACTTTGGAGGAAGTTTGTTGAGGGTGAGAACGAGGTAGACGAATTCATCGTCTAAGTCAAATAGCTTTGGTTTCTCGATCTCAGACTTTGAATTCTTCCATTTGAGGAGAGCATCAACGGCTTGTTGCACCGTAATGGGGCTCAGTTTTTCGACAGTAGTGGAAGGTGCGGCTGCTGGGATTGCCACAGCCATGAGCGATGGTTATTCAAAGATCAAGTTCGAGGGTCTAGAGGTATAGATAGAAGAAGGCGGCGAATGTTTAGAACATTAGGGTTTAATGAAAGAATAAGGGATTTTGGGGTTTATTGTCATTTCATGTGGTTTATTTTTTGGTACATTCACTTCATGTCATTAGATCTTGGGCTTTCGGGTTTATTTCGCTTTTTAGATCTGTAGAACCCAAATGTAATTGGACCAGGCCGGGCTTCAGACCCAAAGAACTTGACGAAGAAATAATATCAAAGGCAATATATATATATAGAAGTTAATTATTTATTTAATGAGAAAAATGATTATTTCTAAAACGGTTTAGATTATAAAAGGAAAATATTCTTAAATAATAATAAAATTAAATGGTTTAAATTAATTAAAAAAAATTAAAAAATCATTCAAAATAATCATTTCAACGTCCAAAATTAAGAGATTAATATTTAAATAAACAAAAAGTAAATTTTAAATTTAATTTTTTATAAATATAACCATATAAATAATGAATAATTAATTTCTAAACTACATAAAGCTAATTAAAAAAAATAAAAGTACAACATCAAAAATAAAGAAAAAAAAATAAAAAGTATGTATACCCAAAAAAAAAAAAAAGTTTGTTAGGAATGGCTCCCAAAAAAGGTTGTTAGGAGTATATTAAATCAATTAATTTTTACCGTCGGTATGCTTAAGTGTTGGCATTTTGAGGTCGACATCTTTGTAATATTTTATTACAAAAGCAAGTCATCAACTACCCATTAACAAGCACTTCTTTCCTGCATAAGCGTGTTATTATTTACTTCTCTAGTTCTCTCATATATCTTCTAATTTTTTATAGGGAGAGAGAAACGATCCTTTTTAGATTTGAGGTAAAGACGTGGGAAAGAAAGTCCGAACACTTGGAAAACAAAAAAGGTTGGAAGACTTTTTGTAAAGTGGTCGAGGTAAAAAATAAAAAGAGCAAACTATACAAAAAACAATTATGTAATTATTCACCCTATAAATAAATAGCCAAACATCAAGTTGGTATCTTAATCAAAACAACCATCATCATCATCATGTTTCGTTTGAGATCACTAATGTGTCTTATTGTGTGGGTGTTGCTATGTGCAGTGACATTGAACACAATCCTTTGCTGCCATGAGAGTGATCGAAGCTTACTGTTAATGTTCAAACAAGGCGTTGTTGATCCTTCCAGCAGTCTCTCCTCTTGGTCTCCTCAGCATTTTGATTGCTGTCAATGGCAAGGAGTTGAGTGTGATTCAACCAACAGAGTCACATCTCTTGATTTGTCATGCGACAATGATTCAAAACCCTTGAGAGGTGAGATCAACTTATCTTCTTTACTTTCTCTTCAATTTCTTGATCGGTTGTATTTAGACTGGAATGACTTTGAACGTATAAGCAAGCCAGCTATCAATAATTCTATTGCAACTCATACTCATTTGCTACCAAATTCTTCTTCCAAGCTCTCTTCACTGTGTTTATCATACAATATTCATCTTCACTTTGATAATCTTCATTATTGGCTCTCTCTACTTCCTTCCCTGACAACTCTCGATCTCAGTGGGATTCATCATCTCTCTAGTGAAACGAATTGGGTTCAACCATTGGCTTCCCTACCTCTGCAGTATTTATTTTTGCATGATTGTAATTTGACCAGTTCTATTCTCTCTGTCGAATATGGCAATTTTAGCTCACTTTCAGAGCTTGACCTTGGTCTAAATGATTTTAGATATGGATTGCCTAACTGGTTGTTCAATCTTAGCAAAGATCATTTCTCTTCTCTTCTCCTCCGCCAATCCAATTTGAGAGGCCAAATTCCAGATTTTTCTAGCTACGGAAATTTGAGGACCTTAGACCTATCTGACAACAAATTCAAAGGATGGATACCTGATTGGCTTGGCCAGCTTGATAGATTATTTGAACTTGATCTATCTAACAACTCGCTTCACGGCTCCACTCCTTCTAATCTCATAAATGCATCATCTTTGCAATATCTACAAATTAGCTTCAATAACTTGAGTGGTACACTTCCAAAAACCTTTGCCCCAAGATACTTTTCTGTTTTGGATTTGTCTCACAACTCAATAAGTGGAGATATCTCAAACTTGTTGCTGACAAGTACGTCTATATTTATGTCACATAATCAATTCAATGGACAGCTTCCTCGAGTATCAAATACGGTCTTGGCTTTGGATTTATCTTATAATTTTTTGTCAGGACCTTTATCTTCTTTATTGTGTCACACTCAGACTAGCCAATATCATTTGGAGTATTTGGACCTATCAAACAATTATCTCACCCAAGAACTTCCGGATTGTTGGAGCAATTGGACATCTTTGTCTTACATAAACTTGGGGAATAATCGGATGGTTGGTCAACTTCCATCAACGATGGGATCATTATTACGTTATCTAAAGATGCTTGACCTACATAATAATAGTTTTTCTGGAGATATACCTTGGACTTTCAATAATTGCACATATTTGATGCTGCTCAATGTAGAAGGAAACAACTTCTCTGGAAGTATACAAACATGGATGCCCTTAAATGTATCAATTGTGAAATTGAGGTCCAATCAATTTATAGGCAACATTCCATCACAGCTATGTACTCTTTCTAAGTTGATTGTATTAGACCTTGCCAATAACAAACTTTCAGGGTCAATCCCTCGTTGTCTACCTAACATAACCAGTTTTTTTTCAGACCTTCTTGAAAATTATATAGCCTCCGTATTGACTTCTTCAATAATAACTGGTGTCGGACGTGCACATGAATTCATGAGCATTCACTTGCTCATAAAGGGTCAACTGCTAGAGTATGGGAAAAATCTAAAGTTGGTGCGCACTATTGATATATCACTTAACAAGCTAACAGGAGAAATTCCTGTAGAGTTGTTCAAACTCATCAAGTTACAATCCTTAAACTTATCTTATAATTATTTGATAGGAGAGATATCAGAACAGATCGGAGAGATGAAAAATCTAGAATCTCTTGATTTCTCTCATAACAATCTTCATGGGAATATTCCCCAGAGCATGTCTGGTCTGTCTTTTCTGAGTGATTTGAACATATCATACAACCATTTCAGCGGACAAATTCCTTTAGGGACTCAGCTTCAGAGTTTTGATGCATCAAGTTACACTGGCAATCCTAAGCTCTGTGGACCTCCTCTTCAAAAGAACTGCAACATACCAAAAAAAGCAGACAATACGGAGCAGGTTGAAGGAAATGATGATGATGCTTTTTTGAAGTCATTGTATCTGGGAATGGGAGTTGGCTTTGCTGTGGGATTCTGGACAGTTTGTGGTTCTTTGTTCTTGAACAGAGCATGGAGGCACACTTTCTTTAGATTCTTTGGTGGTGTGGTTGATCGAATCTATGTTATTGTGGCCATAAAACTCCAAAGATACCGCTGAATGGAACATGTTAAAGCTCCAGGTTGGTTATAAAGTTATTTTTTGTCTATTTAATTAAATTCAAAGTTTTCTTTTATAATGATTTTTACTCCCACACACATTCATGATGAGTGTAGTAACGATTTCGTTTTTCTGTTTGTTGCTTCCTAAATCAAATGCATAATGCCAGTTAAACCTCTGTTCATGTTTTAATATACGCAACGGTTAATTTCAACCTATTAAAAAGAAATAAGTTATTTGTCTTTTTTTTTTTAAATTAAAATGCCCAAATCTATCAAAATAGCTTTAAAATATTCAAGTGTCCAAATTAAATTTACGTTGCTCATTTATCAAAAGTTGTTGCTGTTTCAACAGCAACATTTACATTTATGTTTCGAAAGTTTATTCTTCGTTTGCTCTTTAATAGTTAATTGTCATTTGAAAAGGAAGCTCACACTTAGAAGATCCCCCCCCCCCCCTCTTCTGCAGATTGATTTAGAGTGAGCTCATGTATAATTTTTTTTTCCCCAAAGTAATAGGTAATTGATTCCATATTTTCAAGACTCGGCCGCATCCAGGAAGTTTCGGTGCTTATGCTCTTTGATCAGTGGAACCTAAGTCTGGATGAAGCTTTAGTAGATGGTGGCAACTTTAACAAGTATTCAAATGTTTGGGGCTGTACACGTTTGGTCAAGTTTTGCAATATGTGTGTCTATCATCGTGCTTACTGTTTGATTTTGCTTTTTTAGACGAATTTGATTATATGTCGGATTTTTCTAAGATGTAGTTTCATATGTTTTAGTCAATCTCCAGAGTGTTGTTGTTTCTTAATGAAAAATAAGAGTTTGAAGGATATTAGTTTTATTTGAAGTATTCTATTCTTACTATTACCATGTTCATCAGTAGTGTTAACGGCCTAGCTTTACTGCAAATGTACGAGTCACAAGTAATATAAAAAGATCATTCCCACGAGGACTATGACAAAAAAGAATTAATTATCTTAATTAAGTTATCAATCATGTTAAGCGAGAATATTTTGAAAGAAATTTTATACTTAAGAATTAATTGATTAAATCGAGAACTTCAAGACAGGAGGAATCTAGGATTATCTATCCTCTATTTATTTCATGAATTAATTAATTTACCCTCAATAAGCAATCAAATGAAGATATGTATTTGTCTAAGATTCAAAAGTATTTGATAACGCTCTCTCGAGTCAAAACCAAATCTTTATCCTAATAAACTAATCAATCTCTTGTATTAATTTATAAGGACTAACTTTAAACATCAATTTTAATCTGACAATGCTATGTTAGTAACTATATCTCTATGATACTGACAAACCATCCATTTAATACCTAAACTTCAAGTCTAACATGATTTTACCCAAGTTCTACACTTAATTATCTTTCTCAAGATTAATTTAAATGAACAAGATAACTAAATGGTGATCAGGTATTTAGAGGCATTAAGAACAAGATAAAATCAATACAAAAATTCAATTAATACAAAAAGAGAATAAATAATTAATTCAATCCATAAATAGATTAAAAAAATCTTAAAATAAAAAATTTAACTACTCATGTTCATCTTCACAATCAAAGTGCAACAGTAGTAATTCATTACTAATTTCAGAATTACAAGGTGCAGGTGCTTGAAGCTTAACCACGTTCTTCTCAGTCCGCGACGGCAACTCCAGCTCAGATATGCCTCCTGCTCTTCTGGTCTGTCGTCCTTATTCTCTCGTTTCAGTGGACTTCGGGCGCCTCTGTTTCTCGTTCACAGCGTCTCCGTCTCGTCCTCCCCGCGTTCTCTGCTGTGTCCGCCTTTTTATAGATATAACATATAACTTAGGTGATTTGTTTGTTTTTGTTGTGGGCCCCACATTTCCAATATCTTTAAGATATGATATATCCGATCCGCACCTTCATATTCTTCTTTCCTTCATGTGGGACTCGTGTTTTTCCCAAGCTTGATCTCTTTCCCAATATATGCAAATAGATATGGGAAAATTGTCATAAAATACCTCATTAACCTAATATTTGCTGAATGGGACCTATCCTGAACTGGTATTATCTTCTTAACAGTAAAAGACTCAAATGCCTTTAATGAGAAAAGAGAGGGCAAATGAAAGGAAACAAAAACAGAACCAGTGAATTCCCATTAATAAACAGAGCAAGTGATTGACGTGGAAAGTGAAGGCTTCTTCTCCTTGCCTGTGCAGAGATAAACGTCCTCCCTTCTGGCCGTCGTTCACTATGGATGCTACCGGAGGTTCGATGTATTAGTAAAGGCTAGAGAGGTGAATTGTGTCAAGACCCTTATTCATAGTTCAGAATTTGGTGGAGTTGATGATTTGCATTTTCGCTCCAAAGCTAGGTTTTTTCATTATTGTTTTACTGAGTAAGGAAGTAGTAAATAAATTAAATTGTGGCTTCATTAGGTTTTCTGATTTTCTCCATAATCATCAAGGTTCCATTTACTTTATAGCAGCTAGATGCTTTCCACTTCGAGGTAGATAATTGCACACAGGAAATAGTTTTTTCACATTGGGATGAGTTCTTACACAGAAGGGAAGATGTGTTGAACGTGGGGGAAGATCTTTCACACATGCTTAAGTGGCACTTGTGAACGCTAAATGAACCCAAGTGGAAGACACATTGAACCAATGGAACATGTTTTGCACGTTGTGGAAGATAAATGCACATGTGGAAGAGTTTTTGCACATATGGAAGAGTTTTTGCACATAGGGAAGACATCTTGAACTTGGGGAAGATCGTTCGTACATGGTTATATGACACCTATGAAGACTGAAAAGGAACCCAAATGGAAGACATTTTGTAACCACGGAAGATGTTTTGCATGTAGTGGTAGATTGTTGCACACGAGGAAGATATCTTGCACACATAGAAGAGGTTTTGCACGTGAGGAAGAGTTTTCGCGTATGGTTATATGACACTTGGGAAGACTAATGAACCCAAGTGGAAGACATTTTGCAACTACAGAAGAAGTTTTGCACTTGGTTATATCATAGATCGTTGGTCACGGGGAAGATATCTTGCACACATAGAAGAGTTTTTACACATAGGGAAGAGTTCTTGCATATAAGGAAGAGTTCTTACACGTATAGGAAGAGTTTTCGCACATGGTTATATGACACTTGGGAATGAAAATGAACCCAAGTGGGAGATCTTTAGCACACAGAAGAAGTTTTGCACGTAGTGGTAGATCGTTGCACATAGGGTCACATCTTGCACACATGGAAGAGTTCTTGCACATAGGGAAGAGTTCTTGCATATAGGGAAGAGTTTTTGCACATAGGGGAAGAGTTTTCGCACTTGGGTATATGACACTTGCGAATACTAACGAACCCAAGTAGAAGACATTTTGCAACTATGGAAGAAGTTTTGCACTTGGTATATCGTAGATCGTTGGTCACGGGGAAGAGTTTTTGCACATAGAGAAGAGTTCTTGTACATAGGGAAGAGTTTTTGCATGTATGGGAAGAGTTTTCGCATATGGTTATATGATACTTGGGAATGAAAATGAACCCAAGTGGGAGATCTTTCGCACACAGAAGAAGTTATGCATATAGTGGTAGATCGTTGCACATAGGGTCACATCTTTGAAGATGGAAGAGTTTTTACACATAAGGAAGAGTTCTTGCACATAGGAGAAGAGTTTTCACACTTGGGTATCTGATACTTGGGAATGAAAATGAACCCAAGTGGGAGATCTTTCGCACACAAAAGAAGTTTTGCACGTAGTGGTAGATCGTTGCATATAGGGTTACATCTTGCACACATGGAAGAGTTTTTGCACATAGGGAAGAGTTCTTACACATAGGGAAGAGTTTTCGCACTTGGATATATGACACTTGCGAATACTAACAAACCCAAGTAGAAGACATTTTGCAACCACGGAAGACATTTTACACATAGGGGGTAGATCGTTCGCACAAACGGAATACATCTTCCACATAGGGATGAAAGTTGATTACATGGAAGACATATTGCACACGGGGAAGAGTTTTTCCACATAGGGAAGAAGTGTTGCACGTAGGGAAGAGTGTTTGTAGACCACACCTGATATATAGAACAAGTACTTGTATACCAAAGTTGTATATAAATAATTGAGTTTCATTTACATTGAAACAAAAGATGATGCCGAACTTCAATATGAACAGAATAAATATAACGTCGACTAGTTTCTCCTCTTCTTCGTATCTTTCCAACCTTTAATGCTACGCATGACCATGTCCCGATGTTTATTCTTCTTATGGGCTACTAACTACTAGACCACATCAACCCGCTTTTGATCCATGTATTCCTGTAAAAATACGTTCCCAGTTAAATAAAGTGCAATTGTAACAAGTAATGTACCAATATACTCACATTAGTAGGCGTATTAGTGCACTAATGTGAACTTCCAAGAGTTCCATCAAAATTTAGAAAACTACTAATTCTGCAATCAAGTGAATGACTAAGATTTATTTACATTGCACTTCCAAAATCTCAAATCAGAGCTTTAATTTGTTTTTATACTAAAATCTAGGAATTCAATAATTAGAATACTTTGTTCTAGTGCTGTAGGAAAATTCCAAGATTTTAACTCAATCAATTTTAGTCCACCAAGACAAAAGTGCAAGATTACACATGAACAAAATGGATAGTCACATTTGGATTTAACAAACACTATACATAAGCATTTGAACAAGTATAATCACATTTGTTTTTATACTTAAAATCTAGGAATTCAACTGTGTTTTATCAGACTGTTTGTATGGGTGTTACTTCAGAATACCACCATAAAGAAAACAATGACTTACAATACTTTAAGGCTTTTAAAATCAGCAAGTTGCCTGTGGATTGGATCAGTTTACTAATTGTTATTCAGCCTCCTGCAAAGAAAATATTAGTTTCTTGAGAGCAATGAAAGTAATACAACTATGGAGAACAAGGAATTTTCCAACAACAAAAAGCAAAACAAAAAACAAAGTATAATAGTCAACAAAAGCATAGGTATCAATGAATAGTTTTGAATAGAGCCAAGTTGTGGCCCTTTAGATTGTTCTATAAAGTCTTATATTAGTCTTGAATTCTTGTGTTCTTTAGTAATTTAAATAGAATTACAATATCACATTACTGATCAGGGTATGTTCTAGGCTCCCAAGTTCAGGTACCAAATGTCCATATAGGTTTGAATTGCCAAGATCGCTGTAAAAAAAATATTATAAGACCATCAACACAATCATCAAGGAAGAGAATAAAGACTGTTTTTAATCAACTAAATCCTTTGAATTCCTCTTCCAATAAAAAAGATTATGAAACTGAATGAACAAGCAATCTATAGACTCAAAACTTAAAATTGCAACCATACTAACTCAATTAATGGAGATTTTTGTTAACAATTTTAGACATATTCTTCTTGCAAAGAAAAGGCATCATGATTCATTTCATTATACAATGATCCTGAATATTTAACAGGGGAACACCACAGAGAACTTCTATAGCAGAAAAACAACACATGCTGCCTCTTCAAAGCTTAAGAAGATTGAATCGCCCAACTGTGCCATTCACTTCCCCCACCCCCATACCCCAAAACGGAAGAGAAAGAACTAAAGCAGCAACTCTGAAGTGAATGGATATAGCAGAATTACATAGCAACATCCCTGAGTAAGTAATTTATCACATCAACTCAAATTTATGCCAATCACTTTAAGAAAATAATTTTCTTAACAAAACTTGCAATTAAGTTTAAGGATTACACAAGTGCAGCAATAGGAGAATTCACATTCATCGAGGACAAAATGAGCTATCTAGCAACAGTTTTACGCCCACAATGATGCAAAACTGAAGAAAGAGATATAAGTGGACTAATAATGGTGATGATAAAATGAAGAAAGAGAAAAACAGGAATACAAACCTCAGATATTGGGTATTCTTCACCACCTTCTGTCCGTGCTACTACATGGAAAGGCCATCGCCGCCGTCGCCATACTCAACACCTCCTCGACGCCGCAAAGACCCACATACCTCCCCGCTACCGCAAAAACCCAGACGCCTCACCTCGCCGCCACCGTAAAGACCAATCGTGCACCACTGCCGCCAAGACCCACATTCTGCCCTGGCCGCCAACTCCCACACCCTCGTCCGCTGCTCTCAACCTCATCTTATTTCTCCACCGAGTCTGCCCTTCCCTCTTCAACTTCACGCGTCTTCTGAATCAAAAATATTTGAGACCTTCTTTCCCTTCTTTTTTCAGTAATCCACTAAGGGTATTTGAGTCTATTACTATTAAGAAGATAATGCCAGTTCAGGACAGGTCCCATTCAGCAAATATTAGGTTAAGGAGGTATTTTATTGCAATTTTCCCAATAGATATTGTCTTTAAGGTATTATCATATATCTCCACACACGTGATACTAGACATAATGGGAGGAAAAGTAAAAATATTAAAATAATAATAATAACAACAACAACAATAACAATAATCATCAAATCTGAAATATCTTTGTTTTGTTTTAATCTATATTTTTTTAGATTATTAAAATATTAGTATTTATCATTATTTTATTAAGAATTTGATATTTATTGTGAAATTTCTTTAAATCGGTATCTTATCAAAATCTGACTAAAATTTCTCTGATTTATTACAGATGACTCTCAAATATATTAAAATATATTTTAAAATTATCTAAAAATAGGGAGTCATTATATAGAAATGTGACATTTGATGAATTCTTAAAATTTAAGGTTAACTTCTAATTCTAAATTCACCTGAATTATGCATCAAGAATATTGTACAAAGTTGGCATGTAATGAGTTTCCCTAGACCCATTGGCTGGTGACCCAACTTGAAAAATTGGAAAAGCCTGGCAAAAGAAAAGGAACGGAGTAATAAATTAATAACTTGAACATGGTGAGAGAGAGAGAGAGAGAGAGAGAGAGAGAGAGAGAGAGAGAGAGAGAGAGAGAGAGAGAGAGAGAGAGAGAGAGAGAGAGAGCATGTGTTATGGCCATTTCATGTGATTTTGGTCTTTCAGGTGGGGCGGGGAACCCACATGTTATTGGACCGGTACCGGGCTTTAGGCCCAAAGAACTTGACGAAGAAATAATACCAAGGGTAACGTGGAGAGATACAAAAACAAAAGGGAGAATCCGAACATGAAAATGAGAAATAAAAAATGAGTTTTTTTTATTAAAAGTTGAATAAAAAATGTCAGAACATGATAAGAACTTCCTAACTTTTTTCTTGACAAATGATTAATCTGTCATTTCTCAATTTTCAGGTTTCTTTTCAGGGATACACCCAAAACAAAACAAAACAAGATAGATGTTAATTATTTATTTAATGAGAAAAAATTTTAATTTTAAAACAGTTTAGATTCGAAAAGGAAATGATATTCTTAAATATTAATAAATTTAAAAGGTTTATTTTAATTAAATAATTAAAATTTCATTTAAAATAATCATTACAACGTTTAAAATTAAGAGACTAATATTAAAAAAAACAAAAAAGTAGATTTTATATTTAATTTTTATATAAATATAACCATATAATTAATGAAGAATTTAATTGCTAGACTACATAAAACTAACGAAAAAAATTGAAATGTATGAATGGCCCAAAAAAGGTTTGTTAGGAATGGCTCCCAAAAATGGTTGTTAGGAGTGCATATATATATATATATATATTGCTCGAAGTTGTTAGGAGTATATTAGTTCAATTATTTTACTATCTGTATGCTTATGTGTTGGCATGATGAAGGCAACATCTTTGTAATATTTTATTACAAAAGCAAGGCATCAACTATAAATCCACTCCCTCGCAAAAAAAAAAAAAATAAAATAAAATAAAAATAATAAAGAAGAAGAAGAAGAAGAAGAAGAAGAAGCTACTGATCCACAATAAGACTTCCTTCCAAAACGTGTTATTCACTTCTCATTTCTCTCATATCTTCCACTTCCATTGTGAGTTAATCTTCATCCTAAACATAATATATATTTTTATACTTATCCATATTTTTTAATTAATCCTTCAGCAATAATTAAAAAGAGCGAATGAGAATTAAGAAAGATAATTAACGTGTTTTAAAAAATATATGTCATATCTTATAAAAAAAAATGACATATTAACTAACTTAAATAATTTCATTAATTTAATCAATTTTGATAAATATATCTTATAGGAGTATATGTTATAAGTAGAGACCGTCCTTTTTGGATTTTTGGCCAAGACGCTGAAAGACTGTCCGAAGACTTGGAAAAAAAAGGTTGGAAGACTTTTTGTAAAATGGTGAAGGGGAAAAAATGGTAGAGTAAGCTAAAAAAAAAAAATAAAAAAAATCAGGCAATATATTCACCCTATAAATAAGTATGCCAAACATCAACTTGGTCTCTCAAATCAAACAACCATCGTAATGATGCTTTGTTTGAGATCACAAATGTGTCTTATTGTGTGGGTGTCGCTATGTGAAGTGAGATTCAACACAATCACTTGTTGCCATGAGAGTGATTGGAGTTTACTGTTACTGTTCAAACAAGACGTTGTGCTTGTTTGGATTAGCGGTAGAGAATGATCTTTTTTTGCAGATGGACTTTTGAAAGAGTCAGATAGAAAACAAGTCAAATTGTAGATGCGATTGGTATTTGGATTGACGGTGACAGAAGTGATTTTTTTTCTAACTTTAAACCTGTTTGGATTATTGTTTAAAAAGTCTATTTAGATGAAAAATGACTGAAAATGACATGAATCTTATTGCATACTATATATATATATATATTAGTTGTATATATTGTGATAATTGAAATGAAAGAATTAAAAAAAATTGATAAAATAAAAAATGTGTAATTATTATTAAAAAAGAAAAGTACACGAAAGTATTCAATTAAAAAAAATGATAAATTTATATTTAAATTAGTATATAACTATTTAAATTTAGACTCAAAATTCAATTTGCCCAAACCTCCATGAAAAATAATTCTCCCAACTGCATTTTCAGCGTGTATGTATATGGATTTAGGTCCAAATGCTAGTTAACCCTTTCATTAGGGTCCAATTCTTATTGAAGATATATTATGTAGCTGGAGGATAGAAATAGAAGTTGAAAGTGCTCATGGGTTTTATTTAACGGTGAAACACATGCTTTATATTTTAACAAGTCCCAGTTTCAATATTTACGCCAATAGTTGGTAAAATCATTTTCATAAACACATCAAGCCGAACCGAGAATCTCTTTCGTACACAAAATGAATGTATATGGAATCCAAGGTAGTGGAGCTTAATCATTCTCTTAAGTTAAGAGTGAAAGGGGGCTCAAATTATTTTCCCCATCATGCAGATAGAAATATAAACAGTGCAGAGATTGCAAATCTACTTTATTCCTTCAAAAATCAGTCATCCACACATCACAAACACAAAACCAGCACAACAGCAGAATCATGCAAAATTTTCCACCATACATTAATACAATGGCAGATTGAGACAAAAAAAAAGTTCAAAAAACAGAGGCTGAACGAATCTGAGAAATGGAGAAAGCAAAAACAACCAAGCTAGGTAATTTTCTTGCCCAAACTGATTTAAGCTCGGCTGCAGATTTGAAGCACGACTAAGGAGGAAAAAAAGCCAACTCTCCAAGGGAATACAAGGTGAAAGCAAGTCACTCCGGAAGCAAGCCAAAGAATAGAGAACATTGATGTTGATCTTGACTTCGTAAGTCCGATGACTCCTTCCACTCAACGGTGTTGTCACTGTGTTCAAGATCTAAGATGAGAAGAAGAAGCAAGTCAACAAGAAATGGTTTGTGGAGGAGTAATTGCTGCACAATAGATTGTCTCTCGTTTTTGAAATGCCATTAATTATGCCCAAAGGTCACACACCCAAAAGCTGCTTCTTCGACAGTGAGAAGCGCCTGAGATGAGCTTTTCTCAGAAGCTCCTTTTTTGAAAGAAGCCCAATGAAAAACAAATGCCATCCCAAACGGTGCTTCATTATTTCAACTGGGCTTCTGGCAGCTTTTGTGAAGTAGATGAGCTTTTTCTTTTCCCCAATGTGTTCCCAAACAGACCCGTTGTTGATCATTCCAAGCTCCTCTCTTCTTGGTCTTCTCTCCATGATTGCTGCCAATGGCATGGCGTCACATGTGATCCCGACACCAACAGTGTTGAAGCACTTGATCTGTATACTAACAATCAAAATGGTTCAAAATCCTTGAGAGTTGGAATCAACTTATCTTCTTTACTTGCTCTTGAATTTCTTGAAGATTTGTTTTTGGGCTCCAATGACTTTGAACGCATAAGCATGCCGTCTATCAATAATTCTATTGTTGCAACTTATACTCTTTTGGTACCAAATTCTTCTTCTAAGCTTTCTTTTCTGAGTTTATCGAACAATATTAATTTTCACTTTGATAATCTTCATTATTGGCTCTCTTGTCTTCCTTCCCTCATATATCTCGGTCTTAGTCACTACTACAAAAAATATAAACTGTGGCACTTAACAAGCGTTATAGTTTCCAGCATTATTAAAACAAGCTACGTCACTTCTTGAATAAATGAAAACGTCATAGCTTGATTATTTTTTTTAAAAAAAATATAAAGCTATGGCGCTTCTATGTAGAAGTGTTGCAGGAAACTGGCACTTCCTATAACATTTCTCTGGAGAAGCGCCGTTGGTGGTCACTACAAAAAACATTGAATTTCCAACGGAATTAGAGTTTCCGACGGAATTGATTCCGTCAGTAATAATAGCGTCAAAAAAAATTTATGATGGAATTTCAATTCCATCGGAAATTTAAGACGGAATTTTTGACCAAATTTCAGAAGGAATTTTCTGTCAGAAATTCCGTCGGAATTTTCAGTCACAAATTTTGACGAGATTCAATTCCGACGAAATTTCTGACGGAATTCGTTTCCGTGGCAAATTCTTTTTAAAAAAATGAAAATTATTTTTTAATAAAAATATTCAAACAATTTCTTAAATTTACAAATGCCACATGTTTTCTCCTTAGAGCGTCACGTGTCCCTCTCCCCTGGCTGCCACGTGTCGCCTTCTCATAATTCCTCCAAATGTCACTCCTCCCGTTCGAACCCGCGACCTTAGGCTAAGGACGCCTTCAAGCTCGAGTCTTTGCCAGTTGCGCCGAAATGAACCTGTGTCATATTATTACCTATTATTATATATATAATTTTATCATATATATAAAAACATATATACATATAATTAATTAAATATAATATTATTAAAATTAAAGAAAATTTAATAAAAACATAAAAAATATTTATATATTTAAATTAAATAATTTTTTAATTAAAATTAATTAATAAATAATAATTTAATTTTATAAATATTATTTTTAACATAAACTTATAAATATAATATTAATATTATATATGTTAATAAATAATAATATAATTTTAATAATTAAGATTAAATAACATTATTTAATAATTAATATTTTAAAATTTTAAAATATTATTTTAATTTTATAAATATTATTTTTTTAAAAATTAAAAATTTTAATTTTTCCGAAGGAAAATTTTCTGTGGCAAATTGCGACGGAAATTTCCGTCAGAAAACTTTCCAATGGGAAATTCCATCAGAATTTGCCACGGAAAATTTTCTGTCGGAAATATCTGTCAGAAAAAATTCCAACAGAAATTTCCGTATGAAATTTCGTCGGAATTTGCCACGAAAAAAATTCCGTCGGAAATTCTGTGGCTAAATTTGTCATGGAAAATTCCATCAAAAATTTTGTCAAAATTTGCCACGGAAATGGTTCCATCAGAAATTGGGTTTTTTTTTGTAGTGGGTGTATTACCTCCAATGGCACTTCTCCGGGGACGTAATTTCCCCCCTTCTCTTTGTACGTATTCAATCAATAGCAAAAACCCAAGTTAGAATAATACTAAATTAGAATGAAATAACTCGAATCAAAATAATTACTTCATAAAATCAGTATTAATGTATGTATTTAATTTCAACATAACAAATAATATACAACTAATTTTAAGTACCTATGTATGTAGAATGTAGGCAAGATATAATTTAATGTACAACTAATTCATAAACAACACAAGATGAATAAGTAAGAAACAACTGACGTATGTACATAAATATTAGCTAATTGCTTGATTATATATTCACATCATTCTTTAATGATTTCATCTACTTATTGTCAGTCAATTGGGCACAATGTTGATCTTCATAATACTACATAAAAAGTATGCATATAACAAATTAAAATCACTAAAAATCAACTAACTTAGACACTGGTTAATTAAATTTAAAACACAATAACTGTAAGTAAAAAAACTTACTTGCGTAGAAACAAAAATTTGATTATGAGTAACTACATTTTTCATAAATTTCATAATTTAATAACCGCAATTATTATTATTTGGTTGGAATAGGCACTGCAACAATACAATAAAATAGTTAAGTAAATATTTGACAAAAAATTTTTGAATAACAAAATTTGAGTCAATTCGTATACCACAATCTTCCTCCAAGTATAGCTACTAACTGGATCTTTATGTGTAGAATAACTTAATCCAATATTGCTTTGGTAAGCGGTCAATGCACTAATAAAACAAATAGTGACTGATTAATTTGGTAATTAATAATGACACACGCAAATAGTTTACTTCGACAATCATGTTATAATAAAAGTGGAAGAATAAAAAAATATACATTAAAATACTGTCACAGATAACTTACCCCAAATTGTATGGCACAATAAAGAGTATATTAGGGGTTTCTTTCTACATGAAAATGTTCTTAATATCGTTAGATTGTATTTCCACATCTAATCTCCCCATATGCTGGCTAAGGAGGTATATGCTAACAAATACGAATCTATGCACCCTTTCTATGTGCAATAACAGATCGTGGTACAAGTGTCTTTATAGAAAACAAACAATGTCATTAAAATAAAAAAATAAATGATGAATAATAATAACAGTGATAGTAATAATAACAGTGATAAACGATGATGATAAAGTACCTCATTCATATGTTGATGGTCGTCGCACTAAGCTAATCACGACTAAGCACTTCGTTTAGCACACTACCATCGACATGATCTGATATATCTGCATGATAGATGTCGATATCGAAGCGTATTTCCTGACCTCCTTGGCTGATCAAAGCTGGTGCCATTGATGCCAATTGTTAGTGATATGAGGGCATTTGTCGGTTGCTTCGGTTGTTGGTTGAGGCTTGAAACTTCTGTTCGGTTGATGAATCATGTGGTTTTAGACGGAAGTGTCTAGAAAAAGTAAAAGGAATTGTAAATTAACTACCTTATCATATGGCTCAATCAGACCTATTGGCCATACAACATAACCACTGACAATTCTTTCACCATTGTTGCTTCATTTAGAGAAGGGATTGGTAAGAGGGCATCTTCATTTGTGCATACGTCAACCCTTACTTGGAATGTGTTTGGCGGCAATGGTGAATTATGTAATATATCACTTTTGGTGTTGTAGACCACGCCAATAGCAACCGTGTGCTTGAAAGAATCATCAATGTGCAACTTGCACGCCGAATCACCCTTATAAAATATAGAGTTAATATATTAAGGTACACTAATTTATAGCGTAACAAAAAGTGAAGTAGATAAGATATTAATTATCAAAGGAATGAGGACTTTAGGCATGGAAGGGCAACTATCTCTCACACTCATGTTGTCATACACTATACTTGATACTGACTTAGAATGCAGTAAGGCGTCAATTTGAGCATTCAATAATACGTTTTGCTCTTGCATCAAACACATATGATCGTTAAATTGTTCTACTTGATGCTTGTAGCCACTAATCCTCTGGTCTACGTGATGCTTGTAGTAAGAAATCTGCTCCTTGAATTGCAGTAAGTAATTTTTTGTGCTTGCTTTTAGGGTTTGAAGTACGATGTTTTCATTATTGCAAAACCAGTATCCCGAACATAACCATGATACTCAAAAACTCTAAGTGCTCTGCTGAGCAAATTGTCGTGGCCAACATAATGCACCAAGTCTGGTTGCTCCTACGTCATTGAGCGCTATCATAAAAAGAATTACAACAATATTAATTATTATAAAATAGAATCATTTAAGTAAAGCTAAATCTTTATTGTATGAATAATCCACTACTTACATAATATTCGGCAACTTTTTTGACTTGTTCATTAGGAATTTCGCCTTTTTTGTTCGTGCAGCCAGCCAGCCACAAATCATGTCGAGGTATATGTGTGACATCATCAAAATGTGATTCTTGCATCTGCATATCAAAGTTAATTGTAGTTAAAAATTAGTCATAGAAATTATATTCATATGAAATAATGATTAGTTCTTACTAATTATTGCTTCAACGTTGCATATGAGATTGGTCCTTTTATGTACCAGTATGACATGTTGGATGCGTTTTCGTGCTCACTTCTTTCCTGTTTAGATCCAAATAATTCATATCAATAAATATTAATTACAACTACATTACAAGTACATAAAATTTAATATTATATTACTGCAAATTGTACAGTTGTATGTGAGCTTATAAACTCATCCCATTACTCTTGAGTTGTTATTCCATCGTACATCTCTGGCAGTGTACGATTGATAATATCATTGTCGTCCTGCAAGTAGAATTTGACAAGAGCGGAGCAAAAATTTCTCAAAAGTCTGTCGCATTTTCGTAGCATGAATTTCTCTTTATCTTCGTCAGTTATGAAGTAAGACGGTAAGAAAAAATGCACATAATTTGTTAGATTATAATTTTACAAAACAAAACAACCAAAATAATAAAATAAATAATGTTTACCTTGACTGAATCCAAGAGGATATCAGCATAATCTTTCTTCACCTGTTGCCAATTTGAAACTGTAATGGGGACTCTTTCTTTGACAGTAGTCTCAATATAATTAATAAAAAAGCTAGCATTCGGGCTGACTAGATTTCCCTTTTCATTCCACTGAAGCTCTAACCTAATGCCCATACTCCTTAGTTTGATCAGTCAGGACATTACGGTCCTGCCCCGAGGCGACGTCAGCCTTAAATGCTGCTTGATCATCATGTTTGCTAGGAACAATATCATCTCCGATGTGGGGATCCATTTTCCTACAAGTTAAATAAACCAAACAAAACATCAAAGCACGTACAGTGATAATTATGGCAATGAAAGTAAATTATGTTGAAATAAATGAATGCATGTAATAATAAAACATACAAGGCAAAAAAAAAAAACAAGGCACTCATTATCATCTTTTCCTCTTTCTTGTTTGATTTAAAAATCAAGTCTCCTCTTTATGATCATGTCTCATATATAAATGTTCATCTTCATTGTCATCACACATGCTTGGGTCACACTTATTTGAAGCACCGATCATGGTATGCACCCCATCCCTACGTGTATCATTCGTCTCATCATGCCTTGTCCATCGTGCATATGATTGATCAATTCCATAACACATTAAATGATCTAGCAAATCAAGTGAACTAATATGCTTTTCATAACAACAAGATAAGCAAGGACACAAGATTTTGTTAGGATCATTTGTATGCTCGTTTGCAAATCTAATAAACTCTTTCAATCCATCTATATATTTCCTTGAGTATCAATCAAATGACATCCATTTTTGATCTATCTATACCTTAAACATAGTTTTAAAAGTAGTTAGTTGCTTGCGTCTTGCAATACTTTTATCTTCTGCCATTTATTTTAAGAAAAATTTGGCAGCATAACGTTATCAAATTTGAAGTTTTCCAAGTATTGAACACTATTGAAGTCACAAATAATCAACCAACTAATCCCGTAGCATCATAATAATTTTTCAGAACTCACAACAAAATAAATCAAAGGAATATTACGTAGTTCAATGATATTTAATGCTCTGACTAGTTCAATACTTCTTTAACGATTGGTAAGACATATAAGAAATCTTTAGGCAATCAACTATTCTAAATTGATGACAAATCTTCAGGTACTTGATTTAAAGCCTTTAGTCGCCTCAGGTTAAATCAAAATAAACCAAATTATGCAGTGAAGGGCACAACTCGGGTCGTATTCTCTTGAGGAGCCTTTTAGTTAATTCCTAATCTAACTAAGTGACAAAAAATATTTAGATGGGTTTTAAATTGATTTTTTTACTTTTTAATAATGGAAAATAACCTAGACTACTATTTTTTTGGATTTTTTGAGAAATTGTTGTAATAATTAATGAAATTGTGATTTAAACAAATTGATGATGAATGCTTCTTGGAAAAATGGAATATAGGTTATCATTGCTCAAATTGAATTGGGAGTTAAACCACTCACTAAGTCAAAAATTAAACCTTAACAACTCGCTAAGTCTAGTGTATTAATTGGTGATTACCCCTAGAACTCTAGCTAGATAATTACCTCTTAATACACTATTAAATACCTCTTAGTGTGCAATTTATTGGATTCATGCAACTTGTTCCTCTATACAATGAACACTCAACTGAGATATTCAAACAAGATCTAAGCAGTCATAATATTCATTCAAACTATGAAAAAATAGACAACCACATTAAACCAAAAGGAAATATAGAAATTTAAATCTCAAACTACATAAATCAATATAAATCACAATTGTTCAATCCTACTAAGATAAATAACTCGCAATCTCAGTAAATTAACCATATAACATAAAATCCTAACTCAGGAAATTCGTTACATAATTAAATAAAAATATTAAAACAATTAACTCCCCTGAATGTATCTCTGGAGCTCAAACCAATGTTCCATATCCAAGAAGCAAGAAAGGATTTAGCCTCTTATCATGAAATTCATCACAGCTGCAACTTTTTGAATGCACCAAGAATCCATTGAATTGAGATAATGGAAGAAGAAGAAGATGAAATTGTTGGTGAAGGTTGTCTCTTCTCTTCCTCTCTCGCGTCTGCCACTGCGTCTGTGAGTCTCCTGTCTGTGCGTGCGTCGCATTCTCCTCCCTGGTTCTGATGTGCGTCCTCCCTGGCTCTGTGTGCTCGCTGTCTCGGTCTGGGTTTTGGTGCGTCTGTGCGTTCTGGTTCTGGTGTATCTCGTTCTCGTCTGTGTCTTCTCTGCTGCCGCTGTTTGTGTCTCTCGCTGTCCCCCTCCTCTCTAATTTCATATCCCTTTTATTAATTCCCTTTTCTATTTGAAATATAGGTCAAATCTTTTTGAAGTTGGGATATGATCTTTCAAAATTATATTCAGATAAGATTTTCCAAGATCCTGAATGAGAATTTGGAAAAAAATCAGTTTCAGGAGTGAAGGACGCTGGTTTTCGGATATTGGGACCAAACTGGAGTTTTGGAAATTCATGGTTCTATTATGTAATATTATCTGATGGCCAAGTGAATAAGTTCCACGGTGATCTGTGTATTTTGCAGGGTTTTTAAACCCGGACCGGACCGGCCGGTAAACCGGTCCGGTCCGGGTTGGGTTTTTAAATTTTTTTTTTATTTTTCCTTTAGAATTTCATATTATAAGTCTAAAATTTTCAATTTCTCACCGGTTTGGTCTCGGTTTAGCTCCGGTTTGGTCCCAGTTTGACCCACTGACCCTTAACCCAGTACCCCGACAGGTTTAATGACCGGTCCGAGTTTTAATACCTTGGTATTTTGTGACCCAACTGGTATTGTTTAATTTCAGGGTCCTTTTCTGTAATTGTTTCTGATATTTTCCTCTCTGAAAGTGACAGATAATATTACAGAAAGATACCCTTCTTTCTGTAAGAATTCCCTTGGAGACACACGTAGAATCTTATTTTCTGCTTCAGTCCTTAAAAATCTTTACTTTTTGGTCCCTCAGCTCCTCCTTTTCCAATGTGACCTACAATTCAGATCAATATCTTGTAATATCTTTATTCAAAATTCAAATTTTAAAAAGTAATTACAAGATTATAACAAATATATGCTTTTAAGATTTATTTTCACACAATCATCTTTAATTCAATTTAATTATAATAAATGTTATTTAACCCAAAAATTAATGATAAAATCCCTAAATATGATATTAAATATTATGATAAAATCGGGATATATCAGTACCCAAATTTAAAAAGAAACAAGAAAATGTACAACTTAAGCTTCTGTAAAAAAAATACATAAAGACTTACAAGCATAAACTTCTGTAAGAGGCTGAGACAGAGAAATAAAACAAGTAGGAGATCAAGTTTTAAGAAGATAGTTGAAACTTTAAATAAATACCTGAAAAAATATCATGAGCACACTTATAAGATTCACGACAGATTTTAACAAAGAAGAAGAAGACGACGACGTACTGTCTTAAGCTTATGTCTAAGAAAACCTTATGAGCTAGGAAACTTCTTGTGGGAGGCTAAGACAAAGCAAAGAACATGTGGGTGGCCAAACTTTGTACTGTAACAAAAGTACGGTGGCCAAAAAATTTTGAAGAAATGCGCACGAGGAGACAAGGGAAAAAAAGTGGGGGCAAACGAAGCTTCTAATACTAAACATCAAAGAGAGGAGGGAGTGGAGACAATGGATAAGAAAAGGTAGAGTAGCGACTAAATGGATATAAGATGGTGGACAAATTAGTTTTAGGAAATGGAGAGTTGGAGGACATGCGAGAAAGACGATAATAGCGGGGGATGAAAATTTATATACCTTGTATGACACTTTCACTTTAAGCGCCATAAAAGGCATATAAAAATTATGGTGCTTGGTGTCCAAGCGCCATAGCATTCCTTCAATATATATAAAAAAAATTTAAAAAAATGGTGAAGGGAGCTATGACGCTTGTACATAGGATAAAAACAAGTATATATGATCAATCTAATAACCAATCCTTTCAAAATTAAATTATTTTTGATGCCTTATTATTAGCTTCAAATATGTTGCTTAATTGATATAAAGTAAGACAAATGAATAGTGAAAAAATAAGACTAGAAAGTATATATTATTGACTCCTTTATTCACATGCAAGTGAAGAAATGAATGGTGATATATAGGCAACCGAACAATGAAATTACCAACTTCTTGTAATTAAATAAAAAAAATAATAATAATTTAAAATACAAAAAAATAATCTAAAATCCCTCTATTGAAATAATTCTAAGGAAAATTAAAACATTGGCAAATTAAATAGAAGAAAAGATACCAAGACAGTGCTAAAACCATATAAATTAAATGAGGAAAGAAGCGCGCCGATGAAGCTTGCCTTAATTAACAGGGTGTCTTAGCTAATCAACTTGTATGTCTTTAGCATATAAAGGAGGAATGAAGGTGATGAAGCTCGCCTTCTATGATCTCTCCGCTATGATGGTAGTTCTCAATTAACTCTCAGTCTCTATGCAATGTCTCATCTCTCGCTCTCTCCTTGCTCTAGATATATATATATAGTAAACCTTGTGCATGTAAGGCCACAGTGGCCTTGCATGCATACCAAGGCTAGTTTTGGCAGGCATGCGACAAGGCCACAGTTGGCCTTGGCAAAAAGCCAAGGCCATTGTGCAGGCACCTTGGCTGGCGCTTGCGTTACCAAGCGCCATCACGCAAGCGCTGGCCAAGGATTTACAATGCCTACAACAGGAGAAGGGGAAGAATTAAAATGGGAGAATTGTAAAAAAATATCTCATTGTCAACTTAATTGCCAAATGGGACCTAGGAAAATTGTGTGCACATGGGGGAAGATATTGTGCATATGGGGGAAGATTTGTGCACACAGACGGAGATGTTTTGCACATGCATAAGGAATAATATTGCATATAGGGAAGATCTTATACACACCCGGAAGATTATCTGCACACCAAGGTCCCATATGGCAATTAAGTTGCCTATGAGGTATTTTTTCATAATTTTCCCAAATAAAATTAAGCAGGAATAAGAATTTGTGCTCCTTTAGGTTTTGACCAAATGTTGAAGGATTTAACTTGAGAACCTGAACAGGGAAAGAGTGGGATATCAAAGAATACAAGAGCGTGATTTTCTGAATTGGGCTATCGGAGGGAGCCACGAGAATATAAACCCAGTTCCTCAAAATTTTAAAATTGAAACCACGATAGAAATATCATCATGATAGAAACAGAAACCCAAATATCACTTCAAGCAACTTGGGCATTTGGAACCATAATTAAATGTTAATATGAGGGTACCTTGGCCAGCGTTTGGCTAGATAAGCGCCAACCAAGGTTTATCCATTAAACCACCGAGCGTCGGCCAAGGCTGGAGGCTCATCAACAAGGCCATGTGGCCTTGCATGCCTTGGCAGGCATTCGACAAGGCCACAGTTGGCCTTGGCAAAAAGTGGCCTTGGCAAACACGGCAATGGCCACTGTGGCTCAAAACTTGGCCGGCACTTGGTTAAACATGTGCCGGCCAAGGGCTTTTTCAAATAAAAAAAGGTTCCCTAAAAATTAATGTAGCTATGGCACTTTTTAAGAAAGCTCCATAGTTGGGGCTTTAATTTTTCTTTTTTTCAAATAAATGTTTTGTGTGTTGCTTGTTTAGGAAAATGTCACACAAACCTAATACTAGCTATGACACTTATAATAAGAAGCGTCGTAGCTTCTTAACTTTTTTTTTTTATATAAAAAACAATTATCTATGGTATTTCATTAAAGAAGTGTCATAAGAGGGACCCCACTAAATCTCTATTTTGTTGTAGTGAGTGACATTCATCTTCCATCTGATACCAAATGGGTTCAATCATTGGCTTCCCTGCCTTTTGACGTATTTAGATTTGAGTGGTTGTAATTTGGCCACTTCTACTCCCAACAACATGCTGCCAACTTTAGCTCAATTTCGTATCTTGACCTCGGGCATAAAGATTTTAGAAATGGATTACCTAATTGGTTGTTCAATCTTAGCAAAGACCTCTCCTATCTTTTTCTCATTCAAAGCAATTTAAGAGGTTCGTTTCCAGATTTTTCAGGACATCGGAACCTAGAACTTTTAGATCTATCTTACAATGAACTCAAAGGACCGATGCCAGATTGGTTAGGCCAACTTGGTAAGTTAGATTCCCTTTATATATCAAATAACTTTGATTCATGGTTCCATTCCTTTAAGCCTCACAAACTCATCAGCTTTATTATTTTTAGATATTAGCTTCAATTACTTGAGTGGGGCACATAAAAAAATCCTTGAGCATGAGTATAGGACTTTGGATTTGTCTCACAACTCAATTTGTGGAGATATATCAAAATTGATTCTTACAAGAAGTGTAACAGATATGTCATTTAACAAATTCCAAGGACAACTTCCTCGTATATCATCAAATGTCACTGCTTTGGATTTGTCTCACAACTCTTTCTCTGGATTTCTATCTTCTCTCTTGTGTCCAAATGAGACTAACTATTATTATTTGGCTTATTTGGACATCTCAAATAATTTTGTCACCGAAGAACTTCCAGATTGTTGGAGCAATTGGGTATATTTGTCTTGCATATACTTCTGAAGTAGTAGACTATGTGGTGAAATTAGTCCGACCATGGGCACATCATTACATAGTCTAGTGTCATTAGATTTACATGACAATAGTTTTTATGGACATGTATCATCCACCTTCAAGAACTGTACATCTTTAGTGCTACTCAATCTTGAAGGAAACAATTTTTCTGGAAGTATTGCTAAATGGATGCCGCAAAATGTATCGATGGTGAAATTGAGATCCAATCAATTTATATGTGACATTCCAAAACAGCTATATAGCTTTTCTAACTTGATTTTGTTAGATCTTGCAAATAACCGATTTTCAGGAGGATCGATCCCTCATTGTCCATACAACTTAACATTAATGGCTATTCCTAGATTGAATAGCTTTTCTTTCCCATACAGAGGTCTCTAATGTTTGGTAGCAACACTCCATATACATAAAGGAGCGGTGCGCACACAAAAGGCCAAGAACTCGGGTATGAAAAGAGCTCAGACCTTGTGCGTATTATTGACCTATCAGATAATGAACTATTTGGAGAAATTCCTACACAATTGTTTTATCTTGACAAGTTACAATCCTTGAACATAACTTATAATCATCTGAGAGGAGAGATACCATAAAATATTAGAGAGATGAAAGATCTGGAATCTCTTGATTTGCTCCCATAACAATCTTCAAGGGAATATTCCTCAAATTATGTCCAGTCTCTCTTTCTAAGTGTTTTGAATCTATCATACAACAATTTCAGTGGACAAATCCCTCTAGGGACTCAGCTTTAGAGTTTTGATGCATGGAGTTACATTGGGAATCCTGGGCTTTGTGGAGCTCCTCTTCAAAAGAACTGCACAGTATAAGATAAACCAGACAATACAAAGTAGGTTGAAGGAAATAATGATGCTTCTTTTTTGAAGTCATTATATCTTGGTATGGGAGTTGGCTTTGCTGTTGGATTTTGGGTGGTTTGTGGTTCTCTGTTCTTGAACAGAGAATGGAGGCACACTTACTTTCAATTCTTTGATGCTGTGGTAGATCGAATCTATGTCTTCATAGCCATAAAGCTTCAAAGAATCCATTGAATGGGAATATGCTACAGCTCCAGGTTGGTTATAAAGTAATCTCTAGCTATTTAAATTCAAAGTTTTCTTTCATACTAAATTTTATTTTTCTCTGGAAGGAAGGATGGGGTACCAGCTTTCGAACCCAGGCCACTGTGCTCACAAGACTTGGTCCAACACTGAGCCACAGGGGCTGGGAAGCAAGTATGCTAAAGCTTATTTCTAAACGCATTTTGTGTGCGTTTGGAATGGCTTATTTTTGTCCGAAACGGGCTTATAATTCGTGATTCACGGTATACGAGGTAAGTATGTGAGAGGAGTTTTTTCTCGGCTTGCGTAATAAGTGCGTTTTTACTGTGCAAAAAGCTTAAACAAACACGCACTTTATATACTCATCAGTGTTGTAATTGTAGTGATTTCATTTTTCTCTTTGTTGCTTTCTGAATCAAATGCATAATGCAAGCCAAGGCTCCATATATAGTCCATATATTAATTCAACGGCTAATTTCAACCGATTAAATTATTAATCTTTTATTCTATAAAACTATTAAAATACCCAAATCTATCTTTAAATTTTAAAATATCTTTAGTGTCCAAATTTAATTTATGTTCCTCGTCAAGTATCAAAAGTAGTGGTTGATGTTGTTTCAACAGCAACATTTAGGATTATATGGTCCAAAAGTATAGATTTATTTATTTATTTATTTTTTTGCCATCGAGATTTTCTTCTTTCTCTATACTAGTTAACTGTCATTTAAAAAAGAAACTCAGACTTAGTTTTTTTATTGTCCTGATTTAGTTAGAGAGTAAACTCATATACTCCAATTCATGCTTGTTTTTCAAAGCAATGGGTAGTTGATTCCAGATTTTCAAGACTTGCATGCGTCCAAGAAGCTTCGGTGCCTATATGCTCTTTGACTGATGGAAGTTTGGATGCACAGAAATTATTCGAAGATACCAGTAATATATTAATGTGTACATTAATTTCTGAGCTGAAATAAAACATAAAACTAATTCGTTTTTATTTCAAGAATTATATATATGATTCTGCCCGGTTTCTCCCTAATACCGTGCGTCATTGATGTTAATTTTTTTAGATTAAAAACCGAACCACAAAACATTTCTCATGTTAAGCAGAATTTTTTTTTTATATTTTGAAAAATAATATACAAATTCTCCTAATAAATTATGCACTAATTATGTAAATAATTTTGCAATAATAATTAGATATTAGCTCCACAAAGGGGAAAATGTATAAGTAAGAAAAGGATTTAGTTTTGGAAGCATGGAATGATTTGTTAATTATTGTGGAAAGGATTTGTATATAGAAATTGAAGGATTAATTAGTTGAAAAGTTGTGAAGTTTCTAGGACCGAATGTTTTCCAAGTTTGGTTGTTGCAATTTCGTAGAAGCAGATGAGAAGAAAAGCTCCTCGGTGGGTTCCATTCATTAATGAGAAGAAGCAGACTACAATTGAATGTGATTTGGGGCAACGACTTTACAAGTACAATCACCCACGTTGGTATCTATTTCACAATCAAAGACGCGGGAAAGAAGGTCGGAAGACTTGAAAAAAGTTGGAAAACTTTTGTGGAAGTTAAAATGCTTGAATTTGGTGAGTTGGGACCCAGCTTACCTAAGCTTCTATTTACAAATGTTGTTACAATTGGTAAGAAATTGGTTTATAATCCATAAGGTTGAGTTCAATCCGGTTGCCAATATGAAAGTCTTGCTAGCGCTAGAGAGGTCACCTGTTTTGGAAGCAGATGCCGAAACTCTAATGACCGACAGCTAGCAAGAGCTCTTAACATTTCCCAATATTTCGAAATTCTAAATCAGTCCATTTAAACTGATTTGAGAATATTGAAATACAATATACTCATTTGTCTGGTGATGTTTTGCAATTTGTGTGTATGTAGTCATTTTGCTTACTGCTTGATTTGGTTGTTTAGACGAATTGGTATGTCAGATTTTCTAAGATGTGGTTTCATGTTTTAGTCA
This sequence comes from Inga laurina, assembly GCA_963855925.1. Lineage (NCBI taxonomy): Eukaryota > Viridiplantae > Streptophyta > Magnoliopsida > Fabales > Fabaceae > Inga > Inga laurina. The sequence continues at coordinate 22,987,757 of OY979704.1, forward strand.
AGCTCCCAAGTGGTGTTGTTTCATAGTGGAAAAAAATGAGTTCAAAAGGCAAATAATTTATTTTGATCTTAAATATAAGACTCAATCCACTTAGTCTCCTAAATTTATAATATTTTTCTCAAATTATTCCTATTAATTACATATAGTAAAGAGATTTCTATGAAGGAATAGTTGCAATACACATTTAGAAAAAGGTATTCTAAGAAAACCAACACACGTTTGGTTATTGCTTTGGCATGATGATCAACTTTGGTGGATGCAATTCTGTAGAAAATGAAGCTTGACAAAATTGGCAACATCTATTTAATAGAAGGTACTCCTTAGTGGGTTCCATTAATAAGCAGAAGTGACAGAAATTCATAATATTAGTGGGGAAGATAAGAAGGGACGCTCCTCTGTGGGTTCCATTCATTAATGATCAGAATAATTAAGATTGAATCCGTGATTTGAGAGGAAGACCGAGACTTTTCAATCTTGCATAATGTGATCAATAGTGTTATTTGGGCGAAGTAACGCGGGGGAAAAATCATGTAATTCACCCTAGAAATAAATAGGCAAATATCGAACTTCACTAGGACATATAAACAATCTTGCTTAACAAATAGCCAAACATCAGCTTCGTCTCTAATCAAACAACCATTAGGATGGTGATTCGTTTGAGATCACAAATGTGCGCCTTATTGTGCGGGTGTTGCTATGTGCAATCAGATTGAACACAATCAGTTGCTGCCATGAGAGTGATCGAAGTTTATTGTTAATGTTCAAACAAGGCGTTGTTGATTCTTCCAACCTCCTCTCTTCTTGGTCTTCTATCCAAGATTGCTGCCAATTGCATGGAGTTGGGTGTGATGGAAACGACGGAGTTTATTATCTTGATTTGTCATGCTCCAATGATTCAGAAACCTTGAAAGGTGAAATGAACTTATCTTCTTTACTTTCACTTCGATTTCTTGAACGGTTGAATTTGGACTCCAATGACTTTGAACGCATACGCATGCCGCCTATCAATAATTCTGTTGTTGCAAATCATACTCATTTGCTACCAAATTCTTCAAAGCTTTAGGAACTGAATTTATCAAACAATATTAGTCTTCGCATCGATAATCTTCATTATTGGCTCTCTCGACTTCTCTCCTTGACGTATCTCAATCTCCATGGCATTCATCTTCCTAGTGAAACCAATTTGGGCCAATCGTTGGCTTTGCTTCCTTTGGGGACATTAGATTTGTATGATTGTAATTTGACCATAAGCTCTACTCTGTTTCCCGAATATGCCAATGTTAGCTCACTTTCATATCTTAATCTTGGTCTAAATGATTTGAGATATGGATTACCTAATTGGTTGTTCAATCTTAGCAAAGACCTCACCGATCTTCGTCTCAGTCAATGCAATTTGAGAGGTCAAATTCCAGATTTTCCTGGCTATCGAAATCTTGTGGCTTTTGATTTGTCTAACAACAAATTCAAAGGATCAATACCTCATTGGCTTGGCCAGCTTAGTACATTAACCGTACTTGATCTATCTAATAACTTGTTCAACGGCTCCATTCCATCTAATCTCGCAAATGCATCATCTTTAACATCTTTAAATATTAGCTTCAATGACTTGAGTGGTACACTTCCACAATACCTTGACCAAAACTCCTATGCTCTTTTCGATTTGTCTCACAACTCAATTAGTGGAGACATATCGAACTTGTTGCTACAAAGCGAGAACGGCCCAATTCGCATTATCCTTTAATCACAAAAAAAAAAAAAAAATACAAAAACTCAGTCCGCGATATTCATTAAATGACAGGAAAAAAAAATTCAAAGTCCGAAACTCATCAGCCCAGAGTGTTTGAAGCCAGCCCAATTTGCTCAGCCTTCTGTCCAGATGAGTGAAACACACCATTTCACTAAAGCCCGAAACGATGCCGTTTTGCATGTGGGAGGAGGCCCTTCTGAATGACCCAAAACGGCAATGTTTTCGTTTTGGGTCGCCTTCCCCATCCGTTCCCTACAACCCTACCTGACCCGCTAGCTTGATGTCGACCTGGTTAGGCTGCCGCAACCTACGAAACCCAGGCGATCCTTTTAGGCGATCAGAGGCTTAAAAAACACAGTGTTCTCTCAGTGGTTCTTTCAGAAATTCATCCAGAAACAATTAATTCATATGAATTCACGAAAAACGCACCAAATCACAACAAACATCAATTAAGCGCAAGGTTTGAACCAAAACATTCCTAGATTCAAAAACCAAAAACGGTGGTTCTGACGGTGATGACAATCATAGTAACAGAGAGCGTTTGACAGAGATTCTAAAACTAGATTGAAAAACATAGTCGTAACACATTAATTGAAAACATAATCCCAGATTTATTAGTCAGATATTCTCAAAACCATCGATGAATCTCTCTGACAGTCGACGAGCAAAATCAAAAATTCATCGAAGATTAATCATAAAGCCAGAAAACCGATCGTTCAAAATCCAAATGAAGGCAATAATGATGTAAAAAATTAACAAATTGTGATTTCTGATTTAACATATGGAACCCGTATAAAAATTATTATGGTAGACTCATTAAATTCCATAGTCAAATCGCCCCCGATCAAAGAAAAGTAGGCAGAGAATCAGAGAACCAGGCTCTGATACCACATGTTAGATAAATCATGCTTTTTTCTCAATTATATCACAATAATCATAGCATAAAATATTCTACAAGTTACAATGGAAGACTTTAATAAATACCTCTTGTCATAGCTTACCTCTGATCAGAAAGAGTTCATGAACACTGAGAATTGAGACTGCAAAACAGAATGAGTCAGAAGAAAGGTTGACAGGTTACTCTTCTGACTGACTGTAAGACACAATGATGGCAACTAGTATAAGAGTCGTCTCCAGTTAGGGAACCTCAAAGAGCAGCTAGAGTTTTCACTCGTATGCTCAATTTGGACGACTGAAAACCTTAATTGTTTATTTCACCATCAGAAATATACATAAATAGCCCGTCCACTTGTTACCCTAATCCTGTAGTTGGGCTTAGATCTGACTGACAGGCCACATTCAAGATATTTTAATTAATAACCTAATTAATTACTAATAATTATATTATAATAATTAAAATATCTCACATATTCTTCTCAGAAAATCCCGTATTATGTGTTTCTTCTATCCAACACTTTTGCCTCTTCTAATTCAATATTGATCATTTTGCCACTCAACCATAAATTTCTTTGGAGGTTTGAGATACGTGTTGCTACCTTCTCCATGCCTTTCATCTATTCTAAATAAGAAGTTACTCACAAATCAATTGTTGTTAATACCTTATGCGGTGTGGGGAGTACCTTTAGAGTTGTAGTCACTGAATTGCAAGTTTCATCATTTTATTTTACCAAGTGTGAATTTTCAATAAAAAGTTGTTATTCATGAATTAATTGTTGTTAATATGTGCATTTTAATAAATACCTTAAGGGTTCTAGTCGTTGAATAAGAAGTTATTTACGAATCAATTGTTGTTAATTTATTATGCGTTTTATGAAATACCTTAATCGTTGTAGTCAATGAATTGCAAGTTTCAACAACTTAATTTCCCCAAAGTGTGAACTTTGAATGAGAAGTTTTTATCTACAAATTAATTGTTGTTAATACCTCATGTGTTTTAGACAATACATTAAGAGTTGTAGCCATTGAAATGCAACTTTTATCATTTTATTTTACCCAAGTGTAAACTCTGAATAAGAAGTTGCAATTCATGAATCGATTGTTGTTTAATACTTCATGCATTTCAAGCGATAATTTAAGAGAGTTATTGAATTGCAACTTTGAAGAACTAGGCGTTGCCAGCTTCGTACCTTGGTAACCTTCTTTAAAATTAAATCACGGATTGTAATATGGGGTGTAATCACGGATCGTCTCTTGAAGAGCCTTTTTTTAATTACCTAGAAACTAAGTGTGATAATTGGCATAAAACAAGTTAAAAATGATTTTTTTGAGCTTTCTATTTAACTAAATTGTAATTAAACTAAAATGCTTTAAAAACTAATATTTTTTTGATTTTTTTTTGGAATAAAAGTGGAATGGAATGGATTAGAAATGTAAATGATGAAGATGTTTTTGGAAATGTTTTTCAATGGCTATCCTTGCTCAATTAAGATATTTAGGGAGTTAATTCACTAAGCTTCTAATATATCAAACCTCAATTACCATTGAGTCTAGCATCACAAGAGAGGAACCCCTACCCTTGAAATGCTATTAAACCCTTTTAATGTAATGAGTTTCTCTAAGTTTTCTAATATATCAAACCTCAATTACCATTGAGTCTAATGCTTAAACTCATGAACCCATTTATTTAAGGATTATTAAAACCCCTTAGAGAGTGATTATGGAATGAGCAATGAATTTAGGTTCAACTATAATTCTATTTCAATCAAACTATCCAACAATACCATGTTAAATAGATAGAAATCAATAAAATCATAGAGAAACATATATCTAACCATATATATTGATGAGTACAAATCCTCATTATAAATTCCAAATCACAACAACTCAATCCATAGAAATCATAACTAAAATCATAATCTCATTACATAAATGAATTCCTAAACCTCAGAAAACACAAATATAATAAGCTATAGATAAAATAAACTCCCCTTTAAAGCACATGTGAGCTCAAATCATCTTTAATTCATCTCAAAGAGCTAAGGAAATCAGCTATTGCAGTTTGTCATCACAGTTTCACTAAACAATTTCACAATCACAGCCATGGAGCACAGCCATGGAGCGCATTGAATCAATTAACCAATTAGCTACAAATAATGAAATTGAAGGCTAAAATAATTCCAGAAACAAAACAGAGCAAGCCACGGCTTGAACAGAGGAAGTGGTCTGTAATGGTTTAAAACAGAGGGAGGACACTGCTGGCGGTGAAGCAGGAAGATGGTGACGGTGGTGTTGTTGTGGTTTTGGGCCAGGTGGTGACGGAGTGATGTTGAGGAGTGGAGGAGCAACGATGGTGGTGGAATTGGAGTGAGAGACAAGGACGACGGACAGAAATTTGGCAAAGATCCACGGCCTTCCTCTTCCTCCTGAAGCTCAGCAACAGTCGCGGCCTTCTCTCTGTTTCTGGTTCTCCGAATCTGAACCTCACCGGCGACGGAAAGAATGGAGGAAGGGAGTGAAGGTCGCCGGTGAGGTTAGAGGTAATGCCGGTGATGAGATGCGATGAACCCAGCTAGCGGCGCTCCCCTTCACTCTCAGCTCATGTTTCTGTATGTATATATCTGTCTCACCGCGCATTGGTCAAAATTTCAGACCTAAAGGCAAAACGGTGTGTTGTACTCGTGGACTAAAATGGAATTTCTCAAATTCGTGGGACCAATTTGGCATTTTTCAAATTCAAGTCTCAAACTGCCATTTTCAGTTTTAATCTCATTTTCCATGTACCTACAATTGAAAATAATTAACCCAACATCAAATCTTCTAAAAAATAAATGATTAAGAGTAATTACAATTTTTATGACAATTTTGCCATTTTTAATCTTAATTTAATATATTTACTCTTAATCTCAATTAAACATAAAGAAAGCATTTTAAGCTCAATAAGTATGACAAAATCTTCAAATAAAGTATAAAAACATATAATAAAATTGGGATTTGTCAAACTTTCATCATTTTATTTTAGCCCAGTGTGAACTCTAAATAAGAAGTTTCAAAGCATGAATTAATTGTTGTTAAATAAAAAGAATTCGTTAGTTTTTTATGTCAATTCTTGTCTTTTACAGATTTACGAAATTCCTCTACTTCTTCTTTCTCTACATTTTTGCATATCATCAAGGCAATTCAAGTGGTTAAAGATGGAGCTACATAGCTGAATGACATACAAACATGCATTATATTACACTAGACGTCAAAAGCAAGAACAACTAAGCAAAATCACCAAACTTATAATAAAATCAGAAGAAGAGACACCAAATATTTAACTCTGACATAAGCAAAAGCAGTTGATGGCTTAAAGCAAAGGAAGCAATACAAAATTAAACTTCTTCGGGCATAGCTGAATGCATCTTCCTCAGAGGCCAAATGGGCCATTGATATAGTCCGCCAAAGATGTATTATAGTTTAGACCAAAGTTTCTTTCTAGAAGATTTTTTATATTATGGATCAAAGGGAGTACATTGCAGAACTTCTAATCTGAAATATGTATTAAGTTTGTGACTTATAGCTTATAATTATCACGTAATTCAGTTTATTTTTACTCAACATATCTTACTTTCAAACAAAGTGGTGACCTATATACATTAGGCTATAAAAGCCTTTCAAAAGGCAACCTACTATAATATGAACGTGATAAAGTAAAGATCTCAGTACGGCCAAAAGCATACTTGAGTTTATTGTGTCAAGGTTTTCCATTAGTAATATTAACAATGTTAGAATTATAGGATTAAAAGTATACTTTATAGAGTTAAGAGATCAAAAATATACCTCATACAAGCTTAAAAGACTAAAAATATACTTTAACCTAAAATAAAATAATATTGTACAGAGTTGGCCTATGATGAATTCCTCTATGCATATTGAATGGCCCCACAGGTTGTATGCTTCTCCCCTTACCGTCGTTTTGAATTCAAGAAAATATTAATTATTTGTGGTTGTTAGATTATGCGTGTATTATAGATAAATGTTATATTTCCTTATAAGTTAATTCATTTTTTACTTAGATATTATTATATATAAATATTCTTATATATTTCAATTAAAGTAAATTATTTTAATTATATTATTGGGTTGGAATGCTTGCTCTTAAATTGACCTGTTGAACAATTGGTCCAGTATTAAGTGTTAACTACCTTGCCCAGGTTATAGCATTATCATGGAGAAATAATTAAAAAAATATATGCAATAAAGCATGAAAATACTAATTTCAAAGGGAATTTATTAATAAGTTATTAGTTGAAGTGATAAGTGGTCTTATCAGTATAAGAGGAGAATACAAGTTTGAATTGTATAAATTTATTTATTGAGAGAGATGAAAACCTTTTGATAAGAGATTAATCTCAAGTTCAAAGTGACTTGGACATATCCTTGATCAATATATATATATATATATATCAAAGGCAATTTAGATTCTTATTGGAAAAAATATTCTTTAACCTTGATAAAATCAAAGGCTTCAATTTAATTAAATAATTAAAATTCACTTAAAATAATCAATTCAACGTCTGAAATTAAGAAATTATTATTTAAATAAAAAAATTTTAATTTTATATTTAATTCTTATATAAATATAATCATATAACTGATGAAGAATTTAATTGCTAATGAAAGTAACGAAAAAAAAAAAAACGAAAAGTGCGAAACGGCCAGAAAAAGTTTGTTAGGAATGGCTCCCAAAAACGGTTGTTAGGAGTATACTAACTCAATTCTTTTACTACATCTGGATGCTTATGAGTGTTGGCACCGGGCATTAAGTGGTCAGCGTCTTTGTAATATTTCATTGCTTATAAACCTTCCTTAAAACAAAGATTCAATTTATAGAGCAATATTTTCCATTAAAAATTTTTTTTAAGAACAATTTTACCCTCATATGTACTTTTTAAAACAGCGCAATTTGAACAAATTTTTCTTTTTTTAATGATGTGATTCAGCCTAGAAATAAATTTTCCAAACATCAACTTCACTTGAAGAAACCGTTTTGACCGTGATGATGCTAGGTTTGACATCTCAAATGAGTCTTAATAAACAAAAAGAGATTAATATTTAAATAAATAAAAAGTAAATTCCAAATTTAATTTTTATAAATATAACCATATAATTAATGAACAATTAATTACAAAAGTACATAAAGCTAATTGAAAAAATAATAAAAATTACAACATCAAAAATAAAGAAAACAAATTAAAAAGTATATATAGCCCAAAAAAAGGTTTGTTTGCAAGGGCTCCCAAAAAAGGTTGTTAGGAGTTTTTTTTTTTTGATAATAATTGTTAGGAGTATATTAAATCAATTATGTTTTACTATCGGTATGCTTAAGCGTTGGCATTATGAGGTCGACAACTTTGTAATATTTTATTACAAAAGCCAGTCATCAACTACTTTTTTTTTTTTTTTTGCCAACACAGTCATCAACGACTAATCCACTAGCAAGGACTTCTTCCCTGTATAAGCGTGTTATTTACTTCTTTTGTTCTCTCATATATCTCCTAATTTTTTATAGGGAGAGAGAAACGATCCTTTTTGGATTTGAGGCAAAGACGTGTGAAAGAGAGTCCGAAGACTCGGAAAATAAAAAGGTTGGAAGACTTTTTGTAAAACGGTCAAGGAAAAAAAGTAAAAAGAGTAAGCTATACGAAAAACAATTATGTAATTATTCACCCTATAAATAAATAGCCAAACATCAAGTTGGTATCTTAATCAAACAACCATCATCATCATCATGTTTCGTTTGAGATCACAAATGTGTCTTATTGTGTGGGTGTTGCTATGTGCAGTGAGATTGAACACAATCAGTTGCTGCCATGAGAGTGATCGAAGCTTACTGTTAATGTTCAAACAAGGCGTTGTTGATCCTTCCAACAACCTCTCCTCTTGGTCTCCTCAGCATATTAATTGCTGTCAATGGCAAGGAGTTGAGTGTGATTCAACCAACAGAGTCACATCTCTTGATTTGTCATGCGACAATGATTCAAAAACATTGAGAGGTGAGATCAACTTATCTTCTTTACTTTCTCTTCAATTTCTTCAACGGTTGTATTTGGACGACAATGACTTTGAACGCATAAGCAAGCCGGCTATCAATAATTCTGTTGCAACTCATACTCATTTGCTACCAAATTCTTCTTCCAAGCTCTCTTTACTGAGTTTATCATACAATATTCATCTTCACATTGATAATCTTCATTATTGGCTCTCTCTACTTCCTTCCCTGACAACTCTCGATCTCAATGGCATTCATCATCTCTCTAGCGAAACGAATTGGGTTCAACCATTGGCTTCCCTACCTCTGCACTCATTAAGTTTGCATGATTGTAATTTGACCAGTTCTATTCTCTCTGTCGAATATGGGAATTTTAGCTCACTTTCAGATCTTGACCTTGGTCTAAATGATTTTAGATATGGATTGCCTAATTGGTTGTTCAATCTTAGCAAAGATCATTTCTCCTTTCTTTCCCTCCGCCAATCCAATTTGAGAGGCCAAATTCCAGATTTTTTTAGCTACTGAAATTTGAGGATCTTAGACCTGTCTGACAACAAATTCAAAGGATGGATACCTGATTGGCTTGGCCAGCTTGATAGATTATTTTACCTTGATCTGTCTAATAACTCGCTTCACGGCTCCATTCCTTCTAATCTCATAAATGCATCATCTTTACAATTTCTACAAATTAGCTTCAATAACTTGAGTGGTACACTTCCAAAAAACTTTACCCCAAGATACTTTTCTCTTTTGGATTTTTCTCACAACTCAATTAGTGGAGATATCTCAAACTTGTTGCTGACAAGTATGTATATATTGATGTCAAATAATAAATTTAATGGACAGCTTCCTCGAGTATCAAATACGGTATTGACCTTGGATTTATCTTATAATTCTTTGTCGGGACCTTTATCTTCTTTATTGTGTCACACTCAGTCTAGCCAATAAGATTTGAGGTATTTGGACCTATCAAACAATTATCTCACCCAAGAACTTCCGGATTGTTGGAGCAATTGGACATCTTTGTCTTACATAAACTTGGGGAATAATCGGATGGTTGGCCAACTTCCATTAATGATGGGAACATTTTTACATTATCTAAGGGCACTTGACTTACGTAATAATGGTTTTTTTGGAGATATACCTTGGACTTTCCATAATTGCACATCTTTAACGCTGCTCAATGTAGAAGGAAACAACTTCTCCGGAAGTATACAAACATGGATGCCCCAAAATGTATCAATTGTGAAATTGAGGTCCAATAAATTTACAGGCAACATTCCCTCACAGTTATGTACTCTTTCTAATTTAATCGTATTGGACCTTGCCAATAACAAACTTTCAGGATCAATCCATCGTTGTCTACCCAACATAACCAATTTTTTTGCAGAACTTCTTGAAAATTATATAGCCTCCGCATTGACTTCTCCAACATTTGGCCTCCATGATGCACATGAATTCATGAGAATTGACTTGCTCATAAAGGGTCAACTGCTAGAGTATGAGAAAAATCTAAAGTTCGTGCGCGCTATTGATATATCACTCAACAAGCTAACGGGAGAAATTCCTGTGGAGTTGTTCAAACTCACCAAGTTACAATCCTTGAACTTGTCTTATAATTATTTGATAGGAGAGATATCAGAGCAGATCGGAGAGATGAAAAATCTAGAATCTCTTGATTTCTCTCATAACAATCTTCATGGGAATATTCCCCAGAACATGTCTGGTCTGTCTTTTCTAAGTGATCTGAACATATCATACAACCATTTCAGCGGACAAATTCCTTTAGGGACTCAGCTTCAGAGTTTTGATGCATCGAGTTACACTGGCAATCCTGAGCTCTGTTGACCTCCTCTTCAAAAGAACTGCAACATACCAAAAAAAGCAGACAATACGGAGCAGGTTGAAGGAAATGAGGATGATGCTTTTTTGAAGTCATTGTATCTGGGAATGGGAGTTGGCTTTGCTGTGGGATTATGGACAGTTTGTGGTTCTTTGTTCTTGAACAGAGCATGGAGGCACACTTTCTTTAGATTCTCTGGTGCAGTGGTTGATCGAATCTATGTTCTTGTGGCCATAAAACTCCGAAGATACCGCTGAATGGAACATGTTAAAGCTCCAGGTTGGTTATAAAGTTATTTTTTTGTCTATTTCATTAAATTCAAAGTTTTCTTTTATAATAATTTTTACTCCCACCCACATTCATGATGAGTGTTGTAACGATTTCGGTTTTCTGTTTGTTGCTTCCTAAATCAAATGCATAATGCAAGTTAAACCTCTGTTCATGTTTTAATATATGCAACGGTTAATTTCAACCTATTAAAAAGAATTAAGTTATTTATCTTTTTTTTTTAAAAAATAAAATGCCCATCTATCAAAATATCTTTAAAATATTTAAGTGTCCAAATTAAATTTATGTTGCTCATTTATCAAAAGTTGTTGCTGTTTCAACAGCAACATTTAGATTTATGTTTCGAAAAGTTTATAGGTTCCTTTTCTCTTTCCTAGTTATTTGTTATTTGAAAAGGAAACTCACACTTAGAAGATTTTTTTTTTCCCTTCTGCAGATTGATTTAGAGGGAGCTCATATATAATTAATTTTTGTTTTTCAAATTAATAGGTAATTGATGCCAGATTTTCAAGACTCGCATGCATCCAGGAAGTTTCGGTGCTCATGCTTTTTGACCAATGGAAGTCTGGATGAAGCTTTAGTATATGGTGGCAACTTTAATAAGTATTAAAATGTTTGGGGCTGTACAAATTTGGTCAAGTTTTGTAATATGTGTGTCTATTATGATTATCATGCTTACTGATTGATTTGGCTTTTTAGACGAATTTGATTATATGCCTGATTTTTCTAAGATGTAGTTTCAGGTTTCAGTCAATCTCCCGAGTGTTGTTGTTTCTTACTGAAAAATAAGAGTTTGAAGGATATTAGTTTTTTTTAAGGATGCTATTCTTATTATTACCATGTTCATGAGTAGAAATGTGACATTTGATGAGTTCTTAAAATTAAGGTTAACTTCTAATTCTCAATTCACTTGGATTATAAATCAAGAATATTGTATAAAGTTGGCATGTGATGAATTCCTCTAGACCCATTGGCTGGTGACCCAACTTGAAAAATGGGAAAAGCCTGGCCAAATAAAAGGGGCGGAATAATAAATTAATAACTTGAATATGATAAAACAGAGAGAGAATATGTGTTATGGTCATTTCATGTGATTTTGAGCTTTCGGGTTTATTTTACTTTCTTGGGGCGGGGAACCCACATGTAATTGGACCGGTACCGGGCGTTAGGCCCAAAGAACTTCACGAAGAAATAATATCAAAGCCAATTTGGAGTGATACAAAAACAAAACAAGAATAATGTTAATTATTTATTTAATGAGAAAATTTTTTAATTTTGAAACAGTTTATATTCGAAAAGGAAATGATATTCTTAAATCTTAATAAAATCAAAAGGTTTAGCTTAATTAAGTAATTAAAAGTTCATTTAAAATAGTTATTACAACGTTTAAAATTAAGAGATTAATATTAACTAAACAAAAAAGTAGAATTCATATTTAATTTTTGAGAAAAATACATTGACTACCTCTCTGTTTTACCTAAATGACACAAAACTCTCCTCTATTTTGACAACGTATATATACCTCCCTTGAAATTAAAATGCAAGTTAAAGAAACATTCCTTACATATTTGATATTCCATTTTCATTTATGCAACCGTTAGTTGACCACTAAGTTTGATTATTAAATATTTACTTTGACCAAAATACCCATTTTTCAATAAATAAATAAACATTTATATTTTCCTAAAAATAAATTTTTATACAAAAAAATAATTCTAATATATGTATGTTTAAAATTTCCAATATATTATATTTTTTTTAAATTTTTATTATATTATAAAATTAAAAATTTTATCATATTTATAGAAACTTATTTATTTAGTAGTCTTTCAAAAGACTAAAAAATATGCCTATCAATTGAAAGGCAACAAGAAAAAAAAAAGAAATATGTTTTATTCATAATATGTTATTAATAATGTAAATTTGATACAGTATATGACTTATATTAATTTTAAATTTTAATTTTTTAAATATTTTTTTTGCACAAACATTTATAAACATGTTTATTTTAGTATACATCTATTAATAGAATTAATCATATTTTTAATTAATTTTTTTATGTCTACATTAATTAAATTTATTAAGTATTTATCTTAATATGAAAAAAAATTTAACATATAAGTATTTACAAAAGTAAAAAAAATAAGTTAAGGAAAAGAGAAAAAAAAAACTCTTAAATTACTTAAATAAGTTTAGTCAAAATTAGGAAATTAGTAACGATGAAGAATAAATTAGTAATTAAAATTTATTTTAATATAAATTTTAATTAAAAAATAAAAATCTTTAACGGAATTAACGGTTTGGACTTAAGTGCATGTTTCCAAAATAAAAGAGAGGTATGTGTAATTAAGACAAAACGTAAGGGAAGTTAGAGTATTTTACCAAAAAAAAAAATTGATTAGAGTATCATTCCAAAAGAATCAAAGTATTAGTTAAAGTCAGTACAATTTAGCAATCATCATTTTGGGACATTATAAATTAAAAATAGTTAAGAATCAAAGTATTACTTGATTGTAGCAACAAAAGAACAGACTCTTGTTCACCTCTTTCATTATCTTGGATTCCTAGTGGTTTCTTTCATAGAGATGCCTTTAAAAATTAGAGATAATAAATTAGAAGTTGATAAACAAAAAAATTCTGTGGCAAGTAAACCAAGTAATGAGAAAGAGTCATGAGATGAGAAATAGGCCTTTATGCCCTGTTTGGTATCATGGAAAAGTTTTTAATGAAAGTGAAAGTGTAAATTGAAGTGGAAGTAGAGTTAAAAGTTTGTTTGGTATGACTATGGAATTGAGATATAATTTTTAAATAATATGTTAATTTCAAATATAAAATTACTAATATACCCTTCGACCAAAAAGCCGAGCTTCCCCCAAAATAACGACAACCAACCTGAAAAACCATCAGCCGGCGGCCACCATGAAAGACACAGTCGGTCATCATCAACCATCAATAATCAATAATAATACAAAAAACAGGAAGTTGACGGTGGCAGAGAAAGGAGCGAGGAGCAAAGATAACCATGTACACCTCCTTTTGCTACTAACAAATTGAAGTCGACGGAGAGGGTGTGATGCTCATATCAATATCGCAAATCGAAGACAGAGAAGATGATTGAGAAGATGATTGAGAAGATTTGATGTCATCCACTGCAGATATAAAGGCAAAGCGTCATCCTCCGTTGCAAATCTGAAGAGGAAGAAGGAGAAGACCAAGAAGGTTCATCGTCCTCGTCACAAATTTGAAGTGTCGTTCGCCGTCACAGATCTGAAGAGGTAGAAGAAGACAAAGAAGGTTTTGATTCCATGGCCACCGGAGAACTGATGTGGACACAAATCGCAGATTGAAGTGGAAGGGTGGTGAAGGTTGAATAGAGAACCATCATGGGTGAAACTCCATCGCTCGTTGTCGCCGATGGAACTCAGTCTCTGGTGGTCGCTGTCACTAGCGAAAATTCATCGCTGCTTGTGGAGATGGTGGTAGCCCGTGGAGGGAAGGAGAAAGAGTAGAGGGACAAAGAGGGAATTTGAGACATGGAACTAGAGGTGGAACCGAGTTCCATTGGATGAGTGATGGAACTCACTTCCAACGTTTTTGGTGGAAGTGGGTTCCATCAGGAAGTCACTTCTGCTATATCAAACAATTAAAAAGTTGAGTTCCTTAGTCACTTCCACTTCCTTCATCCCACTTCTATTGCACCAAACGAGGCATTAGTGGTTTTCTAGAAATAATATAACGGAAGATGCTCTGTGGGTTCCACTCATTAGACCACAATTGAGTGTGATTTGGGAAAAAGACTTCACATACAGACGCGGGTTATCGTGTCTCAATATAAATTAATTATAATTGGGTTAACTTTGGTTGGACCACAGTTAAACTACCACCCCTTAAACCACTATTTTGAGAGGTTAAATGACTGATTGCGATATCACTACTTTGAAATTTTTTTATAAATAATTGGTACTTTTTCTGTTAAAAAAAGTATATGAACTTTTCAAAATTGCTCTCATATTAAAATTCATTCGTTTTATTAATCTTTATTCACATATTAATTATTTTTTAAATCACAGTAATTCCTTTTTATTATTTTGTTATCAAATTTGATTATTATCCAGTCTCAAATGGGGTAACTCTTTTTCAAAGATCACGTGTTACATTTACATATACTCAAACTTAAGATCCATATTGTTACATTATTGATTACTTTACTTTAATTTCTTTGTGTGGCTTTAAAAAAAAATGAGAATGAAATTTTCTGAATCCCCAAATTTTCTCATCTAGGAATATGTGCGCGATTTTACTCAAATTAATGAAGTTCTGGAGACATATGAGTTGAAATTATCAACTTGAATATATGTGCAAAGTGAACCTTTTGTTCGTTTTTTGCGATGAAGTTTTCCTTTTTGTCGTTGGGATTAAAGCTTTTTATTCTCGTTAGATGTTGTTGAATGTATTCAATGGTTTGTTCTGTGCTTTTTGTTGTGGGCTGATATCAACAGCTTTAAACTTTTTATTCTATGCTTAAATCCATGGTTTTCTGTGCTTGAAAGAAAATTCTGTAGATCTGGATATTTTCATTAAATCAGCGCTATTAGAGTAATGTTAACCTTATTTAAAAGTTTATACTGTAAAACAATTTAATGCCTTAAATAATTCAGGCTTTCTTAACAGGCCTCAGGTCAGGCCAGGCTCAAGGCCAAAAAAATGTCTGTAACAGGCCACAAGCCACCTTATTGCAAAACAGGCCTAACCTATTAGGGATAAAGCCTGACCTAACCTGATTTGTTTCCACTCCTAACTACAATTGAAAGTAAAAAAGGTGAAAGATTTGGGAAAGAAGGTCGAAAAAAGACTTGACGAATATCAGTTAGGACTCGTTGTGAAAAGGGTGAAAGACTTGACAAAGTAATGATTGGGCTCATCTTTATCACACCGATTTTAATTTTTAAGTATTTATTTCATTATTGCAGACTTAAAAGCAAACATTCATTTTGTTTTTATAAACCTTTCTTATAACAAAGATTTAATTATATCAATCTCCTTCAGATTGTTTTTTGTTTTCAATCATACAGATCTCCTATCCACTTTCAAAATTAACTTCTCATAAAAATTTTCAAAAACATTGAGAACAAGTCTTTTTTTTTTTGGGAATATTTTTATACATTTTGAAAATAAAGAGAACTTTGTGTTAACAAATTGAAGGGAAAAATTCACGCAAATTTTTTTCTCTTTAATTTTAGCGAAAAATAGGAGTTTGAAAGATATTATTTTGATTTTGAAGTATTCTATTATTCTCATGGATTTTTCTTATTATTACTACACTATTTTGATTTTTGGAGAGAAACCATCAAATGATAGACACAAGAATTATATCATGTTTTGTCATTAGCAATGCTTTGTTACTAGGATAGACTAGAGGATTCAAGTTTCACGATGCACCCAACGCTGATTTATCGAAAAATGAGACAAAAGAATATATTAATAAATAGTTAATAACTTAATTGGAAGTGACAAAAGAGAGACAAAGAATATGAAATTGACTAGAGCATTTAACAGAGAAATCAAATTCAACGGAGAAAACCGAGATTAAATCCGAACATAAAAAGGATACTGCTAACCAAAATTGTCAATTTTTACCATGAGTGAGAGAGAGTGAGAACGGAGCAGAGAACGTGGTCCTCCGGCTCCGACAAGGGAGGAGCGTGATGCTTTGGATCGGAGTCGCAAGAAGGATCGCATGGGAGTTGGCGGCTTTACTGGTGATCATCAACCGATTCCACGGGATGAAGCGTGGATGCATGATGCGGAGAAGGAACAGGTTTTTGGGGACGACAAAACAGACGAACATGCATGTAAAACAGGGGAGCATGTCTCCAAAACAGGGGCACGTGAAGAACATAAGTGGAGATCGTTTAAGGAAGCTGTGTTGCAGGAGCGTAACGAACCGGATGAGGAGTTTGACTGGTGGAGTGGAGATAGGTGGAAGGAACGGATCAAAGTGGAAATGACAGCGTTGGGACCGAATGTTGTGTTCTCGGCAGAGGAGAGAGTTTGGCTAGCAATGCAATGGGATAATGCACTGATTATCAAACTCCTGGGGCGAATGGTGGATCCCATCTATATGGCTACGAAGGTACAACACTTATGGGCTAGAAATGGAGACGTAGATGCAATAGATGTGGGTGCAGGATTTTTTGTTGTACAATTTAAGGATAATAGGGACTATGAGCTTGCGCTTACGGGAGGTCCATGGCTTCTGTTCGATCACTACATATCGGTGCAACCGTGGAGACCAAATTTTGATCCTGACGAAGAAGTGGCGAGTAAGATTGCTGCATGGATTCGGTTTGCAAAATTGCCGCTGGATTACTATGACAAGGGCGCGTTATTTGTGTTGGGTTCTCAGGTAGGAAAGGTTTTAAAAATTGATATGGCAACACTGAAGAGGAAGAAGGGACGTTTTGCTCGCATGTGTGTCGAACTAAATCTTGCTGCACCTTTGAGACCGTTCATCCTGATTAACGGTAAGCTTACTCGGGTCCAGTATGAGGGAATACATCTCATCTGCTTTCAATGCGGGAGATATGGGCATGATTCGGACCATTGTCCCCATAAGAATAGTGTACCAAATTCTGCCGAGAATGATGGGGAGAGAAATATGGTGAACAGTCAAGGCAACAGTATTGAGAAACCAGTGTGTGGTGCTAAGGATGATGTTGAAAAACAAGTGGGTGGCGCCGAGAATGATGGTTGCAGTGGCGTCGGAGCTGTAGGAAGTAGCGGGAAGCAGAATGTGGAGGGCGCTGGAGTAGATTGCTGGACCTTAGTCCAGCGACCACGACGACGAACTGCAACGTCCGGTGCCGGAAAAAGAGAAAACTGAAGGAACCTATACACGGAAAAGAGAGGACCGAGATATGAGGCGCTAAAAGTGGAGGAGATGGAGGGAGACATGTGTGAATCACGGATTGAAAAGGAGCGCGTGCAGTTACAAGAATTATCAAATCACATGGGTGTAGGTGAGGAGTTAACGGCGAGCAATGAAGAGGAGGAGGAGAAGGATTTGGTGATTGAGAAAGGAATCCAAAGTCAAAAAGCTAGTGGGCCTAAAATGATGGTGCCAAGTCCAAAAGGTGCAAGTGTAAAGAAGAAGGGGGGTAAGGCCGAAATTCCAAGTGATATGGGTTTATATACGGAAACAAAGACGAGAATGGGCCTGGGTAAGCAAGCAAATGGGGAGAAAAAATCAAGTGGGCCCAAACTAACTAATTTGGGCCAAAATGGACCTATGGGTATGAAGGGAGCACTCCCAGCAAGAAGCTCAGGTGTGTCAACTGGAAATATGGGGAAGAATAAGATAAAGGAGCAAGGAAATATGATGAAAAAGAAAGGGGAAAATGTGGAGGGCAATAATCCGTGGGAACCAGGTGAGAACAGTGATTCAAAATTCTATATAAGGCAGAATCCTCTTTCTTAGGAATTACAGGATACAGAAATGAGCGATGTTAGGACCTCAAGAGTAAAGGTGCAATAGCTTGGGGCCTAGTTTTTATCCTATTAAATTTATTATGAATTACAACATATTAATATGGAATTCTCGAGGAGCTGGGAGCACGTGTTTTGCAGGTTTATTGGTTGAGTTACGACGAAGGTATAAAATAAATTTTATAGCTCTTCTTAAACCAAGACAGAAACTTGAAAAAGCGAGTGTGCTTAGTCGACGTTTGGGTATGCGAAATGCAGAAGTCGTGGAGGCAAATGGGTTTAGTGGTGGTATATGGTGCTTGTGGGATGAGAAAGTTGATTTTAGAGTTACATTTACTGCTTCACAAGTGTTGCATGGAGTATTTAATCAAGGTAAGGATTCTAGCTGGGAATTGTCGGTGGTGTACAGGCACCCAAATAAAAGAAAACGTCGTGATCTATGGCAACAACTTGGCCATATTTGTGCAACTGGGGTGACGAAATGGTGTGTGGGAGGCGTTTTCAATGCAACTATAAGAGATTCTGAACGACGTTCAACATCCAGAGTCTCAACCCGGCATGATAAGTTGTTTGCGGCTTGGGTAAGGGAGTGTGGGATGTTTGAAATGAACTTTCAAGGACCTGAGTTCACTTGGAGGAGGAACGGAGTGGCAAGTAGGATTGACAGGGTGGTAGCCACGGAAGAATGGTTTGATCGGTTTCCAGATGTCTCATTGCTGCACCTTCCACAGTATAAGTCTGATCATAGTCCGCTTCTAATTAGATGGGTTCATGGACCAAATTATGGCCATCAACAGTCTTTTCGGTTTTTTGCCCCGTGGGTTACAGATGAATTGTTTTCGATGGTGGTGGAGAATTCGTGGAGAGCATCTAGACCCTGGGAAGAGAATGTTAAAGATTTTCAGGAGCAGGTTAGGGAGTGGAATGCTAAGAGCTTTGGTAATATTAATCATAGGAAAGCCCTCTTACTACGCAAATTGGAGCAGTTGAATACAAATAGCAATAAATGGCGCGAAGTTGATACTCAAAGGAAGCTTGCTTGGGATGAACTAGAAAAATGCCTGGTTCAGGAAGAGTTAATGTGGATGCAGCGCTCTAGGTGCAACTGGTATATGAATGGTGACAAGAACACAAAGTACTTTCATGCGGTTACAAACAGCAGAAGAAGAAGAAAGCAAGTGGAAGCACTGAGGAAGGATGATGGGGAATGGATATACAGTGAGGAAGAATTGAAACAGGAAGGTACCAATTTTTTTCAAAGTCTTTATACTGAAGAGATTAATCAAAAAGTTTATGTGAATTTTGGTGGTACGTATCCTAGAGTTCCTGAAAATTTATTAAATGTGATGGGGGCAATGGCTTCAGAGCAGGAGGTAAAACAAGCAGTTTTCAGTATGGGCCCTCTAAAGGCCCCTGGTCCTGACGGATTGAACCCTCTGTTTTATCAGAGTCAGTGGAATACGGTAAAAGACATGGTAGTGGCAATGGTACAGGAGATTTTTCGTCAGCCTGACGAAGTCAAAAGAGTGAATGGGACACATATTGTGCTGATTCCTAAGATCGAGACTCCTCAAAGTATTCGTGATTTCCGCCCCATTAGTTTATGTAATGTTATATACAAGACTGTGACTAAAGTCTTGGCTACTAGACTGAAGCGAGTAATGCCACTTATTATTTCACCTAACCAGTGCAGTTTTGTGCCAGGACGTCAGAGCTCTGATAATATTATATTAGCCCAGGAAATTGTGCATTCAATGAAGACTACAAAGAAGAAAAATGGGTTTATGGCCTTGAAGATTGATCTGGAGAAAGCATACGATCGAGTTCGCTGGGACTTTATGGTGGATCGATTGTATGAGTTGCAATTTCCTACGCCATTTATTGATTTGATCCAGGCATGTCTTACTACCCCAGTAATGCAGGTTATGTGGAACGGTAACTCTAGTCAAGCTTTTACACCAACTCGTGGTGTTCGCCAAGGTGACCCTATATCTCTTTATTTGTTTGTGCTGGTAATGGAAAAATTAGCTCATCTGATTCAAGCAGAAGTGAATTTGGAAAATTGGGTTCCGTTCAGGTTAAAAAGACATAGTGTAGCCATTTCGCACTTGTTTTTTGTAGATGATTTACTTTTGTTTGCGGAAGCTTCCCTTGATCAAGCAGCAATTATAAAAGCCTGCTTGGATGACTTCTGTGCCGCTTCGGGAGAAAAAGTCAATGGGGCCAAAATCAAGGATCTTTTTCTCAGGGAATGTGTCCTATATACGGAAGATGGAGATTAGTGCCTTCCTAGATTTTACTCCGACTACAGATCTTGAGAAATACTTAGGCATCCCAGTGCATCATGATCAGGTTTCAAAGAGAACATATCAGTATATTGTGTCTAAAATGGAAGACCGACTTAAGGGATGGAAAGCCAATACCTTGTCAATGGCTGGTCGTCATACACTAGTTTCTTCGGTGGTTTCGACAATTCCGTCTTATGCTATGCAGTCAGTGTGGCTACCAACAGCAACATGTGATGACATTGATAAGAAGTGTAGGGGTTTTCTTTGGGGAAGTTCAGGTACAAGTAGGAAGCCATCAATGGTTTCGTGGGATGAGGTTTGTAAGCCAAAGGATGCAGGAGGTCTGGGCCTACGACATGCTCGTAACCAAAATGAGGCTTTTATGATGAAGTTGGGGTGGGGTCTTGTGAAACGTAGGGATACTTTGTGAGTAAAGTTCATGCGCGAGAAATATAAATGTGGCGACGATGTTCTACCAATTGTTCGTAACAAAAAAAGGGGATCTCAATCGTGGAAGGGGATTACAAATGTTTGGGAACGGGTACAGGAAGGGATAGGATGGCGGATAGGGAAGGGAGACCAAGTGTACTTCTGGAAGGATCCATGGCTCCCACATCATGATAGTCTTATCAATTATTGTACGAGAGACATCCCGGTAAGTATTTTAGATGATCTTGTGAGTATGTATGTAACACCGTCAGGTGGATGGGACTGGGCGAAATTTAAGTCGCTTTTAACTCCTTTGGTACTTCAGGCTATGCGGAATGTTTCTCCAGGGTCAAGACAACATAAGGACGATAGACCTATCTGGCGGATCTCGAATAGTGGGGAATTTACACTTAAGTCGGCATACAGGCTGGTGGCGAATGTACATTCCTCTCCTCTTCGTAATTTATGTCGGAATATATGGAAGCTACGTACGCCGCAAAGATGCAAGACCTTTTTGTGGATGGCGGCACGTGGGAGATTGATGACGAATTCTTGGAGAGCAGCGTGCGGAATGCCGGTGCAACAGGATTGCTTTGTGTGCTCAAGGGTGAAGGAGAGTGTGCTGCATGTTCTACGGGACTGTCATGTTGCAAGAGGGTGCTGGGAGAAACTTGGGCATTCTCCAGCACAGAGTACTCGATTTTATGAATTAACGGATCCTTGTTCTTGGATACGCTGGAACTTATCACGGGGAAAACAACATGAAGAAGTAAGTTGGCAGGTGTTGTTTACAATACTCTGTCGGCAGCTCTGGATTAACAGGAATTCGAGAGTGTTTAATGGTAGAAGGTCGGGAGTTATGCAGATCTTAGCCCAAGTACGAGCTCAGACGAGATGGGCTGATGTCAACTTATGCCCAACACGTCTCGACAGGGAAGAATCTAGTATATGGAAGCCTCCGTATGTTGGATGGGTCAAGGTGAATGTGGATGGTGCATTCAGTCAGCTGACTGGTACTGCTGGGTGTGGAGGGATTGTGAGGAATCATGAAGGTGAACCACTAATGGGATTTATGTGTGGACTGGGTCGCGGGAACAGCTTGAACGCAGAAGCTTGGGCATTACTGCTGGAGCTGAAGATGGCATGGGATGCAGGGTGGAGGCGAGTAGGGGTGGAATCTGATTGCTTGGAGGTGTTGGAGCTGATGGCAGGAGGCTGGGATGAGGATCACATGGAATCTGAACTTCTGGGGCAACTTCGGTAGATGATGGATAGAGATTGGGAGGTAACAACAGAATGGTGTGGACGCAGATCAAATAATGTGGCTGACGCTCTAGCTAAGGAATCTCTGCGAGTATCTATAGGACTGATATGGTTTCATGATCCGCCAGAGTGTATTAGATCTATGTTGCACGAGGATTTGAATGCAGGGTAGTTTCTTCTTTTTTTGGTTCATATTTTGTTTGTTTGTATGTTTTCATCAAAAAAAAAAAATCAGAACATAAACATTAGTCTCACTTTTGTAGGTCTCGTGATTAAATATGACTTTAGAAAGAAAATCGCACTCAGTCAGCTAGACAAAAAACTAGATAACAAGTATGACAACTTTGATAATTCACAAAGCCAGCAAAGCTCTAGTGTTTTTCCCCCTGGTAAATAAAAGCATTGGCTTAACGACTAACAAAATTGGAGAAATTAATTAGTGAACCTTCAAAATGACCATATTACCCCTGTTCTCCAGATATTGAACCGTTTCAGCTCAAGCACAGACCACTACTGCACCGTTTTCATACAAATGCAAGGAATTATAATACTTGGTCGGTATTTTTTTTGCCAGGAAAAAAAGCTGTTTAGAAAGACTTCACAAGGATAATGATTTTGTCAATTTTCATTTCTCAAGCAAAGACTTGAGGGAACAAGGATGAGATGATGACTTGGTATTTATTTCACAAAGCAAAGACTAAAAGGCGAAAAAAACAAGGGTCGAAAGACTTAACAACTAAGACGACTTGGTTATTTATTTCCGCACTTTAGAAACATTTCAGAAGAGACTTCTGTTTTTTGGCCCAAGTAGGAAGACTTTTCAAGAGTTACTCTGTACGTGTGTTCCTATCCCTACAATTTTTGTGGTGTTCGCTTGAGCGTAGATAATGGTAGGGATTAAGATTGGAATTATTAGAAGACTTCTTCACAAACCTCCTCTACAAACTAATACAGAGACTACTCGTATGTATGCTGCTTAATGTAAGATCTGATTATGAAATTGATATTGATCTTAAATATGAGACCTACTTTATATACTTATCAACTTTTTTTTTAAAAATTAGTCTTGTTAATATTCCCTCAATGATGTTCAAATAGGAAAGTGAGGAGATTAGGGAAGATGATAAAGTGTTTTAGAAAAACATATTGTATTAACTAACTTAACTAATTTTTTTTTAATTTAATTAAATTAGTTAATTAGGTTTTCCATTAAATACCAGGACCATACAATTGAATGCGATTTGGGGTAAAGACGTGGCAAAAAAGTCTGGAGGACTTTGAAAAAAGGCCGAAAAATAATCGACAAATAACAGTGAGAGTTCATGAACAAGGATGGAAGACTTAGAGTGTGTTCGGAAACACGTTTTGGGGCATATAAGTTCAATTTTTTCAAAAAAAAAAAATTCAAATGAAATGTGTTTTGTTTTTTTTTTTTTATGTTTAGTGTAGCTTTATAAAATAGCATCATGGGTAGAATAAGCTACTTATTAAATAAGCTTCTCACTGCAGCTTTTTTATTAAGTCACTTATTACGTAAGTCGAGATAAATCTCATCTCACATACTTACCTCGTAAACCGTAAATTATGATTTATAAGCACTTATTGTCCAAAAATAAATCGCTTATTCAAACATAAATCATATTACAAAAACTAACTTTTCTATTATGTCATTTTTAATAAATCAGAATTATAATAAGTCATTTTTCCTACCGTTATCTCAAACACACACTTAACAAGTAATAATTAGCTTAATATTTCATAAGAGACTAAGTGTCCATTTGGTATAAGGAATTTGCCGAGGAGGGGAGGGAAAATTTCTAAAAGTTGGAATTAAAAAAATTAGAGAAGTAGGATTACAAAGTTTTAATAAATAGAAAATGTAAGATAAAAGAGTAAAAAAAATTAATTAAAAATTTTTAACCCCTCCTCCCTCTCCCCCCCTAGCTCCTTCCCTCTCTCAAGAATATTCCCTCCATTCACTTTCTGTCCCCTCCCTTCATAGGCTCTTACCAAACAAGCCTTTAGAGTTATAATATTTTTTAAAAAAAATTAATTTTTCAAAAGTGTGAGAAATTACACAGATTTTTTTTCTCATATTTTTTAGAATTTATGTTAATTCTCTTAAATTTTGCAAAATTATATAACCATTTTATTTTTAAGTGCTTTTATAAATCTTCCTTAAAACAAAGATTAAATCATATCAATCTCCTTCAATATAGATGTTAATTATTTATTTAATGAGAAAAATGATTATTTTTAAAACGGGTTAGATTCTAAAAGGAAAATATATTCTTAAATATTAATAAAATTAAATGGTTTAACTTAATTAAATAAAATAAAAAATCATTCAAAATAATTATTTCAACCTCCAAAATTGAGAGATTAATATTTAAATAAACAAAAATTTAATTTTAAATTTAATTTTTTATAAATATAACCATATAAATAATGAATAATTAATTGCTAAACTACATAAAGCTAATTGAAAAAAAAAGTACAACATCAAAAATAAAGAAAAAAATTTAAAGGGAGAGAGAAACGATCCTTTTTGGATTTGTGGCAAAGACGTGTAAAAGAAAGTCCGAAGACTAGGAAAATAAAAAGGTTGGAAGACTTTTTGTAAAACGGTCAAGGAAAAAAAGTAAAAAGAGTAAGCTATACGAAAAACACTTATGTAATTATTCACCCTATAAATAAATAGCCAAACATCAAGTTGGTATCTTAATCAAACAACCATCATCATCATCATGTTTCGTTTGAGATCACAAATGTTTCTTATTGTGTGGGTGTTGGTATGTGCAGTGAGATTGAACACAATCAGTTGCTGCCATGAGAGTGATCGAAGTTTACTGTTAATGTTCAAACAAGGCGTTGTTGATCCTTTCAACCGCCTCTCCTTTTGGACTCGTTAGCATTTTAATTGCTGTCAATGGCAAGGAGTTGAGTGTGATTCAACCAACAGAGTCACATCTCTTGATTTGTGATGCGACAATGATTCAAAACCCTTGAGAGGTGAGATCAACTTATCTTCTTTACTTTCTCTTCAATTTCTTGATCGGTTGTATTTAGACTGGAATGACTTTGAACGTATAAGCAAGCCGGCTATCAATAATTCTGTTGCAACTCATACTCATTTGCTACCAAATTCTTCTTCCAAGCTCTCTTTACTGAGTTTAGCATACAATATTCATCTTCACTTTGATAATCTTCATTATTGGCTCTCTCTACTTCCTTCCCTGACACTTCTCGAACTCAATGGCATTCATCATCTCTCTAGTGAAACGAATTGGTTTCAACCATTGGCTTCCCTACCTCTGCAGTATTTATATTTGCATGATTGTAATTTGACCAGTTCTATTCTCTCTGTCGAATATGGCAATTTTAGCTCACTTTCAGAGCTTGACCTTGGTCTAAATGATTTTAGATATGGATTGCCTAACTGGTTGTTCAATCTTAGCAAAGATCATTTCTCTTATCTTCTCCTCGATCAATGCAATTTGAGAGGCCAAATTCCAGATTTTTCTAGCTATGGAAATTTGAGGACCTTAGACCTATCTGACAACAAATTCAAAGGATTGATACCTGATTGGCTTGGCCAGCTTGATGGATTAGTTGAACTTGATCTATCTAATAACTCACTTCACGGCTCCATTCCTTCTAATCTCATAAATGCATCATCTTTAGACTATCTACAAATTAGCTTCAATAACTTGAGTGGTACACTTCCAAAAACCTTTGCCCCAAGATACTTTTCTGTTTTGGATTTGTCTCACAACTCAATAAGTGGAGATATCTCAAACTTGTTGCTGACAATTTCGTCTATATATATGTCAAATAATAAATTCAATGGCATTTCCTCGAGTATCAGATACGGTCTTTGCTTTGGATTTATCTTATAATTCTTTGTGGGGACCTTTATTATCTTTATTGTGTCACACTCAGACTAGCCAATATCATTTGGAGTATTTGGACCTATCAAACAATTATCTCACCCAAGAACTTCCGGATTGTTGGAGCAATTGGACATCTTTGTCTTACATAAACTTGGGGAATAATCGGATGGTTGGCCAACTTCCATTAATGATGGGAACATTTTTACATTATCTAAGGGCACTTGACTTACGTAATAATGGTTTTTTTGGAGATATACCTTGGACTTTCCATAATTGCACATCTTTAACGCTGCTCAATGTAGAAGGAAACAACTTCTCCGGAAGTATACAAACATGGATGCCCCAAAATATATCAATTTTGAAATTGAGGTCCGATCAATTTATAGGCAACATTCTATCAAAGCTATGTACTCTTTCTAATTTGATTGTATTGGACATTGGCAATAACAAACTTTCAGGGTCAATCCCTCGTTGTTTACCCCACATGACAAGTTTTTTTTTTCAGAACTTTATGAAAATTATATAGCCTCTGCGTTGACTATTCCGGCACTCGAAGATGAACGTGAATTCATGAGAATTGCCTTGCTCATAAAGGGTCAACTGCTAGAGTATGAGAAAAATCTAAAGTTGGTGCGCACTATTGATATATCACTCAACAAGCTAACGGGAGAAATTCCTATAGAGTTATTCAAACTCACCAAATTACAATCCTTAAACTTGTCTTATAATTATTTGATAGGAGAGATATCAAAGCAAATCGGAGATATGAAAAATCTAGAATCTCTTGATTTCTCTCATAACAATCTTCATGGGAATCTTCCTCAGACCAAGTCTGGTCTATCTTTTCTAAGTGATTTGAACATATCATACAACCATTTCAGCGGACAAATTCCTCTAGGACTCAGCTTCAGAGTTTTGATGCATGGAGTTACACTGGCAATCCTGAGCTCTGTGGACCTCCTCTTCAAAAGAACTGCAACACACCAAAAAAAGCAGACAATACAGAGCAGGTTGAAGGAAATGAGGATGACGCTTTTTTGAAGTCATTGTATCTGGGAATGGGAGTTGGCTTTGCTGTGGGATTCTGGACAGTTTGTGGTTCTTTGTTCTTGAACAGAGCATGGAGGCACACTTTCTTTTGATTCTTTGGTGGTGTAGTTGATCGAATCTATGTTATTGTGGCCATAAAACTCCGAAGATACTGCTGAATGGAACATGCTAAAGCTCCAGGTTGGTTATAAAGTTTTTTTTTGTCTATTTAATTAAATTCAAAGTTTTCTTTTATAATAGTTTTTACTCCCACACACATTCATGATGAGTGTTGTAACGATTTCATTTTTCTGTTTGTTGCTTCCTAAATCAAATGCATAATGCAAGTTAAACCTCTGTTCATGTTTTAATATATGCAACGGTTAATTTCAATCTATTAAAAATAAATAAGTTATTTATCTTTTTTTTAAAAAAAAATTAAATGCTCAAATCTATCAAACTATCTTTAAAATATTTAAGTGTCCAAATTAAATTTACGTTGCTCATTTATCAAAAGTTGTTGCTGTTTCAACAGCAACATTTATATTTATGTTTCGAAAAGTTTATATGTTCCTTTTCACTTTACTAGTTAATTGTCATTTGAAAAGGAAACTCGCACTTAGAAGATTTTTGTTTTCTTCTGCAGATTGATTTAGAATGAGCTAATTTATAATTAATTATTGTTTTTCATAGTACTAGGTAATTGATTACAGATTTGCAAGACTCGCATGCATCCAAGAAGTTTCGGTGCTTATGCTCTTTGATCAATGGAAGTATGGATGAAGCTTTAGTACATGGTGGCAACTTTAACAAGTATTCACATGTTTGGGGCTGTACACGTTTGGTCAAGCTTTGCAATATGTGTGTCTATCATCGTGCTTACTGTTTGATTTTGCTTTCTAGACGAATTTGATTATATGCCGTATTTTTTTAAGATGTAGTTTCAGGTTTCAGTCAATCTCTCGAGTGTTGTTGTTTCTTACTGAAAAATAAGAGTTTGAAGGATATTAGTTTTATTTGAAGTATGCTATTAGTAGAATTGTGACATTTGATGAGTTCTTAAAATTAAGGTTAACTTATAATTCTCAATTCACTTGGATTATAGTGTATAAAGGGAGCATGTGATGAATTCTCCTAGACCCATTCGCTGGTGACCCAACTTGAAAAATTGGAAAAGCCTGGCAAGGACGGAGTAATAAATTAATAACTTGAACATGATAAGAGAGAGGGAGGGAGGGAGAATATGTGTTAAAGCTACATGACAGAATTAGGGCCTGTTTGGTAGAAGGAATATTTTAGGAGGGAATGGAAAGGAATGGAAAGGAAGGGAAGATTGAGAGGGAATTTAAAAGAGTGAGCTGTTTGATATATATGTGTTACGCCTTTATCTCAATTTCACTTTTATCAGAGTATTTGCGGAAAACGATATGTGGTTTAGTGGGCAACACAGAAATAACATGAAAATACTGATAAAAAGTGCATGATTACTGAAATTCCCTTCAGGTATTGTAGATAACACTTACATTATGTAGCTGCGTAAGGCTACTTGGGTGTCCAACCCGTCCCAATGAAATAGAGACATTTTCTTGTCTTCATTCCACTACAACAATCCTCTCGTGTAGTTCTCTTCTCTTATTCCTGCATAACTTATGTACTCACCTGTTTAAATTGTTGGTAGGGGAGGGTGAGATTCGAGAAAATCTCAGTAGGAAAATAATACCAATATGCATATACGACAAATGTTTAATGCATGACATGCTTGCATCATATAACTCATGCTCACATAATGACAAATCTATAAATTCAATGCTTTGAACAATATACTTATGGCCATAGCATAAATTGAAACATAACGTCAAATCATTCATACATGTTTCACATAATCAAGCAAAGTAATAACATGCATCAACACACTAACACAAATATCATATACATGCAGGAGAGGTAAGTTCCTTACCGTAACCCTTTTCCGCTTCAAAACGTGTGCCTCAATCTACGTGCAAACAGCTCAGGGCTCCATATTTGATCCTACAATGTCAAATGTACTATTTAGACACTTCCATAGTGTTTCTGAGGGTTATATAAGTCTATCTTGAAAAATTACTAAAATACCCTCGGCGACCCGCCCCCGTCGTACCCGGTTCGGTTGCACTTTTTCTGAAATTCTAACCTGGGATATCTTGACATACTTCCGCGCAAGGAATCCATTTCAGGATTCAGAATTATCAAATTCACTGTCAAATTATAAAAATACCCTTGGCAGCCCCACTTTAAGGGTTTCAGGAGCGTTTTCATAATTATACTTTTTCGGCCTTTTCTAAAAAAATGCCCAACTGTAACCCCACCTAATTTTCCCTCCTGAACTCAATGGAATCATCAAATCATTGAAAATCCAACCTTAAAACCCATTTACAGCCTTGATCGAAATATATGGGTTTTCTGGGGAAAATCGTAGTTTTGCAATTTCGGCTCCTTAAACGCGTTCCTTTTTACTCCTAACCACTTTATTGACTATTCCATTAGATTACAACTACCATTTAGTATCAATTTGGGCAGCATAACACCTAGGCCAACCCATTTTTATAAATTGAAACAAAGGACAATCCGGCGAAATTTCACCGATTAAATTATCCACAAAAGCCAGAACAGTCAATATACAAAGGTTTGGAAATTACCTCAAGCTCCCACTGGCTCTCCCTTGATATGGCTGAACCCTAGGTGCTCAACATCCACATTTGAGCCTCCAAACCTTAAATCATATGAAATGGAAGCTTAGGAACGGAGTTATACGCATTAGGAACCAATTTACCGAAGAAATCACTTACCTTTATAAGTTTTTTCTCCTCCTTTTCTTTCTCTACAATTTTTCTCTTCCTCTCTCTTCACATCTGAAATGGCGTCAGTTTTGGGGAGCATGAAGGAGATTATCACTTTATATCATATCCCTTTTTAATTAATTATTTTTCCCAATTTCGGATTTTTATAAAGTTTTGGCAGATTTCTGCCCAAACTTTGAAAAATCATAATTAATTGTATAAAAATCGAATTGGAGTGATTCCAAAGCCTATAGAACCCTTATTGAGTCTAGTTTCAACTAAAAATATATAATTTTGCTAGATGGAATAAAAAGATTCCCAGAATTTCAATCTTTACATGGTGTTCTAGAAATTTCATAGTTTCTCATTGCTGACTTCAAAAATTCATATCATTTTGTATATAGCTCTAATTGAGTCATATGACCTATTAAATTAAAGCTTAGGATGTCTACTTTCATCCTGTAAAATTTCATAATTTTTTCACATCATTTGATCATTTAAAATCACATGATAAGTTCACTACCTCATAGGCGATTTCACCATAAGCATAATCACTTTCTTCAAAAATCATCATTTTACTTTCTTTAATACCCCAAACATATAAGAATCATTAGAGGATAAATTTGGGCTCCTTCTAAATTGGGGCTTAGCAGTCAACTTAATTTAGACTTATTCCCAAGCCTCCAATCCCAAATTTCGGGGTATTACAATATGGGAACGGAACATAGGTTGAAGGAAGATGAGATGTTTGGTTGGAAGAAAAGAGAGTGATTTAAGTGGGAAGATTGTGTGAAAAACCTAAAATACCCCTAATTTTACCAGAAGTTCAAGTTCAAACTTAACATTCCAGTTCGAACTCGACCTCGTCTTCACTGTTCATCGTCTTCCTTGTGGTACTATTCATCGTTTCAGCTTTTGACTCTGCTTTTCTTTTACATCTGTTCATCCAATACAACCCACATCACAAAAAATACCAATTTATAAGCTCATACTAAATTAACCCACATATTTTCCGCATCTCTCCGGTTGTTCAACACACAGCGCAGACAAGAAAAATATTGCCCACTTCACACCATAAACCACAACATAATCAAACCAACATTACCTTGATTTGGAGTTCTATTTCGGACGCCGTTCACCTCTTCTCTTTTCCAGATAAGCATTCGACACTATACCAAGCAGGTTCACTAAAGCCTTCTGCGCGTTGTGCCTCCGTCTTTTATCTATTTCATATCTTCAGGGGCATTTTTGTCCCACATTTTATCAGTCCCGGGAACATTTTGAAGTTTATCCCAGTTTTGGTGGGAACCCATTTTCCCATATTTAAAGAAACATTTAACTTAGCGAGAATCTGAGTTGTTGTCACTTTGGGCAGTCAAACACGTTTTTAGATGTGAAACATTACAATCTTCCCTTTTCCTCCTCAACTTTTCGCATAACAAACAGTTTGTTAGGGATCGTGGAAACGTATTTCTGTATTCACAATCGCACAATTCTTTGCACAGTAACATTCATTATATGCAGAAGAACCTATGTAACACCCCAAATTTTATATTCACCAAATATATTGTAATTATTTGGGAAATTCAATAAAATGGTGAATATTCATGAATTTGGAATTTATGAATTTATAAATGTTCAATTTCATGGGAAATTGGGCAAAAATAATTATGGAATTAATTTGGGTAATTTAAAAAGCCCAATATTAAGGTCCAAAAATGAAGGAATATTAGAGAAAATATTTGGTCCAAAAATAGATGAAAATTGGTGAAAGAAAAATAAGAGAAGAAATTGGATTAGAAAGGTAATGGCAAAATCGTAATTTTGCCAAAATAGCACAAAATAAATTATTTTCCAATTAATTGAAGTTAATTTCAATTAATTAAGGAAAATAAAGGTTAAAAATATATTTATAATATTTTGGTCAATTTAATATGAATTTATGGAAAATTTGAGCAAAAAGTGCAATTTTGACCAAAATTGCGACTTTACGTGTATACGTGACCTGGACAAGTTGTGAAGCCAATTGAGACCATAGGGAGGGACCCCTAGGTGTCTCCTACATGTGGCATAAATAAGGAAATATTTATTGGGCTTAATGAGCATGGTTATATGTACATAAGGATTTATGTACATAAGTTCATTTTTGAAATTTTGGAAAATACAACAAATAAATAAAATATTGTAAAACATATGATAAATAAATATATCATCATCTTCTTCAGCCATTTTCGTGCTCAGAAGCCTGAAACCAAGTGTGAGAAAGTTGAGAGAGTTTAGAGAGAGAAAGAGAAGAAATCTCACAAGGTAAGCCGATTTCTCCGACGATTTCACTCCTAACGCGTATAACTCCGACTCTAAACTACTCCTCTTTGTTCTTTAAGGTTTGGAAAGCTCAAATTTGGTGTTTTGAAAGTTAGGGTTTTCAGCCATCTTTGAGAAAAGCTAGTTGGAGCTTGAGGTAACTTCCAAACCTTCGTATATTAACTATTCTAGCTGCTGTGGGCAATTTAATCGGTGAAATTTCGCCGGATTGCCATTGGTTTTAAATTTTGGAAAAGTGTATATCTAAGGGTTATGCTGCCCAATTTTAGTTCAAATGGTTGTTATAACTCAATTAGATTGTTAATAAAGTGGTTAGGAGTATAAAGGAACGTGTTTACGGAGCCGAAATCGTAAAACCCCGATTTTTCCCGGAGAACCCAATTATTTCGGCCAGGGATGTTTGAGGGCCTTAGAGTTGGATTTTCAATGATTTGATGATTCCATTGGATTCAGTGGGCAAAAATAGGTGGGGTTACAGTTGGGCACTTTTTCAGAAAAGGCTGAGAAAGCATAATTACGGAAGCGCCCCTAAAACCCTAAAAGTAGGGCTGCCAAGGGCAATTTCGTAATTTGACATTGAATTTGGTAGTTTTGAGTCCGGAAATGGATTCCTTGGATGAAAATACGTCAGGATAGCCCTAGTCAAAAATTTGGAAAAGCGTGCCATCGGGCCGGGTACGGCGGGGCCGGGGTCCCGGGGGCATTTTGGTAAATTTTCACCATAGGCTAATATAACCACAAGAAACACTATGGAAGTGTCTAAAATGATACTTGGATAGGTTATGACCTATTTCTTGTACATTTGATGTTTTAGGACCGAGTTGGACGCCTATAGTTGACACGTCTTACGAGGCGGCCCCTTTGAGACAGGAAAGAGGTTAAGGTATGGACTACTATCTCTCATATACTATGTGACTATTTGGATGATGCATGTTACTGTATTTTGTGATCTGAACACGTGCTCGAGGCACATTACCTAGCTGTGGTCTAGGACCTAGCTGAGGTACACTGGTCTTACCTAGCTGTAGTCAAGGACTCGGCTGAGGTACATGCAGGGGTTTCAACGGGTTAGTTGGCCCTGAATTTTGTGTACACACACGGATGATATGAATTTCCATTTTACTTGATACGGTGTATTGCATATTTAATTTTCGCATTTTATATATTGATGGTATGTTTCTACTGAGATTCCTTGGAATCTCACCCCTTTTTCTAATCAAAATGTCTCAGCGGGTGCCAGTGGCTTGAAAGCCAAGGATGCAGAGAAGGGAAACTGACCTGCATGTTTCCCAAGATAAATACAGTGGTTGTATATAGTCTGTATGTGAAATAGTTTTGGGACATTTTGTATATATTTGTCAATATAATCGACTTCTGCTCTGTTAATGACTGTCTGTAAACAAATACTTATTATCAGTATAACTATACTTTTCTGTTTGCCTATGGAACTTGTTCATTATTGCCCTGCGCATATCAAAATGGAAACGGGTGTTGACATTTTTGGTATCAGAGCTAATAAGCGGTTCTGGCATTATCAGAATGGTATGCTGATATAGTTTTGTTTGCCTGACGACAGGATCATGAGTGGTAGTTTGAGTTCATCATCCGAGGGCGAGTCATCGGTAAACCAGAGTCCCCCAGAGCAGTGTCTTCAGGATGGATAACCTTTTATAGAGTACTATGGACCTAGAGGTGTTCGTATGTTGAGGACGGCACGGAAGAGTGTGCCGCAGCTGCCTGTGTACGGCCCGGAGCCTAGACCAGCGTCACCAGGACAGTCACAAGTTGGTGAAACGGTAGATTATCCAGATGACGACCCCGACGAGGATCCTGAGGAAGATCCGGAGGAGGATCCGGAAGAGGACTCAGACGATGAGATGAGTGACCGCGAGTCCAGAACAGAGCTAGTGGAGGTACGACATAACTTGAGGCCAGATTCCGAGCTGTGGCATTATATCTTTGGTAGATATATCAGGGCATGCCGAACTCAGTCAACACTTGTGGATCGATACTATTGCTTTCTGTCCGGGGTTCAGTCTTTGTACGCTATCCGGGAGCAATTACAGGTTGGCGCACCAATTGAGTTCTGGGTTCGTAGTACAGTGGATTTCTTCCCAGACTCTGCTTTTTGGAATTGGCAGAAGAATGTTATTGTTGAGCAGGGCCCAAAGAGTAACATCTACGTGTTTCTGAGGCGTATGGATAACTTGGTTGAGAAATATATGTATGATGACTGACGAGGAACACCTTAGTGGTATATTTTGGGTGACCGGAGACGACCGGCACATATTATGAGACAAGGGCAGACAGGCGGAACCAACAGATAGAAATGATTTAGCCAGAGTCGGTATTTTGAGGAGGGTACAGATAGGAAAATGTAATGTAATAGGGAACAATATGTCATGTACAGTAGTTTATAAGTTATCTGATGTTTTGTTTCTATGTAGCTACTGTAAATAGTTGTGTATGCTATGTATGACATACTTGTACCCTGACTGTTTGTGAAATGATAAAGATGCCCCTGCTCTTGTATCAAAATTTACTCTTCTCTAATTTCATGTAGAAAGAATTATGGAGATGGTACAACCAGGAGAAGGCGGTAGAGGCCGAGGTAGAGGTTGAGGCAGAGGACGGGGTAGACATGGTACCAACGAGGGAGAACCAAGGCCTGACCCTATCCAGCAGCGAATCTTGGATTTATTGGAACAACAACAACAACCATGAATGAGATAAGAGTTGACCTCCAGGGAGTACAGCAGAGACATGACCACCTGGAGAACCGCATGGATGAATTTATGTGGGGAAATTATGAAGAAATACCGGAGGAACCCCAACCAGAGGATTTACCACCAGAGCCTGAGGTGGATATCCAAGCTTGGCTGAGTAGATTCAGTAAGCAACAACCACCTATGTTCAAGGGGAAGTTTGATCCTCAACAAGCGGAAACCTGGTTAGCTCGTTTGGGAAAGATTTTTGATATGCTGCAATGTCCAGATGAGATGAAAGCTCGGTTAGCCATATACAAGCTGGAAGGTGATGTCGATAGCTGGTGGAAAGGCATAGACCTCATCCTGAAAGGGAAGAATGTTTCTATCACATGGGAACTATTTCAAGAGGAATTTAACAAGAAGTATTTTCCTCCGACTGTCAAGAGGGAGAAAGAGAAAGAGTTCCTCAGCATCAAACAGTACGACCGGGAGAGTTTTGATGACTATCTGGCCCGATATATCCGACTGTCACGCTACTCGTCATATGCCAAGCTAAATGACAATGATGAGTGGAATTCAGATATGATGATAGAGGGGCTGAGACATGAGTTCAAGGACAGACTGATCTCCCAACACTTTACTGATTTCAGTAAAGCGGCAGAAGAGTGCCGATACATTGAGAAGCGTATGTCGAGCCTGGAAACTCAAACTGGTAATAAAGGTGCTTCTGGGAGTGGAAGTGCATCACAGAAAAGAAAAGAACAGGGTGGACCTTCTAGGGGTGATAATAAGAGACCGAATCAAGCTGGAGGCCGTGGGGGCCAGGGTTTCCCAAGAGGCGGAACATGTTGGTATTGCCGCAAGCCATTTCATCCTGGCAAGACGTGTAGTAGAGCCCCATTTAGAATGGATCCTAACAAACCACTCACTTGCTATAACTGTGGTAAGCCAGGGCACTTTTTGAAAGATTGTCCACAGAAGCAGCAACCGGAGGGGACTAGACCCAGGGTTCCAGGAAGGGTCTATACACTGACACAGGAAGAAGCTCGAAAATCTCCGGAACTGATTCAAGGTATGATTTCTCTCAATGGCAGTCTAGTGCATGTTATGTATGATTCTGGTGCTAGCCATTCATTTATTACATATGACTGCGTGAGACGATTAAATTTACATATGCATAAATCCCCATACGATTTGGTTGTATCTACACCTATGGGCACAAGAATTGTGACAACTGATGTTTGTTTAAATTGTGGAATAAACGTTGAGGGGCATGAGTCAATTGTAAATCTGATTTGTTTGCCACTGCAAGGGTTGGAAGTAATTTTGGGGATTAACTGGCTAACAGCAAATGGTGTGTTGCTGGATTGTAAACAGAATAGAGTCTTATATATGAATCCACAACCACAAGCTGACACTGAAATCACTCTTAACCTTTTATCTGCGGCTAAGGTTGAGAGGTATTTGCAGAAGGGATGTCAGGGGTACATGGTATTTTGCTCTATGCAATCATAGGCTGGTGTAGCCTTGAAAAGTATCCCTGTGGCAAATGAATTCCCTGATGTTTTTCCAGAGGATTTCGGTGGACTACCTCCAGATAGGGAAGTAGAGTTCTCGATTGATTTGAAGCCTGGAGCGGGTCCAATTTCTAAAACCCCATACCGTATGGCTCCAAGCGAAATGGCAGAGCTGAAGAAGCAGATTGAGGAACTACTTGAGAAAGGGTTCATACGACCCAGCGTATCACCCTGGGGTGCTCCAGTACTCTTCGTCAAGAAGAAAGACGGAAGCCTGCGTCTCTGTATCGATTATCGAGAGCTGAACAAGGTGATCGTCAAGAACAAGTATCCACTCCCTAGAATTGATGATTTTCTCTATCAGTTGTCTGGTTCCTGTGTATTCTCGAAGATCGATTTGCGATCGGGATACCATCAGTTAAGAGTCAAAGCAGAAGATGTATTGAAGACTGCTTTCAGGACCAGATATGGGCATTATGAGTTTCTTGTGATGCCATTCGGGTTGACCAATGCACCTGCTGTGTTCATGGACTACATGAATTGAATCTTCCGTCCGTATCTGGACCAGTTCGTTGTAGTCTTTATTGATGATATACTAATGTATTCGCGGAGCCAAGCTGAACACGAGCATCATCTGAAAACGGTGTTGAACATATTGCGAGATAGGCAACTCTATGCCAAGCTGAGCAAGTGTGAATTTTGGCTTTCAGAGGTAAAGTTTCTGGGCCACGTTATCTCACAGCAAGGGGTCTCTGTTGATCATATCAAAGTGGAAGCAGTACTGAGCTGGAAGAGGCCAGAGACTGTATTTGAAGTGCGTAGTTTTCTGGGTCTAGCTGGCTACTATCGAAGATTTATTCCGAATTTTTCCAGAATTGCTTTTCCATTGACTAAATTGAAGCGGAAAACTCAACATTTTGTGTGGGATGAGAATTGTGAGAAGAGCTTCCTAGAGTTGAAGCAGAGGTTAACTACAGCACCAGTGCTGACGATCCCAGATCCACAGTTTACGTATGTTGTTTATACAGATGCCAGTGGGCAGGGATTGGGATGCGTATTGATGCAGCATGGCCGAGTGGTGGCATATGCATCCAGACAGCTGAAACCTCATGAATTGAACTATCCCACCCACGATCTTGAGTTAGCGGCAGTTGTGTTTGCTTTAAAGATCTGGAGACACTATCTCTATGGTGAGACTGTAGAGTTGTTCTGCGACCACAAGAGCTTGAAGTACTTGTATGATCAGAAAGAGCTCAACATGAGACAACGCAGATGGATGGAGTTGCTGAAAGACTACAATTTAGAAATCAAATATCATCCCGGTAAGGCTAATGTTGTCGCTGATGCATTAAGCCGGAAATCAGTGCAGGTGGCAGCCATAATGATTTATGAGCAAAAACTGATCGAGGATTTCAGAGACCTAAATCTGTCTAGTCAAATTCTGTTAGGCAGTGGGGTCAGTCAAATATACAATGATCTGAGGGCGGCAATTGAAGAAGCCCAACAACATGATGATGAAGCGTTGTATATCATAGGTATGATTGATAGGGGCGAGACTCAAGATTACGACTTGTCTCCCAGCGGGCTAGTCAGGTACAAGAAGCGGATTTATATTCCACCACAACAAGAACTGAAACGACAAATCCTGGAGGAGGCACATAAGAGTAAGTATACTCTGCATCCAGGAGCCACAAAGATGTACCATGACTTGAAGGCTCAATATTATTGGCCTGGAATGAAAAGAAAGGTGACTGAGTTCGTTTCTCGTTGCTTAACATGTCAGAAAGTGAAAGTTGAACATCAGTGACCCTCAGGGCTTTTGACGAATCCTGAGATACCTGAGTGGAAGTGGGAAAGCGTTACCATGGATTTCGTGACAGGATTGCCAAAGGTTAGAAACCATGACGCTATATGGGTGATAGTTGATAGATTCACGAAAACAGCTCACTTCCTACCGATTAGCATTCACTATTCTCCGGATAGACTAGCAGAAATTTACATTCAGGAGATTGTGAGATTGCATGGTATTCCGAAGAACATCATCTCTGATCGAGATCCACGATTCACTTCCAAGTTTTGGAAGGCGGTTCATGAAGCTTTGGGTACCAAGCTCCGATTCAGTACGGCATATCATCCTCAAACTGATGGGCAGACAGAGCGAACGATTCAAACCCTTGAGGATATGCTAAGGGCGTGTGTGATTGATTATAAAGGTAGCTGGGACAAATTCCTTCCATTAGCAGAGTTCGCCTACAACAATAGTTATCATTCGAGTATTCAAATGGCTCCATACGAGGCACTCTACGGGAGGAAGTGTCAATCACCAATATGCTGGACTGAGTTGTCTGAGAGGGAATTGCTAGGGCCAGATCTTGTTGATCAGACAACGGAGCAGATAAAATTAATCAAGCAGAGATTGCTAGCTGCTCAGAGCCGACAGAAAAGTTATGCAGATAAGAGGCGAAAACCTCTGGAATTTGAAGTCGGTGACCACGTATTTATGAAAGTATCACCTATTACGGGTATTGGCAGGGCATTGAAAGCAAAGAAGCTACAATCAAGATACATTGGTCCGTTTGAGATCTTAGAGAAGATTGGGCCTGTAGCATATCATATCGCTTTGCCACCGAATCTGAGCAGACTACATGATGTTTTTCATGTTTCCCAGATGAAAAAATATCAACTTGACCCAGAACACGTATTAGAGTATGAAGATGTGGAAATGCGCGACGATTTGACTTACGAAGTCACACCTGACCGAATCATCGATCGGCAAGAAAAGCAGCTCAGAAACAAGAGCATTCCATTCGTCAATACCCCTAATTTTACCAAAAGTTCAAGTTCAAACTTAACATTTTAGTTCGAACTTAACATTCCAGTTCGAACTCGACCTCGTCTTTACTGTTCATCATCTTCCTTGTGGTACTATTCATCGTTTCAGCTTTTGACTCTGCTTTTCTTTTACATCTGTTCATCCAATACAACCCACATCACAAAAAATACCAATTTATAAGCTCATACTAAATTAACCCACATATTTTCCGCATCTCTCCGGTTGTTCAACACACAGCGCAGACAAGAAAAATATTGCCCACTTCACACCATAAACCACAACATAATCAAACCAACATTACCTTGATTTGGAGTTCTATTTCGGACGCCGTTCACCTCTTCTCTTTTCCAGATAAGCATTCGACACTATACCAAGCAGGTTCACTAAAGCCTTCTGCGCGTTGTGCCTCCGTCTTTTATCTATTTCATATCTTCAGGGGCATTTTTGTCCCACATTTTATCAGTCCCGGGAACATTTTGAAGTTTATCCCAGTTTTGGTGGGAACCCATTTTCCCATATTTAAAGAAACATTTAACTTAGCGAGAATCTGAGTTGTTGTCACTTTGGGCAGTCAAACACGTTTTTAGATGTGAAACATTACAATCTTCCCTTTTCCTCCTCAACTTTTCGCATAACAAACAGTTTGTTAGGGATCGTGGAAATGTATTTCTGTATTCACAATCGCACAATTCTTTGCACAGTAACATTCATTATATGCAGAAGAACCTATGTAACACCCCAAATTTTATATTCACCAAATATATTGTAATTATTTGGGAAATTCAATAAAATGGTGAATATTCATGAATTTGGAATTTATGAATTTATAAATGTTCAATTTCATGGGAAATTGGGCAAAAATAATTATGGAATTAATTTGGGTAATTTAAAAAGCCCAATATTAAGGTCCAAAAATGAAGGAATATTAGAGAAAATATTTGGTCCAAAAATAGATGAAAATTGGTGAAAGAAAAATAAGAGAAGAAATTGGATTAGAAAGGTAATGGCAAAATCGTAATTTTGCCAAAATAGCACAAAATAAATTATTTTCCAATTAATTGAAGTTAATTTCAATTAATTAAGGAAAATAAAGGTTAAAAATATATTTATAATATTTTGGTCAATTTAATATGAATTTATGGAAAATTTGAGCAAAAAGTGCAATTTTGACCAAAATTGCGACTTTACGTGTATACGTGACCTGGACAAGTTGTGAAGCCAATTGAGACCATAGGGAGGGACCCCTAGGTGTCTCCTACATGTGTCATAAATAAGGAAATATTTATTGGGCTTAATGAGCATGGTTATATGTACATAAGGATTTATGTACATAAGTTCATTTTTGAAATTTTGGAAAATACAACAAATAAATAAAATATTGTAAAACATATGATAAATAAATATATCATCATCTTCTTCAGCCATTTTCGTGCTCAGCAGCCTGAAACCAAGTGTGAGAAAGTTGAGAGAGTTTAGAGAGAGAAAGAGAAGAAATCTCACAAGGTAAGCCGATTTCTCCGACGATTTCACTCCTAACGCGTATAACTCCGACTCTAAACTACTCCTCTTTGTTCTTTAAGGTTTGGAAAGCTCAAATTTGGTGTTTTGAAAGTTAGGGTTTTCAGCCATCTTTGAGAAAAGCTAGTTGGAGCTTGAGGTAACTTCCAAACCTTCGTATATTAACTATTCTGGCTGCTGTGGGCAATTTAATCGGTGAAATTTCGCCGGATTGCCATTGGTTTTAAATTTTGGAAAAGTGTATATCTAAGGGTTATGCTGCCCAATTTTAGTTCAAATGGTTGTTATAACTCAATTAGATTGTTAATAAAGTGGTTAGGAGTATAAAGGAACGTGTTTACGGAGCCGAAATCGTAAAACCCCGATTTTTCCAGGAGAACCCAATTATTTCGGCCAGGGATGTTTGAGGGCCTTAGAGTTGGATTTTCAATGATTTGATGATTCCATTGGATTCAGTGGGTAAAAATAGGTGGGGTTACAGTTGGGCACTTTTTCAGAAAAGGCTGAGAAAGCATAATTACGGAAGCGCCCCTAAAACCCTAAAAGTAGGGCTGCCAAGGGCAATTTCGTAATTTGACATTGAATTTGGTAGTTTTGAGTCCGGAAATGGATTCCTTGGATGAAAATACGTCAGGATAGCCCTAGTCAAAAATTTGGAAAAGCGTGCCATCGGGCCGGGTACGGCGGGGCCGGGGTCCCGGGGGCATTTTGGTAAATTTTCACCATAGGCTAATATAACCACAAGAAACACTATGGAAGTGTCTAAAATGATACTTGGATAGGTTATGACCTATTTCTTGTACATTTGATGTTTTAGGACCGAGTTGGACGCCTAAGTTGACACGTCTTACGAGGCGGGCCCTTTGAGACAGGAAAGAGGTTAAGGTATTGACTACTATCTCTCATATACTATGTGACTATTTGGATGATGCATGTTACTGTATTTTGTGATCTGAACACGTGCTCGAGGCACATTACCTAGCTGTGGTCTAGGACCTAGCTGAGGTACACTGGTCTTACCTAGCTGTAGTCAAGGACTCGGCTGAGGTACATGCAGGGGTTTCAACGGGTTAGTTGGCCCTGAATTTTGTGTACACACACGGATGATATGAATTTTCATTTTACTTGATACGGTGCATTGCATATTTAATTTTCGCATTTTATATATTGATGGTATGTTTCTACTGAGATTCCTTGGAATCTCACCCCTTTTTCTAATCAAAATGTCTCAGCGGGTGCCAGTGGCTCGAAAGCCAAGGATGCAGAGAAGGGAAACTGACCGGCACGTTTCCCAAGATAAATACAGTGGTTGTATATAGTCTGTATGTGAAATAGTTTTGGGACATTTTGTATATATTTGTCAATATAATCGACTTCTGCTCTGTTAATGACTGTCTGTAAACAAATACTTATTATCAGTATAACTATACTTTTCTGTTTGCCTATGGAACTTGTTCATTATTGCCCTGCGCATATCAAAATGAAAACGAGTGTTGACAACCTATCCTATGTTGCCACGTATATAGTGAATGAATGATCTAGAATGACTATTTACAGCCTGTTACAATTCTCTATTGATTTGGTTGGGCTTTGCTTATTTGTGGCCTTCTTCATTTGTGTATGGGTTTCAACAATATGAAAGCGAACAAGCAGCTTTAGATAAATGCTAATCGACCATCTATCAAGAGAGAGAGAGAGATGCATAGAAAAATGATAAGACTTGCTATATCTTTTAAAAGAGAAATCAAATTTAACGGATAAAATCGAGATTAAATATGAACGAACACATTACTCCCACTTTTGTAGGTATTGTGAGTAAGTGCGTGTTTGTTTGAGCGTTTGGGAGGATAGATTGGACTTAAACAGTGCTCAATTAGATTTGAGCAGTATTTTAATAAAAATTGGGTGTTTGTTTCAGCGATTGGATTTAAGGTGAAATAAGTCATAAGTTGGAAAAAGTCATAAGCCTCAAAATGAAGCTTATTGGAGCTTATGTGCCTGTATGTGTATAAAAAAATATTGATAGGAGTATTTTCATATTTTTGGGGATCAATGAGGTACTCAAAATCACTTAATTTTTTCATTTTTCATAATTTTTTCAATTTTTTCTCTTAATTAATACAAAAGTCATTTGTGCAAAAGTCAAACCAAACATCCTATTTTTTTACATAAATTATTTTAAGTTACTTATCCAATCGTTAATTCAAACACTCATAATTTTACCCAATCTAACTTTTTTCCAATCTTAAGATTCCATAAATTTAAGTAAAAATAAATTACTTATCCAATCATACCCTTTATCGGCTTGACCAAAAAACCAGAAATAACAAGTACGACAACTTTGATATGAATACAAATTTGGTGGCTCGAGAATATCATATAACAAGGACAGCAAAGCACTTGTGTCCCCCTCTGGAGTATAATATCACTGGCGTCATGAATAACAACATTGAAGATAATTAATTAGAGCACCTTCAAAATGTCCATATTGCCCCTCATGACTTGGTCAAAATCCTTATAGACCAAGACATTCTAGAGATATCGAGCCGTTTGAGCTTAAGCATGGATCACTACTCCATCTTTTCATGCAATTTCAAAAGATTTTTTTGTTTTTTGTTTTGTTTTGTTTTGGGGGGGGGGGTTTGAAAGACTTGATAATTAATTATTCTGATTTGGTTGGTATTTATTCCACAAGCGAAGACTTGTTAAAAAAAGGTTTAGAATTGACTTTGTCGGTTTTCATTTCACACAAAGATTTGAAGTAAAAAGTTCAGATGCTTGACAAGGATATATGATATATGACTTGGTACTTGTTTCACAAGCAAAGGGTAGAAAGACTTGACGACTGCAATACAATGGCCTTAACCTATATAAAAAATAGGATGATATATATATACACACATATCCTATTTTAATTTTAATATTCAATACTGCCGTGTCACATCCGATGATTAACCCAACTGAGGGTATTTTTCTTAAAGGTCCATTCTAGTTCTGTATTCCGTACAACCGTATTGTGTGTGTGTGTGTGTGTGGATTACGGTTTTTTTTTTTTTTTAATTTCTAATGGGGATATACAAAAAAGTGTACATTGGAGTAGGGTTGAGCAATGGGTTATAAGGGTCACCTAATGCTTTGCCCACCGTCCGCCCATTTATTTTTCAAAAGCCCGTTTATGCATGTAACAAATGGGCTGGGTTAAACTTGTGTTGGTTGGAATGGGCATAGGTTACCCGCTAATGCATATTTTCTAAAAATTGCATTTCTACCTTATTATTTTGTCTTTATTAATTTCTAAATATAAATTATTAAAAACACTAATAATTATTAAAGCACCATAATCCTCATCATTTCTCATTGAAACCACACTTTTCACAGGAGATTGTGTGCTCATTTTCCTTTCTAATCCAAATCAAACTAAAAGAAAAATTTTAATTTAAAAAAATAAAATGAAGTTAAAGTGATTTGAGAATTATTACCAAAAAAAAAAATTGGTTAGAGAATCATTCCAAAAGAATCAAAGTATTAGTTAAAGTCAGTACAATTTAGCAATCATCATTTTGGGACATTATAAATTAAAAATAGTTAAGAATCAAAGTATTACTTGACTGTAGCAACAAAAGAACAGACTCTTGTTCACCTCTTTCATTATCCTGGATTCCTAGTGTTTTCATAGAGATGCCTTTAAAAAT
Organism: Inga laurina; assembly: GCA_963855925.1. Taxonomy (NCBI): domain Eukaryota; kingdom Viridiplantae; phylum Streptophyta; class Magnoliopsida; order Fabales; family Fabaceae; genus Inga; species Inga laurina. The sequence goes on from OY979704.1 coordinate 23,032,362, forward strand.
TAGAGATAATAAATCAGAAGTTGAGAAACAAAAAAATTCTGTGGCAAGTAAACCAAGTAATGAGAAAGAGTCATGAGAAATAGGTCTTTGTAAACGATTATGTGGCACAATCACAGAGAGAGAGAGAGAGAGAGAGAGAGAGAGTAATAAATCACATGGACAAAGGATGATGTGGAATTGTGGATTCCCAATTATATAGAATATAGTTAATAAAATCTTATATATATATATATAGTTTTAGGAATAGGAAATTTATTTAATAATTTAATTAATCATTAATTAATAGTTGATAAAATCTTTAGAGTAAGAGTAATTTATAATAATATATATAGAATTATAACTTATATATAAAGGGTCTATATCATGATTATAATTCTAATTTATGAAACATGATCATAATATATAATCATTGATTAATATGATATATATAATTATATTATTTAATTCACTTGAAAATTTGTTATTTAGAATTACATGACCTCTTATACTTAAATAAATATTATATATAATATTATAATATATCTATTATATATTTTGCAAAAATATATATATTATATATTTATACTTAAATAAATATTATATATATAGACATAAATGGGTGGGTATGGGCAGTCTAAGGCTTTGTTTGGTTCAACGAAGGTTAGGTTAAGGGAGGTTTACTTAATTTAGGTTAGAAGAAGTTATAATGTTGTTTGGTTTAACGAAGGTTAGGTTAAATGAGGTTTATTTAAGTTAAGTTAGGTTAGAGGAGATTAAAATGCCCTTCTACATATTTCCCTTCTTCTTTTATAATGTATTTATTAATAATAATTATTTTTATAAAATTATTATTTATAAAATAATTATTCGTGTAAGCATCTAAATAATTATTTATAAAATTATTATTATTTAGAAAATTCGTTGAATCAGGAGGTCAAGTTTTAAAGGGGAGGGCAATGTTAGAATTTTAAAAAATTTTCATGGGCAATTTAGTCACAATTAAAGACAAATATTCTCTCACCTAGGAAAAACCTCAATTTTGGAGGGTTCACAACCTAGGTTAGGTTACCACTAGAAGATAAAAAAACATCCAACACCTGACCTAACCTAACCTTTTTCCAACCAAACACCACTTTTTTACCACCAACCTAACATAACCTCTAACCAAACAAAACCAACCCCACCCTAACCTAACCTAACCTCCAACCAAACAAAGCCTAAGGGTGTGCCTGTGGCCCACCCTATTTAGTACTCACGCACATTCATTTAAACTTGTCTGTTATGAGTTTTTATTGTACGAACTAAAATGGATAATTTTTCAGTAGACATGGGCAAACTCATTAGATCATGGGTGACATGCTCAACTCTTCGTGGGAGGCAAATTCGCGGCAAAGGTTCAATCTGATTTGGAGTGACATAACAGGCCTTTAGTGGTTTTCTAGAAATAATATAAGGGAAGACGCTCTGTGGGTTCCACTCATTAGACCGCAATTGAGTGTGATTTGGGAGAAAGACTTCACCTCAAGATACTTTTCTTGAGTGGTACGCTTCCAAAAAACTTTACCCCAAGATACTTTTCTCTTTTGGATTTGTCTCACAACTCAATTAGTGGAGATATCTCAAATTTGTTGCTGACAAGTATATATATATTGATGTCAAATAATAAATTCAATGGACAGCTTCCTCGAGTGTCAAATACGGTATTGGCCTTGGATTTATCTTATAATTTTTGTTGGGACCTTTATCTTCTTTATTGTGTCACAGTCAGTCTAGCCAATTTGATTCGGGATATTTGGACCTATCAAACAATTATCTCACCCAAGAACTTCCGGATTGTTGGAGCAATTGGACATCTTTGTCTTACATAAACTTGGGGAATAAGCAGATGGTTGGTCAACTTCCATCAACGATGGGATCATTTTTATATTATCTAAGGGCTCTTGATCTACATAATAATGGCTTTTCTGGAGATATACCTTGGACTTTCCATAATTGCACATCTTTGACGCTGCTCAATGTAGAAGGAAACAACTTCTCTGGAAGTATACAAACATGGATGCCCCTAAATATATCAATTGTGAAATTGAGGTCCAATCAATTTACAGGCAACATACCACCACAGCTTCTAATTTGATCGTATTGGACCTTGCCAACAACAAACTTTCGGGGTCAATCCCTCGTTGTCTATCCAACATAACCAGTTTTTTCACAGAACTCCTTGAAAATTATATAGCCATCGCATTGACTTCTCCAACATTTGGCGTCCGACATGCACATGAATTTATGAGCATTGACTTGCTCATCAAGGGTCAACTGCTAGAGTATGAGAAAAATCTAAAGTTGGTGCGCACTATTGATATATCACTCAACAAGCTAACAGGAGAAATTCCTGTAGAGTTGTTCAAACTCACAAAGTTACAATCCTTAAACTTGTCTTATAATTATTTAATAGAAGAGATATCAGAACAGATTGGAGAAATGAAAAATCTAGAATCTCTTGATTTCTCTCATAACAATCTTCATGGGAATATTCCTCAGAGTATGTCTAGTCTGTCTTTTCTAAGTGATTTGAACAAATCATACAACCATTTCAGCGGACAAATTCCTTTAGGGACTCAGCTTCAGAGTTTTGATGCATCGAGTTACACTGGCAATCCTGGGCTCTGTGGACCTCCTCTTCAAAAGAACTGCAACATACCAAAAAAAGCAGACAATACGGAGCAGGTTGAAGGAAATGAGGATGATGCTTTTTGAAGTCATTGTATCTGGGAATGGGAGTTGGCTTTGCTGTGGGATTCTGGACAGTTTGTGGTTCTTTGTTCTTGAACAGAGCATGGAGGCACACTTTCTTTAGATTCTTTGGTGGTGTGGTTGATCGAATCTATGTTATTGTGGCCATAAAACTCCGAAGATACCGCTGAATGGAACATGTTAAAGCTCCAGGTTGGTTATAAAGTTATTTTTTTGTCTATTTAATTAAATTCAAAGTTTTCTTTTATAATGATTTTTACTCCCACACACATTCATGATGAGTGTAGTAACGATTTCGTTTTTCTGTTTGTTGCTTCCTAAATCAAATGCATAATGCCAGTTAAACCTCTGTTCATGTTTTAATATATGCAACGGTTAATTAATTTCAACCTATTAAAAAGAAATAAGTTATTTGTCTTTTAAAAAAAAATTAAAATGCCCATCTATCGAAACATCTTTAAAATATTTAAGTTTTCAAATTAAATTTATGTAGCTCATTTATCAAAAGTTGTTGCTGTTTCAACTGCAACGTTTATATTTATGTTTCGAAAATTTTATATGTTCCTTTTCACTTTCCTAGTTAATTGTCATTTGAAACGGAAACTCGCACTTAGAAGAGTTTTGTTTTCTTCTGCAGATTGATTTAGAATGAGCTCATTTATAATTAATTGTTGTTTTTCAAAGTAGTAGGTAATTGATTCCAGATTTGCAAGACTAGCATGCCTCCAAGAAGTTTCGGTGCTTATGCTCTTTGATCAATGGAAGTCTGGATGAAGCTTTAGTACATGGTGGCAACTTTAATAAGTATTCAAATGTTTGGGGCTGTACAAATTTGGTCATGTTTTGCAATTTGTGTGTCTATTATCGTGCTTACTGCTTGATTTGGCTTTTTTAGACGAATTTGATTATATGCCGGATTTTTCTAAGATATAGTTTCAGGTTTCAGTCAATCTCTCGAGTGTTGTTGTTTCCTACTGAAAAATAAGAGTTTGAACTTTGAAGGATATTAGTTTTATTTGAAGTATGCTATTAGTAGAATTGTGACATTTGATGAGTTCTTAAAATTAAGGTTAACTTCTAATTCTCAATTCATTTGGATTATAGTGTATAAAGTGAGCACGGGATGAATTCTCCTAGACCCATTGGCTGGTGACCCAACCTGAAAAATTGGAAAAGCCTGGCGAAAGAAAAGGGACGGAGTAATAAATTAATAACTTGAACATGACAAGAGAGCGGGGGGATATGTGTTAAAGCTACATGATAGAATTAGGGCATGTTTGGTATAAGGAACATTTTAGGAGGGAACGGAAAGGAAGGAAAGTGAATGGAAAGGAAGGGAAGATTGAGAGGGAATTTAAAAAAGTAAGCTGTTTGGTAGATATGGGAACGGAACATAGGTTGAAGGAAGATGAGATGTTTAGTTGGAATAAAAGAGAGTGATTTAAGTGGGAAGATTGTGTGAAAAACCTAAAATACCCCTAACTTTACCAGATGTTCAAGTTCAAACTTAACATTTTAGTTCGAACTCGACCTCGTCTTCACTGTTCATCGTCTTCCTTGTGGTACTATTCATCGTTTCAGCTTTCGAATCTGTTTTTCTTTTACATCTGTTCATCCAATACGACCCACATCACAAACATATCAATTTATAAGCTCATACTAGATTAACCCACACATTTTCCGCATCTCTCCGGTTGTTCAACACACAGCGTAGACAGGAAAAATATTGCCCACTTCACGCCATAAACCACAACATAATCAAACCAACATTACCTTGATTTGGTGTTCTACTTTGAACACCATTCGCCTCTTCCCTTTTCCAGATAAGCTTTCAACACTATACCAAGCTGGTTCACTAAAGCCTTCCGTGCGTTGTGCCTCCGTCTTTTATCTATTTCATATATTTAGAGGCATTTTTGTCCCACATTTTATCAGTCCCAAAAAAATTTTGAAGTTTATCCCACTTTTGGTGGGAACCCATTTTCCCATGTTTAAGAGAACATTCAGCTTGACGGAAATCTGAGTTGTTGTGACTTTAGGCATCCAAACGCATTTTTAAATGTAAAACATTACAATCTTTCCTTTCCCTCAGCGTAACAAACAGTCCGTTAGGAATCGTGGAAACATATTTCTGTATTCACAATGGCACAATTCTTTGCGCCGTAACATTCCATTATATGCAGAAGAACCTATCCTATGTTGCCACGTATATAGTGAATGAATAATCTAGAATGACTATTTACAGCCTGTTACAATTCTCTCTTGATTTGGTTGGGCTTTGCTTATTTGTGGCCTTCTTCATTTGTGTATGGGTTTCAACAATATGAAAGCAAACAGTCAGCTTTAGATAAATGCTGCTATCCCATCATCTACCATCTATCAATAATGTGAGAGAGAGAGAGAGAGAGAGCGCACAAAAGGGATACAAATGCATAGAGAAATGATATAAGACTCGCTATATCTTTTAAAAGAGAAATCAAATTTAACGGATAAAATCGAGATTAAATATGAACAAACACATTACTCCCATTTTTGTAAGTCTCGTGATTAAATCTGAAAAGCAAATCGCTCTCTTTGTCAGCTTGACCAAAAAACCAGAAATAACAAGTACGACAACTTTGATATGAATACAAATTTGGTGGCTCGAGAATATAATATAACAAGGACAGCAAAGCACTTGTGTCCCCCTCTGGAGGATAATATCACTGGCTTCATGAATAACAACATTGAAGATAATTAATTAGAGCACCTTCAAAATGTCCATATTGCCCCTCATGACTTGGTCAAAATCCTTATAGACCAAGACATTCTAGAGATATCGAGCCGTTTGAGCTTAAGCATGGACCACTACTCCATCTTTTCATGCAATTTCAAAGATTTTTTGTTTTTTGGGGGGAGGGGGGGTTTGAAAGACTTGATAATTAATTATTCTGATTTGGTCGGTATTTATTCCACAAGCGAAGACTTGTTAAAAAAAGGTTTAGAAAGACTTGACATGGATACTGACTTTGTCGGTTTTCATTTCACACAAAGATTTGAAGTAAAAAGTTCAGATGCTTGACAAGGATATATGATATATGACTTGGTACTTGTTTCACAAGCAAAGGGTAGAAAGACTTGACGACTGCAATACAATGACCTTAACCTATATAAAAAATAGGATGATATATACAAACACACACATATCCTATTTTAATTTTAATATTCAATACTGCCGTGTCACATCTGATGATTAACCCAACTGAGGGTATTTTTCTTAAAGGTAGAGTCTGGAAAACGGGTCGAACCCGTTAGGCCGGTCCTTTTAGGCCTTGGCCCTTTAAGGGTTGGATTTGTAAATTGTAGTCTTAAAAGAAAGTCGAGCCTAAAAGGGCCGGTCCTAAGCCCGTTTTATTTTTTATTTTTTATTTTGCTTGGAAAGGAACCATGTTACATTTTTGAATTACCTTATTGAATCTATATGTCATTTTGTCCTCATATTGTATAGAGTATGATTTTTGAGTATATTGTTTTGTCTAATTGAATCATATTATGATTTTTGAGTATATTGTTCTGCTTATTTAGAATAAAATCATATTATATACTATTCTATTTGATAGAATATGATTTTTGATGGAGGTTGTGATTACACTACTACAAAAAAGTAAAGCTGTGGCGCTCATAATTGCATTAACTGTGGCGCTAGAGAAGTGCCACATATCTAAACGCCACTAAAAAAAGTTGTGGCGCTTGGAAGCGCCACAACATTTTAATTTTTTTTTTAAAATACCCTCTTGTGGCTCTTGTTCGAGGAAGTGCCACAGGAGGGGGTCCTACTGTGGCGCTTACGTCAGCAAACGCCACAGGAGACCCCCCCTCTTGTGGCACTTCCTCAAACAAGCACCACAGGAGGGTCCTTTTTTTTCTTTTTTCTTCTTCTTTTTTTTCCTGTGGCCCTTTTTTATGCTTCCTGATTGTGAAGCTTTATATAAAATGAGTGGCTTTCATGTTTATCATCTCCACAAATTGTCAATCTTTCTATTTTATATTTCAACCTATTATATATATATATATATAATTTTCACATTTAAAATTCAAGTTCCCCAACAATAATGTTCTTACATTAATACAATCCAAAGCTAACATTAAAAATATCACAATACAAGAACTTGATATGTGAACACAGTACATCAAAAACTAATTAAGTAAATTAAAAGATTACTAAAAAACGCAAGCTTGTCGGCAAAAAAATTTAAACAAAGCAAAAAGGAAAACAAAACAAGCTAGGTTTTCACTCTTTCTTATTAAATTAGGAACAAAGAGGCAAACGTTATATTACGGTTTATCTTGACTAAAAAAAAATTTAAACAAAGCAAGCTAGAATAAAACAGTCTTCTTCTTACAAATCTATTAATTGACCAGCGCCGGGAATGAGAGACCACGTTGGTGATGCTAGCTTGAGTGACGGGTGAGCGTGTGGGTTTGCTTTTTAGTGTGAAGATGATAGGAGAAATGGAGGGAGAGGGCCGACGGATCCACTAAGAAGATGAGAAAGGGAAGGTAATTTAATGGATGAAAGAGTAGTTGAATAATTAAAGTGGAGTAGTAGTCAAAAAGAGAAGGAATGGGGACGGATACGGGACTACTACGCGGGAAATGAAATAATTAAGAGATATACACTATCCATTTAAAATTTGAAATTAATTTTTTTTTTTTAAGAAATCGGCATCAGCTGTGGCGCCTAATGACTTAGGCGCCACATAACATGATATATTATATATCATATGTGGCGCCTAATGCTTAGGCGCCATAGCTAATCTTTGATCCAGCTGTGGCGCCTGGTGGGTCAGGCGCCACAGCTGCTTGCGTGGAGTCAAGTGTGGTGCCTGTGTAGGTAGGCGCCACACTAGGCCTCCCCAATTGTGGCTCATAATCTATTAGGCGCCACAGCTGGTACCCAAAAAAAAATTATACAGGTAAAAAATAAAAAAAAGGGAAGCTGTGGCACTTGTTTAAAGAAGTGCCACAAAATGTGCGTCACCTTTTATCCTTTTTGTAGTAGTGTTATTTGACTACTTAAACCTACTGCTCAAAGTGAAATACGATCAAATGTCCTTGAAATTGATGATAGTGGCGAAGAAGGTGGAAATGATAGTCGTCATACTCATATTGTTTAGATGTTAGAGTATTTAGCTTCTTGCCTTCTTATACTTTGGCCTTTATGTGAGTTATTTATAGACATGATTTTACCTTTGATTATACATTAGTAACTGTGTTTGTTTGTTGCAAGAGACGTGTTATTTAAACCTTAATATTGACAACATTTATGTATTAAATTAAAATTTTAATCGTTGTTATTTACTAATTATATCTCTTTGGGGAAAATACACGGGAAAAATAGTTAAATATTGTGAAAAAGGCTTCCCGGCCCTGCGGGCCAGCCTTGGCCCTGAAGCTCTCGGGTTGGACCTTGAAAAACTGCAATTTTCCTGACCCCGATCCCTTTAGGGCCGGCCCTGGTAGGCCCTGGCCCGTCAAGGGCCAGCCCTATAGGGCCAAACCAGCCCTGATTCCCGACTCTACTTAAAGGTCCATTCTAGTTCTGTATTCCGTACAATGGTATTTTGTGTGTGTGTGTGTGTGTGTGAGTGTGAGTGTGAGTGTGTGTGTGTGGATTATGGTTTTTTTTTTAATTTCTAATTGGGATATGCAAAAAATTGTACATTGGAGTAGGGTTGAACAATGGGTTATGAGGGTCCCCTAATGGTCTGCTCACCGTCCGCCCATTTATTTTTCAAAAGCCCGTTTATGCACGTAATAAATGGCCTATACTAAATCTGTGTTGGCTGGAATGGGCATAGATTATCCGCTAGTGCATATTTTCTAAAAATTGCACTTCTATCTTATTATTTTGTCATTATTAATTTTTAAATATAAATTATTAAAAACTAATAATTGTTAAAGCACCATAATCCTCATCATTTCGCATTGAAACCACACTTTTGACAGGAGACAGTGTGCTTATTTTCCTTTCTAATCCAAATCAAACTAAAAGAAAAATTGTAATTTAAAAAAATAAAATGAAGTTAAAGTGATGAGAGAATTATTACCCAAAAAAAAAAAAATTTCATTAGAGAATCATTCCAAAAGATTCAAAGTATTAGTTAAAGTCAGTACAATTTAGCAATAATCATTTTGGGACATTATAAATTAAAAATAGTTAAGAATCAAAGTATTACTTGACTGTAGCAACAAAAGAACAGACTCTTGTTCACCTCTTTCATTATCCTGGATTCCTAGTGTTTTCATAGAGATGCCTTTAAAAATTAGAGATAATAAATCAGAAGTTGATAAACAAAAAAATTCTGTGGCAAGTAAACCAAGTAATGAGAAAGAGTCATGAGAAATAGGTCTTTGTAAACGATTATGTGGCACAATCAGAGAGAGAGAGAGAGAGAGAGAGAGAGAGAGAGAGAGAGAGAGAGAGAGAGAGTAATAAATCACTTGGATAAAGGATGATGTGGACTTGTAGATTCCCAATTATATACAATATAGTTAATAAAATCTTATATATATATATATATATATAGTTTTTGGAATAGGAAATTTATTTAATAATTTAATTAATCATTAATTAATAGTTGATAAAATCTTTAGAGTAAGAGTAATTTATAATAATATATATAGAATTATAACTTATATATAAAGGTTCTATATCATGATTATAATTCTAATTTATGAAACATGATTATAATATATAATCATTGATTAATGAGATATATATAATTATATTATTTAATTCATTTAAAAATTTGTTCTTTAGAATTACATTACCTCTTATACTTAAATAAATATTATATATATAAACATAAATGGATGGGTATGGGCAGTCTAAGGGTGTGCCCATGACCCGCCCTGTTAAGTGCTCACACACATCCATTTAAACTTGTCCGTTATGAGTTTTTATTGTGCGAACTAAAATAGATAATTTTTCAATAGACATAGACAGACTCATTAGATTGTGGGTGACATGCTCAACTCTTCATGGGAGGCAAATTCGCGGCGAAGGTTCAATCTGATTTGGAGTGACATAACAGGCCTTTAGTGGTTTTCTAGAAATAATATAAGGGAAGACGCTTTGTGGGTTCCACTCATTAGACCACAATTGAGTGTGACTTAGGAGAAAGATTTCACATACATACAGACGCGGGTTATCGTGTCTCAATATAAATTAATTATATGTGTTTATTTAGAATAATTTATTTTTAAGTAATAAGTATTTATAAATTGTGATTCACGGTATACGAGGTAAATATGTGAGAGGAGTTTTATCTCGGCTTGCTTAATAAGCATTTATATTAAAAAAATAAGTGTTCCCAAACATGCATATAATTGGATTAACTTTAGTTGGACCACAGTTAAACTACCACCCCTTAAACCACTATTTTGAGAGGTTAAATGACTGATTTCGATATCACTACTTTGAAAAGTTTTTACAAATAATTGATACTTTTGCTGTTAAAAAAATTATATGAACTTTTCAAAATTGCTCTCATATTAAAATTCATTCGTTTTATTAATGTTTATTCACATATTAATTATTTTTTAAATCACAGTAATTCCTTTTTATTATTTTGTTATCAAATTTGATTATTATCCAGTCTCAAATGGGGTAACTCTTTTCCAAAGATCACCTTCTACATTTACATATACTCAAACTTAAGATCCATATTGTTACATTATTGATTACTTTACTTTAATTTCTTTGTGTGGCCTTAAAAAAAATGAGAATGAAATTTTTGGTTTTTTGTTTTTGTGGCCCAGGAGAAAGACTTTTCAAGGTGGAAGACTTTTCAAGCATGAATCACTCTGTGCGTTCTTATCCCTAAAATTTTTGTGGTGTTGTTTTGATTCATTTAGGGGATAAGAAGGGAAGCTTCCCTGTGGATTCCATTCATTAATGAGCACGAAGAAGAAGACTACAATTGAAAGTAAAAAAGGTCGAAGATTTGGGAAAGAAGGTCGAAAAAAGACTTGACAAATATCAGTCAGGACTCGTTATGAAAAGGGTGAAAGACTTGACAAAGTAATGATTGGGCTCATCTTTATCACACCGATTTTAATTTCCAACTATTTATTTCATTATTGCAGACTTAAAAGCAAACATTCATTTTGTTTTCAAGTGCGTTTATAAACCTTTCTTAAAATAAAGATTTAATTATATCAATCTCCTTCAGATTGTTTTTTGTTTTCAATCATACAGATCTCTATCCACTTTCAAAATTAACTTCTCATAAAAATTTTCAAAAACATTGAGAACAAGTCTTTTTTTTTTTGAAATATTTTTATACATTTTGAAAATAAAGAGAACTTTGTGTTAACAAATTGAAGGGAAAAATTCACGCAAATTTTTTTCCCTTTAATTTTAGCGAAAAATAGGAGTTTGAAAGATATTATTTTGATTTTGAAGTATTCTATTATTCTCATGGATTTTTCTTATTATTACTACACTATTTTGATTTTTGGAGAGAAACCATCAAATGATAGACACAAGAATTATATCATGTTTTGTCATTAGCAATGCTTTGTTACTAGGATGGACTAGAGGATTCAAGTTTCACGATGCACCCAACGCTGATTTATCAAAAAATGAAACAAAAGAATATATTAATAAATAGTTAATAACTTAGTTGCAACTGCAAGTGACAAAAGAGAGAGAAAGAATATGAAATTGACAAGAGCATTTAACAGAGAAATCAAATTTAAGGGAGAAAACCGAGATTAAATCTGAACATAAACATTAGTCTCACTTTTGTAGGTCTCGTGATTAAATATGAACTTTAGAAAGAAAATCGCACTCTGTCAGCTCGACAAAAACCCAGATAACAAGTCTGACAACTTTGATAATTCACAAAGCCAGCAAAGCTCTAGTGTTTTTCCCCCTGGTAAATAAAAGCATTAGCTTAATGACTAACAAAATTGGAGAAATTAATTGGTGAACCTTCAAAATGACCATATTACCCCTGTTCTCCAGATATTGAACCGTTTCAGCTCAAGCACAGACCACTACTGCACCGTTTTCATACAAATGCAAGGAATTATAATACTTGGTCGTTATTTTTTTTGCCAGGAAAAAAAACTGTTTAGAAAGACTTCACAAGGATAATGATTTTGTCAACTTTCATTTCTTAAGCAAAGACTTGAGGGAACAAGGATGAGATGATGACTTGGTATTTATTTCACAAAGCAAAGACTAAAGGCGAAAAAAACAAGGGTCGAAAGACTTAACAACTACGACGACTTGGTTATTTATTTCCGCATTTTAGAAACATTTCTGGAAAGACTTCTGTTTTTTAATAAGTTAAAATTATAATAAGTCATTTTTCCTACCGCTATCTCAAACATACACTTAACAAGTAATAATTAGCTTAATATTTCATAAGAGACTAAGTGTCCATTTGGTATAAGGAATTTGCCGAGGAGGAGAGGGAAAATTTCTAAAAGTTGGATTTAAAAAATTAGAGAAGTAGGATTACAAAGTTTTAATAAATAGAAAATGTAAGATAAAAGAGTAAGAAAAATTAATTAAAAATTTTTAACCCCACCTCCCCCTCCCTCCCTCCCTCCATCTCTCAAGAATATTCCCTCCATTCACTTTCCGTCCCCTCCCTTCATAGGCTCTTACCAAACAAGCCTTTAGAGTTATAATATTGTTTTTTAAAATTAAGTTTTCAAAAGTGTGAAAAATTACACAGATTTTTTTTCCTCATATTTTTTAGAATTTATGTTAATTCTCTTAAATTTTGCAAAATTATATAACCATTTTATTTTTAAGTGCTTTTATAAATCTTCCTTAAAACAAAGATTAAATCATATCAATCTCCTTCAATATAGATGTTAATTATTTATATAATGAGAAAAATGATTATTTTTAAAACGGTTTAGATTCTAAAAGGAAAATATATTCTTAAATAATAATAAAATTAAATGTTTTAAATTAATTAAATAAAATAAAAAAATCATTCAAAATAATCATTTCAACGTCCAAAATTGAGAGATTAATATTTAAATAAAAAAAAATAAATTTTAAATTTAATTTTTTTATAAATATAACCATATAAATAATGAATAATTAATTGCTAAACTACATAAAGCTAATTGAAAAAAAATAAAAAGTAAAACATCAAAAATAAAGAAAAAAAAATAAAAAAGTACTAAACCCCAAAAAAAAGTTTGTTAGAATGGCTCCCAAAAAAGTTTGTTAGGAGTATATTAAATCAATTATTTTTTACTATCGGTATGCTCAAGTGTTGGCATTATGAGGTCGGCATCTTTGTAATATTTTATTACAAAAGCAAGTCATCAACTACTAATCCAATAACAAGGACTTCATTCCAATGGCTAAAAAACAAAAAACAAGGACTTCATTCCTATATAAGCGTGTTATTTACTTCTCTTGTTATCTCATATATCATCTAATTTTTTATAGGGAGAGAGAAACGATCCTTTTTAGATTTGAGGCAAAGACGTGTGAAAGAAAGTCCGAAGACTTGAAAAATAAAAAGGTTGGAAGACTTATTGTAAAATGGTCAAGGAAAAAAAGTAAAAAGAGCAACGTATTAAAACCCGGACCGGGCATTGAATCGGTCGGGGTACTGGGTTAAGGGTCAGTGGGTCAAATCGGGACTAAACCGGAGCTAAACCGGGACCAAACCGGTGAGAAATTGAAAATTTTAGACTTATAGTATGAAATTCTAAAGGAAAAATTTAAAATTTTTTTTTTTAAAAGTGAACCCGGACCGGACCGGTTTCCCGGCCGGTCCGGTCCGGGTTCCATTACATTGAAAAAGAGTAAGCTATACGAAAAAAAAATTATGTAATTATTCACCCTATAAATAAATAGCCAAACATCAAGTTGGTATCTTAATCAAACAACCATCATCATCATCATGTTTCGTTTGAGATCACAAATGTGTCTTATTGTGTGGGTGTTGCTATGTGCAGTGAGATTGAACACAATCAGTTGCTGCCATGAGAGTGATCGAAGCTTACTGTTAATGTTCAAACAAGGCGTTGTTGATCCTTCCTACAGCCTCTCCTCTTGGTCTCCTCAGCATTTTAATTGCTGTCAATGGCAACGAGTTGAGTGTGATTCAACCAACAGAGTCACATTTCTTGATTTGTATAGCGACAATGATTCAAAAACCTTGAGAGGTGAGATCAACTTATCTTCTTTACTTTCTCTTCAATTTCTTGATCGGTTGTATTTGGACTGGAATGACTTTGAACGTATAAGCAAGCCGGCTATCAATAATTTTGTTGCAACTCATACTCATTTGCTACCAAATTCTTCTTCCAAGCTCTCTGTTCTGAGTTTATCATACAATATTCATCTTCACTTTGATAATCTTCATTATTGGCTCTCTCTACTTCCTTCCCTGACAACTCTCGATCTCAATGGCATTCATCATCTCTCTAGTGAAACGAATTGGTTTCAACCATTGGCTTCCCTACCTCTGCAGTATTTACATTTGCGTGATTGTAATTTGACCAGTTCTATTCTCTCTGTCGAATATGGCAATTTTAGCTCACTTTCAGAGCTTGACCTTGGTCTAAATGATTTTAGATATGGATTGCCTAACTGGTTGTTCAATCTTAGCAAAGATCATTTCTCTTATCTTCTCCTCCGCCAATCCAATTTGAGAGGCCAAATTCCAGATTTTTCTAGCTACAGAAATTTGATGACCTTAGACCTGTCTGACAACAAATTCAAAGGATCGATACCTGATTGGCTTGGCCAGCTTGATGGATTAACTTACCTTGATCTATCTAACAACTCGCTTCACGGCTCCATTCCTTCTAATCTCATAAATGCATCATCTTTACAAAAACTACAAATTAGCTTCAATAACTTGAGTGGTACACTTCCAAAAAACTTCGCCCCAAGATTCTTTTATGTTTTGGATTTTTCTCACAACTCAATTAGAGGAGATATCTCAAACTTGTTGCTGACAAGTGTGTAAATATTTATGTCAAATAATAAATTCAATGGACAGCTTCCTCAAGTATCACATACGGTCTCAGCTTTGGATTTATCTTATAATTCTTTGTCGGGACCTTTATCTTCTTTATTGTGTCACACTCAGACTAGCCAATATGATTTGGAGCATTTAGACCTATCAAACAATTATCTCACCCAATAACTTCCCGATTGTTGGAGCAATTGGACATCTTTGTCTTACATAACTTTGGGGAATAATCGGATGGTTGGTCAACATCCATCAACGATGGGATCATTTTTAAAGTATCTAAGGTTGCTTGATCTACGTAATAATGGATTTTTTGGAGATATACCTTGGACTTTCCATAATCTCATATATTTGACGCTGCTTAATATAGAAGGAAACAACTTCTCCGGAAGTATATAAACATGGATGCCCCTAAATGTATCAATTGTGAAATTGAGGTCAAATCAATTTACAGGTAACATTCCATCACAACTATGTACTCTTTCTAATTTGATTGTATTTGACCTTGCCAATAACAAATTTTCAGGGTCAATCCCTCGTTGTCTATCCAACATAACCAGTTTTTTCACAGAACTCCTTGAAAATTATATAGCCTTCGCATTGACTTCTCCATCATTTGGCGTCCGTGGGCATGAATTCATGAGCATTGACTTGCTCATAAAGGGTCAACTGTTAGAGTATGAGAAAAATCTAAAGTTGGTGCGCACTATTGATATATCACTCAACAATCTAACGGGAGAAATTCCTGTAGAATTGTTCAAACTCACCAAGTTACAATCCTTAAACTTGTCTTATAATTATTTGATAGGAGAAATATCAGAACAGATCGGAGAGATGAAAAATCTAGAATCTCTTGATTTCTCTCATAACAATCTTCATGGGAATATTCCTCAGAGCATGTCTGGTCTATCTTTTCTAAGTGATTTGAACATGTCATACAACCATTTCAGCGGACAAATTCCTCTAGGGACTCAGCTTCAGAGTTTTGATGCATGGAGTTACGCTGGCAATCCTGAGCTCTGTGGACCTCCTCTTCAAAAGAACTGCCACATACCAAGAAAAGCAGACAATACAGAGCAGGTTGAAGGAAATGAGGATGACGCTTTTTTGAAGTCATTGTATCTGGGAATGGGAGTTGGCTTTGCTGTGGGATTCTGGACAGTTTGTGGTTCTTTGTTCTTGAACAGAGCATGGAGGCACACTTTCTTTAGATTCTTTGGTGGTGTGGTTGATCGAATCTATGTTATTGTGGCCATAAAACTCCGAAGATACCGCTGAATGGAACATGCTAAAGCTCCAGGTTGGTTATAAAGTTTTTTTTTTGTCTATTTAATTAAATTCAAAGTTTTCTTTTATAATAGTTTTTACTCCCACACACATTCATGATGAGTGTTGTAACGATTTCATTTTTCTGTTTGTTGCTTCCTAAATCAAATGCATAATGCAAGTTAAACCTCTGTTCATGTTTTAATATATGCAACGGTTAATTTCAATCTATTAAAAATAAATAAGTTATTTATCTTTTTTTTTAAAAAAAAAAAATTAAATGCTCAAATCTATCAAACTATCTTTAAAATATTTAAGTGTCCAAATTAAATTTACGTTGCTCATTTATCAAAAGTTGTTGCTGTTTGAACAGCAACATTTATATTTATGTTTCGAAAAGTTTATATGTTCCTTTTCACTTTACTAGTTAATTGTCATTTGAAAAGGAAACTCGCACTTAGAAGATTTTTGTTTTCTTCTGCAGATTGATTTAGAATGAGCTAATTTATAATTAATTGTTGTTTTTCATAGTACTAGGTAATTGATTACAGATTTGCAAGACTCGCATGCATCCAAGAAGTTTCGGTGCTTATGCTCTTTGATCAATGGAAGTATGGATGAAGCTTTAGTACATGGTGGCAACTTTAACAAGTATTCATATGTTTGGGGCTGTACACGTTTGGTCAAGCTTTGCAATATGTGTGTCTATCATCGTGCTTACTGTTTGATTTTGCTTTCTAGACGAATTTGATTATATGCCGGATTTTTTTAAGATGTAGTTTCAGGTTTCAGTCAATCTCTCGAGTGTTGTTGTTTCTTACTGAAAAATAAGAGTTTGAAGGATATTAGTTTTATTTGAAGTATGCTATTAGTAGAATTGTGACATTTGATGAGTTCTTAAAATTAAGGTTAACTTATAATTCTCAATTCACTTGGATTATAGTGTATAAAGTGAGCATGTGATGAATTCTACTAGACCCATTAGCTGGTGGCCCAACTTGAAAAATTGGAAAAGCCTGGTGAAAGAAAAGGGACGGAGTAATAAATTAATAACTTGAACATGATAAGAGGGAGGGAGGGAGAATATGTGTTAAAGCTACATGACAGAATTCGGGCCTGTTTGGTATAAGGAATATTTTAGGAGGGAACGGAAAGGAAAGGAAGTGAATGGAAAGGAAGGGAAGATTGAGAGGGAATTTAAAAGAGCGAGCTGTTTGATATATATATATGTTACGCCTTTATCTCAATTTCACTTTTATCAGAATATTTGCGGAAAACGATATGTGGTTCAGTGGGCAACACATGAATAACATAAAAATACTGATAAAAAGTGCATGATTACCGAAATTCCCTTCAGGTATTATAGATAACACTTACATTATGTAGCTGCGTAAGGCTACTTGGGTGTCCAACCCGTCCCAATGAATTAGAGACATTTTCTTGTCTTCGTTCCACTACAACAATCCTCTCGTGTAGTTCTCTTCTCTTATCCCTGTATAACTTATGTACTCACCTGTTTAAATTGTTGGTAGGGGAGGGTGAGATTCGAGAAAATCTCAGTAGGAAAATAATACCAATATGCATGTACGAAAAATGTTTAATGCATGACATGCTTGCATCATATAACTCATGCTCACATAATGACAAATCTATAAATTCATTGCTTCGAACAATATACTTATGACCATAGCATAAATTGAAACATAACGTCAAATCATTCATACATGTTTCACATAATCAAGCAAAGTAATAACATGCATCAACACACTAACACAAATATCATATACATGCAGGAGAGGTAAGTTCCCTACCTTAACTCTTTTCCACTTCAAAACGTGTGCCTTAATCTACATGCAAACAGCTCGGGGCTCCATATTTGATCCTACAATGTCAAATGTACTATTTAGACACTTCCATAGTGTTTCTGAGGGTTATATAAGTCTATCTTGAAAAATTACTACAATACCCTCGGGGACCCGCCCCCGCCTTACCCGGTCCGGTTGCACTTTTTCTGAAATTCTAACCTGGGCTATCTTGACATATTTTCGCGCAAGGAATCCATTCAGAATTCAGAATTATCAAATTCAATGTCAAATTATAAAAATACCCTTGGCAGCCCCACTTTAAGGGTTTCAGGGGCGTTTTCATAATTATACTTTTTCGGCCTTTTCCGAAAAAATGCCCAACTGTAACCCCACCTAATTTTTCCTCCTGAACTCAATGGAATCATCAAATCATTGAAAATCCAACTTTAAGTTCACTACCTCATAGGCGATTTCACCATAAGCATAATCACTTTCTTCAAAAATCATCATTTTACTTTCTTTAATACCCCAAAGATATAAGAATCATTAGAGGATAAATTTGGGCTCCTGCTAGATTAGGGCTTAGCAGTCCACTTAATTTAGACTTATTCCCATGCCTCCAATCCCAAATTTCGGGGTATTACAATATGGGAACGGAACATAGGTTTCAGGAAGATGAGATATTTGGTTGGAAGAAAAGAGAGTGATTTAAGTGGGAAGATTGTGTGAAACACCTAAAATACCCCTAACTTTACCAGAAGTTCAAGTTTAAACTTAACATTTTTGTTCGAACTTAACATTCCAGTTTGAACTCGACCTCGTCTTCACTGTTCATCGTCTTCCTTGTGGTACTATTCATCGTTTCAGCTTTTGACTCTGCTTTTCTTTTACATCTGTTCATCCAATACAACCCACATCACAAATATACCAATTTATAAGCTCATACTAAATTAACCCACACATTTTCCGCATCTCTCCGGTTGTTCAACATGTCAACACCCGTTTCCATTTTGATATGTGCAGGGCAATAATGAACAAGTTCCATAGGCAAACAGAAAAGTACAGTTATACTGATAATAAGTATTTGTTTACAGACAGTCATTAACAGAGCAGAAGTCGATTATATTGACAAATATATACAAAATGTCCCAAAACTATTTCACATACAGACTATATACAACCACTGTATTTATCTTGGGAAACATGCAGGTCAGTTTCCCTTCTCTGCATCCTTGGCTTTCAAGCCACTGGCACCCGCTGAGACATTTTGATTAGAAAAAGGGGTGAGATTCCAAGGAATCTCAGTAGAAACATACGATCAACATATAAAATGCGAAAATTAAATATGCAATGCATCGTATCAAGTAAAATGAAAATTCATATCATCCGTGTGTGTACACAAAATTCAGGGCCAACAAACCCGTTGAAACCCCTGCATGTACCTCAACCGAGTCCTTGACTACAGCTAGGTAAAACCAGTGTACCTTAGCTAGGTCCTAGACCACAGCTAGGTAATGTGCTTCCAGCACGTGTTCAGATCACAAAATATAGTAACATGCATCATACAAATAGTCACATAGTATATGAGAGATAGTAGTCCCTACCTTAACCTCTTTCCTGTCTCAAAGGGTCCGCCTCGTAAAACGTGTCAACTATAGGCGTCCAACTCGGTCCTAAAACATCAAATGTACAAGAAATAGGTCATAACCTATCCAAGTATCATTTTAGACACTTCCATAGTGTTTCTTGTGGTTATATTAGCCTATGGTGAAAATTTACCAAAATGCCCCCGGGACCCCGGCCCCGCCGTACCCGGCCCGATGGCACGTTTTTCCAAATTTTTGACTAGGGCTATCCTGACGTATTTTAATCCAAGGAATCCATTTCCGGACTCAAAACTACCAAATTCAATGTCAAATTACGAAATTGCCCTTGGCAGCCATACTTTTAGGGTTTTAGGGGCGCTTCCGTAATTATGCTTTCTCAGCCTTTTCTGAAAAAGTGCCCAACTGTAACCCCACCTATTTTTGCCCACTGAATCCAATGGAATTATCAAATCATTTAAAATCCAACTCTAAGGCCCTCAAACATCCCTGGCCGAAATAATTGGGTTCTCCGGGAAAAATCGGGGTTTTACGATTTCGGCTCCGTAAACACGTTCCTTTATACTCCTAACCACTTTATTAACAATCTAATTGAGTTATAACAACCATTTGAACTAAAATTGGGCAGCATAACCCTTAGATATACACTTTTCCAAAATTTAAAACCAATGGCAATCCGGCGAAATTTCACCGATTAAATTGCCCACAGCAGCCAGAATAGTTAATATACGAAAGTTTGGAAGTTACCTCAAGCTCCAACAAGCTTTTCCCAAAAATGGCTGAAACCCTAACCTTTAGAGAACAGATTTTTGAGCCTCCAAACCCTAAAGAACAAATAGGAGTAGCTTAGAGTCGGAGTTATACGCGTTAGGAGCGAAATCGTCGGAGAAATCGGCTTACCTTGTGATTTTTCTTCTTTCTCTCTCTCTAAACTCTCTCAACCTTCTCTCTCTATGGTTCAGGTCTGTTGAGCACGAAAATGGCTGAAGAGGATGATGATGTATTTATTTATCATATGTTTTACAATATTTTATTTATTTGTTTTATTTTCCAAAATTTCAAAAATGAACTTATGTACATAAATCCTTATGTACATATAACCATGCTCATTAAGCCCAATCAATATTTCCTTATTTATGCCACATGTAGGAGACACCTAGGGGTCCCTCCCTATGGTCTCAATTGGCTTCACAACTTGTCCAGGTTACGTATACACGTAAAGTCTCAATTTTGGTCAAAATTGCACTTTTTGCTCAAATTTTCCATAAATTCATATTAAATTGACCAAAAGATTCTAAATATATTTTTAACCTTTATTTTCCTTAATTAATTGAAATTAACTTCAATTAATTGGAAAATAATTTATTTTGCCCAATTTCCCATGAAATTGAACATTTATAAATTCATAAATTCCAAATTCATGAATATTCACCATTTTATTGAATTTCCCAAATAATTACAATATATTTGGTGAACATAAAATTTGGGGTGTTACACAACACATAGCGCAGGCAGGAAATATATTGCCCACTTCACGCCATAAACCACAACATAATCAAACCAACATTACCTTGATTTGGAGTTCTATTTCAGACGCCGTTTGCCTCTTCTCTTTTCCAGATAAGCATTCGACACTATACCAATCATGTTCACTAAAGCCTTCTGCGCGTTGTGCCTCCATCTTTTATCTATTTCATATCTTCAGGGACATTTTTGTCCCACATTTTATCAGTCCCGGGAACATTTTGAAGTTTATCCCACTTTTGGTGGGAACCCATTTTCCCATGTTTAAAGGAACATTTAACTTAGCGAGAATCTGAATTGTTGTCACTTTAGGCAGTCAAACGCGTTTTTAGGTGTGAAATATTACAATCTTCCCTTTTCCTTCTCAACTTTCCGTATAACAAACATGTTGTTAGGAATCGTGAAAACGTATTTCTGTATTCACAATCGCACAATGCTTTGCACGGTAACATTCCATTATATGCAGAAGAACCTATCCTATGTTGCCACGTATATAGTGAATGAATAATCTAGAATGACTATTTACAGCCTGTTACAATTCTCTATTGATTTGGTTGGGCTTTGCTTATTTGTGGCCTTCTTCATTTGTGTATGGGTTTCAACAATATGAAAGCGAACAATCAGCTTTAGATAAATGCTAATCTACCATCTATCAAGCAAGAGAGAGAGAGAGAGAGATGCATAGAAAAATGATAAGACTTGCTATATCTTTTAAAAGAGAAATCAAATTTAACGGATAAAATCGAGATTAAACATGAACGAACACATTACTCCCACTTTTGTAAGTCTCGTGATTAAGTGCGTGTTTGTTTGAGAGTTTGGGAGGATCGGTTGGACTTAAATAGTGTTCAATTGGACTTGAACAGTGTTTTAATAAAAACAGGGTGTTTGTTTCAGCGATTGAATTTAAGGTGAAATAAGTCATAAGTTGAAAAAAGTCATAAGCCTCAAAATGAAGCTTATTAGAGCTTATGTGCCTGTATGTGTATAAAAAAATATTGATAGGAGTATTTTCATATTTTTTGGGAATCAATGAGGTACTCAAAATCACTTAATTTTTTCATTTTTCATAATTTTTTCAATTTTTTTCTCTTAATTAATACAAAAGTCATTTATGCAAAAGTCAAACCAAACATTCTAATTTTTACATAAGTTACTTTAAGTTACTTATCCAATCGCTAATCCAAACACTCATAATTTTACCCAATCTAACTTTTTTCCAATCTTAAAATTCTATAAGTTTAAATAAAAATAAGTTACTTATCCAATTGCACTCTTTATCAGCTTGACCAAAAAACCAGAAATAACAAGTACGACAACTTTGATATGAATACAAATTTGGTGGTTCGAGAATATCATATAACAAGTACAGCAAAGCACTTGTGTCCCCCTCTGTAGGATAATATCACTGGCGTCATGAATAACAACATTGAAGATAATTAATTAGAGCACCTTCAAAATGTCCATATTGCCCCTCATGACTTGGTCAAAATCCTTATAGACCAAGACATTCTAGAGATATCGAGCCGTTTGAGCTTAAGCATGGACCACTACTCCATCTTTTCATGCAATTTCAAAAGATTTTTTGTTTTTTGTTTTGTTTGGGGGGGGGGGGGGGGGTTTGAAAGACTTGATAATTAATTATTCTGATTTGGTTGGTGTTTATTCCACAAGCGAAGACTTGTTAAAAAAAAGGTTTAGAAAGACTTGACATGGATACTGTTTATTCCACAAGCGAAGACTTGTTAAAAAAAAGGTTTAGAAAGACTTGACATGGATACTGACTTTGTCGGTTTTCATTTCACACAAAGATTTGAAGTAAAAAGTTCAGATGCTTGACAAGGATATATGATATATGACTTGGTACTTGTTTCACAAGCAAAGGGTAGAAAGACTTGACGACTGCAATACAATGACCTTAACCTATATAAAAAATAGGATGATATATACACACACACACATATCCTATTTTAATTTTAATATTCAATACTGCCGTGTCACATCTGATGATTAACCCAACTGAGGGTATTTTTCTTAAAGGTCCATTCTAGTTCTGTATTCCGTATAACCGTATTGTGTGTGTGTGTGTGGATTACGGTTTTTTTTTTTTAATTTCTAATGGGGACATACAAAAAATTGTACATTGGAGTAGGGTTGAGCAATGGGTTATAAGGGTCACCTAATGCTTTGCCTACCGTCCGCCCATTTATTTTTCAAAAGCCCGTTTATGCACGTAACAAATGGGTTGGGCTAAACTTGTGTTGGTTGGAATAGGCATAAGTTACCCGCTAATGCATATTTTCTAAAAATTGTATTTCTATCTTATTATTTTGTCTTTATTAATTTCTAAATATAAATTATTAAAAACACTAATAATTATTAAAGCACCATAATCCTCATCATTTCGCATTGAAACCACACTTTTGACAGGAGACAGTGTGCTTATTTTCCTTTCTAATCCAAATCAAACTAAAAGAAAAATTGTAATTTAAAAAAATAAAATGAAGTTAAAGTGATGAGAGAATTATTACCAAAAAAAAAAAATTCATTAGAGAATCATTCCAAAAGAATCAAAGTATTAGTTAAAGTCAGTACAATTTAGCAATAATCATTTTGGGACATTATAAATTAAAAATAGTTAAGAATCAAAGTACTACTTGACTGTAGCAACAAAAGAACAGACTCTTGTTCACCTCTTTCATTATCCTGGATTCCTAGTGTTTTCATAGAGATGCCTTTAAAAATTAGAGATAATAAATCAGAAGTTGATAAACAAAACAAAATTCTGTGGCAAGTAAACCAAGTAATGAGAAAGAGTCAAGAGAAATAGGTCTTTGTAAACGATTAAGTGGCACAATCTCACAGAGACAGAGAGAGAGAGAGAGAGAGAGAGAGAGAGAGAATAATAAATCACATGGACAAAGGATGATGTGGAATTGTGGATTCCCAATTATATACAATATAGTTAATAAAATCTTATATATATATATATATAGTTTTAGGAATAGGAAATTTATTTAATAATTTAATTAATCATTAATTAATAGTTGATAAAATCTTTAGAGTAAGAGTAATTTATAATAATATATATAAAATTATAACTTATATATAAAGGTTCTATATCATGATTATAATTCTAATTTATGAAACATGATCATAATATATAATCATTGATTAATATGATATATATAATTATATTATTTAATTCACTTGAAAATTTGTTATTTAGAATTACATGACCTCTTATATTTAAATAAATATTATATATAATATTATAATATATATATATATTATATATTTTGAAAAAAAATATATATTATATATTTTGAAAAAAAATATATATTATATATTTATACTTAAATAAATATTATATATATAGACATAAATGGGTGGGTATGGATAGTCTAAGGGTGTGCCTGTGGCCCACCCTATTTAGTACTCACGCACGTCCATTTAAACCTGTATGTTATGAGTTTTTATTGTACGAACTAAAATGGATAATTTTTTAGTAGACATGGGCAGACTCATTGGATCATGGGTGACATGCTCAACTCTTCGTGGGAGGCAAATTCGCGGCGAAGGTTCAATCTGATTTGGAGCGACATAATAAGCCTTTAGTGGTTTTCTAGAAAATAATATAAGGGAAGACGCTCTATGGGTTCCACTTATTAGACCACAATTGAGTGTGATTTGGGAGAAAGACTTCACATACAGACGTGGGTTATCGTGTCTCAATTTAAATTAATTATAATTGGGTTAACTTTGATTGGACCACAGTTAAACTACCACCCCTTAAACCACTATTTTGAGAGGTTAAATGACTGATTTCGATATCACTACTTTGAAAATTTTTTACAAATAATTGATACTTTTTCCGTTAAAAAAATTATATGAACTTTTCAAAATTGCTCTCATATTAAAATTCATTCGCTTTATTAATCTTTATGATAGACACAAGAATTATATCATGTTTTGTCATTAGCAATGCTTTGTTACTAGGATGGACTAGAGGATCCAAGTTTCACGATGCACCCAACGCTGATTTATCGAAAAATGAAACAAAAGAACATATTAATAAATAATTAATAACTTAGTTGCAACTGCAAGGGACAAAAGAGAGAGAGAGAATATGA
Source organism: Inga laurina (assembly GCA_963855925.1). Taxonomy (NCBI): domain Eukaryota; kingdom Viridiplantae; phylum Streptophyta; class Magnoliopsida; order Fabales; family Fabaceae; genus Inga; species Inga laurina. The sequence goes on from OY979704.1 coordinate 23,057,432, forward strand.
AATTGACAAGAGCATTTAACAGAGAAATCAAATTTAAGGGAGAAAACCGAGATTAAATCTGAACATAAACATTAGTCTCACTTTTGTAGGTCTCGTGATTAAATATGAACTTTAGAAAGACAATTGCACTCTGTCAGCTTGACAAAAAACCAGATAACAAGTATGACGACTTTGATAATTCACAAAGCCAGCAAAGCTCTAGTGTTTTTCCCCCTGGTAAATAAAAGCATTGGCTTAATGACTAACAAAATTGGAGAAATTAATTAGTGATGAACCTTCAAAATGACCATATTACCCCTGTTCTCCAGATATTGAACCGTTTCAGCTCAAGCACAGACCACTACTGCACCGTTTTCATACAAATGCAAGGAATTATAATACTTGGTCGGTATTTTTTTTGCCAGGAAAAAAAACTGTTTAGAAAGACTTCACAAGGATAATGATTTTGTCAACTTTCATTTCTCAAGCAAAGACTTGAGGGAACAAGGATGAGATGATGACTTGGTATTTATTTCACAAAGCAAAGACTAAAGGTGAAAAAAACAAGGGTCGAAATACTTAACAACTACGACTAGGGCTGAGCAAATGACCCGCAACCCGCCCGCCCGCCCAGAATTGGGCCCGTAACGGGTACGGGTTACCCGTACCCGTTTATTAAAAACGGGCGGGTAACGGGTTAACCAACGGGTTGCCCGTTACCCGTTTAATACCCGTCATTTTTTTAGGTCAGGCATTAGCTTTTTTTCTTTCCTTTCCAATTCCATTCTCTGAGTCCGTCTGTCCGTGCGTGAGTCCGTGACTCACTGTCACTCACTCCAACTCTCAACACTGAATCTGAATCTCCTTCTCCTCTCATCCAGCAATCATTCTCGTCTCTCGGTCAGATCGCTCTTCTCGGCGCCTGGCCTCGTCGAGTCGGCACTCGTTCGTCGCCGTCGGCCAGTCCCGCAGGCCCCAGTCCCCCCAAACCCGATCGCTGTCCTCGCCTCGGCTCGTCATTATCGTCGCTCGACAAGGCCTGCTACCGATCGAGGAGAGGAGAGGAGTGTCGTCGCTTGCAAGGTCTCCGTCATCGCTCTTCAAGGTCTCTCCGTCGTCACTCGTCCGTCTGACCGAGGAGGTCTCTCCCTCTCTGAACTCCTCTGCTTCAGCAGCCTTCAGGATTCAAGTCTTGAGTCGTGTCGTGAGTCTCCCATTTGGATCCGCTTCTTCGGTAGGATTTACACTTCTCTCTCTCTGATTTCTGATTTTGATCTTTTATGTTTCGATCTAGCTTGCGTTTTCGATTTGCTTTGGGGTAGCAATGTGAATCTATTTCAATGTGATTGTGTTTCGAGCTAGCATTGTGTTTTATTGTGAATCTGTTAATGTGAATCTGCTTTGGAGTGAGTCTCCCATTTCGATCTGCTTCCTTTCTCTTGTCCTGTGGTGTTTCGGTTGACTTTCCTTTGGAGTGAGTCTCCCATTTAGGTCTCTGGTTTGTGATTGGATTTCAATAAACTGATATTTGTGGTTAAAAGTAGATAGTATGATATATATGATTCATTTAATTTTGTGATAAGGTGAAGTTAAAGCAAGTAGAGATTATTTGCCTGTTGCATTTTGCGTTTTGCTTCTTTGACTGAGAAATCAATTGAGCAGACAGACGTCTTGACTATGAAGCTTTGATTCAGTTGTTCTGAGGTTGACGATATGCAAATATTGATTATTATGCTTAATTTTTTTTAACATAAGATTATTATGCTTAATTAAGGGGTCAGACTTGCATACAAAATTTATTGTTCTGAAGTATCTAAAATTCGTTTGAGTATTTATGTGCAACATGTTTCCAGTAAGTGCAACTCTTTTCATGTGTGTAACCTATCCATTTTTTTTATATTATGCAACATATATTTATCATGGTTAAGATAGAGGATATTTATCATTGCCAAAATTTTCAATAGTCAGTTTTTTATCTTCAAGTTGTTGATTTGTTTGAGAAGGTCAAATAGCATGGCACAACCACCAATTGCACTTGAAAATGTGATTGTGGATGATGAACCTGCGACTGGACTAACAACAGCAGGAATAACACAAGATAGCACTAATGTTGAGAGTCAAACCAACGATGAGGGGAAAACAGAAGAAACACGACCTAGGAAAAAAAGGAAGGACTCATCTGATATATGGATCCATTTTACAAGGCTGCCACTAGCAGAAACCAAAGGAAAACATAGGTCCAAGTGCAACTATTGTGGATTAACTTATGCAAGTCATCCTTCGCAAGATGGTACTAAACAATTATGGAGACATTTCGAAAAGTGTCCAAGGAATCCTAACAAAGCAAGCAAGAGCCAGAGCTTGTTCGCGGCCACAACAAATCAAACATTGACTCATCACTTGTTCAGTCAAGAACGAGGCAGAAAGGTTGTTGCTAAGTACATCATAAAGGATGAGGTGCATTTCCGAACTGTGGAAAAGGAGGGTTTTACAGAACTGTTGCAAGAGTTTCAACCCAAATTTCAAATGCCTTCAAGGTGGACAGCCGCTAGAGATTGCTACAACATATATCGAGAACAACCAGATATCTTGAGAAAGTACTTCAAGACTTCGAAAGTCCGTGTGTCCTTCACCACTGATTGTTGGACATCTGTACAACAAAACAACTATATGTGTTTGACTGCACATTGGATTGATGAGGATTGGATTTTACAGAAACGCATTCTTAATTTTTGTGAGATTACGGATCATAGAGGGGAGTCAATTGCTAAACAAATTGAGGATTGCTTATTTCATTGGGGCATTGACAAAGTGTTTACAATCACAGTTGACAATGCTTCTGCCAATGATTCTGCAATTGCAATTTTGAAAAAGCGTTTTAGGAGTTGGGATGGTTTGGTTTGTGATGGAGAATTTTTGCAAATGCGGTGTGCTGCTCACATATTAAATTTGGTTGTTTCTGAAGGTCTCAAAGAAATGAACAAGTCCATTGAGCTCATCCAACATGCAGTAAAATTTGTTAAATCTTCTCCATCAAGGAAGCGTAAGTTCATAATACTAGCTGAAAGGGAGCAAGTTGAATCAAAAAGTCTACTTACCTTGGATTGTCCTACGAGGTAATTTATTTATAATTAGTTTGAATGAGCTTTGATATGAATCTATTATTATGTATTGAATCAAAAATTTTCATTTCTATGTTGTGATTAGGTGGAATTCAACATATCTTATGCTTGAGAGTGCTGTTAAGTTTGTCAAAGTTTTTACTCGGATGGAAGAGGAGGATGAAGAGTACAAAGAATACTTCAAGAAAAAGGTTAAGGTAGGGTCCAGTCGAGATACTTATGCCTTGATTGATTACCTTGAAGGTTTTGATAATGTATCTGATGATGCAATTACAAGAAGGACAATAGAACCTACCATTTTGCCTCCTAGTGCCTATGATTGGAACACTGCGAGTGAGTTTCTTGCCTTCTTAAAGTTGTTCTACAACATGACATTGAAGTTCTCTGGATCAAACTATGTTACAAGTAACACCTGTTTCCAACACATAGTTGCAATTCAGACAAGCCTCAATGGAAGTGCAAGTAATTCCTCCTCTCTCTTGAATGACATGTCAATAAGAATGTTATCTAAATTTAACAAATACTGGGGAGCAGCTGAGAAAATGAATCCACTTTTGGTTGTGGCATTGATATTAGACCCTAGATATAAATTGACATATGTCAAAGTCGCTTTTGCTGACCTTTTCCATGAACCAACAAAGTGTGAAGCTATGATGAGGAAGATTATGGGTGTGATGTATCGTTTATATGACCATTATTCAGCTAGTGTTCATCTTGGTGAAACTTCTGGATCTCAACCATCAATGGAACAAGGGGATAATAGTGGTGGTGGTGGAAATAATGTTCCATTACCAGAGGTAGAAGCTGAAGTGGCCTTGTCATCTGTTGATGCTACATATCAAAAGTTTTTAGCCAAGGCAGATGCAGAGAGTAGTGTAGAGAAACTTTCAGAAGTGGATGAATACCTTCGAGCTGAATTGGTTGGTTATCGCGATGCAAAATTTGACATCTTGTCATGGTGGAAAGGGAATGCTTCTCAGTATAAAGTGTTAAGCTTGATGGCACGTGATTTGTTAGCTATCCCAGTTTCTACAGTTTCTTCAGAAGCTGCCTTTAGTACGGGTGGTAGAGTATTAGATGCTTTCAAAAGCTCTTTATCCTCAAGGATGTCTGAGGCACTCATATGTGCACAAAATTGGTTATCAGTGAAACCACCCAACTTGAATGACTTTGATGTTGATAATTTTGATGAGACTGCAGCTATTGTTATCGGTATCTTAATTTGCATTATCTATTTTCAATAATTAACGTTTCATTTCATCTTCTTATTAGTTAATATTAATACACATTGATTAATATGGTACATGATTTATCTTTGTTCATTTTGTAGAGGAAGATGCAAAAGCAGAGGGGAGGAGGTGAATTGACAAAAAAATGAAGATTTGCAAACAGGGTCCTCAGTCCTCACCATAGCATATTAGCATTACCAATTTAGCATGTTATATTGCTATTGTTTTGTAGCTTGTGAATTTGTGATCATTGAAGTTTAACCTTCATAGCATATTAATACACATTGATTAATATGGTACATAATTTATCTTTGTTCATTTTGTAGAGGAAGATGCAAAAGCAGAGGGAGGAGGTGAATTGACAAAAAATTGAAGATTTGCAAACAGGGTCCTCAATCCTCACCATAGCATATTAGCATTAGCATTAGCAATTTACCATGTTATATTGCTATTGTTTTGTAGCTTGTGAATTTGTGATCATTGAAGTTTAACCTTCATAGCATATTATCATTAGCAATTTAGCATGTTATCCTAGTATTTATGCCATTTCAGCAGGTATAAAAATATGGACATTTTATGTAGTATACTAGTATTTAAAGACTCAAGGTATGTTTATGTAGTATACTAATCTTTATGAGTTCAAATTCTCAATATTCTGGAAGTCCAAGAAATATGGACATTTTCCTTCCAATAAATTCTGTCCTTTTGCCTTCTGGAGGGCCAAAAAAACGAGAATTGGGCTGTCAAATTGGCTGCCATTCTAGATGGCAAAAAAAAAAACGAATTGGGCTGTCAAATGGGCTCCCTTTATAGAGGGGGAAAAAAACTAAACTGGGCTGACCCGTTTAACGGCCAAAAAAAAAAGTTTTTTGGTTAAACGGGTTCCCTGGACCCGTTTAACCAGAACCCGTTTAACCCGTACCCGTTTGGATACGGGTTACACGGGTTCATTCACGGGTACGGGCTGACCCGTACCCGTGAAACTTAAACGGGCGGGTCACGGGTTGACCCACGGGTCAGACCCGCCCGCCCGTTGCTCACCCCTAACTACGACGACTTGGTTATTTATTTCCGCCCTTTAGAAACATTTCTGGAAAGACTTTTGTTTTTTGGCCCAAGTAGGAAGACTTTTCAAGAGTTACTCTGTACGTGTGTCCTTATCCCTACAATTTTTGTGGTGTTCGTTTGAGCGTAGAAAATGGTAGGGAATAAGATTGGAATTATTAGAAGACTTCTTCACAAGCCTCCTCTACAAACTAATACAGAGACTACTCGTATGTATGTTGCTTAATGTAAGATCTAATTATGAAATTGATATTGATCTTAAATATGAGACCTACTTTATATACTTATCAACTTTTTTTTTTAAATTAGTCTTGTTAATATTCCCTCAATAATATTTAAATAGGAAAGAGAGGAGGTTAGGGAAGATGATAAAGTGTTTTAGAAAAACATATTGTATTAACTAATTTAACTAATTTTTTTAATTTAATTAAATTAGTTAATTAGGTTTTCCATTAAATACCGTGACCATACAATTGAATGCGATTTGGGGTAAAGGCGTGGCAAAAAAGTCTGGAGGACTTTGAAAAAAGGTCGAAAAATACTTGACAAATAACTGTGAGAGTTCATGAACAAGGATGGAAGACTTAGAGTGTGTTCGGAAACATATTTTGGGGCATATAAGTTCGATTTTTTCAGAAAAAAGTTCAAATGAAACGTGTTTTGTTTTTTTTGGATGTTTAGTGTGGCTTTATAAAATCGCATCACGGGTAGAATAAACTACTTATTAAATAAGCTTCTCACTGCAGCTTTTTTATTAAGTCACTTATTACGTAAGTCAAGATAAAACACATCTCACATACTTACCTCGTATACCATAAATTACGATTTATAAGCACTTATTGTCCAAAAATAAATCGCGTATCCAAACATAAATCACATTACAAAAACTAACTTTTCTATTATGTCATTTTTAATAAGTCAGAATTATAATAAGTCATTTTTCCTACCGCTATCCCAAACATGTAACCCCCTGCTTTTAAACACGTAATTATAATTCGATAATGCATATTTAATTCGGATTAAAGACCATTGGATGCTTTAACCTCGTTTTAAACTTTCAGTCTCACAGTAAAATTTTCGCAAAACTTTCAAAACTCTTTTTCCCATCCTGGTCTCAATTTCAATATTCGAATATAATTATCTGTGCAGTTAATATACATTCAATCATATCAGAGTGTATAACCAAATCCCCGGCAACTCCCGGGTTCTATACATATAACCTGAGGTTTATAAGTATCCACTAGGGGATTACACAACCAAAATCGAATGTAATATTCCTAATTCAAAATATACAGTAATCCCGAGTTCAAAATAGATAACCAACGTTTCCAATTCGACTATATACCCCCAAGGATCCTAATTGCTCCGGGTTGGCCGCTTCTCTTTTGAGCCACACGCCCTGTCTGAAATGTTAGTCATAGGAAAGAATGAGATTCGAGCGAATCCCAGTAGTAACAAACCACTCACACAATGCATAATACAAAGAATGTATATAAATCACAACCAGCAACAGCAGCAGCAATATCAAAGATACATGGTTTTCACCACAAACGACAGCACTCACGGCTGTATGCACAATACGACAGCTCTCGCTGTAACCATAATCACGACAGCTTACGCTGTATTTACAATACCACAGCTTGCGCTGTAAACGACAGCTATCACCAGCTGTAACCGCAGCAGCATCAAAGATTCATCACAGAACAATGATAACACACACATACAGAGCATTACACATAGTATAAGAGAGAGAGTCACTATCTGATCCTTTCCCGACATTTCTTGGCGCTGCAGGCTCAAGAGGACGGCAAATATCAAATCCTGTAATCAAGTTAGGGACAACCCGTCAATCTCTTTCCCAAGTTCTTTTCTCTATAATACTTTAAGTTGATTATCATTTGAACTCTTTAGGTGTCTATTTTAGATCTAACCATATGCCTAAAAGGTTGGGAAAGACTATACCAAAAGTGCAAAACACTTATTTTTGGGGGTGGGCCGCGGCCCAAAATCCTCGGGCTGCGGCCCAAAACTGTCCAAAAACGCTCAGAAATATTTGGGCTGCGGCCCAAAACTGCCCAGAAACTCTCAGAAACATTTGGGCTGCGGCCCAGAAAATCCAGTTTCTTGACTGAACTTCCAAAAATCATATCTAATTCCAAAAAAATCAAAATGGGGTGATTCCAAAGCCAAATGAAAGCTATTTAAGTCCTCTTTTAAGGAAAAATATTGGCCATTACTGGAAATCACCACAAAAGTCCAGATTTACCAAAAACCTAACGTTGTGCCAAAACAGAATCCATTTTTGATGCCAAACTTTGGACAGTTCAAACTCCCAGCTCACAAAGCGAAATGACACAAAATTTATATCCATTTTGAAGCTTGAGATGTGAACTTTAAGACTGGAAAGTTTCATAATTTTTCAACATCATTTGCCCAGTCAAAACGTCCACACCATCTGAATGTCCAGAACAGACTTACATTGGACAGATTTTCCATTTTTGCACCAATGCTTCCAATGGTTCCCAAATTCCAAATCACATATTACTTTTACACAATTTGGCTCAAGGAACACATTGGAGCTATCAAAATGACCATATTCATTATCCATGGCATGTTCTACCACAATCACCACATGCCACCTTAACATCTCCAATCAACACACACATTGCAATCCATTCCAACCCAAAATTCCAAACCAATTCCAAATGCACAAAGACACTCTATGACACTAATTTCCACATTAAACACTAACCAAGTCAAGCTTTTCGAAATTTACCAAAAATCAGGGCAAATTCCCAAAGTCCTCAAAACTCAAGCAATGATCAAAACAACCATACCAAAGTGTATCAACTACTCACCTCTTATGTCTTCCAAAGCCAACTTCTTGATTCTTCAACTTTCCAAAATTCACAATTTCTCAAACTTCACCAACCAAAATTCTGAAACCATAGAAATATAGCCCTCAACCTCATGAACAACATTAATAGAGAACATTTGAGCATATAGAGATGTTCACTTACCTCAACTCAAGCTTTTCTTTTTTTCTTTCTTGCTCAAGCTCAACGAAAATGGAAGTTAAATGAGAGAGAAAAGGAAAGATGATGATGCAGTTTTTCCTTCACACATACACACATATAGCCGACCTTGACAAGGAAAGAGAGAGGGAAGAATATTTGACTTTGATCCAAGGGTCCTTATTTTGCCACTTGGCACCATCCTATTCTTCCTACCATGATTTCATGTAAACTTGCATGCATAGGATTCCACCCTTTGGTCTTTTAATCTTAGCCATTGATCTTGATTACCAAGGAGTGTTCTCATCGGTAACTAACCCATCAATCGGTAAATTTACCGTTTTGCCCCTGATTATCACAATGCACGATATATACTTCAAAAGTGCTCAATTAATCTTAATTACATTACTTTGAATTTGCTAATCCTTGGTCACAATCCGGGATATTACAAAACACATACTTAACAAGTAATAATTAGCTTAATATTTCATAAGAGACTAAGTGTCCATTTGGTATAAGGAATTTGCCGAGGAGGCCGGGGAGGGAAAATTTCTAAAAGTTGGATTTAAAAAATTAGAGAAGTAGGATTACAAAGTTTTAGTAAATAGAAAATGTAAGATAAAAGAGCAAGAAAAATTAATTAAAAATTTTTAACCCTCCTCCCCCTCCCCCTCCCTCCCTCCTTCCCTCTCTCAAGAATATTCCCTCAAGAATATTCCCTTCATAGGCTCTTACCAAACAAGCCTTTAGAGTTATAATATTTTTTTAACAAATTAATTTTTCAAAAGTGTGAAAAATTACGCAGATTTTTTTTCTCATATTTTTTAGAATTTATGTTAATTCTCTTAAATTTTTCAAAATTATATAACCATTTTATTTTTAAGTGCTTTTATAAATCTTCCTTAAAACAAAGATTAAATCATATCAATCTCCTTCAATATAGATGTTAATTATTTATTTAATGAGAAAAATGATTATTTTTAAAACGGTTTAGATTCTAAAAGGAAAATATATTCTTAAATATTAATAAAATTAAATGGTTTAACTTAATTAAATAAAATAAAAAATCATTCAAAATAATCATTTCAACTTCCAAAATTGAGAGATTAATATTTAAATAAACAAAAATTAAATTTTTTATAAATATAACCATATAAATAATGAATAATTAATTGCTAAACTACATAAAGCTAATTGAAAAAAAAAGTACAACATAAAAAATAAAGAAAAAAATTTAAAAAATATGTATTCCCCAAAAACAAAAGTTTGTTAGGAATGGTTCCCAAAAAAAAGGTTGTTAGGAGTATATTAAATCAATTATTTTTTTACTATAGGTATGCTTAACTGTTGGCATTATGAGTTCGGCATCTTTGTAATATTTTATTACAAAAGCAAGTCATCAACTACTAATCCACTAACAAGGACTTCTTTCCTGTATAAGCGTGTTATTTACTTCTTTTGTTCTCTGATATACCTTCTAATTTTTTATAGGGAGAGAGAAACGATCCGTTTTGGATTTGTGGCAAAGACGTGTGAAAGAAAGTCCGAAGACTTGGAAAATAAAAAGGTTGGAAGACTTTTTGTAAAATGGTCAAGGAAAAAAAAGTAAAAAGAGTAAGCTATACGAAAAATAATTATGTAATTATTCACCCTATAAATAAATAGCCAAACATCAAGTTGGTATCTTAATCAAACAACCATCATCATCATCATGTTTCGTTTGAGATCACAAATGTTTCTTATTGTGTGGGTGTTGGTATGTGCAGTGAGATTGAACACAGTCAGTTGCTGCCATGAGAGTGATCGAGGCTTACTGTTAATGTTCAAACAAGGCGTTGTTGATCCTTCCAACTGCCTCTCCTCTTGGTCCCCTCAGCATTTTAATTGCTGTCAATGGCAAGGAGTTGAGTGTGATTCAACCAACAGAGTCACAGTTCTTGATTTGTTATGCTACAATGATTCACAAACCTTGAGAGGTGAGATCAACTTATCTTCTTTACTTTCTCTTCAATTTCTTGAACTGTTGCATTTGGACGACAATGACTTTGAACGTATAAGCAAGCCGGCTATCAATAATTCTGTTGCAACTCATACTCATTTGCCACCAAATTCTTCTTCCAAGCTCTCTATGCTGAGTTTAGCATACAATATTCATCTTCACACTGATAATCTTCATTATTGGCTCTCTCGACTTCCTTCCCTGAGAACTCTCGATCTCAGTGGCATTCATCATCTCTCTAGTGAAACGAATTGGGTTCAACCATTGGCTTCTCTACCTTTGGAGAGCTTATATTTGCATAACTGTAATTTGACCAGCTCTGTTCTGTCTCTTGAATATTCCAATTTTAGCTCACTTTCAAATCTTGATCTTAGTCTAAATGATTTTCCGTATGGATTACCTAATTGGTTGTTCAATCTTAGCAAAGATCATTTCTCTGATCTTCAGCTCCGTCAATGCAATTTGAGAGGCCAAATTCCAGATTTTTCTAGCTATGGAAATTTGGAGGGCTTAGACCTGTCTGACAACAAATTAAAAGGATCGATACCTGATTGGCTTGGCCAGCTTGATAGCTTATCTGATCTTGATCTATCTAATAACTCGCTTCACGGCTCCATTCCTTCTAATCTCATAAATGCATCATCTTTACAAACTCTACAAATTAGCTTCAATAACTTGAGTGGTACACTTCCAAAAAACTTTCCCCCAAGATACTTTTTTCTTTTCGATTTTTCTCACAACTCAATTAGTGGAGATATCTCAAACTTGTTGCTGACAAGTGATTATATATTGATGTCAAATAACAAATTCAATGGACAGCTTCCTCGAGTATCAAATACAGTATTGGTCTTGGATTTATCTTATAATTCTTTGTCGGGATCTTTATCTTCTTTATTGTGTCACACTCAGTCTAGCCAATATGGTTTGAGGTATTTGGACCTATCAAACAATTATCTCACCCAAGAACTTCCAGATTGTTGGAGCAATTGGACATCTTTGTCTTACATAAAGTTGGGGAATAATCGGATGGTTGGTCAACTTCCATCAATGATGGGAACATTTTTACATTATCTAATGGCACTTGACTTAGGTAATAATGGTTTTTCTGGTGATATACCTTGGACTTTCCATAATTGCACGTCTTTAATGCTGCTCAATGTAGAAGGAAACAACTTCTCTGGAAGCATACAAACATGGATGCCCCCAAATGTAGCAGTTGTGAAATTGAGGTCTAATCAATTTACAGGCAACATTCCGTCACAGCTATGTGCTCTTTCTAATTTAATTGTGTTGGACCTTGCCAATAACAAACTTTCAGGATTAATCCCTCATTGTCTATCCAACATAACCACTTTTTCTTCAAAACTCCTTAAACATTATATAGCCACCGTATTGACTTCTGCAACATTTGGCGTCAAACTCATGAGAATTGACTTGCTCATAAAGGGTCAACTGCTAGAGTATGAGAAAAATCTAAAGTTGGTGCGCACTATTGATATATCACTCAACAATCTAACAGGAGAGATTCCTATAGAGTTGTTCAAACTCACCAAGTTACAATCCTTGAACTTGTCTTATAATTATTTGATAGGAGAGATATCAGAGCAGATTGGAGAGATGAAAAATTTAGAATCTCTTGATTTCTCTCATAACAATCTTCATGGGAATATTCCCCAGAGCATGTCTGGTCTATCTTTTCTAAGTGATTTGAACATATCATACAACCATTTCAGCGGACAAATTCCTTTAGGGACTCAGCTTCAGAGTTTTGATGCATCGAGTTACACTGGCAATCCTGAGCTCTGTGGACCTCCTCTTCAAAAGAACTGCAACATACCAAAAAAAGTAGACAATACGGAGCAGGTTGAAGGAAATGAGGATGATGCTTTTTTGAAGTCATTGTATCTGGGGATGGGAGTTGGCTTTGCTGTGGGATTCTGGACAGTTTGTGGTTCTTTGTTCTTGAACAGAGCATGGAGGCACACTTTCTTTAGATTCTTTGGTGCTGTGGTTGATCGAATCTATGTTATTGTGGCCATAAAACTCCGAAGATACCGCTGAATGGAACATGTTAAAGCTCCAGGTTGGTTATAAAGTTATTTTTTGTCTATTTGATTAAATTCAAAGTTTTCTTTTATAATAATTTTTACTCCCACACACATTCATGATGAGTGTTGTAACGATTTTGTTTTTCTGTTTGTTGCTTCCTAAATCAAATGCATAATGCCAGTTAAACTTCTGTTCATGTTTTAATATATGCAACGGTTAATTAATTTCAACCTATTAAAAAGAAATAAGTCATTTATCTTTTTTTTTTTTTAAATTAAAATGCCCAAATCTATCAAAATATCTTTAAAATATTGAAGTGTCCAAATTAAATTTACGTTGCTCATTTATCAAAAGTTGTTGCTGTTTCAACAGCAACATTTACATTTATGTTTCGAAATTTTATGCTTCGTTTTCTCTTTAATAGTTAATTGTCATTTGAAAAGGAAGCTCACACTTAGAAGAACCCCCCCCCCTCCCTTCTGCAGACTGATTTAGAGTGAGCTCATGTATAAATTTTTTTTTTCTTTCAAAGTAATAGGTAATTGATTCCAGATTTTCAAGACTCGGCCGCATCCAGGAAGTTTCGGTGCTTATGCTCTTTGATCAGTGGAACCTAAGTCTGGATAAAGTTTTAGTAGATGGTGGCAACTTTAACAAGTATTCAAATGTTTGGGGCTGTACACGTTTGGTCAAGTTTTGCAATATGTGTGTCTATCATCGTGCTTACTGTTTGATTTTGCTTTTTTAGACGAATTTGATTATATGTCGGATTTTTCTAAGATGTAGTTTCATATGTTTTAGTCAATCTCCAGAGTGTTGTTGTTTCTTAATGAAAAATAAGAGTTTGAAGGATATTAGTTTTCTTTGAAGTATTCTATTCTTATTATTACCATGTTCATGAGTAGTGTTACCCATCTAACTTTACCGGAATCGTACAGGTAGTAAGTAATATAAAAAGATCGTTTCCACGAGGACTATGATAAAAATGAATTAATTATCTTAATTAAGTTATCAATCAGGTTAAGTGAGACAGGAGGAACCTAGGATTATCTATCACCTATTTATTTCATAAATTAATTAATTTAGCCTCAATAAGTAATCAAATGAAGTTATGTATCTGTCTAAGATTCAAAAGTATTTGATAACGTTCTCTCGAGTCAAAACCAAATCTTTATCCTAATAAACTAATCAATCTCTTGTATTAATTTATAAGGACTAACTTTAAACATCAATCTTAATCTGACAATGCTATGTTAGTAACTATATCTCTATGATACTGACAAACCATCCGTTTAATACCTAAACTTCAAATCTAATATGATTTTACCCAAGTTCTACACTTAATTATCTTTCTCAAGATTAATTTAAATGAACAAGATAACTAAATAGTGATCAGGCATTTAGAGGCATTAAGAGCAAAATAAAATCAATACAAAAATTCAATTGATATAAAAAAGAGAATAAGCAATTAATTCAATCCATAAATAAGTTCAAAAAAATCTTAAAATAAAAAATTTAACTACTCATATTCATCGTCAAAGTGCAACAGTAGTAATTCATTACTAATTTCAGAATTACAAGGTGCAGGTGCTTGAAGCTTAGCCACGTTCTTCTCAGTCCGCGACGGCAACTCCAGCTCAGATATGCCTCCTGCTCGTCTGGTCTGTCGTTCTTATTCTCTCGTTTCAGTGGACTTCGGGCGCCTCTGTTTCTCGTTCACAGCGTCTCCGTCTCGTCCTCCCTGCGTTCTCTGCTGTGTCCGCCTTTTTATAGATATAACATATAACTTAGGTGCTTTCTTTATTTTTGCTGTGGCCCCCACGTTTCCAATATCTTCAATATATGATATATCCGATCTGCACCTTCATATTCTTCTTTTCTTCACGTGGGACCCACGCTTGATCTCTTTGTGTTCATCAATTTCCGGTCCCGATCCCGAGCAAATCGGGATGGGATTTTCCCGTCTGGAAAATTTTGGGATTGGGAATGTAATTTAGGGATTGGGAAAAATTCGGGATCGGGATCGGGATTTCCCAATTCCGACTTTTTCCCGATCCCGAAAATATATCTATAAAAATATATATTTTTTAAAAATATTTAAGAAAATAAGACTAAATGTAAAATAAAATGTGAAAATCCCTAACATCCTTAAGATAATATCTATTCTTTTAGTTTATTTCATTTATTATTTATTAAATAGTTCTAATTTTTTGTTCTTGCTTTTATTCTTTTTGCAGCTGAATCGACAACTTTAAGCATGTATTAGACTAATTATATATTTATATTAGACTTATTTGATACAATATAATATTAAACAAATTATATATTTATACTAGACTAAAGGAAACACAACAAAAAATTTAATATAAAGATTTTTTTAAAAAAAAGCAAATTCGGGATCAGGAATTTCCCGATCCCGATCCCGAAATTTCCCGATTTTCGGGATCGAGAAATTTTCAGGATCGGGATCGGGATCGGGAATGAAAATCATTCCCGAACCCTTCTCGGGATCGGAAATGACATTTCCCGATCCCGAACACCCCTACTCTTTCCCAATATATGCTAATAGATATTGGCCTTTAAGGTATTACTACCTCCGGTCTTAATTATAAGGTAAAATTTATTTTTTTGGAAAAATTAAGGAAGTCAATTAAATCACTTTAGAGTATTTATATTTTTAATATCCTTAAATTACATATCAGTTTATTAGTCAAATTAATTAGTTTAAAGAAAAAAATAAAAATAAAAATATTCTAAAGTGATTTAATTAACTTCCTTAATTTCTCTAAAAAAATCAATTTTATTTTATAATTAGGACCGGAGGGAGTATCATATATCTCCACACATGTGATCGTGAGGCATAATGGGAGGAAAAGTAAAAATATTAAAACAACAACTACAACAACAACAACAACAATAACAATAATCATCAAATCTGAAATATCTTTGTCTTGTTTTAATCTATATTTTTTTAGATTATTAAACTATTATTATTTATCATTATTTTATTAAGAATTTTATATTTATTGTGAAATCTCTTTAAATTAGTATTTTATCAAAATCTGATTAAAATTCCTCTGATTTATTATATATGACTCTTAAATATATTAAAATATATTTCAAAATTATCTAAAAATAGGGAGTCATTCTGTACAAATGTGACATTTGATGAATTCTTAAAATTTAAGGTTAACCTCTAATTCTAAATTCACTTGAATTATGCATCAAGAATATTGTACAAAGTTGGCATGTAATGAGTTTCCCTAGACCCATTGGCTGGTGACCCAACTTGAAAAATTGGAAAAGCCTGGCAAAAGAAAAGGAACGGAGTAATAAATTAATAACTTGAACATGGTGAGAGAGAGAGAGAGAGAGAGAGAGAGAGAGAGAGAGAGAGAGAGAGAGAGAGAGAGAGAGTATATGTTATGGCCATTTCATGTGATTTTGGTCTTTCAGGTGGGGCGGGGAACCCACATGTTATTGGACCGGTACCGGGCTTTAGGCCCAAAGAACTTGACGAAGAAATAATACCAAGGGTAATGTGGAGAGATACAAAAACAAAAGGGAGAATCCGAATATGAAAATGGGAAATAAAAAATGAGTTTTTTTTTTTTATTAAAAGTTGAATAAAAAATGTTAGAACATGATAAGAAATTCTTAAATTTTTTCTTGACAAATGATTAATCTGTCATTTCCCAATTTTCAGGTTTCTTTTCAGGGATACTCCCAAAACAAAACAAGATAGATGTTAATTATTTATTTAATGAGAAAAAATTTTAATTTTAAAACAGTTTAGATTCGAAAAGGAAATGATATTCTTAAATATTAATAAATTCAAAAGGTTTAGTTTAATTAAATAATTAAAAGTTCATTTAAAATAATCATTACAACGTTTAAAATTAAGAGACTAATATTAAAAAACACAAAAAAGTAGATTTTATATTTAATTTTTATATAAATATAA
Organism: Inga laurina; assembly: GCA_963855925.1. NCBI lineage: Eukaryota > Viridiplantae > Streptophyta > Magnoliopsida > Fabales > Fabaceae > Inga > Inga laurina. The sequence continues at coordinate 23,073,853 of OY979704.1, forward strand.
CCATATAATTAATGAAGAATTTAATTGCTAGACTACATAAAACTAACGAAAAAAATTGAAATGTATGAATGGCCCAAAAAAGGTTTGTTAGGTATGGCTCCCAAAAATGGTTGTTAGGAGTGCATATATATATATATATATATATATATATATATATATATATATATATATATATATATATATATATATATATATATTTTGCTCGAAGTTGTAAGGAGTATATTAGTTCAATTATTTTACTATCTGTATGCTTATGTGTTGGCATGATGAAGGCAACATCTTTGTAATATTTTATTACAAAAGCAAGGCATCAACTATAAATCCACTCCCTCGCGAAAAAAAAAAAAAAAGCTACTTACTAATCCACCAATAAGACTTCCTTCCAAAACGTGTTATTCACTTCTCATTTCTCTCATATCTTCCACTTCCATTGTGAGTTAATCTTTATCCTAAACATAAAATATATTTTTATACTTATCCATATTTTTTAATTAATCCTTCAGCAATAATTAAAAAGAGTGAATGAGAATTAAGAAAGATAATTAGCGTGTTTTAAAAAATATATGTCATATCTTACCAAAAAAAAAAATGACATATTAACTAACTTAAATAATTTCATTAATTTAATCAACTTTGATAAATATATCTTATAGGAGTATATGTTATAAGTAGAGACCGTCCTCTTTTGGATTTTTGGCCAAGACGCTGAAAGACTGTCCGAAGACTTGGAAAAAAAAGGTTGGAAAACTTTTTGTGAAATGGTGAAGAGGAAAAAATGGTAGAGTAAGCTATAAAAAAAAAAAAACAATCAGGCAATATATTCAGCCTATAAATAAGTATGCCAAACATCAACTTGGTCTCTCAATCAAACAACCATCGTAATGATGCTTTGTTTGAGATCACAGATGTGTCTTATTGTGTGGGTGTCGCTATGTGAAGTGAGATTCAACACAATCACTTGCTGCCATCAGAGTGATCGGAGTTTACTGTTACTGTTCAAACAAGATGTTGTACTTATTTGGATTAGCGGTGGAGAATGATCTTTTTTTTTTTTTTTGCAGATAGATTTTTGAAGAAGTCAGATAAAAAACAAGTCAAAGTATAGATGCGATTGGTGTTTGGATTGACGGTGGCAGAAGTGACTTTTTTTCTAACTTTAAATCTGTTTGGATTAGTGTTTAAAAAATACATTTAGATAAAAAATGATTGAAAATGACATGAATCTTATTGAATAATATATATATATATATTAGTTGTATATATTGTGATAATTGAAATGAAAGAATTTTAAAAAAAATTGAGAAAATAAAAAATGTGTAATTATTATTAAAAAAAGGAAAAGTACACGAAAGTATTTAAATAAAAAAGGATAAATTTATATTTAAACTAATATATAACTATTTAAATTTAGACTCAAAATTCAATTTGCCCAAACCTCCATGAAAAAGGATTCTCCCAACTGCATTTTCAGCATGCATGTATATGGATTTAGGTTCAAATGCTAGTTAACTCTTTCATTAGGGTCCAATTCTTATTAAAGATATATTATGTAGCTGGAGGATAGAAATAGTAGTTGAAAGTGCTCATAGGTTTTATTTAACGGTGAAACACATGCTTTATATTTTAACAAGTCTCAGTTTCAATATTTACGCCAATAGTAGGTAAAATCATTTTCATAAACACATCAAACCAAACCGAGAATCTCTATCGTACAAAAAATGAATGTATATGGAATCCAAGGTAGTTGAGCTTAATCATTCTCTTAAGTTAAGACTGAAAGGGGGCTCAAATTATTTTCCCCATCATGCAGATAGAAATATAAGAAGTGCAGAGGTTGCAAATCTACTTCATTCCTTCAAAAATCAGTCATCCACACATCACAAACACAAAACCAGCACAACAGCAGAATCATGCAAAATTTTCCACCATACATTGATACAATGGCAGATTGAGACAAAAAAAAAAAGTTCAAAAAACAGAGGCTGAACAAATCTGAGAAGTGGAGAAAGCAAAAACGACCAAACTAAGTAATTTTCTTGCCCAAACTGATTTAAGCTCGACTATAGATTTGAAGCACGACTGAGGAGGAAAAAAAGCCAACTCTCCAGGGGAATACAAGGTGAAAGCAAGTCACTCTGAAAGCAAGGCAAAGAACAGAGAACACTGATGCTGATCTCGACTTTGTAAGTCCGATGACTCCTTCCACTCAACGGTGCCGTCACTATGTTCAAGATCAAGGACGAGAAGAAGAAGCAAGTCGACAAGAAATGGTTTGCGGAGGTGTAATTGCTGCACAACAGATTGTCTCTCGTTTTTGAAATGCCATTAATTATGCCCAACGGTCACACACCCAAAATCTGCTTCTTCGACAGTGAGAAGCGCCTGAGATGAGCTTCTCTCAGAATCTCCTTTTTTAAAAGAAGCCCAATGAAAAAAAAAAACGCCATCCTAAACGGTACTTCATTATTTCAACTGGGCTTCTGGCAGCTTTTGTAAAGTAGATGAGCTTTTTCTTTTCCCCAATATGTTCCCAAACAGACCCGTTGTTGATCATTCCAAGCTCCTCTCTTCTTGGTCTTCTCTCCATGATTGCTGCCAATGGCATGGCGTCACATGTGATCCTGACACCAACATAGTTGAAGCACTTGATCTGTATACTAACAATCAAAATGGTTCAAAATCCTTGAGAGGTGGAATCAACTTATCTTCTTTACTTGCTCTTGAATTTCTTGAAGATTTGTTTTTGGGCTCCAATGACTTTGAACGCATAAGCATGCCGTCTATCAATAATTCTATTGTTGCAATTATACTCTTTTGGTACTAAATTCTTCTTCTAATCTTTCTTTTCTGAGTTTATCAAACAATATTAATCTTCACCTTGATAATCTTCATTATTGGCTCTCTTGTCTTCCTTCCCTCATATATCTCGGTCTTAGTCAGTACTAAAAAAAATACAAACTGTGGCACTTAGCAAGCGTTATAGTTTCCAGCATTATTAAAACAAGTTACGTCACTTATTGAATAAATGAAAACGTCATAGCTTGATTATTTATGTTTTTTTTAAAAAAATATAAAGTTATGGTGCTTCTCTGTAGAAGTGTTGCAGGAAACTGGCACTTCCTATGGCATTTCTTTAGAGAAGCGCCATTGGTGGTCACTACAAAAAAATATTGAATTTCTGACGAAATTAGAGTTTCTGACGAAATTGATTCCGTCAGTAATAATAGCGTCACAAAAAAAATTGCGATGGAATTTCAATTCCGTCGGAAATTTGAGATGGAATTTTTGACAAAATTTCCGACGGAATTTTCCGTCAAAAATTACGACAAAAACCAATTCCGTCACAAATTCCAACGGAATTTTCTGTCACAAATTCTGACGAGATTCAATTCCGATGGAATTTCTGACGGAATTCGTTTCCGTTGAAAATTTTTTTAAGAAAAATGAAAATTGTCTTTTTAAAAAAATATTCAAACAATTTTTTTAAATTTTTTTAATTTACAAATGCCACATGTTTGCTCCTCATAGCGCCACGTGTCCCTCTCCCCTAGATGCCACGTGTCGCCTCCTCATAATTCCTCCAAATGTCTCTCCTCCTGTTCGAACCCGCGACCTAAGGCTACCGACGCCTTCACGACCGAGTCATTACCAGTTGCACCGAAATAAACCTATGTCATATTATTACATATTATTACATATATAATATTATCATATATATATATATATATATAAACATGTATACATATAATTAATTAATTATGTACATATAATTAATTATTAATTAAATATAATATTATTAAAAATAATGAAAATTTAATAAAAACATTAAAAAATATTTATACATTTAAATTAAATAATTTTATAATTAAAATTAATTAATAAATAATAATTTAATATTATAAATATTATTTTTAATATAAAATTATAAATATAATATTAATATTATATATGTTAATAAATAATAATATAATTTTAATAATTAATATTAAATAAAATTATTTAATAATTAATGTTTTAAATTTTTAAAATATGATTTTAATTTTATAAATATTATTTTTTTAAAAATAATAAATTTTAATTTTTCTGACAGAAAATTTTCCATGGAAAAAACTTTCCGATGGAAAATTCTGTTGGAAATTCCATTAGAATTTGCCACAGAAAAATTTCTGTCAGAAATATCTATCGGAAAAAATTCCGACGGAAAATTCCGTCTGAAATTCCATGGCTAAATTTGCCATAGAAAATTCCATCAGAAATTTCGTCAGAATTTGCCACGGAAAAGGTTCCATCGGAAATTCTGTCGAAAATTGGGTGTTTTTTTTGTAGTGGGTGTATTACCTCCAATAGCACTTCTCCGGGGATGTAATTTTTTCCCCTTCTCTCTGTATGTATTCAATCCATAGCAAAAACCCAAGCCAGAATCACACCAAATCAAAATGAAATGACTCGAATCAAAATAATTACTTCATAAAATCAATATTAATGTATGTATTTAATTTCAACATAACAAATAATATACAACTAATTTTAAGTACCTATGTATGTAGAATGTAGGCAAGATATAATTTAATGTACAACTAATTCATAAACAACACAAGATGAATAAGCAAGAAACAACTGACGTGTGTACCTAAATATTAGCTAATTGTTTGATTATATATTCACATCATTCTTCAATTATTTCATCTACTTATTGTTAGTCAATTGGGTACAATGTTGATCTTCATAATACTACATAAAAAGCATGCACAGAACAAATTAAAATCACTAACATTAATTAACTTAGACACTAGTTAATTAAATCTAAAACACAGTAACTGTAAGTAAAAGAACTTACTTGCGTAGAAACAAAAATTTGATTATGAGTAACTACAGTTTTCATTAATTTCATAATTTAATAACTACAATCATTATTGTTTGGTTGGAATAGGCATTGTAACAATACAATAAAATAGTTAAGTAAATATTTGAAGAAAAATTTTTGAATAACAAAATTTGAGTCAATTCATATGCCACAATCTTCCTCCAAGTATAGCTACTGACTGGATCTTTATGTGTAGAATAGCTTAATAATATTGCTTCGGTAAGCGGTTACTGCACTAATAAAAAGAGTAGTAACTGATTAATTTTGGTAATTCAATAATGACATACACAAATATTTTACTTCGACAATCATGTTATAATAAAAGTGGAAGAATAAAAAAATATACATTAAAATACTATCGCAAATAACTTACCCCAAATTGTATGGTACAGTAAAGAGTATATTAGGGTTTTCTCTCTACATGAAAATGTCCTTAATATCGTTAGATTATATTTCCACATCTAATCTCCCCGTATGCTGGCCAAGGAGGTATGGGCTAACAAATACAAATCTATGTGCCCTTTCCATGTGCAGTAACAGATCGTGGTACAAGTGTCTATATAGAAAACAATGTCATTAAAAAAAATAAATGATGAATAATAATAACAGTGATAAACGATGATGATAAAGTACCTCATTCACATGTTGATGGCTGTCGAACTAAGCCAATCACGACTAACCACTTTGTTTAGCACACTACCATCGACATGATATGATATATCTGCATGATAGATGTTGATATCAAACCGTATTTCCTGACCTCCTTGGCTGATCAAAGCTGGTGCATTGATGCCAATTGTTAGCCATATGAGGGCATTTGTCAGTTGCTTCGGTTGTTGGTTCAGACTTGGGACTTCTGTTGTAACCCCCTGCCGTAATTATATCCAAAATACACAATTAAGATGAAATAGAGACCAATAAGAAAGAAAACTTATTTAAAATCCCATCTTCATGATAAGTTTTTCACAAATACCTTTCGAAATATAATATACCTGGTCTCATATTCAAATCTCGAATACAATTACTATGCGAAGATAAATCACATTTATACCAATATCAGAGTGCACAATATAATCATCCCGGGTTTCATATCTTCGCTAAACAATCATAAGGCACATTGGCCCATATAACTCCTCAAATAGTGATTGCACAAACCCATTCGAATACATACTCAATACTCATCCAAATATACAAATACACATCCGGACTATAATGATAACCAACTACATAATCTTCATTTCGAAGGAAATCCTCTTCGCCCTTGGCTGCTTACTCCATCATCGATCTACTACCCTGTCTGAAATGTTGGTAGGGGTGGGTGAGATTCGAGAGAATCTCAGTAGGAAAAAAATACCAAAATGCATGTATGATAAGTGTATAATGCATGACATGCTTGCAATACATATCACATGTCCATACAATGACACATCTGCATGCTCAATGTTTCAACAACACACTTATGGCCATAGCATAAATAGAAACAGAGCTTCAAACATCATATATGTTCCACATAATCAAGCAAAGCAATAACATGCATCAACACATTAACACAATATCATATATAGGCAAAAGAGGTAAGTTCCCTACCCTCTTTCCACGTAAGCTCCAGCTTCGCTTACTCGCGATCAGAATGAATACCGAACCACGATCAGGGCGAATATCAACCCTATAACCAAAGCAAGGACATAGGGTTATTCTCTATTCCAAAATCTTAACTTTCAAACACTTAAATTGGTTATCATTTGTAATATCCCAATTTTTGATTATGGGTTAATCATGATTATTATGGATAATTATGAATTTAATTGAGATTATTATGTATTTTATGACAATATTAATTAATGTCATAATTAGTGGAAATTGGAAATATTAGTGCATATGTGTGGTATTTAAGATCAAGGGTGGTGATTCCTTGACCGTGGGTCGGGATCCAGTGTGCTTAGCTTGTGTGAGCTTATTGAGGGAATGAAGGAGATGGTGACATGTGGCATTGTGGAGGCCTTTGGATTAGGCACTAGAGGACAAAATAATTCATTTCCTCTCTTTTCTCTCTCTCCCATGCGCATGGAAGGGGCCAAGGGGGCAGAAATTCTGATCATCACTCTCATTTCTCTCTTCTCTCTCCATTTTCACCATTGTTGGCCAAAGAAGAAGAAAGAAAAGCTTGAGATTAAGGTGAGCAAATGACTTCTAATGCCAAAATGCTCTTTATTAACATTGTTCCTTGAGCTAAGAGCTTTCATCCTATGGTTTTAGATTCTCCATTGGTGGTGATTGAGGAATCACGAAATTATGAACTTGGGAGAATCATGAAGTGCCTTTGGGAAAGTTGTTGAGGTGAGTGAAAGCTTCCTTCTCATATAAGATTTGTGGCCATTGATTAGGCCTTAAGTTTCTGGAATTTTAGCCCTAATTTCGTGAATTAGGGTCTTGTGGTGTTTGAATTATTGTTGTCATGGAATTAGTGCCTTGTTAAGTGTTTTGAATGAATGGTATTGAATTGAAGCTTAAATGTGAAGTTTGGCACTTTTTGTGTTGGTTTTATGCTTTGGTCAAAACAGGGCATATAAATGGGTTGTGAATTTGGTCATTTTGAGGTTACCATTGTGTTCCTTGAGTGATTTTGTGTGGGAATAAGCTTGGTTATTAATTTTGGAGTTATTGAACACTTTGGTAGAAAATTGGAAATCTGTTTGGTTTAAGCTCTGTTTTGTGCAGTAATTTTGTATGAGCGTTTTGAATGACCAAATGGTATTGGAAAATTCTGAGACTTTCCAGAATTAAAGTTCACATCTCAAGCTTCAAAATGGACATATGTTTTGTGTCATTTCGATTTTTGGACTAGGATTTATGACTGTCCAAAGTTTGATGTTAAATCTGGGTGCAATTCTGGAATAGTGTGGAATTTTCTTGAAATCTGTATTTTTGTGGTGATTTCCAGTGATGAGCCATATTTTTCCTTGAAAGAGGACTTAAATATCTTTCATTTGGCTTTGGGATCACCTCATTTCGATTTTTCTAGAATTAGTTATGAATTTTCAAAGTTGCCTTGGCTGCAGCAGAAAATCTTGGCTGCAGCGCAAAAGCTTCTGCGCACGTTCTGGCCGCAGCCAGAAAATTCTGGGCTGCAGCCAGAAACTTTCTGTGCTGTTTCTGGCCGTAGCCAGAGGGGTTTTTGGCTGCAGCCAGCCCCTGTTTTCAGCACCTTGTGATTTTGAAAAGTGGTTTCTAACCCGATGTTTCCCAATCCTTTAGGGCTTTTATTAGAGCCAATTTTAGCTACTTAAAGGACATAAATGATAACCAAATCTAAGTATTGCGAAGTCAATTTAGTTTTGGAATAGAGAATAACTCTTCGTCCCTAATTATAATTATAGGATACGATATTTGCCCTCCTCGGGAGAGACCGGCGCTAGGACACGCACGGAAGGATCAATGTAGTGACTTTTCTCTCATATCTTGTATGATGTTTTGGCATGCATATCTTATCGTTAAATTTGTGAAATGTGTGCCATGGTCCATTGCGGCGTGAGCAGGTCAGCGTGAGCCGTGTAGGGATTGACGGTGGTCATCTCTAGGTCGGCCGTTGAACTGCCGTCGTAATCGACATGGATATTTGTGAATCCGACCCGTGGGGCGGCGTTTGTGAATCCAGCCGTGGGCTGTGTGTATTTTGCCTGTATGGCTTGTGTATGAAATGCATTATATGAATCCCACCTGTGGTGAAATGTATTGTGTGGATTGCTGTGATGCAATGCAACGTGAGCAATTCAACGTGAGCAATCGTAAGGGATGACATGTGTCATACTAACCATTGCCGTTGTAACTGCCGTTGTAGTTGCTTGTTGTGGTTAATGATTTGCTTACATGCATTATTATTGTACATTATATGATTGATTTGTTACTACGGAGATTCCTTAGAATCTCACTCTCCCAAAAACCATGTTTTAGACAGGGCAGAAGGATCAAAGGGAAAGCGGGCGACGAAGAGCGGATAGTGCTCCAGTTTAGGAGTACAATTTGGGTTATTGGTTATCATGTATATCTTTTGGATATTTTTGGGAAACAATTATGTATATCGGGATTGGTAGTATAGTTTTGTGTAATCCCCAAGTTAAGGGTAATGAATTGTGGGCTTTGTGCCTTTGTAAAACCCTTATTAATGAATAGAACCCGAGTGTGTTGGGAATTTGCTTTATACTCTGATATTTGTGAATGAAATCAACTTGTACAGGCCATTTAGTATTAAAATGTGAATATGAGACCGTCATGAATAAATTTTGTAAAAGTTTTTGTAAGCCATGATTTTGGGAAGTTTGACTTTGTTTAAGTCCCAAAATCATCTAAGGTCTCTAATTCCACATTAATTATTTTTTTTTACGAACTAATTTCGGCCTTAAGCGTGAAGGGGGTTACATCATTCACGACCTTTAGGTGGCTAATCAAAGTCCAAACACATGCCTAAAGGCTTGGGAAAGGCTATACCAAGAACCACCTTTAAAAGTGTAAAATACTTATTTTTGGGGGTGGGCCACGACCCAAGAATCCACTGGCTGCAGCCCAAAACTGCCCAGAAACGCTCAGAAACATTTGGGCTGTGGCCCAGAATCCACTGGCTGCGGCCCAAAACTGCTCAGAAACGCTCAGAAACATTTGGGCTGCGGCCCAGAATCAGCTGGCCGCGGCCAAGAAAATCCAGTTTCTTGGCTGAACTTCCAAAAATCATAACTAATTTCACAAAAATCGAAATGAGGTGATTCCAAAGCCAAAAGAAAGCTATTCAAGTCCTCTACACAAGAAACATATTGGCCTTTACTAGAAATCACCATACCAATCCAGATTTACACAAAATCCAAAATTGCTCCAAAACAGAATCCATTTTGAAATGGCAAACATAAATCCCAGTTCCCAAAACGAAATGGCACAAATTATATGTCCATTTTGAAGCTTAAGATGTGAACTTCAAGACTGGAAATTTTAAGAATTTTTAGAGACCATTTTCCCATTCAAAACGTCCACAACACCAGACTGCCCAGAACAGAACTTTAAAAGACAGAATTCCAGTTTTTGCAATTTGGCTTCCAATGATTCCATTTTCATATCAAACATCATTCTCACACAAAATTTCACAAGGAATCCATTGGAAACACCAAATCAACCAAATTCACATTATATTGACATGTTTTTCCAACAATCACAACATGTCATCACTCAACCATAACATAATTCACAACATTAATTCCAAGTTCCCAAATCAATTCCAATGACCAAATACCACAACATGGCACCATTTCCAACATAAAACACAACCCAATTCATTAAATCCAAAATCACAAGAAAATCAGGGCAAAATTCGAAATTCACTAAACTTATCCACAAATCACAAAACTTAGATCAAAAGGTTTCAAATACTCACTTCTTCCTCTTTCCCAAACCAATTCTTTGATTCTTCATCTTTCCAAATTTCCTCAAGCCATCAAACACCACCAATCAAGAATCTAAAACCATAGAGATGAAGCTCTCATCACTATGAACAACATTAATGAAGAGTGTTTGAACATTAGAGGACAAGAACAAGGCCAAAACATCACCTTTCTCTTTTCTCTTTCCTTCTCTATTTGGGACGCCGTGGAGTCTTGAGAGAGAGAGGGAGTGAAGGTGAAGATGATGAAGAGAGAATCAGATTTTCCCCTTTTTCTCATGTGTTAACCGACTATGAAAGAGAGAGGGAAGAGTTTGAATGTTGACCAAGATCCAAGGGTTCCCATCTTGCCACTTGTCATGATCTTGCAACATCCTCCATGAGCTCACATGCACACACATACACATGATTCCGTCCCTTGATCTAATACACAAATCAATCCTAACCATTGATCTTGAAGTTACCAATGAGTTTCCTCTTCGGTAACTGACCAATTGGTCGATAACTTTACCGTTTTGCCCCTGATTACGGTAATTCTCATTGAATCACCACCAACACTTCCCATCTTTTCATTTAGCCACAATATACGCCTTCCCTCTATTTTAAGTCAATTTAGATGTTAATCAATAATTGAATTTAAATACAGGGTTTCGACATTGCTCACAGCACTTACGAATCACATTCGAGTGCCAAATCACATCATAGTCTCCAAAAGGGTTATTTATCACTAACCATATCCACTTTTGGAGTCATTAACCCTTAATCACAATTTGGGATCTTGCTAAACCGGGGCTTAGCAATCCACTAATCTCAGGCTTATTCTCTAAGCTCAAGTCTCAAAATTCGGGGTATTACATCTGTTCGGTTGATGAATCATGTGGTTTTAAACGGAAATGTCTAGAAAAAGTAAAAGGAATTGTAAATTAACTATCTTGTCATATGGCTTAATCAAACTTATTGGCCATACAATATAACCACCGACAATTCTTTCACCATTGTTGCTTCATTTAGAGAAGGGATTGGTAAGAGAGCATCTTCATTTGTGCATACGTCGACACTTACTCAGAATGTGTTTGGCGGCAATGTTGAATTATGTAATATATCACTTTCGGTGTTGTAGACCATGCCAACAGCAAACGCGTGCTTGAAAGAATCATCATTGTGCAACTTGCACGCCTAATCACCCTTATAAAAAAATAGAGTTAATATATTAAGGTACACTAATTTATAATATAACAAAAAGTGAAGTAGAGGAGATATTAATTATCAAAGGAATGGGGACTTTAGGCATGGAGGGGCAACTATCCCTCGCTCTCGTGTTGTCATACACTAAACTAGGTACTGACTTAGAATGCGGTAAGGCGTCAATTTGAGCATTCAATAACACGTCTTGCTCTTGCATCAAACACATATGATCGTTAAATTGTTCTACTTGATGGTTGTAGCCACTAATCCTCTGGTCTACATGATGCTTGTAGTAAGAAATCTACTCCTTTAATTGCAGTAAGTCATTTTTTGTGCTTGCTTTTAGGGTTTGAAGTACGATGTTTGGATTACTGTAAAATCAATACCCCGAACACGACCATGATACTCAGAAACTCTAAGTACTCTGCTGAGCAAATCGTCGCGACCAACATAATGCACCAAGTCTGGTTGCTCCTGCGTCATTGAGCGCTATCACAAAAAAAATTACAACAATATTAATTATTATAAAATAGAATAGTTAAGTAAAGCTAAATCTTTATTGTATGTATAATCCACTACTTACATAATATTCGGAAACTTTTTTGGCTTGTTCATTAGGAATTTCACCTTTTTTGTTCGTGCAGCCGGCCAGCCACAAATCATGTCGAGGTATATGTGTGACATCATCAAAATGTGATTCTTGTATCTACATATCAAAATTAGTTGTAGTTAAAAATTAGTCATAGAAATTATATTCATATGAAATAATGATTAGTTCTTACTAATTGCTGCTTCAACATTGCATACGAGACTAGTCCGTTTATGTATCAGTATGACATGTTGGATGTGCTTTTGCGATTTTGCGATATCCTCTTGACTGAGCCCAAGAGGATATCAGCATAATCTTTCTTCGCCTGTCACCAATTTGAAATTGTAATGGGGACTCTTTCTTTGACCGTAGTCCCAATGTAATTAATAAAAAAGCTATCATTCAGGCTGACTAGATTACCCTTTTCATTCCACTGAAGCTCTAACCTAATGCCCATACTCCTTAGTCTGATCAATTTGGACATTACAGTCTTGCCCTGAGGCGACGTCGGCCTTAAATGTTGCTTGATCATCATGTTTGCTAGGAACAATATCATCTCTGATGTGGGGATCCATTTTCCTAAACCAAACAAAACATCAGAGCACGCACAGTGATAATCATGGCAATAAAAGTAAATTTTGTTGAAATAAATGAATGCATGTAATAATAAATCATACAAGGCAAAAAAAAAAAAAAAAGGCACTCATTATCATTTTTTTCCTCTTTCTTGTTTGATTTAAAAATCAAGTCCCCTTTTTATGATCATGTCTCATGTATAGGGGTTCATCTTCATTTTCATCACACATGCTTAGGTCAAACTTATTTGAAGCACTGATCATGGTATGCACCCCATCCCTACTTGTATCATCCGTCTCATCATGCCTTGTCCATCGTGCATATGATTGATCAATTCCATGACACACTAAATGATCTAGCAAATCAAGTGAACTAATCTGCTTTCCATAACAACAAGATAAGCAAGTACACAAGATTTTGTTAGGATCATTTGTATGCTTGTTTGCAAATCTAATAAACTCTTTCACCCTATCTATATATTTCCTTGAGCATCAATCAAATGACATCCATTTTCGATCTATCTATACCTTGAACATAGTTTTAAAAGTAGTTAGTTGCTTACCTCTTGCAATACTTTTATCTTCTGCCATTTATTTTAAAAAAAATTCGGTAGCATAACGTTATCAAATTTGAAGTTTTCCAAGTATTAAACACTATTAAAGTCACAAATAATCAACCAACTAATCCCGTAACATCATAATAAATTTTCAGAACTCATAACAAAATAAATTAAAGGAATATTACATAGTTCAATGATATTTAATGCTTTGACTAGTTCAATACTTCTTTAACGATTGGGAGGACACATAAGAAATCTTTAGGCAATCAACTATTCTAAATTGATGACAAATCTTCAGGTACCCAAATTTAAAAAGAAACAAGAAAATGTACAACTTAAGCTTTTGTAAAAAAAATACATAAAGACTTACAAGCTATAAACTTCTGTAAGAGGCTGAGACAGAGAAATAAAATAAGCAGGAGACTAAGCTTTAAGAACATAGTTGAAAGTTCAAATAAATACCTGAAAAAATATTATGAGCACACTTATAAGATTCACGACGGATTTTAAGAAGAAGAAGATGACGACGACGTATTGTCTTAAGCTTATGTCTAAAAAAACCTTACGAGCTAGGAAACTTCTTGTGGGAGGCTAAGACAAAGCAAAGAACATGTGGGTGACCAAACTTTGTACTGTAACAAAAGTGCGGTGACCAAAAAATTTTGAAGAAATGCGCACGAGGAGACAAGGAAAAAAAAGTGGGGCAAACAAAGCTTCTAATACTAACCATCAAAGAGAGGAGGTGTTAGCCGTCTAGCTTTACCGCAAGCATACGGGTTGCAAGTAATATAAAAAGATCGTTCCCACGAGGACTATAACAAAAATGAATTAATTATCTTAATTAAATTATCAATCAGGTTAAGTGAGAATATTTTGAAAGAAATTTTATACTTAAGAATTAATTAATTAAATCAAGAACTTCAAGATAGGAGGAACCTATGATTATCTCTCCCCTATTTATTTCATGAACTAATTAATTTACCCCCAATAAGCAATTAAATGAAGATATGTATTTGTCTAAGATTCAAACACATTCGATAACGCTCTCTTGAGTCAAAACCAAATATTTATCCTAACAAACTAATCAATCTCTTGTATTAATTTATAAAGACTAACTTTAAATACCAATCTTAATCTGACAATGCTAGGTTAGTAACTATATCTCTATGATACTAACAAACCATCCGTTTAATATACCTAAACTTCAAGTCTAACATGATTTTACCCAAGTTCTACACTTAAATTATCTTTCTCAAGATTAATTTAAATAAACAATATAACTAAATGGTGATAAGGCATCTAGAGGAATTAAGAGTAAAATAAAATCAATACAAAAACTCATTCATTGCAAAAAGAAAGTAAATAAATAATTCAATCCATAAATAGGTTCAAGAAAATCCTAGAACGAGAAAATTAGCTACTCATGTTCATCAACAAATTAAAACCATAAATAATAATTCGGTTCATATCTGAAACTAAAAAAATGAGAGAAGAAAATTAATGAAAAACTAAGTTTAAAACTCCAAATCTCTATGAATCTTCAAATCCAAGCTCCCTAATTCCTGACTCTGCTTCTCACCTCACCTCCTCGTCTCCTATTGCTCTCTGGATGTCAGCTCCGCGTCTCTTGTTTCTGTTCGCTCCTGTCTCGTGCCCAGATCTGTGCGCGCGCGTCTCAGCGTTCCCCTTTTTATAGATATATTCTAGGGATTGCTTTTCTGCTTGCGGGGTCCACACCTCTAATCCAAATTTTAAGGGATATATTATCACAAATCTGCTCATATATTGCTGATAAAAAATCTCCTCATATATTCGTTTTGTCTTTTCCTCATGGGACCCACGTTTTGTCAATGCTTTCAAGTTGCTTTTCTTTCTTCCACTATATTGGTTTATCAAGTGGGTCCATGTTCCAATCTTTTATAATCCAATAACATCCCATTTGCAATATATCTTGTAATATATATATATATATATATATATATATATATATATATATATATATATATATATATATATATATATATATATATATTTACACACACTATTTAATTCTTGCTTCCTCTGCCTCATATCTTAAAATCTGGCGCATCTACGCAAATGTGAGATATGTGTGTGTGTGTGTATATATATATATATCATATTTCTGACTTTTTTCCTCCTAATTCTCACAATAATATTTTCTGCAAACAAATAAAATCGGATATGAGTACATCCTCTATTAAAAATCTCTTATTATTTATATTTGATTTAAGAGAGGAAAATATATAAAAGATAATTAAATAGGTATAAAATATTAATAAATCTAGTGAATATATCCAAAATATATACCTATTTAATTATAAATTATATACTTATAAGGAGGGAGTGGAGACAATGGATAAGGAAAGGTAGAGTGGCGACTAAATGGATATAAGATGGTGGACAAATTAGTTTTAGGAAATGGAGAGTTGGAAGACACGCGAGAAAAACAATAATAGCGGGGGATGAAAATTTATATACCTTGTATGACACTTTCACTTTAAGCGTCATAGAAGACATATAAAAATTATGGCGCTTGGACAATAGTATTCCTTCAATATATATAAAAAAATTTAAAAAAATGGTGAAGGGAGTTATGACGCTTGCATACCAAGCGCCATTACATCCCTCATATAAAAAAAAGGACATAGGATAAAAACAAGTATATATGATCAATCTAATAACCAATCCTTTCAAAATTAAATTATTTTTGATGCCTTATTATTAGCCTTCAAATATGATACTTAATTGATATAAAGTAAGACAAATGAATAGTGAAAAAATAAGACTAGAAAGTATATATTATTGTCTCCATTATTCACGTGCAAGTGAAGAAATGAATGGTGATACATAGGTAACCGAACAATGAAATTATCAACTTCTTGTAATTAAACAAAAAAAAAAGAAATAAGTTAAAATAAAAAAAAATCTAAAATCCCTCTATTGAAATAATTCTAAGGAAAATTAAAACATTGGCAAATTAAATAAAAGAAAAGATACTAAGACAGTGCTAAAATCATATAAATTAAATGAGGAAAGAAGCTGATGAAGCTTGCCTTAATTAACAGGGTGTCTTAGCTAATCAGCTTGCATGTCTTTAGCATATAAAGGAGGAATGAAGGTGATGAAACTCGCCTTCTGTTATCTCTCCGCTATGGTGGTAGCTCTCAATTATCTCTCAGTCTCTATGCAATGTCTCATCTCTCGCTCTCTCCTTACTCTAGATATATATATAGTAAACTGGCATATTTAGGACATACACAGTGGCCTTGCATGCATACCAGGGCTAGCCTTGGCAGGCATGCGACAAGGCCACAATTGGCTTTGGCTTTTGTGTAGGCACCTTGGCCGGCGCTTGCGTTACCAAGCGCCGTCATGCAAGCACTGGCCAAGGATTTAGGACGCCTACAACAGGAGAAGGGGAAGAATTAAAATGGGAGAATTGTAAAAAAATATCTCATTGTTAACTTAACTGCTAAATGGGACCTGGGAATATTATGTGCACATGGGGGGAAGATATTGTGCATATGGGGGAAGATTTGTGCACACAGGCGGAGATGTTTTACACATGCATAAGGAAGAATATTGCATATAGGGAAGATTGTCTGCACATAAGGGAAGATCTTGTACACACCCGAAAGATCATCTGCACAATGAGGTCCCATATGGCCATTAAGTTGCCTATGAGGTATTTTTTCATAATTTTCCCAAATAAAATTAAGCAGGAATAAGAATTTGTGCTCCCTTAGGTTCTGACCAAAAGTTGAAGGATTTGACTTGAGAACCTGAACAAGGAAAAAGTGGGATATCAAAGAATACAAGAGCGTGATTTTTTGAATTGGATTCTCAGAGGGAGCCACGAGAATATAAACCCAGTTCCTCAAAATTTTTAAATTGAAACCATGACAGAAATATCGTCATGACAGAAACAGAAACCCAAATATCACTTCAAGCAACTTGGGCATTTGAAACCACAATTAAATGTTAATCTGAGGGTACCTTGGCCGGCGTTTGGCTAGACAAGTGCCAACCAAGGTTTATCCATTAAACCACCGAGCGTCGGCCAAGGCTGGAGGCTCACCAACAAGGCCATGTGGCCTTGCATGCCTTGGCAGGCATTCAACAAGGCCATAGTTGGCCTTGGCAGACATGGCAATGGCCACTTTGGCCTTGGCGCCAATGGCCACTATGGCTCAAACCTTGGCTGGCGCTTGGTTAAACAAGTGTCGGCCAAGGGCTTTTTCAAATAAAAAAAAAGTTCCTTGAATAATTAAATAAAAAAAATTCTCTAAAAAATTAACCTAGTTATGGCGCTTTTTAAGAAAGCGCCATAGTTGGGACTTTCATTTTTCTTTTTTTCAAATAAATGTTTTGTGTGTCGCTTATTTAGGAAAGTGCCACATAAGCCTAATACTAACTATAATACTTATAATAAGAAGCATCGTATCTTCTTAACTTTTTTATTTATATAAAAAACAATTATCTATGGTATTTCATTAAAGAAGTATCATAAGAGGGATGCCACTAAATCCCTATTCTGTAGTAGTGAGTGACATTCATCTTCCTTTTGATACCAATTGGGTTCAATTATTGGCTTCCCTGCCTTTTCACGTATTTAGATTTGAGTGGTTGTAATTTGACCACTTCTATTCCCTAGGCAACATGCCAACTTTAGCTCAATTTCATATCTTGACCTTGGTCACAATGATTTTAGAAATAGATTACCTAATTGGTTGTTCAATCTTAACAAAGACCTCTCCTATCTTTTTCTCATTCAATGCAATTTAAGAGGTCTGTTTCCAGATTTTTCAGGACATCGGAACCTAGAACTTTTAGATCTATCTTACAATGAACTCAAAGGACCGATGCCAGATTGGTTAGGCCAACTTGGTAAGTTAGATTCCCTTTATTTATCAAATAACTTTGATTCATGGTTCCATTCCTTTAAGCCTCACAAACTCATCAGCTTTATTATTTTTAGATATTAGCTTCAATTACTTGAGTGGGGCATATCAAAAAATCCTTGAGCATGAGTATAGGACTTTGGATTTGTCTCACAACTCAATTTGTGGAGATATATCAAAATTGATTCTTACAAGAAGAGTAACAGATATGTCATTTAACAAGTTCCAAGGACAACTTCCTCATATATAATCTAATGTCACTGCTTTGGATTTGGCTCATAACTCTTTCTCTGGATCTCTATCTTCTCTCTTGTGTCCAAATGAGACTAACTATTATTATTTGGCTTATTTGGACATCTCAAATAATTTTCTCACCGGAGAACTTCCAGATTGTTGGAGCAATTGGGTATATTTGTCTTCCTTATACTTGTGAAGTAATAGACTATGGGGTGAAATTAGTCCAATCATGGGCACATCATTACATAGTCTAGTGTCATTAGATTTACATGACAATAGTTTTTATGGACATATATCATCCACCTTCAAGAACTGTACGTCTTTAGCTTCAAGAACTGTACGGCTTCCCTGCCTTTTGACGTATTTAGATTTGAGTGGTTGTAATTTGACCACTTCTATTCTCTCTCTACAACATGCCAACTTTAGCTCAATTTCATATCTTGACCTTGGTCACAATGATTTTAGAAATGGATTACCTAATTGGTTGTTCAATCTTAGCAAAGACCTCTCCTATCTTCTTCTCATTCAATGCAATTTAAGAGGTCTGGTTCCAGGTTTTTCAGGACATCGGAACCTAGAACTTGTAGATTTATCTTATAACGAACTCAAAGGACCGATACCAGATTGGTTAGGCCAACTTGGTAAGTTAGATTCCCTTTATTTATCAGATAACTTGATTCATGGTTCCATTCCTTTGAGCCTCACAAACTCATTAGCTTTATTATTTTTAGATATTAGCTTCAAATACTTGAGTGAGGCCTATCCAAAAATCCTTGAGCATGAGTATATGACTTTGGATTTGTCTCACAACTCAATTAGCAGAGATATATCAAAATTGATTCTTTCCAGTAGAGTAACAGACATGCCATTTAACAAATTCCAAGGACAACTTCCTCGTATATCATCTAATGTCACTGCTTTGGATTTGGCTCACAACTCTTTCTCTGGATTTCTATCTTCTCTCTTGTGTCCAAATGAGACTAACTATTATTATTTGGCTTATTTGGACATCTCAAATAATTTTCTCACCGAAGAACTTCTAGATTGTTGGAGCAATTGGGTATATTTGTCTTACTTATACTTGTGAAGTAATAGACTATGTGGTGAAATTAGTCCAACCATAGGCACATCATTACATAGTCTAGTGTCATTAGATTTACATGATGTTAGAAGTCAGAGAAAACATATGTAGCAATAACGTCTGCCGACAGAGAAGAATGAGATGAGTCAGGGAAATCGTCTACCTAACATACGCGTTTTCATATTGAACTCATTGTATATAAATATGCATTTGTACATTACATAAATGAGAACCTTTGATTTCACTTCTATTCATGGTACCAGAGCCTCGTTCCTTCATTTTGCATCTGGCTTCATTTCTTTTCCGGTGAAACTCCATTTTTTCCGGTAAGCAAGCTCTCTTCCCTCTCAAATCTGTTGCTGTCCGCGCTCCAATTAGCCACACGCGCCTGGTCACTGTGTTCTCCACCCCAAGATCTGCCTGCCACCCATTTCCGGTAGCCTTCCGACTGTGCGTAGCCAGCCACGCGCCGCCCCCATCTCCGGCGCTCCAGTACACGCGCGGCGCGTGTAGCTTGCTCCGACCTCCGTTCGCGACGGCATTTGCGGCGCACTGATCGAATTGGCTTGCTCTACCCCCTCCTAAATTTTTGTGGCCATCCGACACTTTTGAATTTTTGAGCTTGGTTCTTCGCTTTCAGTTTCAACGTTCGTGGATTGCAAATTTGTTACTAACTTCAGTTTTCTGAGTTAGTATTTCTGTCCGTGGGTCCCTTGCCTTGATTAAGGTAATATATATATTGGTTTAATATATCTCTGCGGGTCCCGTGGGTTGCAACTTAAAGTTACTCTACTGGTTTGCTCGTGAAACATTGTGACTCCTCCTGTTTATTTGTTGATATTCTGTGAAAATCGTTTGTGCACTGCTCACATCATGAATGATTCTAAAAACTCCGATATGTTACCTATGTCTGCAAAGATTACTGCTTCACAGTTAAGTTGGACAAATTATAGTGATTGGAACAAAACAGTTAAAGTTTATATTCTGGGAATTGAGATGGAAACCCATTTAACTGAGGATCCTCCTTCTGGTAATGAAACAAAACTTTTGACTTGACAAAGAGCAGATGCTCGACTTTTGTTCCAAATTCAAAATTCAATTGAACCACGAATTCTATCTTCTCTTAGCCATTGTAACACTGTCAAAGAAATCATGAGTTATCTTGAATTTATGTTTTCTGGAAAAGGAAATATTACTCGGATTCATGAGATCTGCAAAGGTTTTTATCGTTCTCAACAGCAAGATCGTTCATTGAAAGATTTCTTTTTAGACTTCAAGAGGATGTATGAGGAAACGAAAGTACTTATGTCTCCGCAATCAGATCTCTCAACTCGAATCAGGAACTTGGAACTTCAGGCTATAATAAGTTTCCTTGAAGCTCTCAACCCGTCTTATGAGACTATTCGTTCTCAAATTCTGTCTAGCCAAGAGCTTCCTTCTCTTGAAGATGTTTTCTCCTGGGTTCTTCATGCTGATAGCTTGATTCACTCTTCTGTAGATCCAACTGCAGGTGCTCTAGCTGGACGTGGTCCCTTTGAGAAGAGGAATTATGGGTACAAACAAAATACCCATTCTCCTATAATGACTTCTGGCAGTATTATTTGCAATTATTGCAAGGAACCTGGACACATTAAGAAAAATTGTCGAAAATTGCAAAATAAACAGCAGCGTGCCCTTGCTCATATTGCCCATACACCTGGTCTCTCTGATTCTGGATTTTCTTTTTCCAGGGCTCTAGCCACAGGTACTCTGTCTTCTGGTCTTACTACTGCTTCAACTAAGTGGATCATTGATTCTGGTGCCACCGATCACATGACAGGTAATCATCACTTATTCTCTTCATATGCCCCCTATATCAACCCATCATCCATATTTGTCGCCAATGGTTCTCCCGTACGTGTTACTGGCTCAGGCACTATTCAACCAACTGCCTCACTCTCATTATCCTCTGTTCTTAACGTTCCAGCACTACTAGAAAAAAGGGTTTTAACGTCCCTTTTTTTAGCCTTTTAACGTCTGAAAACAGAGGGACGTCTATGTGAGGGTCGTAGAAAAAAACGTCATTAACGTCCGTAAAATAGGGGATGTGGAAGGCAGACTTTAGACGTCCCCAGTTGGAACTGGGGACGTCTAAAGTCCACCTTAGACGTCCCCAGTTCCAACTGGGGACGTCTAAAGTGGGATGTTAGACGTCCCCAGAAGAGGTGGGGACGTCTAAGGTCCACCTTAGACGTCCCCAATTCTTTTGGGGACGTCTAAAGTGTCGCCAGCAGTCCTTTCCACGTCCCTTTTTTTATTAAGGACGTTGAAAGTTTTTTTTTAAATGGACTTTTTATATATTTTGCACTGTCTGGAAATGTAAACTGCAGAAATAGGATTTCAACAACAGAATAAAACAACAGCAGTTCAACAGAATGGAAACAACAACACAGTGATCAATCAACCCAAGGCTTCTACATGCCACACAAACTTTCAAACCATACAAACTACACAGCAATCTATATCCAAGTCCCCAGTTTGTTCAATAACCAAGACTAAATCTATATCCAACAACAATAACGCTAATTATATGTACTACCACAAAAGTATGTCCTACACAAACTACTAAAGACTTTACTCTTCTGGTATACGTTGAAGAAGATGCCCAACCATAAAGTCTCTTATCATATTTAAGTCTTCATATGAGTAGGCATCTTCATTGTCAAAAATCTGTAAATTAGAAAATAAGCTTAGATGAAATAATGAATGAAGTGAATGAATTGTCATTGAATCACAACACCAAGAATATTATCCTCAGAGAATGAAGAAGCGATTACTTGTTCAAAATCTGTCGTAATGCCACTCTGAATGATGTTAAACATATAAAGCAAGACATAATATCCACATTCCCAGCCGCCAGGTTGTCAAGGGCACTATAAATCAAAAGCAAATGGTTAAAATCAATAAAGGCATATCTAAAATGACCATCAATCAAAAGAACTTGATTTGAAACTACGTACCTTTGGAAACAACCATCTCGGATCTTTGCCACCTCTACGTTCGCGTGGCCCGCCAAGCGCTCGATATGTCGTGCATGCCCTATCATTAAAATGAAAATCAACATAAATTAGAATAATTCATTAAGTCAAGAATCAAGAAGCAATGAAATATAAAAAAATAACTTACGTGTTGAAGACGCTTTTAGTTTCTTTATCAGGTCTTCTATTTAAGGAATTAAACCAGTAAACAACGTGGGACCGAGGACACACAACACACAAACTCCAGTGATAACTATCACAACATATACAGATTAAAATGAAGTTAGATGCAAGGCAATTATTTATTAAAAATCTCAAATACACAAAATTAAAATGAATACCCTTGAACAATCGGTGCTAGATAACAACGATACTCGTCCTCTGCCAATGCGAAGCCCACATAGTTCGTCCTTCTTTTCAATGTATTCTCAACCCTTGTCGTATGTGCAGGAGACAAGAATCCATATAAATCAACTCTCTGAGAGTCAATGCATATACGACGGAAGGAGCTATAATAGAATTAAAATGATGAATGTATTAGCTAGTTAAAATCAACTTAACTAAATGAATCAAAAAATGGGAAATAAAAAACTTACAGGATTGCAAATTTTCCCCATCCAATATCTAGCTCCTCGAACTTCATGAACTGCTTAAGATCTTGTTTATCAATTGTGAAGTGATACTCTGTGTCGTGGCCCACAATCCCTGGAGGCATATGCAAATCAATATGGCGAATGCCTTTATAGATATGCTGCAATCGTGCTAAGAAGGGCCATTTCTCTGTTTCCTGCTCGTTCTTTTAGAACATAAAAACACATACTGTTAGTAGGATGTCAACACATCTCAAGTAAAAGTGAGGTAGTTCCATACCATTGGAGGTGTTTGTGGTAACAAGCCAATAAGATGTACAGGCCAAAGGATGAAAGATTCTCTCGCCTGAGCTATCGTGGCAACCTCGTCATCAAGAATAGGGATGGTTGTACCTTCTTCCCCCTCTGATAGAGCTAAATATTTGTATATCTTTTGGTAATTAACCTTAGACTTTTGTGGGATTTGATTAACCATTTTGGGCATAATTAGGTATTAATGTGAGATTTGAGTGCAAAGGTAATTTGGGAATTAAATTGGCTAAATTGACATATTTTAAGTAATATTTGTTATTCCCATTATTCCTTAGTTGTGAACATATGATATTACCTTTTTGTATCTCATTTTTGTAGGTGATGACATGGTACATTGGAGCTTAATGGAGGGCAAAGATGGAATTATAGGAGAGCACATGTGCAGATTTTATTTCCTAATTTTCTAATTTTAATAGACATGAGAAAAGAGTTAGGCATTGTTTGGTGGCTTGAGTTTCTTTGCCTCAACATCCCTTACATTTTTGCTTGCCTCCAAACACAGCCTTATGCCATATGCTCACCCAAATCAGATCGCGCAAGAAAGACGTTGAGAACGTTCAGCATTTGGGGGGAAGATCACGTTTTTGGTAGAGGGGGATCTGATCGCTGGGGGACTCTGATTTTGCGGGACTTTTCATTTTTCTCTCTACTCCCACATCCATCGCCTCTGCTTCTCCTCCGCTTTCCATCGATATTGTTCCCTGTTTTCTCTGTTTTTCGGATCTGCAGCGAACATGACATTCCAGAGGTCCAGAGGAGCTGATTTTTGAATCATGAGTGGCTAGACTCTTTCGTCCGATGGTGATGATGAAGCTAACCTGAGTCCTTGAGCAACTAGGGGAGTTCTTTGTATCTTAATTTCATCTTCTACTCTTTATATGAGCAGATTATAATTCTAGGTTGCTAGAGGTTATAATTTGTTCATATATCTGAGGATTATGATCGGTTGATGTAATCTGGATGATGATACTTGTGTTAGATTTGTACTCATGGATTGTGATTGGACTATAGCACTCTCTTGTTATTCAATTGCTTTCCTATATTCTCTTGAAATTAATTGTTTGCTAGGCTTCTAGGAATTAATTGGTGGTAGAGAGGATCTTTTATGAATCTATCATAAGCTAGGTACTTCAAGGTATTCCTAATTGATCAATTGAGTCTATGTTTAGATTAAATTGAGAAGTTAGGAATATTGATTAGTAAGGGTTTTTACTAGTCCTTGTGCTTAGTTAAGGGAAGAACTCAAAATTAAAATTGGACAAGGATGGTTAGTGGATTCATTCACCTAGGACATTCATCTCTTGAATTTACACCCACACACTCATTTTATATATTAAGAAAAATTCATAAACAAGTAGCTCTTTAGTTTAATTAGATAGATGAAACTCACATCCCATACTCTTAGGTTAATTTGTTATTTACACTAGATTACTTAGGAACTAAATATAGGCTCCACATAGAGATTGACCTAGGTTAGTTGCCCTATATTGCATTTAGCTTAGTTTTATTTGATAGCCCCATGATATGACTCTTCAAATTTGGCGCCGTTGCCGGGGAGCCTAGCTCTTAGGTAATTGGGTGTCATTTGCAAAATTTGACGGGGGTGTAGTTTGTGTAGGTTAGGAGTTCTTGTTTTCAATTTATTAAAAAAAAAAATTGTTTCCATTTGTCTAGCTGATCACTGACGCAAAAAAAAAAAAACGCATTGTATCATTCATTGGTGCAAAGAGGTTTGCTTGGTAGGTAGCTTATTTGCCGTAGTTGATGGCTGGAAGTTCAACCTGGCTTTTGTGAAATCTTTACTGTCATATTGGGCCCTCGTTTCTGTGATTTTGTGCTGTCATTGACTCTTGAAGTTACATTTTAGTTGCTGGCTGTTGGAACTCTGTTGTGGCTGAGAGTTGGGAGCTGAAAATTGAATTCTTGGTCAGTTTATGTGAACTTTTGTTGCTGAAATTGTGCAGTGATTGCTGTCCTTCTGTGCTAATTAAAAAAAAATTGAGAAATTGAATTAATTCTATGATAGTTGCTGTCATGTGTTATGCTAAATTGTGCAAGATTTTGTCCTTGTCATGAGTGTGATTAAAGCATTGAGTTTTTGGTTTTTGGGGGTTGGAATCCATTGCTGTCATAACCATTACTGTTAAGGAAGTTTGGGAATTGAAATTCTAAAGTTGTTGGTGAATTTTGTGATAAAAAAATTTCAAAATTGTGATATTCAAGTTGTCAAGAATTGGGAAATTTCATCTGCTACAAATTTGGCTGAATTCTTGCTGTAGCAACTTGCTAGCTTTGATCTTTGAAAGACATTAACATGTGACAACGAATCTACCTTGTTGGGTGATCAATTCTTCATTGAATTGTGCTGTTTCACAATGATTTCTTGCTCAAGCTTGGTTTAAATCTGTTTCTACTAGGTGCTGGTTTGTGCTTAGTGCTGGAATTGAAATTTTGACATAATTTTGTTCTACATTTCTGGGATCTTGCTGATGTACAGAGTTGGACTTCAAAGTTGATGTGGAATTTTGCTTGTGTAGTCATTGGAAATTGGAGATTAGTATAATTACTGACTGGCTGAACTGTTGTGTTTTTTTTTTGGAACTTAATTGCTGTCCATTGGTTTACCAAGTGGAATTTCATTGCTTCAGTTCAATTTGCTGTTAGTGTCTATTTTCTGAAGCTTTACTGAATTCTCTGAAGCTCAATCTGATTGTTCAACCTTGCTGAACTGATGTGCATTGATTTTAAAACCTGAATTCTGCCTGAATTGCTGAGTTAACTCTTGAACTCTGCATCAGATTTAGTTGTGAAAATGTAGCTGAGAATTTTGAGATCATTGAGTGTGTAGGTGGTTTTTAGTGTAAAGACCAATTTTGGAACTTGATTTTTCAACTTGTGCATAGCATGGAGCTTTCAAAATCTTTGAGCATGAAATTATGCATAACCTGGGCTGCAAAAGTTTTTAAACTCATTTTTTGAAGTGCTTGATACATTGCAAACGTGATTGCTGTATGTGGTTGTGAACCATATCGTGGATTAATTTTTGCACTTCATATTGTGTCTAATTGGGCCATTTTTGCTGAATCCAAGAAGTGATTTTGCTGTCACTGGATCTGAATTATTTTGAAACTTTGTGTTGAACTGCTGCACCTTAGTTACTGGTATGAATTTCATTTGTTGAGAAAAGATATATATTACTGAGTTGTTGCTTCATGGTTTTAATTGCTTTCATCTGAACTTTAAAGCTACTTTCATTTGTGTTTTCTACTGAGTTTCAAACCGTTAAAGAAGTGAGAAATTGGAATTGTTTGAGAGGAAGTTGCTGTCACAGGATATTCCTGTTAGTGCTGGAGAGCTTGCTGTCATTATTGCACCTGCTGTTGAACTAAATTCTTGGTGGAATCGGATCTTGATCACTACTGTTACTAGACTGAGATTATTTTTGGTGTGACTAGTGATTGTTTTTCATTGCTGTCATGATTTTTGAACTCTCATAATGAATTTTCTGTGAAAAATCTGTGTGGAAAGTTGTGACTGCCTCAGGCTTTTGTGATTCTCATTTCTGTGATTCTTGGGAATCTACTTGCATCTGGTTCAATGGAGAATTTATTGTTGATTTTACGTGGTCAATGCTATCATCATCTTGAATAGTGCAAGCCTGTGAGGTTTTGCATTTTCTCATTATTGCAGCTGCTGCACTAGTTATTTCTGAAGCTTTGCATGTCTGATTGCTATACTGAGTTGCATTATTCACAATTGATTAAAAGCAATTATTGGGAATCTGCTCAGCATTTGAGTGGGTGACAGAATTTTGGAGTGAAATTTTTGAACTCGATTTTGCTGACATTTTGTGTGTGAAAAGCTGGAATTTGCTATTGATAGTGGTGATTTCTTTGTTGACCTCATTGATTGCCCTCTCATTGATAATCATATTGTGCTAGATCAAAACATGGATGGACACATTGAACATCAAGATCATGAGGTTCCTAACAATGGCCATAATGAAGTACCTGATAATAATAATCATGTGCATGATGATGTAGGAAATAGGAGCATAAGAGATATAATTTCTTCCAATGTTGATTATAATCCTTATGGCTTCTATAATTTCAATGCTAATTTTGAATTGAAAGGACATTTGATAAGTGCTTTACCTAAATTTTATGGTAATGAAGGTGAAGATCCACATAGGCATTTGGAGACTCTCCATGTGGTTTGCTCATCCATGAAGCCTCCGGGTGCTGACTTGGACGAAGTCATGAGCCGTGCTTTCTTCTTTTCTGTGGAAGGAAAAGCTAAAGAGTGGCTTTATATGCTTCCTCGCCACTTTGCAACCTTGACTTGGGAGCAAATGAATAAAGTCTTCTTGGAGAAATTCTTTCCAGCTACAAGAACGGCTAAGATGAGGAAAGAAATTTATAGCGTTCAACAAGCAATGGGTGAGAACTTGTATGAATATTGGACTCGATTTTTGGCACTCCTTGTCAAATGCCCACACCATCAAATTTCTCAACCCCACTTGGTGGAATATTTTTATGATGGGTTGCTTGATCACAACAAAGACATCATTGATGCTGCAGCTGGTGGGTCTCTAATTGATTTAACCTCTCAAGAAGCTTGGGGTCTACTTGAAAAGATGGCTGCCAATAACCAACAATTTGGTACAAGAGAAAGAGCTCAAGCATGTGGAGTTGGAGCTTGGTCTAACGATGAGATTTTGAATAAGTTGGCCATTTTAAGTGATCAAATGGGTTGTATGCAAAAGACCATTCAAGCTCAACAAGTCCAAAATGTTGGTGCTTCATATCCTCCTCCTATGTCTCAAGCCTTGGTGCCTACTTCTTGTAAAACTTGTGGTAGCCCTATGCACACCACTTTGACTTGTCCTTCTCAAGCTAGAGAATGTGATGTGGCTGCTATGAATTATCAAAGGTCACCCCAATATAATCAAAACAATTTCAATGGAGGGTGGAAGGACAATTCCAATTCTAGATGGGGAGGCAATGATAATAGAGGCTATCAAGGGAAGGAGAGCTTCTATCGAGGTGCTGAACATTCTCAAAGACAATTTGGGAATCCCTCTATGACTTCTTATCAAGGTCCATCAACATCAAGAGATGTACCTTTTCAAGAACCTAACACTAATGAGGCCTTGATGAAGATGATGAGCAAGCTTTGTGACAAGATTGAACAAATGGAAGTGAAGCATGACAATCTCCAAACATTTGTTTCACAATTGGCTAATGCAAAGAGTGAGAATGATGCCAAGAAGGGAACCTTGCCTTCTAATGTTGTAGTGAATCCTAAGAGTTTACATGCAATCCAACTAAGGAGTGGCAAGCAAGTTGGACTTGATGATCCAAAAGAGGATGAAGAAGAAATTGTTTATGATGAAAGTATACAAGAGCAAGCTTCCACATTCCAAGTCATTCCTTCATCTGAGAGCCAAACGGAGAAAAGCATCTTGAATAAAACTTCCTCCACCAATTCTACAAGCCAAGAGAATGAGGGAGCTGCACAAGGAAGCCACCATGAGCATTATGGAACTATTGTCCACAAAGGTAAAGAGGTAAATTTGAAAGACCTTCCTTTTCCTCACGCTTATCTTCAAGGCATGAAAAAAGCTAGTGAAAAGCATGATAATGATTTGTATGATTTGTTTAGCAAGATTGAAGTCAATATACCTTTACTTGAACTTGTTAAACAACCTAAGTATGCTAAGATCTTAAGGGACCTATGCAAATACAAGAGAAGATTTAAGCCTAATGAGATGGTCCAACTTCCTTCTAATGTGAGTGCATTGTTCAAGCCCTAATTACCGGTTAAGTGTCAAGATCCGGGGAGTTTCACTATACCTTGCACAATTGGAAATTTCACAATTCCTAAGGGATTGCTTGACCTAGGTGCTGCAATAAATATGATGCCCAAATCTGTTTATGAGTCTATAGGAGTCACTACACTCAAGCCCACTAGTGTTATTTTGCAATTAGCGGATCAAACAATTAGATATCCACTTGGGGTTCTTGAGGATGTGTTAGTTAAAGTTAGTGACTTGCTCATTCCCTCAGATTTCTATGTTTTAGACATGTCTAAGGAGAGTATGAGTGAAGGTGCATTGATTTTGGGTAGGCCTTTCATGAGAATTGCTAACACTGAGATTAAAATGAAGGAAGGCTCTATAACTATGTCTGTTGGTGATCATTTTGTGCATTTTAATATGTATGAAACAATGAAACACCCACATGAAGACTATTCTTTGCTTGATGTGCATTTTATTGATGAATTGCATGTTAATGATCATATTGAGCATGGGTTAGTTTCTCGTGGGCATATGAATCATGTTGATGCACATGTGATAAATTCTACCCCTTCTATCCCCTATTCTTCTATTTCCCCCTCGTATGGTAGTGATGTCAAGTGTTCTGGTGCTAGTTCACTGGACTACACTTGTTCCACACCATCTGCTATTTTACCACATGATGCTATGTTTGTTGAGTCTTCCACTAACCCAAATACTTTTAAGAAAGGTGTTGTTTGTGATGATAATACAGGGTATAGTGGAGTTGCGAAGACTCATTCAAAGCAATCGTTGAACATTTTTAAAGCCTTGAGGCAAGTTTCCAAACCGATCAAGGTGGTGTGCCAAATCCATACTCATCCACCACCTAGCAAAGAGAAGCCTTTGAGGCCTAAGGATGGATTTGGAAGCTCTTCACTACTTCCACTCCATGCCTTGTCCATTGATCCAAGTCAACTAACTCATGCGAAGCTTCAAGCACAAAAGACCACTTTTGAAGTTGGTGACTATGTCATGACTTATGTGCCTCATTATTCTGCTCCACATGAAGAATTCAAGGAGACATGGATTGGTCCTTTAGAAGTGGTTGCCAAGTGTGATAAGAGGACTTATAAAGTGAAGGATGGCTATAGCGGACACTTCCATACTCGAGCCAACCGTCTCCGTTTGTACCACACTAGCTACAAGCCTTCATGATAAGGTTGCTTCCTTCCTTTACCTTGTTCTACTAATTTGGGCTGTTTATTGCATGATTTCATGATGTTGAACAAGTGTGGGGGAGGGATACTCTAGTAGGAAAAGGTAGCTTGTGTCTTGTGTGTTGTTTTTGTTTTTTCTTTGTGTGTTAATCTACTCTTTCTCACATTGATTCTTCGCTACATTATTGAGCACCATTGTCATATCATTACTCTCTATGTGCATTGAGGACAATGCAAGGATTAAGTGTGGGGGAGAGATGGATTGTGTTTTTTTTTGTTTTGTTTTAGGGACTCTAATATGCCATTATATTTTGTGCTAGCTGCTGCTTCATCCATTTTGAGCCTAATTCTTCAAAAATTTTGAGATGTTTAAGCATGATCAAGTATCCCAATTGCATGTGATTAGATATTGATGTTGAAATTTGTCTAAATGAAGTGAGTTTCCATATGTTCTAAATCTTAGAAATGATGCATTGTTTAATTTTGATGAGTTTGTTAGGAAACAAAAGCCTAGTTGGAAGGTATTTTGGGCCTATTCGTTTCATTTCATTGTGCGATTTGTCCACTTAGGCTATTGCTCTCTAGAACTTGTCCTATTTCTTGCTTAAGGCTACATTTTGCAATGGTATAGATAGAGATGACATTGGCATTCATTTCTAAACCTTTTAACCCAAACACAAACCATTCATCATTCACCTTAGTTCCCCCCTTTGAGCCTTTCACTTTCGTTTATATTTCATTATACAAATGTTATGTTTGCATCTTTTATCAAGTTCTTCCTAGCACTATTGAAAAAAAAATGCCATGTGAATAACCAAGAGAAAGAAAATAGAAGGAAAAAAAAGAAAAAAAAAGAAGAGAAAAAGTGTGAAAAAGAAAAAGAAAAAGTAAAAGAAAAAAAAAATATAGTCACGATGGTAAATATGTGAAATAAGTCAGTTCTATAGTGCTAAGTGATCTAGCAAATTATTTGGTGCAAACATAGTGTTTGTTATATTTTCCATCATTTGGCCTATTCAACATTACAACCCTATAAAGTCCTTTGGATTTATTTATGCCATTGTTGCAAGTAGTGGAGAGCCTAGAAATATCACAAGCCTATGGTAGAGTGTGGTCAAAGTGGATGCGAGTGAAAAATTACCTTACATAAGAGTAGAGTGCAAACACTTATCCTAGTAAGGGTTTCCAATTGAACTCATTTGGATTAAGCTTTGCATCTTTTCTAGTTCTTCTAACATGTGGCATGCTTGTGGAGTTTGGATAGATAGATACTTCATTGTTTATCAAATGTGATTCTTGAAGATTGATCATACTTGTTCATCTCTATTCTTGGTTCTTAGCTTGAAATGATTTTGCCCGGGAGTGCAAAAGCTAAGTGTGGGGGAATTTCTCGAACACACGTCACAGTCACCCTACGCAAATGCTGTGGAATTTGCTGATGGTGGTGGGTGGTAGCTTGTGTGTGAACGAGAGCATCTGCAACTACACGCAGCACTGGGGCATCCAAAGAGAGGATGGCAGGTTCTCCCTGTGCTGGAGGGGGAGAAGGGTCACCAAGTGGTTCCTCCACCGGGTTGTAACTTCCTTTGGTGCTGTGGAAGGCCGGGGATGAATGGGTTCTACGCTCGGTAGTTGCCATATGCGATTCAAACATCTTCTGCATTTCAGCTCGTATCTCAGGCATCAGCTCAAGACGTAGCTCTGGCAACAGCTCTTGTCAGAGCTTGTCGCGGAGGTTGGCCTCGAGCTCTTGTGAGACTTCCTAACGAATCTTGGCCACAAGCTCCCTACTGGGTTCAGCTTGTGACGAATAAGGATGTGAAGCTCGGCCAAAATACTTTGTGACACGAACTCCCACTGCCTCCCCTCGAACATGACCAGGGTGATCTGCCTTCCCAATCGCCGTTGACAAGATGTCCATCTGTCCACTTGGAGTGAACGAACCTTGGCTACTATGATCTTCCAGTTCATCCTGTAGCATAAAAGTTATCGTAAGCACTCCCAAAATGAAAAAATAAGTTTGTATTTATGCTCTAACTACTTACAATTCTTGCGGCAACCTCAGCAACAGTCGGATTTACGTACTTCCCACCCTTAAACCTCCCTGCTTTCCATTTTTTGTGACATGGTGGAGGTGGTGGGGGCTGGACCACAACGGTAGGATCTGATGTGGCTGCTTCCTTCAATCTCTCCAACTCTTCTGCCATCATCTTTCTCTCAAGCTTCCGATAACCACCACGAGACATGCAATGTTGATAGTTATTAGCTGCTTGCCTCTCTACATTTACTGCACTTAATGCCTTTGAAAGGAAAACAACGAACACCGAATCAATAATGTCAACTATATTCAAATAAAACACTATGATGACATAAATCTTACCAAAAAGTTTGGATCTTCTCGTGATGCCATAAACAACCTCCAGTCCTCTGGAGACAAAAACGGATACTCATGACATGGATCCTAACCCCTCATGTCCCCTCGAATGTAATCTCGTGTGAGCCTGTTCTTGAAATCTTTCCATTGTAGACGAACCTCCGTCTTCCACGAACCTCCGTCATCCACTCCTTGTACATCTCCACGGTGTCAGGGACATCATAGGTTTGCTGCAAGGTAAAAACATAAGTTAATTATATTTCAAGCTATTGGAATAAAGATATAATACAGATGTATTGAAACTTATATACCAAAAGTTGTTGCCAAATCAAGTCTTTGGTTTTTGGTGGAACCAACTTCCAATTATCATAAGTAATGCGAACTTTGCTTCGAGCCAAAAAACCTACGTAGCTAATGAAATGGTCTTCCTCCGGACCAATTGGTTTCATATTTTCGTCAAAGTCAATATGCAACCTCTCCTGTTGATGGTGATGACGTGCTACCAATGCAGGCATTTTTGTACTGCCTCTAACCCTTCGTCTCGCAACCGGTTCAGGTGTTGCATCACGTTCAGGCCTATTCATTTCATTGTCCCTATCACTTTGAGAGTCACCAGAATTGTCCATATTCCTGTAAGCACAAAAATCATTGTCAGATAGGTGAATAAATTGTAAGTAAATGAATAAACTGAGACGTAATAAAACAAACAGCACACATTACTATTTTCTAAGTTAAGCTCTTACTCTAGATTATTTCCCATATTCCTTTACCATGATCATTTCTCACAGCATATTCTTCATCATCTACCAATTCTACTTCACTTGTTGTAGGTGGATTAATTGTGAAAGGTGGTGTGTCGTCAAGGTTGAAGGTCGGATCACCATGCTTCTGTTTTTTACTCTGAAGTACAATGGACATTTTTTTATTTGCGGGATCTGTGACATAAAACACTTGTTTCGCCTGGCTTGCTAGAATGAAGGGATCATCCCTATAACCTACTCTTTCAAGATCAACTGAGACAAATCCAAATTGTTGATCTATTACCACAGCATTATTGATAACCCACTTACATTTGAATAAAGCAACTTTGAACTTGTTGTAAGTGATTTCCCATATTTCTTCTATCACTCCATAATAGGCCATGGATGCTAATATGGGGTTTTTGTCTTTCGAACTGGAAAAGTGCATGGCTTCAGCTTCTACCATCATCCACTATTTTGCATGGTACTCCTGTCATCTTGGTCTTTTGTGTAGAAAGAATACCCGTTTATATCATAACCGCTCAAAGTAATGATCTGAAACGAAGGCCCCAAGGCTAGCCATTCTATTGTCCCAGACACACCGGTCTCATGCAAAACGTTTTCCTCAAACCACTGAATGAATGTCTTGTTTTGCTCAATAGTAATCTGTATGTCATTCTTCCTCGGATTCATGTTCTTCAATCTCTTTATGTGTTCCTCTATGTACGGTTGAACTTCTACCATGTTATTCAGGATATAAAGGTGTGCTTGCAACACCTCTTCACGAGGCATAGTCTTCACTTTTAGTCCTCGTGTTCCGTTGCTCCTCCCCTCTTCATGCCGAGATTGTTCCTTCTTCCCTGATAGATAATCGCTGCAGAAGTCCATAGCCTCTTCAACAACATACCTTTCAACTATTGAGGCTTCTGGTTGATAGGGATTTTTAGAGTACCCTTTTAAGATCTTCATGTATCGCTCGAAAGGGTACATCCACCTCAGGTAAACTGGACCGCAGAGCCTTACCTCCCTTACCAAATGAACTATCAAATGGACCATTATATCAAAAAAAGAAGGAGGAAAGTGCATCTCTAATTGGGACAATATGATATAACCCTCAGCTTCCAGTTCATCCAGCTTTTCAGTGTCAATGACTTTGTTACAGATAGCATTAAAGAAAACACACAATCTTGTCACAGTGCTTCGAACTTCATCTTTCATAATCCCTCTAATAGCTACTGGTAATAGTTGTTGCATCAACACATGATAATCATGGGACTTCATCCCCACTAACTTCAAATCGTCCATTGACACACACCTTCTAACATTCGAAGAATATCCTTGTGGTACCTTAATTTCATGCAAACACCCACACAAACTTCTTTTCTCCGCTTTTGATAGTGTATGCGCTGCTGGCTCCATGTATGCCCTCCTACCATCATCTCTTAGCTGTGGATGTAACCGTTCTCTTATTCCCATATCAACAAGGTCTAGTCTCACATTAATCCCATCCTTGGTCTTCCCTGGAATGTGCAAAAGTGTACTGACAAGGCTATCACAAACGTTTTTCTCCACGTGCATTACATCAATACTGTGTCTCACGTCAAGACTACACCAATATGGAAGATCAAAGAAAATTGATCTCTTCTTCCATATGTTCTTCTCACCCGAAGTCTTATGATTCTTACCGAGTAAGACATTGATACGTTCAACCCGACTATAAACTTCCTCTCCGGTTAATGCCTTTGGAGCCATTCCATGCTTCGGCAAGCCGTTAAAACGATTTCTTAACCTACGATATGGGTGGAATCTAGGAAGGAACCTCCTGTGACTGAGGTAGACCGTTTTTCTTCCATGTTTAAGTTGGTGGAAGTGAGTGTCCGCTTCACAGATCGAACATGCTTTATGCCCCTTCACACTGTATCCTGAGAGGTTTCTGTACGCAGGAAAGTCATTTATGGTGGTGAACAGCATTGCACGTAGCTTGAAGGACTCATTCTTATACGCATCAAACACATCTACGCCTTCCTCCCACAACTTATTCAAGTCCTCAATCAAAGGCGCCAAGTAGACATCGATATCGTTTCCTGGTTATTTTGGTCCAGAAATCATCATAGAAAGCATCACAAACTTGCGTTTCATACAAAGCCAGGGAGGCAAGTTGTATATTACAAGGAGTACTGGCCACGCACTGTGTGTGCTATTAAGAGTTCTATACGGATTGATGCCATCTGTACACAGCCCAAGCCAAAGGTTTCTCGGCTCCCTGCCAAATTCAAGGAACATTTTATCTATTTTCTTCCACTGTGGAGAGTCAGCTGGGTGCCGAAGATATTTTCCGTTGGATATTCTGTCATCCGAATGCCATCTCAACTTCTTCGCCTTTTTTGCAGTGTCAAACAAACGCTTAAAGCGCGGTATTATTGGAAGATACCACAAAACTTTTACAGGTTGCCTTTTAGCCTTCCCATCGCCACAACCACCATCTTTCTTTACTTTGTATCGTGCGGTTTGACACTTAGGGCACTCACTCAGGACTTCATACTCCTTTCTGTACAGTACGCAGTCATTAGGGCAAGCGTGTATCTTTTTATACTCCATACCCATTGTAGATAGGATTTTCTTGGCCTCATACATACGATTTGGAAGTACATTATCGTCTGGAAACATATCACACAACAGTTCAAGCAGTAATGTGAAACTACTATCAGTCCACCCACAAGTTGCTTTTAAGTTAACCAAATGTAATGTTCCTGTGAGCCGTGTGTACTTACTCCCAGGGTACAATGGTGTCTCTGCATCACTCCGCAGGCTGTCATATTCATGCGACTGCGCAAACGATTCTACCTCACCATCGTGAATCATTCTCTCCATTGTATCTTCATCTATGACATCCACAGCTTCCTTCTTGTGTGACGGACAATCAGTTACTTCCTCACCATGCCATATCCACCTTGTGTATCGAAGATTTATTCCATCACAAAGTAGGTGATCCCTTATAAATTCAACATCTCGTTTTCTCTCATTTAAACAATTGACACAGGGACAAAAATACATCCCATTTTTTGCTGGAACGTTCCTCCTAGCAAATTCAATAAAGTTTTCAACCCCATTCTCATATTCTTCACTTGTTCTTAGAGCATTCATCCAACTATGATCCATTTTATTACCACCTATGCCATTTTCATTTACACTCAAGTTTAGAATAATTGAAAACACGGGGAATTTGCCTTTTACACGCATGTTTTTCAAAATTTTGGTAGCATTTCCCCTTAAAAGTAAGACATCCCAAAATCAAAATAACAAACTATCTCAGCTTAATTTAAACGAAACTAAACTTTAGCTTCTACCACCAAGTACTAAACGTCTAAATTATAGTTTAATATTTCAAAAACATATTCTATGCAATAATCCTGTTTAGATTTTATTGTTTAGATTCAATTTTTGAGGCAATGAAAATTAATTCACTAGAGATTATTTTCTTACTATTTAAAAACAACATCTACAACAACAATAAGAACAATAATTATAATAATAATAATTTATTTCTTAAGACGATCTACTACAGGTTACTGTGTGTTTGTTGGTGGAAATTTGATATCTTGGGGAAGTAAGAAGCAAGGAGTTGTGTCAAAGTAAAGTGCAGAAGCAGAATACAGAGCCATGTCACAATCAGTACAAGAAATTGTGTGGGTACTTCAGCTTTTGAAGGAAATTAGCATCGTTACAACATTACCTGTAAAATTATGGTGCGACAATAAAGCAGCACTTCATATTGCATCGAACTCTGTGTTTCATGAACAAACAAAACATATTGAGATTGACTGTCACTTTATTCGTGATAAGATCAAAGAAAATATTGTATCTACAGGGCACATACGATCCGACGATCAACTGGCAGACCTTCTGACAAAAGCCTTAAATGGGACACGGGTTCAATATCTTTGTAACAAGTTGGGCATGATAAATATATATGTTTTAACTTGAGGGGGAGTGTTAGAAGTCAGAGAAAACATATGTAGCAATAACGTCTGCCGACAGAGAAGAATGAGATGAGTCAGGGAAATCGTCCACCTAACATACGCGTTTTCATATTGAACTCATTGTATATAAATATGCATTTGTACATTACATAAATGAGAACCTTTGATTTCACTTCTATTCACATGACAATAGTTTTTATGGACATATATCATCCACCTTCAAGAACTATACGTCTTTAGTGCTGCTCAATCTTGAAGGAAACAATTTTTTTGGAAGTATTGCTAAATGGATGCCGCAAAATGTATCGATGGTGAAATTAATATCCAATCAATTTAGATGTGACATTCCAAAACAGCTATGTAGCGTTTCTAACTCGATTTTGTTAGATCTTGCAAATAACCGATTTCCAGGATCGATCCGTCATTGTCTATACAACTTAACATTAATGGCTATTCCTGGATTGAATAGCTTTTCTTTCCCATACAGAGGTCAGCCTCTAATGTTTGGTAGCAACACTCCACATACATACAGGAGCGGTGTGCACACAAAAGGCCAAGAACTAGGGTATGAAAAGAGCTTAGACCTTGTGTGTATTATTGACCTATCAGATAATGAACTATTTGGAGAAATTCCTACACAATTGTTTTATCTTGACAAGTTACAATTCTTGAACATATCTTATAATCATATGAGAGGAGAGATACCATAACATATTAGAGAGATGAAAGATCTAGAATCTCTTGATTTGCTCCCATAACAATCTTCAAGGGAATATTCCTCAAATTATGTCCAGCCTCTCTTTTCTAAGGGTTTTGAATCTATCATACAACAATTTCAGTGGACAAATCCCTCTAGAAACTCAGCTTCAGAGTTTTGATGCATGGAGTTAGATTGGGAATCCTGAGCTTTGTGGAGCTCCTCTTCAAAAGAAGAGCACGGTACAAGATAAACCAGACAATACAAAGCAGGTTGAAGGAAATAATGATGCTTCTTTTTTGAAGTCATTATATCTTGGTATGGGAGTTGGCTTTGCTGTTGGATTTTGGGTGGTTTGTGGTTCTCTGTTCTTGAACAGAGAATGGAGGAGGCACACTTATTTTCAATTCTTTGATGCTGTGGTAAATGGAATCTATGTCTTCATAGCCATAAAGCTTCAAAGAATCCATTGAATGGGAATATGCTACAGCTCCAGGTTGGTTATAAAGTAATCTCTAGCTATTTAAATTCAAAGATTTCTTTCATACTAAATTTTATTTTTCTCTGGAAGGAAGGATGGGGTACCAGCTTTCGAACCCAGGCCACTGTGCTCACAAGACTTGGTCCAACACTGAGCCACAGGGGCTGGGAAGCAAGTATGCTAAAGCTTATTTCTAAACACATTTTATATACTCATCAGTGTTGTAATTGTAGTGATTTCATTTTTCTCTTTGTTGCTTTCTGAATAAAATGCATAATGCAAGCTAAGGCTCCATATATAGTCCATATATTAATTCAACGGCTAATTTCAACCGATTAAATTCGATTAAATTATTAATCTTTTATTCTATAAACCTATTAAAATACCCAAATCTATCTTTAAATTTTAAAATATATTTAGCTTCGGTGCCTATATGCTCTTTGATTGATGGAAGTTTGGATAAAGATTTGGTACATGGAGGCACCTTTAATAAGTATTCAAATGTTTGGGTCTGTACAAGGTTGGTGATGTTTTTTAATCTGTGTGTCTGCCATAGTGCTTGTTGCCTGCTGTGGCTCTTTAGACGAATTTTCTTTGTCTAATTTGTCTAAAATGTGGTATCATGTTTTAGTTGATCTTGCGAGCGAGTGTCGTTTCCTAGTGAAAAATGAGTTTGATTAGTTCACATGATTTTATTTTGAGAAATAATGTCAAAATAAAATAATCTTTGGAGGCCACGTGTAATTTTCCTGTAATTTTACGGAAAGTTATATTCAATTTTATAAGAAAATAGATTAGATGTAAACTTAATATTTTCAGTCACACATCTAAGTTTTGTCAAAGTTTTCATATGCCTAACAACTATCAGAAAAAATCGTATACAATTCAAGCTTATGATGCACAGAAATTATTCGAAGATACCAGTAATATATTAATGTGTACATTAATTTCTGAGCTGAAATAAAACATAAAACTAATTCGTTTTTATTTCAAGAATTATATATATGATTCTGCCCGGTTTCTCCC
This sequence comes from Inga laurina, assembly GCA_963855925.1. NCBI lineage: Eukaryota > Viridiplantae > Streptophyta > Magnoliopsida > Fabales > Fabaceae > Inga > Inga laurina. The sequence goes on from OY979704.1 coordinate 23,113,501, forward strand.
TAATACCATGCGTCATTGATGTTAATTTTTTTTAGATTAAAAATCGAACCACAAAACATTTCTCATGTTAAGCAGAATTTTTTTTTTTATATTTTGAAAAATAATATACAAATTCTCCTAATAAATTCTGCACTAATTATGTAAATAATTTTGCAATAATAATTAGATATTAGCTCCACAAAGGGGAAAATGTGTAAGTAAGAAAAGGATTTAGTTTTGGAAGCATGGAATGATTTGTTAATTATTTTGGAAAGGATTTGTATATAGAAATTGAAGGATTAATTAGTTGAAAAGTTGTGAAGTTTCTAGGACCGAATGTTTTCCAAGTTTGGTTGTTGCAATTTCGTAGAAGCAGATGAGAAGAAAAGCTCCTCAGTGGGTTCCATTCATTAATGAGAAGAAGCAGACTACAATTGAATGTGATTTGGGGCAACGACTTTACAAGTACAATCACCCACGTTGGTATCTATTTCACAATCAAAGACGCGGGAAAGAAGGTCGGAAGACTTGCGGAAAAAGTTGGAAAACTTTTGTGAAAGTTAAAGTGCTTGAATTTGGTGATTTAGGACCCAGTTTACCTAAGCTTTTATCTACAAAATAGAGTATGTATATATAAGGAAAATGACAGCTAACAAATGTTGTTTCAGTTGGTAAAGAATTGGTTTATAGTCTATAAGATTGAGTTCAATCCCGTTGCCAATATGAAAGTCTTGCTAGTGTTGCTATTCTCATGCGGCTAGCGCTAGAGAGAGGTCACCTGTTTTGGAAGCAGATGCCGAAACTCTAATGACCGACAGCTAGCAAGAGCTCTTAACATTTCCCAATATTTCGAAATTCTAAATCAGTCCATTTAAACTGATTTGAGAATATTGAAATACAATATACTCATTTGTCTGGTGATGTTTTGCAATTTGTGTGTATGTAGTCATTTTGCTTACTGCTTGATTTGGTTGTGTAGGAAAAAAATTATTCAACTAATGAGGAGATTAGGCGTACCTGGACGAATCCATGTTCGGATCCGGGTCAAAGCTCCAATACTCCATACTTGTGCCCATACAATTATTAGACTACTAGAGCCTAATTGTGATTTGCACAGCAGATCACCAGAACCAGAAAGATGGTAGGAGAGAAGGGAATTGCCAGAAAACTCAATGGCGGGGCAAGTTGCAATTGAGGAGGCACACCCTATTTATAGTGGTTTATGGAGGCCACTAATTAGGAAACTTGTGCACTCCTTCTTGCCCTCCAAGACAAGGAATTAATTGTCTCTCAATTAATTCCCTAATTATGGTGATTTGTTCCTCTTTTAACAAATCCATAATTATTGCTAAATATTCCCAAATCTGCATCTTATGCTGATTTTATTCTTATTTGATTAGGCTACTTAATTCCTAATCAAATAGTCCGGCCCATCAAGGGCGGACTTGGACCCAAAGTCCAACAGGTTGTTTAGACGAATTGGTATGTCAGATTTTCTAAGATGTGGTTTCATGTTTTAGTCAAGCTCCCAAGTGGTGTTGTTTCATAGTGGAAAAAAATGAGTTTGAAAGGCAAATAATTTATTTTGATCTTAAATATAAGACTCAATCCACTTAGTCTCCCAAATTTATAATATTTTTCTCAAATTATCCCTATTAATTACATATAGTAAAGAGATTTCTATGAAGGAATAGTTGCAATACACATAATTAGAAAAGGGTATTCTAAGAAAACTAACACACGTTTGGTTATTGCTTTGGCATGATGATCAACTTTGGTGGATGCAATTCTGTAGAAAATGAAGCTTGACAAAATTGGCAACATCTATTTAATAGAAGGTACTCCTTAGTGGGTTCCATTAATAAGCAGAAGTGACAGAAATTCATAATATTAGTTGGGAAGATAAGAAGGGACGCTCCTCTGTGGGTTCCATTCATTAATGATCAGAATAATTAAGATTGAATCGGTGATTTGAGAGGAAGACCGAGACTTTTCAATCTTGCATAATGTGATCAATAGTGTTATTTGGGCGAAGTAACGCGGGGGAAAAATCATGTAATTCACCCTAGAAATAAATAGGCAAATATCGAACTTCACTAGGACATATAAACAATCTTGCTTAACAAATAGCCAAACATCAGCTTCGTCTCTAATCAAACAACCATTAGGATGGTGATTCGTTTGAGATCACAAATGTGCCTTATTGTGTGGGTGTTGCTATGTTCCATCAGATTGAACACAATCAGTTGCTGCCATGAGAGTGATCGAAGTTTATTGTTAATGTTCAAACATGGCGTTGTTGATTCTTCCAACCTCCTCTCTTCTTGGTCTTCTATCCAAGATTGCTGTCAATGGAATGGAGTTGGGTGTGATGGAAACGACAGAGTCTATTATCTTGATTTGTCATGCGGCAATGATTCAGAAACCTTGAGAGGTGAAATCAACTTATCTTCTTTACTTTCACTTCAATTTCTTCAACGGTTGAATTTGGACTCCAATGACTTTGAACGCATACGCATGCCGCCTATCAATAATGTTGCAAATCATACTCATTTGCTACCAAATTCTTCAAAGCTTTCGGAACTGAATTTATCAAACAATATTAATCTTCGCATTGATAATCTTCATTATTGGCTCTCTCGACTTCTCTCCCTGACGTATCTCAATCTCCATGGCATTCATCTTCCTAGTGAAACCAATTTGGGTCAATCGTTGGCTTTGCTTCCTCTGAAGACATTAGATTTGTATGGTTGCAATTTGACCATAAGCTCTACTCTGTTTCCCGAATATGCCAATGTTAGCTCACTTTCATATCTTAATCTTGGTCTAAATGATTTGAGATATGGATTACCTAATTGGTTGTTCAATCTTAGCAAAGACCTCACCGATCTTCATCTCAGTCAATGCAATTTGAGAGGTCAAATTCCAGACTTTTCTCGCTATCGAATTCTTGTGGCTTTTGATCTGTCTAACAACAAATTCAGAGGATCAATACCTCATTAGCTTGGCCAGCTTAGTACATTAACCGTACTTGATCTATCTAATAACTTGTTCAATGGCTCCATTCCATGTAATCTCGCAAATGCATCATCTTTAGCATCTTTAAATATTAGCTTCAATGACTTGAGTGGTACACTTCCACAATACCTTGACCAAAACTTCTCTGCTCTTTTGGATTTGTCTCACAACTAAATTAGCAGAGACATATAGAACTTGTTGCTACAAAAGCGAGAACATATTTTTGTCTTTTAATAAATTTAAAGGACAAGTTCCTTGAGTATTAGATAGGGTCCAAGCTTTGGATTTAGCTTACAACTCTTTTTCGGGACCTTTATCTCCTTTGTTGTGTTTCACTGGGACAAACGAGTCTATTTTGGAGTATTTGGAGCTATCAAATAATTATCTCACCCAAGGAATTCCTAATTGTTGGAACAATTGGACATCTTTATCTTACATATACTTAGGGAATAATCAGCTGGTTGGTCAAGTTCCATCACTAATGGGTTCGTTATTAAATCAACTAAAGGCACTAGATCTACATAATAATGACTTTTTTGGCAACATACCCAGGACTTTCCATAATTGCACATCTTTGGTGCTGATCAATTTAGCATGAAACAACTTCTCTGGATTGATACAAACATGGATGCCCCGAAGTGTAATAGTTGTGAAATTGAGATCCAACCAATTTATGGGTAATATTCCACAACAACTATGTAGTCTCTCTAATTTGACTGTATTGGACCTTACAAATAACAAATTTTCACGATCAATCCCCCATTGTCTACGCAACACACCAGCCAGTTTGCCTTTGGAATTTCTTGAAAATATTTTATCCCCGGGATTATATATGCCAGTATACGGTGGCATGGCAACTTCAGATCAATACATGAAAATTGATTTGCACACAAAGGGTCAACCATTAGAGTATGATAAGAATCTAAAGTTGGTGCGAAGTATTGATCTATCAGATAACAAGCTATCAAGCTATCAGGAGAAATTCCTATATAGTTGTTCAATCTCACTAAATTGCAATTCTTGAATTTGTCTCATGATTATTTGATAGGAAAGATACCAGAACAAATTGGAGAAATGAAAGATCTAGAATGTCTTGATTTTTCCCATAACAATCTTCATGGCAGTATTCCTCAGAGCATGTCTGGCCTATCTTTCCTAAGTGTTTTGAATCTTTCATACAATCATTTCAGTGGACAAATTCCATTGGGGACACAGCTTCAGAGTTTTGACGCAGAGAGTTACACTGGAAATCCTGAGCTTTGTGGGTCGCCTCTTCAAAAGAACTGCACTTTACCAGAAAAGCCGGACAATATAAAGCAAGTTGACGGAAATGACAATGAAGTTTTTTTGAAGTCAATGTATCTTGGTATGGGAGTTGGTTTTGCTGTGGGATTCTGGGTTGTTTGTGGTTCTTTGTTCCTGAACAGAGCATGGAGGCACGCTTATTTTCGATTGTTCGATAGTGTGGTTGATCGGATCTATGTTGCTATGGTCATAAAGCTTCGTAGATTCTGCTGAATGGGAATAGGAGACAGCACCTGCAGGTCAGTTACGAAGTGTTTTTTCCTTTATTTAAATTCAAAGTTTTCTTCTGTAATCATTTTTATTTCTTAGCTGATTCATTAGTTCTGTAATGCTTTCTTTTTTGCTTTTGTTGCTCAATAAATCAGATGCATGATAAAAGTTAATTTTAACTGCTTTCATCGAATTAAAATTTATTGATTTTCTGTTTAAAATTTAAAGACTGTGTCCACATACATTAAATTAAATTTATGCTACTCATACATCTTTTAAGATGTCTTTCATCCAAAAGAAGCATTCAGATATTTTATCCAAATTTTATATTTTTTATAGTTTGTTATCATTCAAAAAGGATGGAATAACTCATTCTTATTTAATATTACTTTTATTTTTCTAATTTTTTCAATAAAAGATTTAAAATTATATGTACTTTGTCTTTTATGTAGTGATTGAGTTAGCAGTAAACTGGTACAATATTCATGTATGTTTTTCTGGTGATAGGCAGTTGATTGAAAGACTTTCTAGCCTCGCATCTGTCCCCAAAAGTCAAAACTTCGCTGCCTATGCTCTTTGATTGATGGAAGTTAAGGTGAAGATCTAGTGTGGCAAAAGCATTTCTCTTTAAAGTGCTTTTGGGTGTGTTTTAAGTAAGCTGTTTGTATGTCACTGTGATTACTATAATGTGTGTTTGGATTTTGTGAGGTTTGCTTGATTTGGCTGTTCAATTATATGAATTTGGTGTATGTATCCAATTATTATTAGACGTGTTGTCGTCATATTTTAGTTAATCTCCCAATTGTCGTTTGTGAATCATATGGTTTGAAAGATTTTTATTTTGAGGTTTGTTATTTTGGTTATGATTTGTAGAATTTGATATATGAGTTTTCAGATAAACTAGGGTCTAAATTAACTTTATCCATACATCAACTGGAGATTTTATATTGCAGTTAAAAATATGTCGGTGTAATTTATATATCTGTCTCAATAACATCGTATTAGCTACCCCAACTTTGTCAAATATGTAAATAAAAAATTGATAATTGTAAAACAAATAAAATATATATTTCCTCCTGTCTTTAATATAAAGGCTAGTTGATGGTTAAATTTAGTTCTAAATATTAAAAGAAAATCATTCAAACATATTTAACTTTGAATAATGACATGACAATCTATTTCAATTTCTACAGTTGACAATCATAAACAAAAATAAAACTATAGAAAAGATAATTTATCGAATAAAACCAAGTACATACTAAAATAAATTGTTTAACAAAATTAGCTTAAAACAGTAGTTCTCAAATCTTTTTTTATTTTAATAGGACTTCATCAGAACAAAGTAACAAACGTGGACACACAGTCTAAAAGGGTAACTAACTAAGTGCAACTTGAGGCCAAGAAGACAAACATAGACACACAGTTCACAAGGGTAAGTAATTAATCAAGAGCAACACGAGGCCACGAACACAAGTATGGACATACAGTCTACAGGGGTAAGTAACCAATCAAGCACAATACTAGACCTACGAATAACAAGCGTAAGAACGAATCACATGAATATCAAGCATGAATATCGTGCTCATGAATGTCAAGAGAACTTGATTTTAACCATGACGTGCTAATGACTAATAGTATTGGTGTTAGTAACCAGGGTTCTATATTCAGTCCTCTCAAAAAACACATTCAATTTTGCTTGGCATCTATTTCAATTTAGCAAATCAGAAAGATCTTTTCCCAATAATGAAATCTCATAAATAATATTTCACCACATAAGATCCCAGAATGAACATTCACAAAACATCTTTAAATGTTTACTTTCAAATTCTATGTATATATGTTCATAAGGTTATAATGAAGAATACATAAACAATAAATACTTGCTCTATCCTTAAGGATTTCCTGACAGGTGACGACTATTATTAGACCATCATTGTACCTCATCATCCCATTAGAAGAATCCTAAGTTATTTTCTTCTAATCTTATTTTCTTTTTTTGAGTTCTCAAGTTGTAAGATATAGCTTACAGAGTTATTATGGCTAGAGGTACTACTGATAAAGTTTTCCGCTATGACTCTTAATTTTAGAATTCATATATTATGTATCTAGGGAATTATTTCTGTATTTATTCCAACAAGATATGAAAGAAATTAAGAAAGATGATTATGATATTTAAAAAAAAATGTCATGTTAATTAACTTTCTTAATCTAATAAAATTAGATAAATATACCTTATATTGTATTAAAAACCCAGGGGAGTATTAAAAAGGGGAAAGAAAGAACGTAACAGAGATACAGAGAGAGATACTACGACCATTATAACAAATCATTACTATATCAGTATAATAATGAAAATCCATCTGTATAGTAAATGAAATTTGACAAAAATGATAATATATCTCTCTTTGATCAATCCACCTTTTCACCCTAGTTTGTTAAGTGGGGATTGCGGTTCTTGAGTTCTTTCTGTTTTCCTCTTGCTTTCCTGTTGTAGTTTTTGTTTTTTTTTTATCCTTTTCTTCTCTATTAAGAAAAAAAAAAATCCATTGTAATTTGTGTCTTAAAAAACGTAGTTCTTACATAAACCATTTATACTTTTTGACGTGTTCAAATATTTGACAGAGTAATAAAAAAAAAGATAAAAAGATAAGAATGTTCTTTTTTTTTTGGGGGGTTCTAAGGAGAAATACTTTTCAATGAGGAAGACTTTTTCAGCAAGCATCGAGTCACTGTGTGTGTTCTTATCCCAAAAATTCGTGTGGTATTGGTTTGAGCATATATAGGTAATGGTAGCGATCGATTCATTTATTACACTTTCAAAATTAATTCTCATGACAATAAGAAGAATCAAATTTTGAAAAATATTTAGAACAGGTCATCTTTATGTTTTTTGGGAATATTTTTATAATTATGAAAATAAATAGAAAATTGTAATAAAAAATTGAAGGAAAAACCGAAAAACTCACGCAATATGTATATATGTGTATATATATATATATCGTTTTAATTTTAGCAAGGGGTATGAAAAATTAATATAGTTTCAACAAAACTAAAAAGAGTCAGGTCAAAAACAAACAAACAAACAAACAAAATTAAAAAGGAAAAAATTACCCCACTTGTGCTTATATAATCCTCAAGAAACTGGTTTGGTCTCTGCTAATTCGTCTCTTTATCAAACAACCATCACGATGATGCTTCGTTTGAGATCACAAATAAGTCTTATGCTGTGGGTGTTGCTATGTGCAGTGAAATTCAACACGATCATATGCTGCCATGAGAATGATCGAAGTTTACTATTAATGTTCAAACAAGGCGTTGTTGATCCTTTCAACCGCCTCTCTTCTTGGTCTTCTCTCCAAGATTGCTGTCTATGGGAAGGAGTTGAGTGTGGTTCCACCAACAACAGCAGAGTCGTAGATCTTTTTCTGTCAAGCCACAACGATTCAGAAACACTGAGAGGTGAAATCAACTTATCTGCTTTACTTGCACTTGAATTCCTTGAAGATTTGGATTTGGATTTCAATGACTTTGAACGCATAAGCATGCCATCGATCAATAACTCTGTTGCAACTCATACTCATTTGCTGCCAAATTCTTCTTCTAAGCTTTCCCTACTGCATTTATCTAATAATATTCATCTTCACATTGATAATCTTCACTGGCTCTCTCGACTTCCTTCCATTACAGTTCTCGATCTCAGTGGCATTCATCTTCCTGCTGAAACTAACTGGTTTCAATCATTGGCTTCCCTACCTCTGACATATTTATCTTTGCATGATTGTAATTTGACCAGCTCTACTCTATCTCTCCAATATGCCAATTTTAGCTCACTGTCATATCTAAATCTTGCTCTAAATGATTTTACATCTGGATTACCTAATTGGTTGTTCAATCTTAGCAAAGACCTCTCCGAGCTTGATCTCAGTCAATGCAATTTGAGAGGCCAAATTCCAGATTTTTCAGACTTCCGATATCTGTACTCGTTAAATCTATCTAACATCTTCAAAGATTCAATACCTGATTGGCTTGGTGTTAGCCTGGTGAAATGTATATCAAAATGGTACATTTACACTCAATTTATCACACTTTCTGATTTATTAATGGGTTTATGAGGATTGAAGTGTGAAGAAAATGTGCCAATGAGTGTTTGGTTAAAAGGAGAATAATTCTTTGATTAAATGTGAGTATTTTGCTATCATACATCACTCTTTGTTTTGTATAGACTTCATTGTGTTTATAGGGTCACACTTGAGACACTCAAAGAGCCAATGGAAGCACAAATAATTGATCAAGAAGTTGGGAAGATAGCAAAACACCATTGCAATGAGTGCGTCATTGGGAAAAGCTGAAAACAGATGCTTGGCTGCAGCCAAGAAATTGGCTGGCCGCAGCCAGAAGACCTCCAGAAAGTTTCTGGCTGCAGCCAGAAATTACTGGCTGCAGCCAAAACGCGAAAACAGCAGCTGTGCGTTTTGTTTCTAGGTCATTCAAAAGGCAAAAAGCTGAAACACAAAAGGGGGGTTCGACATTCAGCGGTTTTTGTGAGGCGGCTAGGAGCATTTCCAAGCAAAGGAGAGGGGTTTTCTCAAGAAAATCAAGTGGGATTGAAGATTGAAAGAGATTCTAACTCTGTTTCTCTTGGTTTTTCTGTACCCATTCCCTTTCTCCATTGTAATTCTGATATGGCTGGACTGAATGTTGATATTTGTGATTTGTTTTTGAACATGAGTAGCTAGGTTTTTCATTCTAGGATTGTTCTAAACCTTTGTATGGATTGAACTTAATTCCTTCTTTCTTTTGATACCCAATGGTATATATATGTTAATTCTCCTCTGTTTTTGCTGATATCCGTGACTGGCCAGCACAATGGATCATTTGTTCAATTAGATTAAGCTTGAGAGAGTTAGTTTAATTGTAGAACTTGGGGAGAGTTATGCTAGACTTGAAGTTTAAGAATTAAATGGATGGTTAGTTAATAACATAGAGATATAGTTATTAACCTAGCATTGTCAAAATTAAGGTGGTTATTTAAAGATTATTTTCCCTTAACTATAGCAAGAGATTGTGTATGTTAATGGATGATATAAATTTGGTTATGACTTGAGAGAGTTTAATCAATTGCTAGTAAACTTTAGACTGACATATATATATATATATATATATATATATATATATATATATATATATATATATATATATATATATATATATATATATATATATATATATATATATCCCATAAAAGTATCATTATAGAGGAAGGAAATTAAGTTTAGGAAATACAAAGGGAACAAACAATCATAGGCTTATTATAATTGATTGAAGCCACAAGAATCATAGTTTTGTTCAGTAAATTTTAGTCTTTATCAAAATATCTTTTGAAAGTTCTTTTTCCACACTCAACACTTTGTTTTGGCGCAACTTAATCAAACTCACTAAGACTATAGCTCAACTAATTTGTTACTCAAATCCTCGAGGGAACGATCTTACTTATCACTTTATTACTTAACGCGATCCGTGCACTTGCGGTAGCGAACACTTGGCCAGATCGGTCGTTTGGATGAACTTGATCTATCTAATAATTCATTAAATGGTTCTTTTCCTTCTAATCCCCTAAACTCATCATATATACGATATTTAGATATTAGCTTCAATGACTTGAGTGGTACACTCCCTGAAATCCTTGGCCACGATTGGTCTTACTACTCAACTGAGCTGGGATTGCAAACAGTTGTGCATATATATATGTCATTCAACAGATTCAAAGGAAGGCTTCCTCGAGTATCAGATGCGGTACTCTTTTTGGATCTCGCTAACAACTCGTTCTGAGGACCTTTATCTTCATTATTGTGTCACACTGAGACTAGCCCATATAGTTTGACGTATTTGGACCTATCAAATAATGATCTAACCCAAGAACTATCAGATTGTTGGAACAATTGGACATATTTGTCTCACATATTCTTAAGAAATAATCACTTCTCTGGTCAAGTTTCATCAGTGATGGGTTCATCATTACAATATCTAAAGGCGCTAGATCTACATAATAATGACTTTTCTAGTGAGATACCTTGGAATTTCCAAAATTGCACATATTTACTGCTGCTCAATTTAGCAGGAAACAACTTCTCTGGAGGTATACAAACATGGATCCCCCAAGGTGTAAAGGTTGTAAGCTTGAGATCCAATCAATTTACAGACAATATTCCAATACAGTTATGTAATCTCTCTAATTTAACTATATTGGATCTTGCCCATAACAAACTTTCATGATCAATCCCTCATTGTCTATCCAACATAACAAGTTTTTCTTCAGCACTTGATGGAAGTGACTTGGTCTTACCTTTACATTATCTAGCACAATATGACCTCCCGTTTTCACGTGCATTCATGAAAAGTGATTTGTACACAAAGGGTCAATAATTAGAGTATAAAAAAAAATATGAAGTTGGTGCGAAGCATTGATCTATCAGCTAACAAGCTATCGGGAGAAATTCCAGTGCAATTGTTCAAGTTCACCAAGTTACAGTTTTTGAACTTGTCTTATAATTATTTGATAGGAGAGATACCATAGTACATAGGAGAGATGAAAGATCTAGAATCTCTTGATTTTTCTCATAACCATCTTCATGGGAATATTCCTCAAAGCATGTCTAGTCTCTCTTTTTTAAGTGTTCTAAATCTCTCATACAACAATTTTAGTGGACAAATTCCAGTAGGGACTCAGCTTCAGAGCTTTGATGCATGGAGTTACACTGGGAATCTTGAGCTTTGTGGACCTCCTCTTCAAAAGAACTGCACACTTCAAGAAAAACCAGACAACAGAGAGCAGGTTGAAGGAAATGATGATGATGCTTTTTTGAAGTCGTTGTATCTTGGTATGGGAATTGGCTTTGCTATAGGATTCTGGTTTGTTTGTGGTCCTCTGTTCTTGAACAGAGCATGGAGGCACACTTACTTTGGATTCTTTGATGGTGTGGTTGATCGAATATATGTCATTGTGGCCATAAAGCTTCGAAGATTTCGCTGAATGCTCCAGGTCGGTTATATAGTTTTTTTTTTTTTAATCTATTCAAATTTAAAGTTATCTCTCACGATAACTTTTATTTCTACGCGAATTCAATAGTGTTGTAATGATTTCATTTTTCTTGTAGTTGCTTCCTAAATGAAATGCATAATCCCAGTTAAGGCCGTTCATGTATTAATACAAATACTGATTTCAACCATTTAAAATGAATTAAGTTTTTAATCTTTTTTGTGATCATGGAGTTCGAGTGATCGAACTCATATGATTCATGCTTGTTTTTCAAAGCAATAGGCAGCTGATTTCAACTTTTCAAGACTCGCGTGCATCTGATCAGAAGATTCGGTGCTTAAGCTCTTTGATTGATGGAGTTTGGATAAAGCTTTGGCACATGGTCGCAACTTTAATAAGTATTCAATTGTTTGGGGCAGTACAAGTTTGGTGATGTTTTGTAATCTGTGTGTTTGTCACTGTGCTTACGGCTTGATTCGGCTGTGCAGATGAATTTTGTTCGTCTGATTTTTATTAAGATGTGGTTTTCATGTTTTAGACAACCTCCCAAGTGTTGTTTCTTAGTGAAAAATATGAGTTTGATTTGAAGTATGAAGTTCTTATTATGATGTTAACTATTTGTAGAATGGGACGTATGATGCATATTTTAAAAAGTTAATTGCTAGTTCTAAATTCACATGGATTAGGCATCAAGAATATTATACAAAGTTTTGTTTTGTTATAAAAAGTTTAGGTGAGTTGGATCTTAAGGGTTCATCAGAGTTAGACCAAGTCTTTGGGCTCAAAGAACACTTACAAAGGTACTTACAGATTGCCCACCAACATGATCTTCATATCAGTAGGATTTAAACCTACAACTTTATAGTTTGAGCCAACTCATTTACTAATTGAACCATCATTTATTAGTAATGTTACCGGTGCAGATGATCAATTAAAGAGTGCAAGTGTGCACTGTCATAATCAAGTAATACAGAAGTGAGTAGAGCATCGTTCCCACGAGGATTGATCACTAAGTACTAAAATAGGTAATTTTAATTCTATTTAGCCGATCGATTACTTGATGATTGAGAGTACAAAATAAAAGAAAAAAAATTAAATATGAATGCAAATAATATGAAAGCAAATATGAGAAAAATCCCTAAGGGTCATATTTCACTTAACAAATTCCAGATTAAATCACTTATCTATTCTAGCCCAATTATTCCACATGATTGATAGTCAAGTTTTCCTAATTTAATTACTAGCCTCTTCCAAAATCAAGCAATTCTATAATTAATTGCTAATCCAATATATTCCTATATGAATTTAAATAATTAATTATGCATTAAGATTTATGGAACTCAGTAAGACTACACAACTCATATGAATATATTCTTATTTCATATGCAAGTCATGGTTTTAATTATAGGATCTAAACATATGTATCTCCTTCCGGTTTCAACATGCATATTGAAATCATTTAAAAGGTGGCCAATCAATCAAAAGCATTAAGAACAATAATTAAAACTCAATCATGAAGGAGAAATTAAAGCTAGATTTAATAAGTAAAGATTCAATCCGTCATTAGTATTTTAAGTCATCACCCTAGGAAAATATAAATTTAGCTTATGATGAAATTAAAAATAAAACCAAAATAAATTGAAAACTTCATAAATATTGCATAAAGCTTAAATGAAAATCTCAAAAATACTGCATAACACTTGAATATTAAATTCTGAAATATAAATAAACAATCAAAAGATACATGAAAAATGGAGAAATCTAGCCGTCCATTTATGAGGTAAAACCTTCCATGTAGACGGCATGCAAAAAGCAATAAAATACTAAGTCTTTCATGTAGGAGGCATGCAAAAAGTAATACAATGCATGAAATTAAATATAGAAAATAACACAATTTATTTAAAACTGTCAGAGAAGGATCTCTAACTGTCAGAGAAATATCTCCATGCCTTCCGTACTTTTTTTCTCCTTTTCTTTTTGTGAAGAGGCACATCTATATATTGGCAGGCGATGTCACGAGTGCCAAAATCCGTTGCCTTTTTTTCCACAGGTGCTACCGTGCTTCTTTTCACACATGAACAATGACTTCTCAGCAGACTCACGCGTTTTTCCACGACTGCTACAGTGTTTTGTCGCTTGCTACAGTCCTTCCATCTGCTACAGTGTTTCGTCATGAATAGTAAAAAGCGTGTTTGCTGCAGTGCTTCCATTGCTGCAGTAACTTCCGTCCGCTACAATAGTCACTTCCGTCCTGAATAGTGATTTCCGTCGTGAATAGTGACCGACGCTACAATATTGACATTTTTTCATAATTTTGTTTATTTATTTATTTTTTAAATACTATTTATTTTACACCCAAATACATTATATTAAGCTCAAATATCGTCTATAAAATCATCATATAAGAAATTTTAAATATGTAAATATTTTACATATCATGTAATATTGTATAAAGTTGGCATGTGATGAATTTGGGGACCCAACTTGAGAAGTTGTAAAGGCTAGGCAAGAGAAAATGATCATCTTGCCCTTGATAGTAGATTTCATTTTAATTAGACCAAGGCATTCTGGCAGAGAGATATTTTGAGTGTTAAGATAAACTAGTCCTACACTGACTTTCCATATACATCAAGAACTACATTTTTATATTGTAGTAAAAATATACCCTTATAGTATGTTGATAACACTCTAACATAAATGACTAAAATAGGAGTAAACACATCATCTGTGTTTTGAGAACATCCTCGGCTTTTTTGCATCAAAATCACAGCAGCCAAAGTGAAATACTAGGGACATTGAATGAGTATGCATATTTAACGTGAAAAACTACAGTAACAGAAGATTACTTACAAAACCTGAAAGAGACTTGATAAGAATTGATTCAAGCATAGACAAATTATACCTTCATTTTCCTTCCACCAATTCTTTCTCTTCCAAAACGATCCTCAATTAAGCACACTCTGTTCTAGCTCCCTCAGCTGCACACTTTGTAGATCAAAAGCCACCACGAAGGGTGGTAGTGAAGTGTGGGTGTTGGTGTTTAAACGAAGAGTTTTGAAAGCGTTAACGTAGTTACAAGTGTCAGTTTTAGGCATTTAAGAAAGCAATGAGCTTCTGCTCTCCAAACCTTCCATTGTATCAGTCGAGAACAGAGGAAGCATTGGCTAAAAAACGGCGACTAAATATGCCGAAGATGCTATCAAGTCTCGTCACGAAACATTTCTCATGTTAAGCACAATTGTTTATATTTTGAAAAACTATACAAGTTCTCTTAAATTTTTCAATAATTATTAGATGTTAGATCCACAAACTGTTATATTTGGCATGTGTAAATTAACCAATTCAAGTTAATTAGCGTGAGTTGTAGGGGATATTGTCACTTATATGGTTGTAATTTGAATCCTAACCCTTGTGTAAATAACAATTTATTATCAAAGGCAAAATGACACCAAGTCCCAATTAAAAAATAATAATATTAAAAAAATCTTGTAACTTATAGTATGACTCTTTCACTTATTAATATCTACTATTTCATTTATCATTAATTAATTATGCAATTTTGCTGATATTATTTTTTCCATTTGAGACTGGTCAAACCTACGACCTAGACCAGTAGGCGGAGGGGAACATAGTGCTACTCGGCCATCAAGCCATTGGCACTACCGAATTAAGAAGTGCTATATAAATATATATATATATATATATATATATATATATATATATATATATATATATATATATATAAATATTAATCATGCTACATATTTATTTTTATTGCCTTTAACAAATTGTAACCCACCTTTTAATCTACATGATTCAATCATTTGGATCTTATAAAAAGTAAATGAAGGAGTATATTTGATTCAGATTCTTGTATACTCCTATATTAATCATTGTGAAATTATTTCATTAGTTAATTTGAATGACTTGTGTTCTTTTTTTATCTTTACCGGGACGAATTAACAAAATTAAACCAAAATACAAAACTCTTAGTTACAAGCACAACATGTGGGAAAAAAGCAATTAAACAGAGCAGCAAAACACATGAGCGTCTGAAACGGAGATCAAATCCGCCAGCATCAACCATAATACCAGAACTAGGACACAAAGCGAAGAAAGATTATTGGCTGGATACAATACATGAAAAATGAGTATTCAGTCCAGCTAGGCTCTAAATATAGTACCTCCTATGCCTAACATAAGAGCTACTTAATTAACTAATTTGGGAAACTTAAAGAAACTAATTAAGTTAGTTATTTGTAATAAATATAAATTGATTTTCTTAAAGTACCCATTTTAATCATGACTACTTTTAGATGGAAACCCTTAAAAATGTGCCATCAACATGGATACTTTTGAGAAAGAAGTATAAATTTGGGAGAGAAAGTTGATTTAGCTCTTATATTTAGAATGAAATCCATCCTTCCAACTAGCTTTTATATTAAAGACCGGAGGTAATATTATGTTTTACAAATAACAGAATGAGCAAAATTCATGCTTGTTTTTCAAAGCAATAGGTAGCTGATTCCAAATTTTCAAGACTCGCATGCGTTGATTGATGGAAGTTTGGATGATGCTTTGGTACATGGTTGCAGCATGAATATGTATGCATATGTTTGGGACTGTTCAAGTGTGGTATGCTTTGTAATTTGTGTGTATGTGATTGTGCTTACTGCTTGTTTTGGGTGTTTAGACGAATATGCTATGTCGGATTTTCTAACTTGTAGTTTCGTGTCTTTGTCGATCAATCTCTCAAGCGTTGTTTGTTTTTTCAGTACATCAGGTGTTGTTTATTAGTGAATAATATGAGCTTGAAGGATAGTATTTTTCATTTGAAGTATGCTATTCTTATTATTATGTTCATGATTAGTAGAATATGACATACCTGAGTTTTAAAGTTACAGTTAATTGCTACTCCCTCCGATCCTAATTATAAGACAAAGTTGACTTTTTTGGAGAAATTAAGGAAGCCAATTAAATCACTTTAGAGTATTTATATTTTTAGTATATTTAGATTATATATCAGTTTATTAGTCAAATTAATTAGTTTGAAGAAAAAAATATAAATATAAATATTCTAAAGTGATTTAATTGGCTTCCTTAATTTCTCCAAAAAAGCCAACTTTATCTTATAATTAGGACCGGAGGTAGTAATTATAAATTAACTTTGATTATGTATCAAGAATATTGTACAAAGTTGGCATGTGATGAAGTCCCTAAACCCATTGGGCTGGGGACACAACTTAAGACATTGGAAAAACCCTGGCAAGGGAAAATGACTATCTGGTCCTTGTGGCTAGATTATGAGGCCAGGTTCTGATAATTATACTAGCCAAATGAAACAGAGCAATTAACGGGAAAAAATCTACAAATTTCTTGGTTACAATTACATCACATAGTAATTAAGCAAATAAACATAGCAGCAAAACACATGAACATCTGAGATGGAGATCAAACCCACCAACATCAACAATAATACCAGAAACAGGATGCAAAGTGAAAAATCATTGGCTAGAGACTATACATGAAACATGAATATTCAGCTCAGTTAGGCTCAATATATGTTTTTTTAATAACCTTGTGGGCCACCATGTGTTTGACGTTTTTTTGGATCCTATTATTAGATATTCGAGTAACTAACTAATCTGGATCGAGTCTTTGGAACTATGATGCCTATATAGGGTCCTTTTTAATAAGGTGGGATTTTAACTCAGTTCACCCACTTTATAAAGTAAATAGCCCACTACTAGACCAAGTATCTTTAGGTCTGCTTATATGTTTTACAAAATAGAGAATGAGCAAATTTTGTCTGTTTAGACTGCCCTCATAGAAGATCACTTCAAAACCTCAAGAAACTCACCCAAATACTCTTATACTTTGCCATAATTCACGGCCTAAAACCTAAAACCTAAAACCAGTAAACATTAGTTATGAGTTAGAACCAATTAAGAACCTATTACGCCTCAATATTAAAATTTCAGGTGTAACAAAGAAAAAAACGAAGAGTCATGTAAGTGTTGAAATGTGCGGATTTGTATGGTTTGTAGGCATATTGAACATTAATTTTGATGTTGAAGATGTCAAAAGTTGAAGCTTGCAACAGTCAATCACTATAAAGCGCCACGCTAAGAGAGGATCTAACAATATTCTGTTTGGACCATTTGAGATGCTCTGTTCCCTTTTAGTTACTTTTTGAAACAACAGAGTCATGCCCGAGGTTGCCTATTTAAATAATCTTAGTTACTAAATATAATCAAGTTAAATATTAAATAATAAACTCAAATCGGATGCAGAGTAACACGTTTATGTTTCTAATGTCGACTTTACATCAGCTTATTTTAAGTAATGAACTCTAATTATTAATGCTTTTTATATTCCGAACACTATGCTTTGGTGATTGCTGTTGCTACCCATAAGGCCTTACGCATTCAACTAAACTACACTTGGAATGAATTGCATAAATTAATTAGTAGGAAAGAAATTACTTTTCTTAAAGAAAAACTAAGGTAAATTTTATTCTTAAAATGAATTTCCTTACATTTATTTCGGTATTTTTTTTTTTGTTATGAATATTCGAGACTCATGCTCTATTGTATATATTATAGGGGTGAAATCATTGAAACTATGGTATCTGTCAACACCCGTTTCCATTTTGATATACGCAGGGCAATGATGAACAAGTTTCATAGGTAAACAGAAAAGTACAGTTATATTGATAATAAGTATTTGTTTACAGACAGACATTAATAGAGCAAAATTCACTAATAATTACAAATATGTACAGAATATCCCCAAAATATTCCAAGTACAGATTAAATATAACTACCGGCTGTGTCTTGAGAAACATGCCTGTCAGTTTTCCGTAACTGTATCCTTGCCTTTTGAACCGCTAGCACCCGCTGAGACATTTTGATTTATAAAAAGGGGTGAGATTCCGAGGAATCTTAGTAGAAATATATTATCGTTCATATAACATGCGATAAGTAAATATGATATGCACCATGAATGCATAAATTAATAAACAAAATAACATATCGTCATGTATATATGAGTAGGGCTCCAGTCCTACTACTCAAACACCAGTTGGATTCTCATCCAATCCCTCAGGTGTAAGTGCACTTTCGGCACTAACTGCCCTCTCTATGCATATCATGTTAATTAATAAAAGCACAAACCATGGCAACCACACATTCATATAGACTAAGGCATGAAGTATAAAGGATAATGTCCTTACCTTAACTCTTTTTAACCTCGAGATGCTCGTCTCGTGGAACTTATCAACTCTAGGCTCCTAATTCAGTCCTAAAATACCACATATACAAGAAATAGGTTATAACCTATCCATGTATCATGTTAGACACTTCCATAGTGTTTATAACCTATCAATGTATCATGTTAGACACTTCTATAGTGTTTATTATGGTTATATTAGCCTATGGTAAAACTTTATCAAAATGCCTCTGGGACCCTGGCCCGGCCCGGCCCCACCGTACCCTGTCCAGCTGTACTTGTCCCAAACTTTTGACATGGGCCATTATGATATATTTTCATCTAAGGAATCTATTTCCAGACTTGAAATTATCAAATTCATTGTCAAATTATGAAAATACCCTTGACAGCCCCTATTTTAGGGTTTCAGAAGCGTTTTCGTAAGTATGCTTTTTCGGCCTTTTCCGAAAAAGTGCCTAACTGTAACTCCACCTAATTTTTCTTCTTGAATCCAATGGAACCACATTGAAAATCCAACCCTAAGGCCCTCTAACATCCTTGGCCGAAATTATGGTATTTTCCGGGAAAAATCAGGGTTTTGCAATTTCGGCTTCGTAAACGCGTTCCGTTCTACTTCTAACCACTTTATTAACCATCTAATTGAGTTATAAATACCATTCGAACTAAAATTGGGCAGCATAACCCTTAGGCACATACATTTCCAAAATTTAAAATCAATGGCAATCCGGCGAAATTTCACTGATTAAATTGCCCATAGCAGTCAGTATAGTTAATATACAAAGGTTTGGAAGTTACATCAAGCTACCACTAGCTTTTCCCCAATATGGCTGAAACCCTAACCTTTATACTACAGATTTTTAAGCCTCCAAACCTTAAAGAACAAAGAAGAGTAGCTTAGGGTCAGAGTTTTATGTGTTAGGAGCTAAATCGTCGGAGAAATCGGCTTACATTGCGAGATTTCTTCCGTTTCTCTCTCTAAAATCTCTCAAGTTTCTCTCTCTTATTTCAGATATGTTTTGCACGAAATGGGCTGAAGAAAGGAGGAAAATGATGATATTTATAATATATTTTAACTTATTTTATTCATTTGTTTCATTTTCCAAAATTCCAAAAATGAACTTATGTACATAAATCCTTATGTACATGTAACCATGTTCATTAAGCCCAACCAATATTTCCTTCTTTATGCTACATGTAGGAGACTCCTAGGGGTTCTATCCTTTGGTCTCAATTGACTCTACAACTTGTTCCGGTTACGTATACACGTAAAGTCTCAATTTTGGTCAATTGTATTTTTGCTCAAATCTTCCATAAATTCATATTAAATTGACCAAAATATTCCAAATATATATTTTTCCTTTATTTTTCTTAATTAATTGAAATTAACTTCAATTAATTGAAAAATAATTAATTTTGTATTAAATTGGTAAAATTACTATTTTGTCATTACCTTTTTATTCCAATTTCTTTTTTATTTTTCGTTGGCCATTTTCCATATATTTTTGGACCAAATATTTTCTCTAATATTTATTCATTTTTGGACCTTAATATTGGGTTTTTTCAATTACCCAAATTAATTCCATAATTATTTTACCCATTTTCTCATGCAAAATGAACATTTATAAAATTCATAATTCCAAATTCATGAATATTCACCATTTTATTGAATTTCTCAAATAATTATAATATATTTGGTGAATATAAAATTTGGGGTGTTACAGTATCACTGTGTGTTGTTGATTTAATTAATTCAAACTGCTAAATTTTAGTTTGGACAGTTTAAAATTAAAATAAAATTAAAAATTATTTTATAAGAAATTAAATTTGGATTGTTTAAATTTCAATCTAATAATTAATAGTGAGGAATTAGGAGAAAAGGGAAGTGAAGAGAATCCAAGTTCCTTTATTGAATGGATGATGATTATTTAAACTTTGATCAGTTTCTTTTTCCATAGGATATTCTTTATGTGTGAAGTGTGATAAAATTATTTATTCACATGGGAAAATTTATTTTTATACAAAATTCTCAGTAATATACTTGTTAAATAGATTATCTCTCTTCTTTATCAATTCGTACTTTCACAATTTACCTTTATTCTTAGGGAAACGATTTGTACCAATAGTTCAATACAAAGCTAGTCTAGCAGTGTAAAACCTACTAAATTTTTTTGGGTTTTGACTTCGAGTGTCATAGGAGATACATGTGCTACGAGATGCAATCATGAATCTCGAAACTATAATTGATTCAAAATCTTAAAATTGTGAGTTCAAACTGTGGTACCGATGTGAGGATTTTATTGCCTTATTGGTGGGTAATATGTAAGTACCTCTGTTAGCGCTCTTTGAGCTTAAAGGCCACATGCCCTAACGCTAATGTAACTCCACCTAAACTTTAATGTAAATAAATAAAAAAAAAAGAAATAGAATTTCAAATTATATTTGTGTTGAGCCACCAATCATTGGACACCAATCTTTTAGTATGTCGACTAATTGATGAGAAATACTTATATATTTCAGGAGCGACACCTCATATGTACTCTGACTAATTAAAATACAACAAATCATCTCATTTTAATCCCACATGGCTGATGAGATATCTGAAGAAATTCAAATTTTATGATTTTAAAAAACATGAAATTAATAATTTAGAAAAAACAAAAAACGAAATTCCCTTCCTTGAGTTGTTATTTTTCAAAATCATAAAATTTGAATTTTTCTAGATGATTCATTAGCCATGTAAGATTAAAATAAGATGAGTTACTATATTTTAATTAGTCAGAGTATAGATGAAGTGACGATCCTGAAGGATATAAGTATTCCTCCATTGATTCATTAATATGTGAGCAAGAGTCTTTTAGTCGGGTGAAATATTTTAAATTATTTTTTAACAAAATGAAATTGGTTCCATATTTCACTTTGCATTTAATCCTTACAAAAAATACTTTACAAAGTCGTTATTACTATCAAATTAGTCAATCTATTGACTAATCTAATCTAACTATATTAAATATCTGGCAAAAAATACGAACTATACTTAATAACTTTTTGTTTGAAACAACATACAAGACTGCATTCTTATTTTCTGGATGATGCCCCTTCATCACACTTAAGCTCTTGCATTAATTAGTTTTTGGACTTAGACCTCCTCTTCTTCTATACGCACACACTTAGCTTGCAAAGCGAAGCCTCAACACTTTGTGAAAACTATATACTCCTTCCATCCTATTTATAAGCTTCAATTTTTTTGAATGGGTTTAGTCTTTTTTTATAAACTTCATTTTGGAAATATTTGAATATTTATGGCGTTTTTTATTTTTACCAATGGTTAATTATATTTCCCTCTCATCTTTTTTCTTTTTTATTAACTTTGTCCCATATGTTTTCCTATTCATTGTCTCTCCTACTCACATTCTCCATGTATAAATAAGGGCGATTTGGGAAAATAAATAGCATTTTTTTACATATTTATTACTTTTAACTAATTTTTTGAATTATGTGGTTTAGTTATTTGAATATTATAAATATGACTGGAGGGAGTAATAAGTAAAAATAAAAAAAAAGTTGGATTTTGAATTATGTTTGTGTAGAACTACCAAATATTGAGTAAACATTACAGTCTCTTGTGGAATTTATGGTTGGAAAGTGTGATCGGATGGTGATGATGAAGTTTCTTAGAAAAGAACTGAGACTAGAAAAAAGTATTGTCCGCAATAATTATGTAGAAAATGAAGTTTGACAAAACTGGCAACATCTCTTTCATAGAAGGATTGAAATTCAGAATAGTAGTTGGGAAGATAAGAAAGGAAGCTCCTTTGTGGGTTCCATTCATTAATGATCAGAAATAAGATTGAATCTGTGATTGGAGATGAAGACGAACTGACGAAGTTTTTGCAATCTTGCATATAACGTGATAGATTGTTATTTGGGGTATAAGACATGGAAAATGGTTGGAAGACTTCTATATTAAAAAAAAAACAGAGAAGAAAATTACATAGATTTTTTCATTTTTCTTCTATATGTGAGAATTGACATAGATTTTTTCTTTTTTCTTCTATATGTGAGAATTGATAGTTTAGAGTTAGGTATGATCACAACACCAATAGATTTTTAGCTCTTGTTCTGTCACACTACAATACTATTTTAAAACTAATGAGAGAGATAACCTCACTTTTGAGTGACGGCCCCACATCCTTCATACACTTAACCATAGGTTAAGACTCTTATATAAACTTTTAGGATCATCTAGTATAATATAGTGATTAACACTATTCATCATAACTAATTCAACCTTCTACCACTTTCTGTGTCAGATTTTAGTTAATTAAGAACACATAAAATCTTGGGACAATTACATTCAAATCACACATAAGAGAAAAAATAAAGATATGGCCTCCTAAAGTTGTTAATGGACGCTCCTCGACTTGTTATTAACAACTTCAGGGACGATTTCTTTATTTTTTCTCTTATGTGGAACTTGAATGTAATTGTCCCTAAAATCTTCCAAAAGTTACATTAGAGGCATCTATACATCCCTTTCTAAACCAATAAGGAATTACAATAAGGAATTTTTTAGATCCTATTTCAACCGTCTACATTTAATTATTTATGTTTATCAGAATAATTTTATAAATTATTAAATCTAAACCATTCATTTTCTTATCTTAGGAAAGAGATCAAATATTGAGGAGAAAATGAGAAAGATGAAAATGAGAGGATCTGCTTTAGTTTTACTCGATCATAATATCATCATAATTAATTGGAAATCCAGCAGCAGTGAATGGCGTTTGACAAAATTGACAACTCTTTCAAAGAAATTGAGAAGCGAAGATCAGAAGGGACGCTCCTCTGTGGGTTCCATTCATTAATGAGCAGAACTAAGTCTGCATCTGTGATTTGAGAGGATGACGAAGACTTAACAAGTCATGACTGGCTAATCATATTTATCTAGAGCAATTTTGTGAGTATATATTTTATAAAAGTAACTCAGCCTATATTTATAGCTAGTCAAAAGTCCAGGTAGAGGAAGAGGGTTGTGTTAGGCTATTGTCAGTGAAGATAAAACTCTAATCTTGATGAACATTGATAGTGATATTAATCATGGAATTCAAATTTGGAAGTTTAAATGGAAAAACACTATGAGAGTTATTTGTGATAGGAAATTATCTAATAAAGTAAAAGAGAAATACACTGCTATCAGACCAACAATAATATTGTATGGTAATGAATGTTGGGCTTTAAATAGACTATATGAGCATAGAGTAGGGTAGCTGAGATGAGGATACTGAGATGAATATATGGTTATACAGGAAAAAATGAGATCAAAATGAACATATATGTGAAAGAGTCAGAGTGGCATCTATTGAAGAGAAAATAGTAGAAAATTGTTTGGACTGTTCAAAGAAGGCCATTGGATGCACCAATAAAAATGGTTGATCAAATAGTATGGAGTTCTCTAAAAGATATGAAGAAAGATCGAAGAGAGCAGGACCTCTTAAACAACAATTTATCATAACTCTTTCCCAAAGACTTTCATTTCCATTTACATATATTCAATATTGGAAGTATATCCTGTAAAATTTTTTTTTCTCATTTTCTTCTCAAAATCCTATCTCAACCCCTTATATTAAAAAATGGATGATTGATTCAGATTTAATTATTTATATAAATATTATTATAATATTTTATACTCCATTATACACGTATTTTTTTATCAAATAATCTATTACTCACCTTCAGTATGCATCAAGAATATTATATAAAGTTGGCATGTAATGAGTTTCCTATGCCGTGGGTGTCGGAACGAACTTGAGAAATTTCTCCTTTTTTTTTCTTCAAATTATATTCTTAATATACATATATATCATAAAAATCATATTGTTTGAGTCATTATACATCTAAGATTTTCTAATTATATCTTTGAATCAAGTTTAAGCTTGTTAAACAGATTTTTTCTACATAAAAATATCCAAACATAAATCATTTTAAGAGTATGACAAATTTATTGAATTATAGTCATAAAATTAATTAATTTTTTAATATGGAAATCATTTTAAGAGTATGAAAAAAAATTTGAAAATATATACCAATTTTTTTTAAATCTTGGATAAAGATATGCAGTTAAATAATTATTAAGTACCCACTTTCGGTCCATAATCTAAGAGTACATTTATAATTATAAGAGAGTATTAATATATTCCATTTGTCAACACTCGTTTCCACTTCGATATTCGGAGAGTAATAAAGACAAAATTTCATGGGCATACAGAAAAGTTGTAATACCTCGAATTTTGAGATTGGAGGCTTGAGAATAAGCTTAAATTAAGTGGACTGCTAAGCCCCGATTTAGCAGGTGTCCAAAATATATTCTCTAATATTTCTTATATCTTTGGATTATTAAGAAATTAAAATGGTGAATTTTGGAGAAAGTAATTATGTTTTGGTGAAAATGCCTATGAGGTAGTGAGCTTGTCATGTGATTTTGAATGATCAAATGATGATAAAATATTATGCACTTTTACAGGATGAAAGTAGACATCCTAATCTTTAATTTGATAGGTCATATGACGCAATTAGAGCTATACAAAAAAAGATATGAATTTTTGAAGTCAGCACAGAAAAACTGTGAAATTTCTGGAACAATATGCAAAGATTGAAATTCTGGGAATTTTGTGATTCCAGAAAGCAAAAGTCTATATTTTTTCTTGAAACTGGACTCAATAAGGGTTCTATAGGCTTTAGAATCACCTCATTTCAATTTTTCTAGAATTAGTTATGATTTTTCAAAGTTTAGGCAGAAATCTGCCAAAATTTTGTAAAAATCCGAAAATTTGGAAAATTAAAGTAAATTATGATATAATAATATATCATCATCCTCTTGCTCTTGAGACCATTTCAGACGTGCTGCAGCCAAGGAGAGAGAGAGAGAGTTGTGCTCTTTTAGAGAGAGAAGGAGAGGAGAAAACTCACAAGATAGGTCGATTTCTTCGGTGAATTCGTACCTAACGTGTATAATCCTTCTCCTAAGCTTATCTCCTATGTTGTTTGAGGTGTTTGAAGCAAGATTTTGGAGTTTGGAGGACTAGGGTTTTCAGCCAAGTCAGGAAAAGCCAGAAGGAGTTTGTGGTAACTTCCAAACCTTCATATATTGACTATTCTAACTGCTGTGGGCAATTTAATCGGTGAAATTTCGCCGGATTGCCATTGGTTGTAAAAATGGAAAATGGGTTTCCCTAGGGGTTATGCTGCCCAAATTGATACTAAATGGTAGTTGTAACCTAATGGAATAGTCAATAAAATGGTTAGGAGTAGAAAGTAACGTGTTTACGGAGCCGAAACCGAAAAACCCCAATTTTCCCCTTAAAACCTATATATTTCGGTCAGCATTGTAAATGGGTCTTAGAGTTGTATTTTCAATGATTTGATGATTCCATTGAGTTCAGGAGGGAAAATTAGGTGGGGTTACAGTTGGGCACTTTTTCGGAAAAGGCCGAGAAAGCATAATTACGAAAATGCCCCTAAGACACTGAAATAAGGGCTGCCAAGGGCAATTTCGTCTTTTGGAAGTGAATTTGGTAATTCCGAGCCCAGAAATGGATTCCTTGGGCGAAAATACGTTAGGATAGCCATAGTCAAAAATTTGGGAAAACGTGCCATCGGGCCGGGTACGGAGGGGCCGGGTCCCCGGGGGTATTTTAGTAAATTTTCAATATAGACTCATATAACCCCCAGAAACACTATGGAAGTGTCTAAATAGTACATTTGACATTGTAGGATCGAATATGGAGCCCTGAGCTGTTGGCACACAAATCGAGGAGAAATATTGGAAATAGGGGACTTACCTTACTTGCATGTATTTGATATCTTTGCTTGTGTAATGATGTATGTGATTGCTTTACTTGATTGTGTAGAGCATATTTGAATAAATGAAGCTCTGTTTCTGTTTTCGCTGTGGCCAGTCTTGTTGTATGAAACATTGAGCATGCAGAAATGTCATTATGGGGCATACATCTAGATAAAGCTAACATGTCATACACATAGCATCAATCATGCATGCATTATGGTATCTGTTTCCTCCTGAGATTCTCTCGAATCTCACCCTCCCCTACCAAAAATTTAGACAGGAAACGACAAAAGATATGCAAACAACAATGCAGAGTACCGTACGAGAGGATTACAGTAGTGGAATGAAGACGGGAAGAAGTCTCCGTTTCACTGGGATGAGTTTAGACACCCTAGTAGCCTTCTGCGGCTACCTTAATCATAAGTAGCATGTACAAACCCATATGGGGAATTTATGTAATCATGCACATATTATCAGTATAGTTATGCTATTCCTGTGTTGCCTACCGAACTGCATATCGTTTTCCGCGAAGACTCTGGTAAAGGTGAAATAAAGATAAGGGCGTGACAAAAGTACCATTATACTGATAAAAATATTCGTTTACAATACAGATACCGTTCGTCGATGAAAAACAGAAAAATATAGCGAAAACTTAATATTTGCAAATTTCTTCAAAATATCAAGACATAGAGTAAATTATAACCACGTTCTTGACCTCACCTCGAGACACGTGCCGATCACTTTCCAACGTCAACGTCTTTGCCCTTTGCCCCACTAGTACCCACCGAGGTATTTGTTTAAAAATATGGTGAGATTTTGAAGAATCCCAATAGAAACATACTATCGTTCATAATAGAATATGGAAAAAATAAATATGACATGCGCTAAGGAATGTACCAATTAATAAACAATATAAACACATAATTATCATGTATACATGAGTAGGGCCCAGCCCTTCGATCTACACCGGTTGGTCATCCGCCAACTCCCAGTGTAAGTACACACTAGCACTAACAACCTCTCTCTAGGTAATTGATGTTAATTAATAAAGTGCATTTACAAATAATGACATCCACACAATCATATAACTATGTCATAATGTATGAAGGATAATGTCCTTACCTCGAAGTTTGTTAAATCCCTTTTTCAGTATGCCTCGAAAAATGTGTCGTTCAGTCGTCCGACTTGGTCCTAAAATATTAAATGTACTAGAAATAGTTCATAACCTATCCAAATATCATTTTAAACTCTTCCATAGTGTTTCTTGTGGTTATATTAGTCTATAGTGAAAATTTATCAAAATGCCCTCGTGTTTTCCAAAAATTTTGAGTTAAGCTATTCTGACTTATTTTCGCCCAAGGAATCCATTTCTAGGCTCAAAATCACCAAATTTACTGTCAAATTATGAAAATACCCTTGACAGCCTCTACTTAGGGATTTCAGTGGCGTTTTCATAATTAAGTACACACTAGCACTAACGACTGGAGCACCGATGTGTGCATCAGACCCGACTGGCCCTGAGGGTGGACTCAAAGGAATATTGTCACTCCCCTCAAATGTTACTTTCTTTCGCCTTCCGCACAGCTCGAACTCACGCACTTGGGGATAAGTGCGAAGCCCATGCGAACAGTGCTACCATTGGGGCAACTAGCTCAATGGTAGCACGGTTCGCATGGGCTTCGTACTTGTCCCCAGGTGCGCGAGTTCGAGCCGTGCGGAAGGCAAAAGAAAGTCACATTCAAGGGGAGTGACGATATTCCTTTGAGTCCACCCTCAGGGCCAGTCGGGTCTGGTGCACACATCGATGCCCCAGTCGTCGGGTGGTGTGACATCCACTGTAACACCCCAAATTTATTCACCAAAAATTATATTGTAATTATTTGAATAATTCAATAAAATGGTGAATATTCATGGATTTGGATCTTGTGAATTGTGAAATATTCATATTCACAAGGAAATTAGCAAATAAATTCAAGAAATTGGATTAAATCACAAAGGTGATAGAAAATCATAATTTTGCTAATTTAAGCCCAAGATTAATTATTTTCTAATTAATTGGAGTAAATTTAATTAATCAAGGAAAATAGAGGAAAATGCATAATTGGAATATTCTTGGTAGATGTATGCTTGTGACTAGTGTCACGTTATGATCCCTTGATGAGATTAAGGGCTAAGAGGCAAGAAGACCCAAATAATGTGAAGGCATGGCATAAATTATGAGGAAGTATGGCATAAAGTGAAAGCATGGAGGGAGGCATGGGTGAAAGTATGCGAGGAGGTATGGTGCAAGACAAATGCCACCATATCATCTCTTGATTAGATCAAGGGCTAGAATGAAAAAAGAGAGATTTCATAAAACACATCCCTTTCCTTTTCCCTTCCTCATTTTCATCCAACACAAGAAGAGGAGAGAGAGAGAGAGAGAGAGAGAGAGAGAGAGAGAGAGAGAGCTCTCAACTTCTAGAGAGAAGGAAGAAGAATAAGTGCAAGGTAAGTTTGATTTCTTAAGAGTTTTCTTGTGATTTTGCTTCGAAACCTTCTCTAAACCTTTCTTGTTCATGTAATTCATGAATTTGAAGACACATTCTTAGCTTAAGAAGAGAAATAGGAGATGTCTAGAGAGAGAAGATTCAAGATCTCAAGAGGTAACCTCACAAACCTTAGATCTAAACTAGTATGGTGTTGTTGTTGAGGTTTGTGTTTGGTTTTGGTGATTTTTTTCAAGTTTGTAAATTTGGAAAGCTATAACCCTAAGGGGTTATGCTGCCCAAATTTCTTTGAATTATGATTAAGAAGTGTTTATTTGAGTTAATAAAGGATTAGAAGTGGAAAAGTACAAGTTTTAAAAGCTAAAACACAAAACTCCATTTTTCCAATTTTTTACCAATATTTCGGCCAGCACAGATATGAGGGAAGGAATTGGATTTTCATGAAATAAATGGTTTCATTGGATTCAGTGGGCAAAAATAGGTGGGGGTTACAGTGATAGGAGATCACGTAAAAACCTGAAAAAAAATTATAAAAGGTGATACAGCCATAGACAACTTCAACCTTCGTTTTCCTTCAGCTAAGCTCAATATGGGGCAATGCTAGAATCATCTTTGAAGATATGGCATATAATTACCAGTTTAAGTCAATCTTAAACTATGGTATCACCACCATTATTACTAAAGCAAAAGAGGTCATACGGAACAAAAGTATTAGTCTCGCAATTAGTGTCTAAAATTGCTTCCAATAGAAGAGTTCATGTGTTTATCAACAAAAAATTTGAACTTAGAAAGCACACCGTACTCTTCTTGTTGTTTCACTCAATTTGCTTCATCTCAAGAACCCCAATTTTCGTCTCTAAGTCCTTAGCCTTCTTTTCAATTTCTAACTTTGCTTGCTTTAACCATTCCACTTCCCACTCTAGATTCAACACCATCGTTCCTTTCTCTTCCAAAAGGCTCCTCAATTTAGCACACTCTGTTCTCGATCCCTAAGCAACACTCTTTGTAGATATTGAATTACGCTTAAGCCTGGAAACCTATCCTCCAGGTCAGACTTTCTGGCTGCCACAGCTTCTGTCGCGTTCTTGGCCTCATGAGACCTTCGAACTCCCCCTCCAAACCTTCAACCTTTCCCTCGCATCTTCCATTTGTCTTCTCAGAAGGCGTCAATCTCCTGTGTCAGCCTATGATTTCGGTGTTCCTTCCCTCCAATTTCATTCGTCAATCTCCGGTGCCAGTGACTACTAGAGCTCAGTGATTACTAGGCGTCAATCTGCGGCATGGTACATTATAAGAGCATTGGAGAGGTTTGATCCTCCATGTAACACCACTTTATAGGCTCACTTTTCAGAGTATTTTACTAGAGCTCAGTGATTACTAGGCGTCAATCTGCGGTATGGTACATTATAAGAGCATTGGAGGGGTTTGATCCTCCATGTAACACCACTCTATAGGGTCATTTTTTTAGAGTATTTTACTAGAGCTCAGTGATTACTAGGTGTCAATCTGCGGCATGGTACATTATAAGAGCATTGGAGGGGTTTGATCCTCCATGTACACTACTACAAAAACGCTTTTAACGTCCCTTTTTTTAGCATTTTAATGTCTGAAAACAGGGGAACATCTTTAGGCTAGACTTTAGACGTCCCCAGTTTCTGAAACACTTTAGACGTCCCCAGTTTGCTCTGGGGATATCTAAAGTGGTTCGTAAACACTTTAGATGTCCCCAGTTTGCACTGGGGACGTCTAAAGTTTTTTTTTATGACCTTTTATATACATCATTGTTTGACAAATTTAAACTACAGAAAATGGATAGAAGAAATATTGCATTAACCAGAATGGAAATAACAGCAATTCAGCACTATCTAATAAAAATGTTATCCAACAATCTAATAGTATGTACAACAACACAACTCTAATTCGCACCTTGGAAATTCATCCCAAAATTCCTCTTAAAGGTAACACATCCCAAAATCAAAATAACAAACTGTCTTAGCTTAATTTAAACGAAACTAAATTAATTAAGGTAATTCATATTCAAGACAATGTATCATTGTGATTTTTTTTACCAAGCAACCCATGCCAAGTTCAAACTTCCAACTAAACAATTTTCAAGCCTCCACAATTTTTAGATAAGTATTATTCATCCCATCACAAGAAATGAGCTCTCTTAGAATGCATGTACCACCCTAGAAAAAAAAATTGCCATCTTCATATCTATTTTATGGCATAATTGATGTTGTATTATATTCTACCTCATCAACATTCCAGAACCATACACGCATATGAGGCAAAACTCTGACATATTTTTGTAATTTAGTTGACTTTTGAATAATGTTAAACTAGACTAACCTAAGCCAAACCAAATTCATTCCTAAGTATCATTGTCATTTTTTTAACTCATGTCTATATATATATATACATCACCGTGTTGAAGTCTGCTGACGAAAAAAACAAGTATGCAATAATGACAGTCCATTTCCATATCAAGCAAATTAGAAGCAGATTAAAAGTATGCATATACAAGTTACTCTATTTTTCCAATTTCATAATTTGATTTAAATTAATAGTTACAAGCATTTGTTCAATCATTTGTGTCCAAAGTTGTGGGAGTGAGAGACAAACCTGTGGACGATGGAAATAGAGACAACTCACGGTGTCACCAGCTGGGAAGACAACAATTGTGAGAGGGACACACAAATGACGGTGCTCTTGTCAAAGAAGAGAGAGGAAAAAATAGAAATATGATTATGAGAAAGAGGAAGGCAAACGGGGAAGGAAGCACGGGAAAGGGAGTTGCAGCAACGAACTGACAAAGAGGAAGGAAGATGGGAAAGGGGAAAGAGGAAGACAGCTAGGAACGAAGCTCACGGGGGAAGACGAAATGAAGCTTGGGGAAGAAAAGTAAAGCTGCTAGTCTGCTGTTGATGGAATGAGCGTCTGAAAGGCTTTTTCGCGTCCCCAGTCAAAATGGGGACATCTAAAGTGCATAAAGGGCACACTTTAGACATCCCCAAAGACTCTGGGGACGTCTAAAGTGGTACAATTTTTTTTTGTTTTAAATTCAACCAGCGTCAATATTTCACGCTAAATATTGAACTTTGGGCGTCCCTAATTTAAAAAGGAACGTCCTTTAGGGTTGTTAAATGTCTAGTTTGTAGTGGTGGTAACACCACTCTATAGGGTCACTTTTCAGAGTATTTTAGTCATTTAAAAACCATATATGACTCAAAAATACCCTTGATTAAGCTAGAAACTTCAAATTTTTTCTCTAAGATTGGATACTGAGAAATAATGAATTTTCTTGAAACTTTAGAAATCCATAACTAATTCAGTATATCTCCAAACTTAGTGGTTGGAAGCTCTATTTTTAGTTCATAAAAAGTTTTCAATATAAAAATAAGACTTTGGTTAACCACTATTCCATTCAGTCCAAAAACACTCGGTTTAAAAATATTTACAATGCTATTTTCGCAGCAGTTGTCAACTTTACTGGTTTAATTTTAAAAAATCATAATTTTTAATATACACATCCAAAAATCATGTTCTAGAACTTGGTAGAAAGCTTAGGATGTCTACTATATTGATTCAAAATATCAGGAACTTAATTGCTGAGATGCCCTATCAATATGCATCCAACAATGCACAATTCAACTAAAATAATTATAATTTTGACTATCTACTTTCATACATATAGGCAACACATCTTGTATATCACTTACCTTAGCTACATTTAGCCCTTAACTGCTCCTTATAGATCTTATTAGTTACATCCCATAATAATAATATAGAATTGATGCAAAGCTTCCAAAATAATATATACAATTGCACACACCATGAATCATACAAGTATAGAGTAAAAATTCATTAAGCGTCTCCATCTTCTTCCATTTTCAACCACATTGCCCTTTTTCCTTGAAGAGCATGTGCTTAAAGTTGGATAGGGAAGAATAGGGTGAGATTTGAAGAAATCTCAATGGCAAGACATCAACTCAAAATATAATGTGCAATAGTAATTAACTATGCATGTAAATAATTAAGTAAGAACAACACCTTATAAGTACATACACATGGCCATGGTACAAATAAACTCAAGCAAGGATATTACATGTTCAAAGGCATACATGCCATATAAACATGCAATCAACCAAACACAAACTATATAACAATAAGTTTTAATACCTCTTGAAGCTTTCGTCCAAACTTACTTCCTTAGCTAGAGCTTCTTGCTTGTGTTTCCTGTACTTTGCCTCATCTTTGGTCTTGATGGAAAATATCAAACCCTATTGATTATTCATGTAGGGACAAATTAATACTCATCTTAGTAAGCTTTCATAGAATAGCTAATCTCTCTCAAAGGTCCAACTTGTAACCCATTAATTTAGCTCCATAACTTGGTCATTTTTCCTTGATTTTCCTACTTCTTGTTCTTTGTCTAATGGTTCTTTTTATTTTTCCTCTTTTGCCAATTGTGTTCTGCACAATTTTGCAAGAGGAATTCATTCTCAATATCAACATTATGAATTCTAGCCACAATTTGTGACCACTTATAGGCCAAACATGGGTGTGGAAATTACACAATTCTATTGCTCTAATCAATGCTTCCAAACTTATACTTTAGTCACCTTTGCATACAATTCCACCTTCTAAAACATATTGAATATCTACTTGCCTATGTAATTTAGACATACAGTTTAATACACTAACTCTCCAAACTTATTCCAAAACTCTCATAAACCCATTACTAATTTCAGTTTCCTAAAAATGTAATCATTTTTGGACTTAAACCAAATTCTGCATCTAATTTTTCAAGAAAATTTGAAAAATCATAAATTAAATTAGGGAACTCCAAATAAGGTGACTCAAGTTCCTATTTAAATCTCTTTCAATCCTCTACAAAGAAATAATAATAATATCCAGTACTAAATCATGGACATAATTTCCAATCCCAGCATGCATATTAACTGTTCCTTTGGTGAGATAGGATATTCTAGTTTTCCAGCCCTAATTTTGAAAATTTATAACTTACAATATACATATCCAATTTTTGTGTTGCAGTACTTAATTTAAAGCTCATTAAGTCTATCTTAAAGGATAAATAACCACAATGACATTGTGAAAATTGTTAGATCTCATGTTTTGATGATAACAAAAGAATGGTTTGAAAAATAAATGTTTAATAATCAAGCTTGAACTAAGTAATGACAGGAATAAGCTTTACTTGAGGTAAGCATGGAAGTAGTGAAGATTGGCCAAGAGAAAATGCTGAGGAACTTGATCAGAAGTGAAACTTCTAAAGCATTACTCGAGGTGCTACTCGAGTAATGAGCCAAAACTTGAAGTAACCAAGGAAAACTTCCAGTAACCTGCCACCATTACTGGAGGCGTTACTCGAGTAACCAGGTAAAATTTTAAGGTTGCTCTCAGTCTGCTAATGTTACTCGAGGAGTTACTCGAGTAACCATATGAAAACTTCCAGTTGCCTTCAAGTTTTCCGAATGATACTCGAGGAGCTACTCGAGTACCTTTGTTTCAGAAAATGTGGACCTCTCGGCAGTTTGTACCACTGCTAATGTTACTCGAGGCACTACTCTAGTAACCCTGTGAAAACTTCCAGTTGACTTCAAGTTTTCCCCATGATACTCGAGGAGCTACTCGAGTAACTTTGTTTCTGAAAATATGTAACTCTTGGCACTTTGTACCACTGCCAATGTTACCCGAGGAGCTACTCGAGTAACTCAGTCTGGTGGTCAAAAACTTGAAGGTGTTACCCGATTAACCTATGTAAAAATGAATGCATTACTCGAGTCCGTATCCGAGTAACAAGGTAAGTGCTCTCGGCTTTGAAATCCTGCCAACATTACTGGAGTAAAGCATCGAGTAACCAAAAGTTTTTGTAAAGGTTTACTCGAGTTGGTACCCGAGTAAGACATAAAGTTGTGACTGCATTACTCGAGTAGATACCCGAGTAAACATATATTTTCAAAGGTTTAAAAATTGGTTATTCCATGCACTACCCGAGTAATCTTGTATTTATTCATTGACTTGCAGTTAATCAAAGGTTTCCCGATGATACTCGAGTAAGTACTCGAGTAAACTTCATGTGATACTCGAGTAAGCAAACCCAGAAATTCAGAAATCTTTGAAACGTTGATTATTTTGTTTTCTATATGATTAATCTTTCATTGTGTTAGTATTCTTAGCCTATTTACAGATGAACAATGAATAAATCATTTCAAGTAGTGGAAGTCAAATGAAACGTTCAAATGTCACCGACCGTCACCTACCACAACTTATGTTTTTCAAAAATTGGAAAAGTCAATAATGGCTGCGCACGCTCCAACGGACATGAAGAAATACGTTCCAGCAATCATTACCAATGTATCTATATATATATGAACATCTGAACAACAGAAGATATACACTCACAAACGTATCATCAAGTTCTTTACTCTGTTTTCAATATACTTGAGTTTCTATGCTTCAGTGATTCTTATTTACTCTGTGAAGAGAGATATTTCATTCAAACTCAATATTTGTTATTGAGGTAACTTAAGGTTGTGGAACCTTGAGTTGGGATTGAATTACAACTTGTAAGGGGGAGCGAGTGTCCAGGTGTAGGATCTTGCTTGTACTGAGGTGCCAAGAACCCACTGAATCTTGGAAGATATAGTG
The DNA here is from genome assembly GCA_963855925.1 of Inga laurina. Taxonomy (NCBI): domain Eukaryota; kingdom Viridiplantae; phylum Streptophyta; class Magnoliopsida; order Fabales; family Fabaceae; genus Inga; species Inga laurina. The sequence goes on from OY979704.1 coordinate 23,149,283, forward strand.
AAACTCTCAGAGAAGCTCTGAGGACTGGACGTAGGTCAAAGTGGTTGTGGCCGAACCAGTATAACTCCCGGTGTACACTTCGGTGATATTTCTCCTTACTCTTTCATGTTTTAATTTCAACGTCAAAATTTTATATTTGCAACGAAATTTTAAGATCACCCAATTCACCCCCCTCTTGGGTGAAACGCTTGCTCTAACAAAAATGACCTCGCATAATTGGCATAATTGCTCATTCCCTAAAATTTGGAAAACAAAATTTTCCCAGTTTTTTGTCCACATTTGCATAAATCATAACTTTTGTTCTAGACTTCGTTTACCCCTTACCAGATTTCACAGACAAAAGACACCGTTTACCCTATTAAAACCTTACTTGAAACTGAATGTCTTTCAAATTCTCTAGAATTGACACCATGTCATATAACTTCAAGGACACTACATATCTCTTCCTAATATGAGTTCTTCTTAGTTTTATCTTCCAAAACACATGTTTAGCTCTCTAAATCTCAAAGAAACCGAACCAAACTCACCTAAAAACTCAATCTTTAACTTCTGAAAACTCATGCATGCAGCACTCTATTTTTGATTTAGAAGAACAAGAAGGAGAAGAGTACATGCATGCCCAAAATCATGGTCTAAACTCCAGGAATTTTGACCCTCTAAAACCCAGAATACATGTTTTGTTTCGGTGAGAAAATTGCAGAACCAAAAACCTCAAAATCAACCCTTAAAATCGACATGCTATGGCTCTTCCTTACCTCCCATGATGACAGAAGCTCTTTCTCAAAAACACCCAACTTCTAGCACATTTTTAACCTCAAGAAACTCATCAATCAACTTGAATGAAGTTGGAAAAGGGTGTAGAAGGCTTGTCTAAACAAGAATATAAGGTTTCATGCGATCTCCGACCTCTTCTCCGGTGAATTGTCCAGCCTCTCACTCTCAAACTCTCTCTCAGCCTCTTCTTCTTTCTCTCTTTTGATCTCTTTTCTTTCTCTTATTTCAGGCGCCAATGAGGATGAGGGAGGCTGGCTTAATGGTCTAATATGTCTGCGAGTGTGTGTGTGTGTGTGTGTGTTTGTATCTCCTCATGTGTAGCTTATCCCTTAGGCCTTAAAGATCCTAATTTGTCTAAACTAAAATCTCTTAAATCTAACTCCAATTTTCTTGATCACAAGTAGCACGTATGGGTTCCAAAGTTTAGCTTAAACTTTAGCCCAATTCTGATTTTTGGGTCTGAGTAATAAAATCCCTAATTTTCCCCTTTATTTATCAGCGCTAGATTGCCGAATAAATTCCATAAAGTAATCCTTACTACTTTATAAGGATTCTCTTCCTTATTACCTTTTTTAATCCATAAAATAATTTTTCTAAAATTTTCAAGCCAAACGATAACTTCTAACTGTTTTACCTTGAATTTTTGGGAAAATGAACTTTTAATTCCCAGAAATTAAATTTTAAAATTCTTTGGGCCATTTTTGGGGAACTAGGCCTCTTCATAATTTTTATAGGTCCCCAAAATAATATTCTATAATATTTCCTCAATTTTCAATTCCTGGCCCGTAAATAATTTTAGTAATAATCTTAAGCATTTTTCTCGTGATATGCTTGAGACATTTGACTCAATTGAACTTAATAATATAATTAATTTAGACTTATTTTTGACCTTCTGAGCCCAAAATTTGAGATGTTACACTCCAACCTTTGGGTCATAATGCAATTGAAAAAATTTAAATAAATATTTATTATACTTGTAAAGTGTTTGACAACATTCATAATTATAAAATAAAAAATAATTAATTTGAATTTTATCCTATTTTTTAGAAATTTTTATTATTATAATTATAATTTTTAATTAAAAAATGAATCAATCAATTTAAGAATAATTAATATAATATAATAAACATAAAAAAAGAATACTACACTTGTAATGTGTTTGACAATATTTGTAAATGTATTTACCATTTCTTTTATTCCATTTACTCCTACTTTTAATAAGTTTCAAACGTGGGAAAATTCAACTGATTTGTGTCAGGGTGTGAGAGATTGACTACATTTATAAGTTTTTACAAGTAAGAGGGTATTGTTTGAAATCAATGCCTATAATTATAATGCGAATAACAACATTGATAAAGGTATTTACTATTTCTTTTCCGCCATTTACTACTACTAATTTTAACACATTCCAAACTTGGACAAATTTAACTAATTGGATCAGGGTGTGAGAGATTGACTACATTTCTCAATTTTTACAACAGTGTAGTGTTTGAAATCATTAGCTACACTTTTCACCTAAAAAAATCATTGACTTCACTTGTGATGCAACTGACAACATTGGCAAAGGCATTTACCATTTCAATAAAGGTATTTCAAACATTACACTCTTACAAATATTGAAAAGTGCAGTCAATTAGTTAAATTTTCCCAAGTTTGAACTTGTTAAAAATAGTAGTGGTGGGCGTAAATGAAACGGTAAATACCTTTACCAATATTGTTACTTACATTACAATTGTAGCCAATGATTTCAAACATTACACTCTTGGAAAATTTCAAAAATGTGGTCAATCTCCCAAACCCTAACCAATTAGTTAAATTTATGCTCCTTGCACATCTTTAAAGTAGCCCAAAAAGAAAGTAGTGGTTGTTTCATAAAAAAGCAGCATTCAGATTTATGGTCCAAATTTTATATTTTTAAAGTTTTTAAGCAGACAACAATTCGTACTATATGTGCCCTGGCAAAACGAGCTCGGTCCCAACGCAAGAACAATCCACACCAATAATACAAAGAATGTATGATCTTATGCTGTAAGATTCTATTTTGGTCTTTTATTTTTTTCCAACTATTTTGGTCTTTAAATTTTGTTTAGGTTGAAAAACCTAATGTTATTAAAAAAGATGCTAACATTGAAATTTTAAATATTGATAAAATATTATCAAATACTGGTATAATAAGTTTAGTGTTAAAAAAAAATAATGATTGACACAAAAATATCATTTGATACTAACAATATTAGAGTGAAAAGACAAAAGATATTTTATGAAATTAAAGGAGTAAACTGAATCTTTGTATAAATTTCGATGATTAAAAGTATAAGGGGCTGTTTGATGTTGTTTTTAAAAACTATTTTTTTTTTGTTTTTAAAAACAATAAAACCTGTTTGGTAAACTGTTTTCAAAAAATTGTTTTTAAAAACAAAAAAAAAAAAAGTTTATTTTTAAAAACTAAAAAACAAAAACAGTTTTTAGTTGTTTTCTTGTTTTCGTTTTCCTATTTTTTATTTTTTGAGGCTTTCACTTATCCACCATTGACATTACACTATCAATCATGACCATTGCCACGTCACCACCAGCAATCGCATCACCACGTCACTTCAAAAACATATTTTTTCAAAAAAATATATCCAAACAGATTTTTTTTTATTTTTAAAATTTTTTTCTAAAAACTATTTATGAGAACAAAAAACAGAGAACAGAATCAAACAAGCCCTAAGTTTCCCATCAATATATTAATTTGTATTTCACATTTCATGCCTCTCACAATCATCTCTTCCTTTTCTTTTGATTTATAACTTCATTTCTCCTGCCCACTCAACTCATTACTTTCACATTTCATCTTTAGCGCTATGTGCGTGTGAGAGAGACTCCATTCGAACAGCACGTTTCTTATCTTTTCTATAAAGCATTAATTTCTTTTGGGATTTGATAATGTTGCTTTAGGGTTTAGCACTATGTGCGTGTGAGGTAGAATGCCATTATCATACGTTTAAAATTTGCAAAACCCTGATCAATGGTTTGAATTTCACATCAGCCGAATCAGTCCATCTGCATCAAATTGGGATTTGATAATGTTGTTAAATTACCTCATCGTCCCTCCCCTCTTATACTTTTGAGACTTAATTACTCCTTCACTGTCAGGACTCGAAATGTGAGTCATGATTGGCGCATAGGCTAAGCCAAATAATTCCACTTAGCCTAGCAAGCCTTAAATAAAGTACACTAACTGAACAAATATTTACAGAACAATAACAATACTTATTGTACTTTTATACGAAAATTGCAATGAAAGAGCAAATCCACAACAATTAAATTTGGGGATATACATGCTATTCCATTTACTACTTAACATAATGGTTGTGATACCATCATATATAGTAGTCATGACATCACATAATCCCCAGAGGCTCACCAATACATTACAATATGCTTCATAAGTTTATGAAGCATATCGATCACAATCAACTCATTAGTTGCTTTAATCTAAAAAGATATAGAGAGTGGAATGAGTCCACCACTGACTTAGTGAGAACATAAATAACAAAGTGCGCAGAGGGAAGCAAAGGTGCACATATTTTTTCACAAAAAGTTTTCCCCAAAATAAATAAATATATAAAAATTCAAAGGTTGAATTGAAAACCAAAAATGAGGGTAAAAGTTCATTAATTCCCTATCTCAATAAATAAAAAGATAATCAAAATCAAATATTCAACCACAATCTTTCGATCTAACACAATCACTCAATGTCAATCCTGATAGGGAATAACCGTCCCACCTATATACTATTCCATATACTATATGTTATAACATATAACTCGTGATGAGGAATAACTAACTCATCTATATTCTATTTTATATACCATATACTCATTGTGAGGAATGACCATCTCACCAATACATATATATCATATACTATATACACATAAACATTGATGGGGAATAACCGTCCCACCTATATTTATATATCCATCTATCTCATATACCAATTATCAATATAAGCCATGGTGAGGAATTCACACACACACATTTATAAACTTTATCGATATATATATTCCATAAATAATATATATTTATTTATCAAATACCTGCCAAAAATATTTTTCCTTCATAAAAATGAATTTGTCAAGTTTTTGAAATCATAAAGAAAGTTTGAAATGAAATTAATTAATCAAAAGAGACATTGAAAAGAAGGCTAAAAAAAGTACTTAAAAATGTTTTTTTCCTGGAAAAATAAATAAATTTAATATTTTAAAAAATATAAAAGGGGATTTGAAAAAAAAATGCTGATTAGCAAGATAAAGGGTAAGAAAATACATGTCAAACTAATATTTATAATAAATGTGTAGGAAGGTGGAACATAAAAATTATAAATTGAATATCCACACTAACAAACACCATCACAATAATTAAGTCAAGAAATTGTAAGTTTCTAAGATAAAACGAATATGATACTAATCACAATTAAGATGATTTTAGGAGAGGTAAAAAGATTTTGAATTGCTTTCCAAGCGAATTGGAATAAAAATAAGGAAAAGATATTTCAAGATGAAAACATAGCAAAAGTGAAACAAATGGTGCCACCTTGTTATTCATGCTCTCACCTGATAGGATCCGTAGTATAGTTCCCTTTTTAACCATACTAGGTCTAGAATTGAATACTCGCTAAGGAGTCCTCACGAGTATCACCTTATGCAAGTCTGGATAGCATTAAAGAATTGATTAAGGCAGTGCCATATGTATGAGGGAATGAAGAGGTCGATTCAGCATGGAGGTAGAGGAAGAAATAAAAGAAAGAAAAGACGAAGAGTGAAAGAAGAAGTGGTGTATAAGGGAAAGAAGAAATTGTGAAGCCACTCGGAAGGCAGAGGATTTTTGGCAGCCGTGTGAATGAGGACGATTGAGCAGGAGTAGCCTAGATTAGATTCAGGGATTATGGAAATAGAGATTTGGTATAAATTCAAATAATATATTATTGTGGTGGTAGTCGTTATTTTTTAATAATACGACTAGAATTAAAATGGGGTTTCCTTAATTATTCCGTAAGGTAATTTTTGCTATGATGAGGTTTATTAACATTTTCTAAATATCTTCTCATATTACTTTATTTAAATATTTACATTTAAAAATATTTGTGATCTACATCATAATCAACTAAAATATATTCTAAATAAATTTAAATTATATCATTTTAAGAGTTGCTGGAATACTAGAAGGATTCTACTGGTATAAGGTAGATATCTTAATAACTTTATATGATTCTTTTTAAAAACAATTGCAAAATTCATTATAATTTAACTTAACTTTTATTATTTATTTATGTATTTTTGGTTATCGCATTCACCGTCCTTCAAGCTTCACAGTCAAGGTTAAGACAAGGAAGAAGAACCGGAGACTCTTGAAAAATCAAAGCCTAAGGACTCTGTTTCATTGGCGTCCATACGCTATGTAGACGACGATAATGTTGGAAAGAGTCGTTCAGCACCATCGCCTCCTTTTAGAACAGACAAGTACATCTATTCCCATTCTCATTCTTTTTGCTGCTTCCTCATTCTCTACCTCTACTTTCATACTCCCTCATCTTTAGACATGGCTTCATTTGGTGGATTCAAGCGCTACTCCAAGCATTCTGGTATAATGCATTCTCATATTTCCACACTTTTGCTTCCCTAACTCAGTCTTATTTCCATGCATTCTGGCATATTCTGTTAGAATAAATCATGCTTTTTTCTCAATTATATCGCAATAATCATAGCATAAGATATTCAACTGGTGTGAGAGCCGTCGCCAGTCAGGGAACCTCAAAGAGCAGTTAGGGTTTTCACTCGTATGCTCAATTTAAACGGCTGAAAACCTTAATTGTTTATTTCACTATCAGAAATATACATAAATAGCCCGTCCACTTGTTACCCTAATCCTGTAGTTGGGCCTAGATCTTACTGACGGGCCACACTTAGGATATTTTAATTAATAACCTAATTAATAACTAATAATTATATTATTATAATTAAAATATCTCACATTCTCCCACTCGGCCCTTATCTTAATGTCAGTTGCCCTTTTTCAGATTAAATTAAGGCTATGCTGCAAGAATCATGGCGATAAGTCCTCTTGGGTCGAGCATTATCTTCCATGTATTACATGCAACACCCTTACTTAATGGGTATAACCTTATGAATAAACGTCAATGTTTATTCGGTTCCAAACTTAGTGTTTATTATTCTCATCAACAGAATGTATACATATAATGATAGAGAAATAAACCATAAAATTAATTTCATTGCATACCTCTTCTACATGAATGAAGGTTTAACCCCCATTTGAGGGACGTGTAACACAAACGCATTCAGTTTCATTCCCTTAGTCAAAGGATCAACTAGCATGTCCTTTGTATTGATATGATCAACTAAAATTTCACCATATGCAATTCTCTCTTTTAAACTTAGGAATTTTAGTTCAACCCACCGGCTTTGACTTCCACTCCTTTTGTTATTTGTAATGGCTATTGCGGCTGTGTTATCACAGTACATCCTAATTGGCCTAGAGATTGAGTCCACAATCTTAAGACCGACAATGAAATTCCTTATCTAAATTGCTTGTGAACTTGCCTCAAAACACGCTATGTACTTAGCATGACAAGTAGAGGGAGCTGTAAGTGTTTGTTTTGTACTTTTCCATGATATATCTTCATCTGCTAGTAGGAAGATGTAACCAGTAGTAGACTTGTTTGTGTCTAAACATTCTCTTAGATCAGAGTCTGAGTAACCAACCACTTTCAGGTCATCTGTTCTTTTGTATGTGAGCATGTAATGCTTAGTACCTTGTAGATACCTAAACACTTTGTTTGCAGCTGTCCAATGTTCTTCCCCTGGATTGCTTTGGTACCTTCCCAACATGCCAACAGTGAAAGCAATATCAAGTCTTGTGCCAAGCTTTCCACTACTGATGCATATAGGACCCTTTCCATTTGCTTTCTTTCAAGCTCATTTTGAAAACATTGATCTAGACTAAACTTGTCCCCTTTCTCAAGAGGAGCTACGTTAGCTGAACAGTTTTGCATCCTGAATCGTTCAAGAACTTTATTGATATAGGTTTGTTGAGATAAGCCTAAAATTCCTTGAGCTCTATCCCTATGGATCTTGATGCCAATGACATAGGATGCCTCACCCATATCCTTCATATCAAAGTTCTTGCACAAAAATTGTTTCACTTCACATAATAGTCCTAGATCACTGGTTGCAAGTAGTATGTCATCAACATATAAAACTAAAAATATGATCTTGCTCCCACTAACCTTGTGGTATATGCATTCATCCATTATGTTCACATCGAAACCAAATGATGTGATTATCTCATGGAACTTCAAGTACCACTGTCGTGAGGCTTGCTTCAAGCCATAGATCGATTTCTTCAACTTGTATACCAGATGTTCCTTATCCTTTGCAACGAATCCCTTAGGTTGTTTCATGTAGACTTCTTCCTCAAGAACCCCATTGAGGAATGCAGTCTTAACATCCATTTGGTGCAACTCTATATCAAAATGTGCAACCAATGCCATGATTATGTGGAAAGAATCTTTCATTGATATAGGAGAAAAGGTTTCCCTGTAGTTGATCCCTTCCACTTGTGTGAAGCCCTTGGCAAATAACCTAGCCTTGTATCGATCAATATTACCTTATGAGTCCCTTTTGGCTTTGTAAACCCATTTACAGCCAATGGCTTTAGACCTACTTGGTAACTCCACAAGATCCCATACATCATTGTTTGCCATGGAATTCATTTCTTCAATCATAGTATCATGCCACAACTTAGAGTTCTCACTCTTAACAGCCTAAGTAAATGTTAATGGATCATTCTCAATACTAATATCGTAGTCAGTCTGAACAGAGTACACCACGTAGTCACTAGGTAATGCTGGCCTTCTTTCTCTAGTTGATCTTCTTAATTCAACCTCTTGGGTTGGTTCAAATTGTTCATTCAGGACATCCTCCACCACAACTTTTCTTGGTTCTCCATGTGTGGGAGGTGGATAAATCTAAACAAATCCTTCATGACGTAAATCAAGGGTTACTTCTATATGATCGTTGTTTGTTTGATCACTCCCACTAATCACGTCATTCTCAAGAAAGACAGCATTCCTACATTCTATAAAACGTGCAGAAGGTGGAAGAGAATAGAACTGTTTGCAACCGCAAGTGCATGGATTGCGTCAAGTAATAAAGTGATAAGTAAAGTATCGTTCCCACGAGGATTTGGTTCCAAAACTCAATCAAGTATCAATTATCGCACTTTCGCCCAATTTGAGTTACGCAATTATCAATGGTGGGTAGGTAGAAACAAATTCTAAAGTTAAAAAGAACATAAAAACAAGTGATTCATGGACTTCAAGGATAAAATGGGAGTTAGGATTATTTATCCCCCTTGCATTTCAAAAGTACTCAATTGAATCCCCACAATATGTGTTTCTTAATGAAAGATTATGCTAGCCAAGAACACTACATTACCTATAAGTGCTCTCTCAAGTCTCCAAACAGGTGTTTAGTTTAATAAATTCATTAATATCTTAATTAATCAATTAAACCCAGTTTTGATTGCAAATCCTATGTGGTTATGTGAGGTCAATGAGTATATCTCTACCTCATCAACAAAACTATCCATTCAATCACGAATCTCAAGTTCTCACACGATTAAACTCAAGTTCTACACTCAATCTAGCCCTCTCAAGCATAAATCAAGTGAACCCAACAGTCTCATTGGTGGCCAATCAACAAGAAGCATTAAGCAAAGAGTAAAATCAGCATAATCTAATCATTAATTATAAATATCAGGGAAAAATGAGTACTTAATCCATACAAGGGTTCAAAATAATCTCAACATCAATGGTCTAGCTACACATGTTCATAAAATCCATGAGAGAATGGGGATAAACCAGAAACAGAGCAGAACATAAGGAAAGAACAACAGATGGAGAGGAAAAACCAAAAGGAGAAGCTTAGATCTCTTCAAATCTTCAATTTCTAGCCCAATCTCCACCTCCAAGCTCCAAACCCTAGCAGAGCCGGCCTCCAAGATAGCCTCCCCATTCCAGAATGCCTCTTTCGTTTGTGGGTTCAGTATTTAAAAGCCCTAGAATTTGTTCTGATGTCAAAACGAGCAACTGCATTTTCAGGCGCAGGTCGTGGCCAGTAAGTTACTAACTATGTGGTGGCCGCGGCCAATGGATTGCTGGCCGCGGCCAGTGAGCTTCTGACCATGTGGTGGCCGCGGCCAGTGGATTACTGGCCACGGCTAGTGAGCTTCTGAATTCCAACTTTGCTCCCGCCAAGGTCTGTTTTCATCCCTTCTTGCATTGCTATGGCACGATTGATTACTCAAACTCCATTTCACCTTCTTTTCATTGTATTGAGCTTTCTCTTGCTCCAACTGTGATTGAAATGTGGTCCTATCAACGCAGAGAACTCCATAAATTCAACAGTTGATAAACATAACAAGATATTCATACAACATCACCACATTTATTCTCTTTTTATGCCAGATATGCATCAAGCACATTTCCATTGCTTTTGTACTCCCAAATATCCATTATTTCACCAAAATGTATGAGAAATTAAGGGGAAATGTGAATATTTAACAAGCATTTCATGATGTTAACAAGAACCTATAACCTTTAGTCATACATGGATAGCCTACAAAGTAAGCTCTAATGGTTTTAAGATCTAGTTTATTTTCTTGTGGATTGGACACTCTTACTTTCGTAGGACAGCTCTATACCCTAAAGTGTCTTAAATTGGGTTTCCATCCTTTCCAAATTTCAAAGAGTGTTTTTGGCACTGCCTATATTGGAACCCTGTTTAATAAGTACACAGCTATCTTAAGTGCCTCCTTTTACAAGAATGTTGGAAGTTTGAAGCTACTCATCATGCTCCTAACCATGTTTAGCAAGGTCTTATTTTTTCTTTCTGCTACACCATTCATATCCGGTGAGCCAGGCATGGTATATTTTGCAACTATACCATGCTCCTGAAGAAAATCAGCAAAAGGACCTGGCGCTTGTCCTTTACTAGTGTACCTACTGAAATACTCACCACCTCTATCGGATCTCACGATCTTAATTGGTTTCCTAACCTATTTTTCTACTTCAGCTTTATATTCCTTAAAGGCATCTAGTGCCTCGCATTTATTATCAAGCAAGTAGATATAAGTATATTGCGAGTAATCGTCAATGAAAGTGATAAAGTATTTTTGATTGTTTGAGAATAAGTTATGACAACAAATATCAGTATATATAATTTCAAGTAAATCGGAACTTCTTTTAGCTCCCTTTTGTGACTTATTGGTCTGCTTTCCCCTTATGCAGTCCACACAGGTATCAAATTCCGAATGGTCTAAAGATGGGAGGATTCTATCTTTAGTTAACCTTTTGATCCTGTCAACAGAGATATGTCCTAATCTCCTATGCCACAAGCTAATAGAATTCTCATCAATGATACTTTGTCTAATACCATGTGAAATAGAAAAAATTTCAGACGGTTCAGGGATTATTTTAAACAAATAATCAATTATAATAACCCTTGCAATTGGAAAATAGTCTTTACTGAAATACATCAAGTCCTTTTGCAAATAAATACCATAATTCAAAGGAATGAGTTTCAACATAGAAATCTGTTAGAGCAAGCGTTTCACATAAGAGGGGGGTGAATTGGGTGATCTTAAAATTTCGTTGCAAATATAAAATTTGACGTTGAAATTAAAACAGGAAAGAGTGAGGAGAAATATCACCGAAGTGTACACCGGGATTTATACTGGTTTGGCCACAACCACTTTGACCTACGTCCAGTCCTCAGAGCTTCTCTGAGAGTTCCACTATAACTTCCAAGATTCAGTGGGTTCTTGGCACCTCAGTACAAGCAAGTTCCTACACCTTGACACTCGCTCCCCCTTACAAGTTGTAATCCAATCCCAACTCAAGGTTTCACAACCTTAAGTTATCTCAATAACAAATATTGAGTTTGAATGAAATATCTCTCTCAAGAGTGAATAAGAATCACTGAAGCATAGAGATTCTAATACAACGTAAGAACAGAGTAATGACAAATTTAAGTGTAATCTTGTTGTATCTGTTTTTCTGTGTCTTTCTCTGTTTGGATGTTCCCATATATATAGATATGTTTGTGATAACTGTTGGAACATTTTCTTTCGTCCGTTGGAGAGTGCGCAGCCACTATTGACTTTTCCAGTTTTTGAAAAATATCCGTTGGCGGTGGTTGGCATTTGAACGTTTCATTTGACTTCTCTTACTTGATATGATTTCTTCATTGTTTATCTGTAAATATGCTAGAAATACTAATACAATGAAAAGTTAATCATATAGAAAACAAATCAATAAACATTTGAGTGATTTCTAGAATTCTGGGCTTGCTTACTCGAGTAGTTACTCGAGTATCCCATGAAGTTTACTCGAGTACTTACTCGAGTATCATCGGGAAAACTTTGATCAACTGCAAGTCAACAGACAAAATTAAGATTACTCGGGTAGTGTATGGAATAATCAATTTTCAAACCTTTGGAAATGTATGTTTACTCGGGTACCTACTCGAGTAATACACTCACAACTTTATGAGTTACTCGGGTACTAACTCGAGTAAACCTTTAAACAAACTTTTGATTACTCGATGCTTTACTCCAGTAATGTTGGCAGGATTTCAAGGCCAAGAGCACTTACCTTGTTACTCGGATACAGACTCGAGTAATGCATTCATATTTGTATAGGTTACTCAGGTACCACCTCGAGTAAATATACTTTTTGTGCTTGACTTACCCGGGTAATTACTGGAGGTTTACCTTCAAAATATCTCTTTATACTCGGGTACCTACTCGAGGAATCCACTTAAAATAGATCATTGAATACTTGCATATCAGAGGAATGACTCGAGGAAATTAGATAAAAATGTATCAAGTTAATCGGATACCACCTTCAAGTTTTCACTTACTTCAGTGCGTTACTCGAGTAGCTACTCGAGTAAATGTTGCAGTGGTACAAAATGCCGAGAGCACCATTTTTTCAGAAACAGAGTTACTCGAGTACCTACTCGAGTATCATTGGCAACCTGAAAACAACTGAAAGTTTTCCATCTGGTTACTCGAGTAGCTCCTCGAGTAACATTGGCAGGCCGAGAGCAACTCCAAGTATTTACCTAGTTACTCGAGTAGCTACTCAAGTAACATTGGCAGGCCGAGAGCAACTTGAAAATACTTACACTATTACTCGAGTACTTACTCGAGTAACGTTGGCGGATTACTGGAAGGTGCCTCTGGTTACTTCAAGTTTTGACTCATTACTCGAGTACCGCCTCGAGTAATGCCTTAGAAAACTTGCTTCTGATCATGTTTCTCAGCTTTTTCTCTTTGCCTTTCTTCATTACTCCAATGCTTACTTCAAGTGATGCTTATCCCTGTTATTCCTTTGCTCAAACTTATTTATTAATCATTTCCTTTTCAAACCATTCTTTTGTTATCATCAAAACATGAGATCTAACAAAATCAAATTTCTCATTTAACTAGGAATGTAAAAACAATTCAAAAGATCCAGTACAGTTTTATTTGGGAAAACGATTCTAAAAGTTCCAATTGCTTTAACCGAATCTTCTTTCCCACTTCCTAAAAGGACTCGTGCTTCATTGAGAAGTGGAGGCCTGATGTTTAGAAACCCCTACATGGTAGTAGAAATATGGATCATTACACCCATATTGATCCACCAAGTATCATTACTAATACTAATATGATGAGCTTCTAAAGCTAAACTTGAAAAATACATACCTTTACGCTCCAACCATGCCTTCCTCTTCAGGAACTCATCCTTCATGTGCCCTTTCTTCTTGTAGAAGAAGCAAATAGCTTCAGCTTTCTTGATAGATGGCACAACAAGAATCTTTTTCTTCTTTTTTTGCTTGTCCTTATTGCCCCTGGCACCATTCCTGTTGGAACTTTTAGCCAAATGAGCTGCCCTAGGTGCGTCCCTACCACTCATTTGAAGCTTGGTTTCCTCCTGAACACACATAGACATCAGTTCATCAATTGTCCATTTTTCCCTATGTGTGTTATAGGAGACTTTGAAGGCATCACAATGAAAAGGAAGGGAGTTCAGTACCAAATGCACCAGGAATTGCTCTGTTGGTTTCATGTCAAAGGCTCTCAGATGAGAGAACAAGTCTCTCATCCTCATTATATGTTGTCTAACTCCATTAGTACCTGTCAACTTAATGGTACACAGCTCTGACATGATGGAACCACCCATCTGCTTGTCAGTTGGCTTAAATTGTTTGTCAATAGCTTCCAGGAACTCCTTAGAAGTTTCACATTTAGGAATTTCTACCCTAATGCTTCTTTGGATCCTGGTCTTGATATATGATAAGCATATGGCATTATAGTGCTCGCAGCGCTCCTGATAGTCAATTTCATCTTTAGTTGACTTGTCAATTGGTTTGGGAGATCTAGGTTTCTCCATTACCAAGTGCATGTGCAACATATCAATCTACAAAGTTATGTCCTCTCTCCATGCAGGGTAATTAGTACCATCTAGCACAATTTTGCCAGTAGTATCAGCAAAAAGGTTAGGGAAAGTAGTAGGTGCTGCAATTTAAATATTTAAGTTAGCTCACAAGATAAATATTTAAGACAATAATGAATTATGTGCCTTTTGAATGCATGTTATGCACCAATGGAAACATGCAATATATATACACTACAAAAAAAAGGTATTTTGTAGCAGTGCAATTGTAGCGGTTATATTAAACCGCTACAAATTATAGTATTTGTAGCGGTTTTAACCTAAACCGCTACAAATTTATAGCGGCAAGCTACGCGCAAAGTGGCTCCACAGAGTAGCCACATTTTTTATAGCGGTTGGGTAGACAAAACCGCTAGAAATTTGGCGTGAAATTCTCGCCAAAACTTGTAGCGGTGATTTTGTAGCGGTTAGTACACAAAAAACGCTACAATATTCCCGCCACTTGGCGCGACCAAGCCGCGCCAACAGTGTAGCAGTTATTTGTAGCGGTTACATCAACCAAACCGCTACAAAATACCAAAGGTCAGCATTTTGTAGCGGTTATTGGGGTATAACCGCTACAAATTTAATTATTTGTAGCGGTTACTGTAGCGGTTATTGGAATAACCGCTACTAATATCTGGCCTATTTAAGCCACCGCCTCCCTCATTTCTCCTTTTGCTCATTTTGTTTCCTGGGATTTCTCTGAGTGATTTCTTTGAGATTTGAGCTTTCAGACATCTGTGTAGGAGTTTTTTGCTACAGTATTTCTCAGTATTTGCACTTGAGGTACGTATATAACACGTATTTTATTTTTATTTGTATTTTTATTATATTTTTGCATAATAATGTGACTATTTTTTTTTATTTGTACAGTTGATATGGCTTCAAGAGAGGATAAGGGGAAGGCCCCTGAGGTCCCGAGACCGATTTTACGGGGTGGTGGCAGCGGGGCAGGGGGCAGAGGGAGGGGGCAGCGAGGAGGCAGGGCGACCGCGGCATCTCAGCCCATCCCCCCACAGGAGTCAGCCCTACCACAGGCACCGCAGACGATCCCACAAGAGACGACCGCACCAGAGGTGCCTAAGGTTGGGGGGCCAGATATTAGCATCGAGGACTTCCTCAACGAGGAGGAGTTCGAGATCCCGATTGGGTTCAAGGAGATGGAGCAGTTCCTCGATGAGGAGGACGCTCGAGAGTAGAACAACCCGCTAGGGTCGTCGTCGCGGTCCACTGGGTTTGAGGTGTAAGTTGAAGGTAAATTAATTTTTAAATTTAGTAAATTATTTATTTAAATTAGAAATGTTAACTTTGAATTACAATTTATCTAACGTGCGGTAAACTGTGCAGTTGAGCAGGGGAATGTTTCGACGAGGAGGCTAGATGTGGCCGGTGTGAACAGCTTGGACCGGAGCCTGCGGTCATAGTGCCGTGGAATGAGGGCACTGACTAGCCCATCCACAATGGGGATCACCTGCTCAACCGCTTCCTGAATGACCTCGGCGCGAATTGGATGCGGTTCCTAATTCACTTCAAGACGTGGAGGCACGTTCCGAGGGGGCCGAAGGACCAGGCTTGGAAGGAGGTGGTTCAGGTAATTAAAATTATTTAATTAATATTTTTTGTAATTAATTATATTTAATTAATATTTTTTAAATTATGTTTTTTTTAATTATTGATATTTAAATAATTTTTTTTCAGCTGCGGTTTGCCGTCCGGGCGAACCGGAAGAGGTACGCCCTTGTGAAGATGGGTGACGCCTGGAGGAACAGGAGGAACCGTCTCTTCCACAAGGTGAACAAGGACGGGACGATGCCTCTAGAGCAACTGATCGAGAGTGTCCCGGACGGCGTGCCGCCGAACGACTGGGCGAGTTCCGTCCAGTTCAGGAGGAGCTCTGAGGCGCAGGTAATGTATTTATTAGATTTTTTATATATAATTTTGTAATTATTAAATATTAAATTAAAATTTCAATTTAATTTGTATTTAATTTTAAATTATAATACATTTAATATTTTTTTTCCAGGAGGTTTCTCAGAGGAACACCGAGATCCGTGCGCAGCAGACGATCCACCACACAGCAGGATCGAAGACCTTTGCTGTGACCTATAGCGAGCTAGTAACTTTTCAAAATATCACTGACTTTTAACTGATTATTTCATAATACTAATTGAATTTTGTATTGTTTCAGGAGATGAAGGCACAGCAGGAGAACCGTCAGACGGACTACGAGGAGTTGTACGCCATCATACACAGACACCGTGACGGGACTGCGATCTCTCAGCAGGTAGAGGCGGCCATTGTAAGTAATTTTATTATTATAATTTTTATAAAATCAAGTTAATAATTAAAAATGCTAATTAGTGATTGTTTCATAAAATGGTAGGAGCGGATGCAGCAGTCTCAGGCTGAGCTGCGACAGACCCAGCCTGAGGAGTCATAGGGCTCAGTGGACCCGACGGCTCCTTTGAAGGAGGGTCTGGCTCAGGCTGAGCACCCCGGACGCGTGCGGGGTTTGGGGATAGGCGCCAGACCTAACATGGTCTACAACAGGAGCACCGCCTCTGAGGCTGGCAGCTTTAGAGGGATCAGACGTCCGAGGGACGAGACTATTGACCAGCTGCGGTCAGATTTGGAGCAGCAGATGGCGCAGCAGCAACTGCAGATGCAGCAGATGCAATTGCAGCATATGCAGCAGATGCAGCTGCACGCTGATTTGATGTACGCTCAGCAGACGCAGTGGCGTGAAATCGCGAACAACATGCTCGAGGGGGCATGGAGTCGCCTGTTCCTGAATGAGCAGCATCCAGCAGTTTCCCCTGTCCCTCGCTACGTCGTACCGAGTACTACTCCTCCTCCTCCTCTTGCTGATGACGATGGTGCGGTTCACTCTACGCAGTGGCCCAATCCAGCAGCACCTGAGGGAGCCCCACCTGAGGGAACACCAGATGATCAGCCCCCAGCTAGTTAGTTTAGGACATTTTTTTTGAAACATTTGTAAATATATATATATATATATATATGAGTTTGTATTTCAGAACTTTCTTATTGTGTTTAATATAATTATATTTATATTATTAGATCGCGTTGTTGATTTTATGAATTAATTGCAATAATATTATTTATATTTCTAAATTAAAAAAAAATAAAGCATATATATTTGTAGCGGTTGTTAAGTTAAAACCGCTACAACTATATATATATTAGTAGCGGTTCTACAATAGAAACCGCTACAAATATGTATATCTTTGTAGCGGTTTTACTATAAAAACCACTACAAATACTCAACATTTGAATTTTACAATTTGCCGCCTTTGTGCACATTTGTAGCAGTTATGTTATCTATAACCGCTACAAATAAAAAATAATTTTTAAATTTGTCCAACGGCTTTAATGTTAGTAGCGGTTTTATATATGTAACCGCTACAAATACTCAACATATAAATTTTGAATTTCCCACCAATATGTAACGGCTTGAAAATTAGTAGCGGTTTTATATATATAACCGCTACTAATATTTTATAACTGTAGCAGTTAGTGTAGCGGTTTTAAAATCGCTACAAAATTATAAACGTTGGAATTTCAGAATTTAAGGTTCTTGCCATTCGTCATTATCTTCTCACTCATCTTCTTCTCTATACTTTCTTCTCTCTCACTTGTAGCTATGGATAAATCATGGATCAGGTTGCCGCACAATTCTCCTGAATATTTGTACGGATTAAACAGTTTCTTGGATTTCGCATTCACTCACGCCAGCTGTAACGGCAAGATCGTCTGTCCGTGTCGGAAATGCAAGTTCAAGAAGTGGCATGCACGAAATGTTGTGAAGGAACATTTGCTTGTGAAGTTTTTCCCTGAGGATTATACGTTCTGGGCAGTTCATGGTGAGAAGGCCGACATTAGATATGACGATGCTCTTCCTCGAAGTTCTCAAGTAGGCGTTCAAGTAGATGAAGATGATCCTGTGAATGATGCTGTGCGTGATGCGTTATGATTTCAAGGCGACAACTTCAACGAAGAAGTGCACGGCTCTGACCCATTTTTTATGGGGAATGAAGCAGCTCGGGATTTTTTTAGCTTGATGGATGAAGCAGATCGTCCTTTATATCAAGGTTGTCGCAAATATTCTAAATTATCTTTCTTGATCAAATTGTATCATATCAAGTGCTTGTGTGGGATCACAGATAAGGGAATGTCGATGTTGCTCGACTTATTACAAGATGCATTTCCCGACGTCGAGATTCCCACAACGTTCTACGAGGCCAAGAAGATTATCAACAGGTTGGGGTTGAATTATCAAAAGATTGATGCATGCCCAAATGATTGTATGCTGTATTGGGGAGACGATTCCAGCAGGGAGACGTGTAAGAGATGTCACACATCGAGGTACAAGACAATTCGGAAGGGGAAAAAGCAGAAGAAGAAACCTGCAAAGATTCTCAGGCACTTCCCTTTGAAACCTTGTCTACAAAGATTATTTATGTCGTCTAAAACTGCTGAGCACATGAGATGGCATGCCGTTAATAAAAACGAAGATGGTAAATTAAGACATCCGCAGGATGCAGCTGCTTGGAAAACGTTTGACAACGACTTTCTAGATTTTACGACTGACCCCAGAAATGTTCGGCTTGCGTTGGTGACTGACGGTTTCAATCCTTTCGGGAATCTTAGTACAAGTTACAGTATTTGGCCGGTAGTCTTAGTTCCCTACAACTTACCCCCTGGATGTGTATGAAACAAAGCTCTATCATTATGTCTATGATCATTCCAGGCAAAAAGGCACCGGGCAATGACATCGATGTGTATCTCCAACCGCTTATTGCGGAATTGCTTGACCTGTGGAATGTCGGCTTGGAGACGTATGACGCTTACAGCAAGACATTATTCAACATGCGTGCAGCCTTGATGTGGACGATTAGTGACTTTCCTGGCCTTGGCACATTATCTGGTTGGAATGTGCATACTGGGTCGGCATGTCCAGCTTGCAATTTTGACTCTGACTCATTGCGCCTTCCCCACAGCCGGAAGTGGTGCTTTATGGGGCATCGGAGGTTTCTCGATGGAACGCATAAGTTCAGATTGCAACGGAATGCTTCAATGGGAATCCAGAAAAAAGAAGACCACCTCAGATACAGATATCTTACAGCAGCTTGAGCATGTTGACTTCGAGTTTGGAAAAAGCGACGATTCAGCACAAACTCGCCAAAAGACGCGTAGGACTTCGGCGCCTCAGCAATGGAAGAAGATAAATGTTTTCTTCATGCTTCCATATTGGAGATCTAATTTACTTCGCCACAGTCTTGATGTAATGCACATTGAAAAAAATGTTTGCGACAATGTGCTGTATACGCTGCTTAACGACCCGGCAAGACAAAAGATCACCTTCAAGCGAGGAAAGATTTACGCGACATGGGAGTTCGTGAAGACGCTTGGCCAGATGAGCATGATAGATTTCCATCGGCAAAGTTTACCCTCACAAAACCGAACAAGGAAGTGTTCCTCGCGATGTTGAAGAAATTAAAAGTTCCTGATGGGTATTCAATCAACATTTCTCAATGTGTCGACTTGCAGACTCGAAAGGTTGCTGGCCTGAAGAGTCACGACTCACATGTTCTTATGCAGCAGTTACTCCCTCTGGCTATAAAGAATACACTTCCTCCCGAAGTTTCCATCATTTTGGTGGAACTCTGTTCTTTCTTTTGGAAGTTGTGTTCTAAGGTTTTGATCGTTGAGGAGCTTGATCAACTGCAGTTGAAAATCATTCTTACGCTTTGTCATTTGGAGATGATCTTTCCTCCTTCCTTTTATACTATGATGGTTCACCTCACAGTCACCTCGTTCATGAAACAAAGCTCGCTGGACCAGTACAATATCGTTGGATGTATCCGATTGAGAGGTACTCATTTTAAATATGTGCTTTAATTTATTCTCCGTATTTAATGTTTTCTAGTCGTCCTTTTCAACATTTTATATC
Organism: Inga laurina; assembly: GCA_963855925.1. Taxonomy (NCBI): domain Eukaryota; kingdom Viridiplantae; phylum Streptophyta; class Magnoliopsida; order Fabales; family Fabaceae; genus Inga; species Inga laurina. The sequence goes on from OY979704.1 coordinate 23,169,571, forward strand.
AATTTTCTCTTTTGTACAACCTCGTTCATGAAACAAAGCTCGCTGGACCAGTACAATATCGTTGGATGTATCCGATTGAGAGGTACTCATTTTAAATATGTGCTTTAATTTATTCTCCGTATTTAATATTTGCTAGTCGTCCTTTTCAACATTTTATATGAATTTTCTCTTCTGTACTTCATAGGTTCCTTGGGAAATTAAAATCTTACGTGAGGAATAAGGCGTGGCTAGAAGGTTTTATAGCTGAAGGCTATATAGGGGATGAGGTGCTATATTTTTTATCAAGGTACTTTGAGTATCTTGAGACGGCTTTCAACCGCCCGCCTCATGTTGACGATTGTCCTAAACCTGCGCCGACATCAGGAGAATTTATCCCTCGTGTTGGTAAACCAGTTGGAGCAACTGAGAACTTCAAACTAACGGCAACTGAGAAGCTCCAAGCACATAGACATGTCTTGATTAATTGCACTCAAGTTGAACCTTTCATACGGTAAGAATTGTACACTCACATGTTATTCGATCTATCTTTCGTAACATTTCTCACTTTCATTTCACTAACGCCTTTCCATTATTAATTGCAGGGAATTCAGAAGTCATGTTAAGCGTCAACTCAGGATCCATACGCAGGCATCCTCGGAAGTTGATAGGAGGGTCCACAAAGAATTCCCGAGCTGGTTTGCGCACAGAATACTAAATGACCACAACCCACACTCACCAGATTTCAGAGCTCTCGCAATCGGCCCTGTTGATCATGCAAAACAGTTTACAACATATAATGTCAATGGTTTTAAGTTTTGCAATGTTTCACGGGATCAAGGATTGCAAACACAGAATTCGGGTGTTTATGGCACATTTGGGACAAGGAGTTATGCAAGCAACAGTGAAGCCAACATGCAGTTCGGAGGCGTCCCTTACTATGGCAAGCTTCTTGATGTGGTCGAACTTAATTATCAAGGCCGTTTCACTGTGACGCTGTTCAAGTGTTTGTGGGCAAATACCACTACTTCTCGGGGACTGACAACTGACGACTTAGGGATCACATCAGTCAATTTCTCACGGCCGATTCATACTAGTATTTCTCAAGATGATGAGTCGTATATTCTAGCTTCAGAGGCACATCAGGTTCATTATGTCGAGGATGAGAGGCATAGGGATTGGCACATGGTCGTTCATTTAAAGCCAAGAGACCTTTACGACATGGGTGAAGGCAATAACATCGCCTACGAGAGTGAGCCATTTCAGCCAGCTGATTTTGAAAACTACTTCCCTGAAGGCGATGACAATTTACCTCTACTGCGGTGAGTTTTTTTAAGTCCACGTCATTTGAATTAAATTTTTTAAATTTAATAATACATCCATAACAATAATTTTTCTACAAAATTTCTGTAGGGATGGCGACGATGAGTGATCAAATTCAAATTATGCTTTTGTCTTTTCAAAAAATGCAAAAAAAGTTTTAAAATAAAATGTAAAATTTTTTTTTAAAAAAATAATATTTTTAGCGGTTATAGAACCGTTACAAATATAAAATTAACCGCTACTAAATGAAAAACCGCTACAAAATGGATATATTAACTGCTATAAATAGTACGTGGATCACTATAAATATTAAACCGCTACAAAAATACAAATAACCGCTACTAACTAATAACTGCTACATTAACCGCTACAAATAGTACGTGGATCCCTATAAATACCCTTACCACAACTCATTTCAAACACTCCCCAATTTCTTTTCACCTTACCTTTCTTTCATTTTCTCTCATTTACAACTTCTTTCGTATGAGTAGAGGAGCTGAATAATACGATCAAATATGGTAACAAGATTTTTAATTTTTTTTAGAATACTTCTTTCCTTTCTATAAAATTTATTCTAACCATTTTTTTTCTAGATATATCGTAACTGTATCTCATTTTCATCTATTTTTCATACACAATTACATTATATTAGATAACATAATAATTCCTTATTACCTACCTATCCTTAATAATATTATTAATATAAATTTTATACTAATCCAATTCAATTACATTTTTCCTTTTTATTTATTAATAAGTTAAACTATTGAATAATAAGCTAATTGAAATAGATAAAATAATAACAAAATAAACTATTTAATTTAATATTGATAAAACAGAAACAAATAATAGTATATTTTTTAAAAAAAATTTTAATATTTGTAGCGGTTATTAAACCGCTACTAAATAACGCGTCTTTTTACAACTCAAATTAAATTTGTTGGCGCTAATTTTGAATTTCATGAAATTAGTAGCGGTTTTAATAACCACTACAAATTTTGATGAAATTCAAAATTAGTAGCGGTTTTGTTAACCGCTACAAAATAAAAAAAATGTCATTTTTTTCGCCAACAAAATTTCAATTTTTTATATTTGTAGCGGTTATATAACCGCTACAAATATCTCTGAAAAAAATTTCATTCATGAGGGTTTTGTAGCGGTTAATTTGAACCGCTACAAAGGATGTAGCGGTTATTTTTGATTGAGTAGCGATTTTTTATAATCGCTACAAAACTGCTTGCAACGTACGGTTTAGTAGCGGTTCTCGTAACCGCTACTAACCTTCTTTGTAGCGGTTAAAACTGCTACTAATACCCATTTTTAACCGTTACTAAATCACGTTTTTTTTGTAGTGATAAATGCATGTCACTAAATTATACTTGTGGTCAAAGAATCTAGCATTGCATGAATTTATCTCTAATTAGTGGGCCTAGAGTGTATAATTTAAATTTCCTAATACCTATGGGCAACTTAGAAAATATAAGACCAAGCTATCCCACCCTAATTAAATATATAATCATAACTGTCAACTTGTGGGTAAAGATCAATTATAATTCTATATTTAATTACAATTAGATATTTTATAAGTTTCATATGTGATTATGTTGCATACAAAACGAAAGGATGTCATGGCTATTCCTTGGAAAAGTAGCATGCTAGTCACAAATATCATTTAATACATTTAAATCAAAATGTGCACGTCATAATGGAGAGATTAATTAATTTAATAAATTAGGTAGATAATTAATTAAATCTCTCCCACTGCTTTATGTATTCATAAATTGTTTAAAGAATTAATTTTGGCACCTTTCAACTCAAATTTCATTTTTGCAAAATTTTTGAATTGTTAAATAATTGTCTAAATCCAATTTCAAAATGTTAGACAATGAATTAACTCATGAAAACAATTTTACAAATTTTTCAGTATGTGAAAATGCCAAAATAAATCATTGTCACTAATTTAAACAATTTAATATCATTAATAAGAAAAAAATACATAAAACAGTAATTAGTTTTATTCAAACAGTGAAGCATGTGTTTAAGAAAGGCCCAAAACATTTTCTGGAAATTCATAATCCATAGCCCAAAAGAACAAAAAAAAACATAAAAGGGCCTAGAATTTAACAAAAACCGTCACTATTCAACAAAAAAAAATGAATTTGTTGTTGTTGTTTGACCCAGAATCCCTAATTCGGCCCAATTCGCGTTATCCTTTAATCGCAAAAACAAAAATTACAGAAGCCTAATCCGCGATATTCATTAAATGACAGGAAAAAAATTCAAAGTCCAAAACTCGTCGGCCTAGAGTGTTTGAACCTGGCCCAATTCGCTCAACCTTCTGTCCAGATGAGTGAAACGCACCATTTCGCTAAAGCCTGAAATGACGATGTTTTGAACCTGGCCCAATTCGCTCAACCTTCTGTCCAGATGAGTGAAACGCACCATTTCGCTAAAGCCTGAAATGACGCTGTTTTGATCATGGGAGGAGGCCCTTCTGGATGACTCGTAATGGCAACGTTTTGAGCAAGTCAAAACACCGTCATTTTGGGTCGCCTTCCACCACCCGCTCCCTACAACCCTACCTGTCCCGCCAGCATGATGTCGACCGAGTTAGGCCGCCGTGACCCGCAAAATCCAGGCAATCCTTTCAAGCGATTGGAGGCTTAAAAAACACGGCGTTCTCTCAGCAGTTATTTCAGAAATTCATCCAGAAACAATTAATTCATATGAATTCATGAAAAATGCGCCAAATCACAACAAACATCAATTAAGCGCAAGGTTTGAACCAAAACATTCCCAGATTCGAAAACCAAAAATAGTGGTTCTGAAGGTGAAGACAATCACAGTAACAGAGAGCGTTTGACAGAGATTCCAAAACCAGATTGAAAAACATAGTCGTAACACGTTAATTGAAAACATAATCTCAGATTTATTAATCAGATATTCTCAAAACCATCGATGAATCTCTCTAACAGTCGATGAGCAAAATTAAAAATTCAACAAAGATTAATAATAAAGCCAGAAAACCGATCCTTGAAAATCCAAATAAAGGCAATAATGATCTAAAAAATTAACAAATCGTGATCTCTGATTTAACATATGAAACCCGTATAAAAATTATTACGGCAGACTCATTAAATTCCATAGTTAAATCGTCCCCGATCAAAGAAAAGTAGGCAAAGAATTAGAGAACCAGGCTCTGATACCACATATTAGAATAAGTCATGCTTTTTTCTTAATTATATCACAATAATCATAGCATAAGATATTCTACAAGTTACAACGGAAGACTTTAATAAATACCTCTTGCCATAGCTTACCTCTGATCAGAAAGAGTTCACAAACACCGAGAATTGAGACTGCAAAATAGAATGAGTCAGAAGAAAGGTTGACAAGTTACTCTTCTGACTGACTGCAAGGCACAGTGATGGCAACTGGTGTGAGAGCTATCGCCAGTCAGGGAACCTCAAAGAGCAGCTAGGGTTTTCACTCGTACACTCAATTTAGATGACTGAAAACCTTAATTGTTTATTTCACCATCAGAAATATGCATAAATAGCCCGTCCACTTGTTACCCTAATATTGTAGTTGAGCCTAGATCTGACTGACGGGCCACACTCAGGATATTTTAATTAATAACTAATAATTATATTATAATAATTAAAATATCTCACATATTCTTCTCAGAAAATCCCATATTCTTCTCAGAAAATCCCGTATTATGTGTTTCTTCTATCCAACACTTTTGCCTTTTCTAATTCAATCTTGATCATTTTGCCACTCACCCATAAATTTCTTTTGAGGTTTGAGATACGTGTTGCTACCTTCTCCATGCCTTTCATCTATTCTAAATAAGAAGTTACTCACAAATCAATTTTTGTTAATACCTTATGCGGTGTGGGGAATACCTTTAGAGTTGTAGTCACTGAATTGCAAGTTTCATCATTTTATTTTACCAAGTGTGAATTTTCAATAAGAAGTTGTTATTCATGAATTAATTGTTGTTATATGTGCATTTTAATAAATACCTTAAGGGTTCTAGTCGTTGAATAAGAAGTTGTTATTTACGAATCAATTGTTGTTAATATATTATGCGTTTTATGAAATACCTTAATCGTTGTAGTCAATGAATTGCAAGTTTCAACAACTTAATTTCCCCAAAGTGTGAACTTTGAATGAGAAGTTGTTATCTACAAATTAATTGTTGTTAATACCTCATGTGTTTTAGACAATACATTAAGAGTTGTAGCCATTGAAATGCAACTTTTATCATTTTATTTTACCCAAGTGTAAACTCTGAATAAGAAGTTGCAATTCATGAATCGATTGTTGTTTATTACTTCATGCATTTTAAGCGATAACTTAAGAGAGTTATTGAATTGCAACTTTCATCATTTTATTTTACCCAAGTGTGAACTCTAAATAAGAGGTTTCAAAGCACGAATTAATTGTTGTTAAATAAAAAGAATTCGTTAGCTTTTTATGCCAATTCTTGTCTTTTGCAGATTTACGAAATTCCTCTACTTCTTCTTTCTCTACATTTTTGCATATCATTAAGGCAATTCAAGTGGTTAAAGATGGAGCTACATAGCTGAATGACATACAAACATGCATTATATTACACTAGATGTCAAAAGCAAGAAAAACTAAGCAAAATCACCAAACTTATAATAAAATCAGAAGAAGAGACACAAAGTATTTAACTCTGACATAAGCAAAAGCAGTTGATGGCTTAAAGCAAAGGAAGCAATACAAAATTAAACTTCTTCGGGCATAGCTGAATGCATCTTCCTCAGAGGCCAAATGGGCCATTGATATAGTCCGCCAAAGATGTATTATAGTTTAGACCAAAGTTTCCTTCTAGAAGACTTCTTATATTATGGATCAAAGGAAGTACATTGCAGAACTTCTAATCTGAAATATGTATTAAGTTTGTGACTTATAGCTTATAATTATCGCGTAATTCAGTTTATTTTTACTCAACATATCTTACTTTTACACAAAGGGGTGACTTATACAATAGGCTATAAAAGCCTTTCAAAAGGCAACCTATAATATGAACGTGATAAAGTAAAGATCAGTAGGGCAAAAGGATACTTGAGTTTACTGTGTCAAGATTTCCATCGGTAACATTAACGATGTTAGAATTATAGGACTAAAAGTATACTTTATAAAGTTAAGAGACAAAAAATATACCTCATGCAAGCTTAAAAGACTAAAAATATACTTTAACCTAAAAAAAGAATATTGTACAGAGTTGGCCTATGATGAATTCCTCTATGCACATTGAATGGCCCCACAGGTTGTATTTTTCTCCCTTTATCGTCGTTTTGAATTTAAGAAAATATTAATTATTTGTGGTTGTTAGATTATGCGTGTATTATAGATAAATGTTATATTTCCTTATAAGTTAATTCATTTTTTTATTTAAATATTATTATATATAAATGTTCTTATATATTTCAATTAAAGTAAATTATTTTAATTATATTATTGGGTTGGAATGCTTGCTCTTAAATTGACCTGTTAAACAATTGGTCCAGCGTTAAGTGTTAACTACCTTGCCCAGGGTATCGCATTATCATGGAGAAATAATTAAAAATATATATGCAATAAAGCATGAAAATACTAATATCAAAGGGAATTTACTAATAAGCTATTAATTGAGTGATAAGTGGTCTCACCAGTATAAGAAGAGAATACAAGTTTGAATTGTATAAGTGCATTTATTGAGAGAGATGAAAACCTTTTGATAAGAGATTAATCTCAAGTTCAAAGTGACTTGGACATATACTTGATCAATATATATATATATATATCAAAGGCAATTTAGATTCTTATTGGAAAAAATATTCTTTAACCTTGATAAAATCAAAGGCTTCAATTTAATTAAATAATTAAAATTCATTTAAAATAATCATTTCAACGTCTGAAATTAAGAAATTATTATTTAGATAAAAATAATTAAATTTTATATTTAATTCTTATATAAATATAATCATATAACTGATGAAGAATTTAATTGCTAATGAAAGTAACGAAAAGTGCGAAACGCCCCAAAAAAAGTTTGTTAGGAATGGCTCCCAAAAACGGTTGTTAGGAGTATATTAACTCAATTCTTTTACTACATCTGGATGCTTATGAGTGTTGGCACCTGGCATTAAGTGGTCGGCGTCATTGTAATATTTTATTACAAAAGCAAGTCATCAGTTACTAGTTAATCCACTTTTGACTAAAAAACTACTAATTAATCCACTAGTAAATAAAACCATGTCTGCTCAAACACTTTTTCTTACAAAGGATCAGAGGGAGTATTATTGAGGTGGCAAAATATTTCATTGCTATTAACTATTACCCATTTTACAGCAATTTCTTTTGGAAAAAGTAATTCAAAAGCAATGGAAACTGATAAGTCTCTCAGGACAAAGTTACTTACTATCTCTATATGATTTTGTTTTAACATTATGTCCTCCACGTCTTTGTAATATTTTACTAATAATGAAAATGGTCATCAACTCCTAATCCACTAATAATGATTCTGTCTTCAGCGTGTTGGTTACTTCTATTTTTCTCATACTTCTAATTTTTTTATAGGCAGAGACGATCCTTTTGGATTTGAGGCAAATGCGTGGGAAATAAAGTAGGAAGACTTGGGGGAAAATAAAGGTTGGTAGACTTTTGCGAAATGGTAAAAAAAAATGCCACGAAAAGAGTAAACTATACAATTATTAATTGTATTTTGAGAAAATTACACTGATAATTTTTTCCCATCTTTGAGAATGAATATAAATGCTCTTAAAATTTGCTAAAATTACACAAACATTCATTTTATTTTAAGTGCTTTTATAAACCTTCCTTAAAACAAAGATTCAATTTATAGAGCAATATTTTCCATTAAAAATGTTTTTTAAGAACAATTTTACCCTCATATGTACTTTTTAAAACAGCGCAATTTGAACAAATTTTTTTTTTTAATGATGTGATTCAGCCTAGAAATAAATTTTCCAAACATCAACTTCACTTGAAGAAACCGTTTTGACCGTGATGATGCTAGGTTTGACATCTCAAATGAGTCTTAATAAACAAAAGAGATTAATATTTAAATAAACAAAAAGTAAATTTCAAATTTAATTTTTATAAATATAACCATATAATTAATGAACAATTAATTACAAAACAACATAAAGCTAATTGAAAAAATAATAAAAAGTACAACATCAAAAATAAAGAAAACAAATTAAAAAGTCTGTATAGCCCAAAAAAAGGTTTGTTTGCAAGGGCTCCCAAAAAAGGTTGTTACGAGTATATTAAATCAATTATGTTTTACTATCGGTATGCTTAAGCGTTGGCATTATGAGGTCGACAACTTTGTAATATTTTATTACAAAAGCCAGTCATCAACTACTTTTTTTTTTTTTTTTTTGGCCAACACAGTCATCAACTACTAATCCACTAACAAGGACTTCTTCCCTGTATAAACGTGTTATTTACTTCTTTTGTTCTCTCATATATCTCCTAATTTTTTATAGGGAAAGAGAAACGATCCTTTTTGGATTTGAGGCAAACACGTGTGAAAGAAAGTCCGAAAACTTGAAAAATAAAAAGGTTGAAAGACTTTTTTGTAAAATGGTCAGGGAAAAAAGTGAAAAGAGTAAGCTATAGGAAAAACAAATATGTAATTATTCACCCCATAAATAAATAGCCAAACACCAAGTTGGTATCTTAATCAAACAACCATCGTCATCATCATGTTTCGTTTGAGATCGCAAATGTGTCTTTTTGTGTGGGTATTGGTATTTGCAATGAGATTGAACACAATCACCTGCTGCCATGAGAGTGATCGAAGTTTACTGTTAATGTTCAAACAAGGCGTTGTTGATACTTCCAACCACCTCTCCTCTTGGTCCCCTCAGCATTTTAATTGCTGTCAATGGCAAGGAGTTGAGTGTGATTCAACCGACAGAGTCACAGTTCTTGATTTGTCATGCTACAATGATTCAAAAACCTTGAGAGGTGAGATCAACTTATCTTCTTTACTTTCTCTTCAATTTCTTGAACGGTTGTATTTGGACGACAATGACTTTGAACGCATAAGCAAGCCGGCTATCAATAATTCTGTTGCAACTCATACTCATTTGCTACCAAATTCTTCTTCCAAGCTCTCTTTACTGAGTTTATCATACAATATTCATCTTCACACTGATAATCTTCATTATTGGCTCTCTCAACTTCCTTCCCTGACAACTCTCAATCTCAGTGGCATTCATCATCTCTCTAGTGAAACGAATTGGGTTCAACCATTGGCTTCCCTACCTCTGCACTCATTAATTTTGCATGATTGTAATTTGACCAGTTCTATTCTCTCTGTCGAATATGGCAATTTTAGCTCACTTTCAGAGCTTGACCTTGGTCTAAATGATTTTAGATATGGATTGCCTAATTGGTTGTTCAATCTTAGCAAAGATCATTTCTCTTATCTTCTCCTCCGTCAATGCAATTTGAGAGGCCAAATTCCAGATTTTTCTAGCTATGGAAATTTGATGACCTTAGACCTGTCTGACAACAAATTCAAAGGATCGATACCTGTTTGGCTTGGCCAGCTTGATAGATTATTTAAACTTGATCTATCTAATAACCCGCTTCACGGCTCCATTCCTTCTAATCTCATAAATGCATCATCTTTACAATATCTACAAATTAGCTTCAATAACTTGAGTGGTACACTTCCAAAAACCTTTGCCCCAAGATACTATTCTCTTTTGGATTTTTCTCATAACTCAATTAGTGGAGATATCTCAAACTTGTTGCTGACAAGTATGTATATATTTATGTCAAATAATAAATTAAATGGACAGCTTCCTCGAGTATCAAATACGGTATTTGCTTTGGATTTATCTTATAATTATTTGTCGGGACCTTTATCTTCTTTGTTGTGTCACCTTCAGACTAGCCAATGTGATTTGGAGTATCTAGACCTATCAAACAATTATCTCACCCAAGAACTTTCGGATTGTTGGAGCAATTGGACATCTTTGTCTTACATAAACTTGGGGAATAATCGGTTGGTTGGTCAACTTCCACCAACGATGGGATCATTATTACATAATCTAAAGGCGCTTGATCTACGTAATAATGGTTTTTCTGGAGATATACCTTGGACTTTCCATAATTGTACATCTTTGACGCTGCTCAATGTGGAAGGAAACAACTTCTCCGGAAGTATACAAACATGGATGCCCCTAAACGTATCAATTGTGAAATTGAGGTCCAATCAATTTACAGGCAACATTCCCTCACAGTTATGTACTCTTTCTAATTTGATCGTATTGGACCTTGCCAATAACAAACTTTCAGGATCAATCCCTCGTTGTCTACCCAACATAACCAATTTTTTTGCAGAACTTCCTGAAAATTATATAGCCTCCGCATTGACTTCTCCAACATTTGGCCTCCATGATGCACATGAAATCATGAGAATTGACTTGCTCATAAAGGGTCAACTGCTAGAGTATGAGAAAAATCTAAAATTGATGCGTGTTATTGATATATCACTCAACAAGCTAACGGGAGAAATTCCTGTAGAGTTGTTCAAACTCACCAAGTTACAATCCTTGAACTTGTCTTATAATTATTTGATAGGAGAGATATCATAGCAGATCGGAGAGATGAAAAATCTAGAATCTCTTGATTTCTCTCATAACAATCTTCATGGGAATATTCCCCAGAGCATGTCTGGTCTGTCTTTTCTAAGTGATTTGAACATATCATACAACCATTTCAGCGGACAAATTCCTTTAGGGACTCAGCTTCAGAGTTTTGATGCATCGAGTTACACTGGCAATCCTGAGCTCTGTGGACCTCCTCTTCAAAAGAACTGCAACATACCAAAAAAAGCAGACAATGCGGAGCAGGTTGAAGGAAATGAGGATGATGCTTTTTTGAAGTCATTGTATTTGGGAATGGGAGTTGGCTTTGCTGTGGGATTCTGGACAGTTTGTGGTTCTTTGTTCTTGAACAGAGCATGGAGGCACACTTTCTTTATATTCTCTGGTGGAGTGGTTGATCGAATCTATGTTATTGTGGCCATAAAACTCCGAAGATACGGCTGAATGGAACATGTTAAAGCTCCAGGTTGGTTATAAAGTTATTTTTTGTCTATTTAATTAAATTCAAAGTTTTCTTTTATAATAATTTGTACTCCCACACACATTCATGATGAGTGTTGTAACGATTTTGTTATTCTGTTTGTTGCTTCCTAAATCAAATGCATAACGCCAGTTAAACTTCTGTTCATGTTTTAATATATGCAACGGTTAATTAATTTCAACCTATTAAAAAGAAATAAGTTATTTATCTTTTTTTAAAAAATTAAAATGCCCAAATCTATCAAAATATCTTTAAAATATTTAAGTGTCCAAATTAAATTTACGTTGCTTATTTATCAAAAGTTGTTGCTGTTTCAACAGCAACATTTAGATTTATGTTTCGAAAAGTTTATAGGTTCCTTTTCTCTTTACTAGTTAATTGTTATTTGAAAAGGAAACTCACACTTAGAAGATTTTTTTTTTTTCCCTTCTGCAGATTGATTTAGAGTGAGCTCATATATAATTAATTTTTGTTTTTCAAAGTAATAGGTAATTGATGCCAGATTTTCAAGACTCGCATGCATCCAGGAAGTTTCGGTGCTTATGCAGCTTTTTGACCAATGGAAGTCTGGATGAAGCTTTAGTACATGGTGGCAACTTTAATAAGTTTTCAAATGTTTGGGGCTGTACAAATTTGGTCAAGTTTTGTAATATGTGTGTCTATTATCTTGCTTACTGCTTGATTTGGCTTTTTAGACGAATTTGATTATATGCCTGATTTTTCTACGATGTAGTTTCAGGTTTCAGTCAATCTCCCGAGTATTGTTGTTTCTTACTGAAAAATAAGAGTTTGAAGGATATTAGTTTTTTTTTAAGGATGCTATTCTTATTATTACCATGTTCATGAGTAGAAATGTGACATTTGATGAGTTCTTAAAATTAAGGTTAACTTCTAATTCTCAATTCACTTGGATTATAAATCAAGAATATTGTATAAAGTTGGCATGTGATGAATTCCCCTAGACCCATTGGCTGGTGACCCAACTTGAAAAATGGGAAAAGCCTGGCCAAATAAAAGGGGCGGAATAATAAATTAATAACTTGAATATGATAAAACAGAGAGAGAATATGTGTTATGGTCATTTCATGTGATTTTGAGCTTTCGGGTTTATTTTACTTTCTTGGGGCGGGGAACCCACATGTAATTGGACCGGTACCGGGCGTTAGGCCCAAAGAACTTCACGAAGAAATAATATCAAAGCCAATTTGGAGTGATACAAAAACAAAACAAGAATGATGTTAATTATTTATTTAATGAGAAAATTTTTTAATTTTGAAACAGTTTAGATTCTAAAAGGAAATGATATTCTTAAATCTTAATAAAATCAAAAGGTTTAGCTTAATTAAGTAATTAAAAGTTCATTTAAAATAGTTATTACAACGTTTAAAATTAAGAGATTAATATTAACTAAACAAAAAAGTAGAATTCATATTTAATTTTTGAGAAAAATACATTGACTACCTCTCTGTTTTACCTAAATGACACAAAACTCCCATCTATTTTGAAAACGTATATATACCTCCCTTGAAATTAAAATGCAAGTTACAGAAACCTTCCTTACTTATTTGATATTCCATTTTCATTTACGCAACCGTTAGTTGACCACTAAGTTTAATTATTAAATATTTACTTTGACCAAAATACCCATTTTTCAATAAATAAATAAACATTTATATTTTCCTAAAAATAAATTTTTATACAAAAAAATAATTCTAATATATGTATGTTTAAAATTTCCAATATATTATATTTTTTTTAAATTTTTATTATATTATAAAATTTAAAATTTTTATCATATTTATAGAAACTTATTTATTTAGTAGTCTTTCAAAAGACTAAAAAATATGCCTATCAATTGAAAGGCAAAAAGAAATATGTTTTATTCATAATATGTTATTAATAATGTAAATTTGATACAGTATATGACTTATATTAATTTTAAATTTTAATTTTTTAAATATTTTTTTTGCACAAACATTTATAAACATGTTTATTTTAGTATACATCTATTAATAGAATTAATCATATTTTTAATTAATTTTTTTATGTCTACATTAATTAAATTTATTAAGTATTTATCTTAATATGGAAAAAAAATTTAACATATAAGTATTTACAAAAGTAAAAAAAAATAAGTTAAGGAAAAGAAAAAAAAAACTCTTAAATTACTTAAATAAGTTTAGTCAAAATTAGGAAATTAGTAACGATGAAGGATAAATTAGTAAATAAAATTTATTTTAATATAAATTTTAATTAAAAAAATAAAAATCTTTAACGGAATTAATGGTTTGGACTTAAGTGCATGTTTTCAAAATAAAAGAGAGGTCTGTGTAATTAAGACAAAACGTAAGGGAAGTTAGAGTATTTTACCAAAAAAAAAAAATTGATTAGAGTATCATTCCAAAAGAATCAAAGTATTAGTTAAAGTCAGTACAATTTAGCAATCATCATTTTGGGACATTATAAATTAAAAATAGTTAAGAATCAAAGTATTACTTGACTGTAGCAACAAAAGAACAGACTCTTGTTCACCTCTTTCATTATCCTGGATTCCTAGTGGTTTCTTTCATAGAGATGCCTTTAAAAATTAGAGATAATAAATTAGAAGTTGATAAACAAAAAAATTATGTGGCAAGTAAACCAAGTAATGAGAAAGAGTCATGAGAAATAGGCCTTTATGCCCCGTTTGGTGTCATGGAAGAGTTTTTAATGAAAGTGAAAGTGTAAATTGAAGTGGAAGTAGAAGTGGAACTGGAAATGGAAGTAGAGTTAAAAGTTTGTTTGGTATGACTATGGAATTGAGATATAATTTTTAAATAATATGTTAATTTCAAATATAAAATTACTAATATACCCTTCGACCAAAAAGCCTAGCTTCCCCCAAAATAACCACAACCAACCTGAAAAACCATCAGCCGGCGGCCACCATGAAAGACACAGTCGGTCATCATCAACCATCAATAATCAATAATAATACAAAAAATAGGAAGTTGACGGTGGCAGAGAAAGGAGCGAGGAGCAAAGATAACCATGTACACCTCCTTTTGCTACTAACAAACTGAAGTCGACGGAGAGGGTGTGATGCTCATATCAATATCGCAAATCGAAGACAGAGAAGATGATTGAGAAGATTTGATGTCATCCACTGCAGATATAAAGGCAAAGCGTCATCCTCCGTTGCAAATCTGAAGAGGAAGAAGGAGAAGACCAAGAAGGTTCATCGTCCTCGTCACAAATTTGAAGTGTCGTTCGCCGTCACAGATCTGAAGAGGTAGAAGAAGACAAAGAAGGTTTTGATTCCATGGCCACCAGAGAACTGATGTGGACACAAATCGCAGATTGAAGTGGAAGGGTGGTGAAGGTTGAATAGAGAACCATCATGGGTGGAACTCCATCGCTCGTTGTCGCCGATGGAACTCAGTCTCCGGTGGTCGCTGTCACCAGCAAAAATTCATCGCTGCTCGTGGAGATGGTGGTAGCCCGTGGAGGGAAGGAGAAAGAGTAGAGGGACAAAGAGGGAATTTGAGACATGGAACTAGAGGTGGAACCGAGTTCCATTGGATGAGTGATGGAACTCACTTCCAACGTTTTTGGTGGAAGTGGGTTCCATCAGGAAGTCACTTCTGCTATATCAAACAATTAAAAAGTTGAGTTCCTTAGTCACTTCCACTTCCTTCATCCCACTTCTATTGCACCAAACGAGGCATTAGTGGTTTTCTAGAAATAATATAAGGGAAGATGCTCTGTGGGTTCCACTCATTAGACCACAATTGAGTGTGATTTGGGAAAAAGACTTCACATACACGCGGGTTATCGTGTCTCAATATAAATTAATTATAATTGGGTTAACTTTGGTTGGACCACAGTTAAACTACCACCCCTTAAACCACTATTTTGAGAGGTTAAATGACTGATTTCGATATCACTACTTTGAAAATTTTTTATAAATAATTGGTACTTTTTCTGTTAAAAAAAGTATATGAACTTTTCAAAATTGCTCTCATATTAAAATTCATTCGTTTTATTAATCTTTATTCACATATTAATTATTTTTTAAATCACAGTAATTCCTTTTTATTATTTTGTTATCAAATTTGATTATTATCCAGTCTCAAATGGGGTAACTCTTTTTCAAAGATCACGTGTTACATTTACATATACTCAAACTTAAGATCTATATTGTTACATTATTGATTACTTTACTTTAATTTCTTTGTGTGGCTTTAAAAAAAATGAGAATGAAATTTTCTGAATCCCCAAATTTTATCATCTGGGAATATGTGCGCGATTTTACTCAAATTAATGAAGTTCTGGAGACATATGAGTTGAAATTATCAACTTGAATATATGTGCAAAGTGAACCTTTTGTTCGTTTTTTGCGATGGAGTTTTCCTTTTTGTCGTTGGGATTAAAGCTTTTTATTCTTGTTAGATGATGTTGAATGTATTCAATGGTTTGTTCTGTGCTTTTTGTTGCGGGCTGATATCAACAGCTTTAAACTTTTTATTCTATGCTTAAATCTATGGTTTTCTGTGCTTGAAAGAAAATTCTGTAGATCTAGATATTTTCATTAAATCAGCGCTATTAGAGTAATGTTAACCTTATTTAAAAGTTTATACTGTAAAACAATTTAATGCGTTAAATAATTCAGGCTTTCTTAACAGGCCTCAGGTCAGGCCAGGCTCAAGCCCAAAAAAATGTCTGTAACAGGTCACAAGCCACCTTATTGCAAAACAGGCCTAACCTATTAGGGATAAAGCCTGACCTAACCTGATTTGTTTCCACCCCTAACTACAATTGAAAGTAAAAAAGGTGAAAGATTTGGGAAAGAAGGTCGAAAAAAGACTTGACGAATATCAGTTAGGACTCGTTGTAAAAAGGGTGAAAGACTTGACAAAGTAATGATTGGGCTCATCTTTATCACACCGATTTTAATTTCTAAGTATTTATTTCATTATTGCAGACTTAAAAGCAAACATTCATTTTGTTTTTATAAACCTTTCTTATAACAAAGATTTAATTATATCAATCTCCTTCAGATTGTTTTTTGTTTTCAATCATACAGATCTCCTATCCACTTTCAAAATTAACTTCTCATAAAAATTTTCAAAAACATTGAGAACAAGTCCTTTTTTTTTTGGAATATTTTTATACATTTTGAAAATAAAGAGAACTTTGTGTTAACAAATTGAAGGGAAAAATTCACGCAAATTTTTTTCTCTTTAATTTTAGCGAAAAATAGGAGTTTGAAAGATATTATTTTGATTTTGAAGTATTCTATTATTCTCATGGATTTTTCTTATTATTACTACACTATTTTGATTTTTGGAGAGAAACCATCAAATAATAGACACAAGAATTATATCATGTTTTGTCATTAGCAATGCTTTGTTACTAGGATAGACTAGAGGATTCAAGTTTCACGATGCACCCAACGCTGATTTATCGAAAAATGAGACAAAAGAATATATTAATAAATAGTTAATAACTTAATTGGAAGTGACAAAAGAGAGACAAAGAATATGAAATTGACTAGAGCATTTAACAGAGAAATCAAATTCAACGGAGAAAACCGAGATTAAATCCGAACATAAAAAGGATACTGCTAACCAAAATTGTCAATTTTTACCATGAGTGAGAGAGAGCGAGAACGGAGCAGAGAACGTGGTCCTCCGGCTCCGACAAGGGAGGAGTGTGATGCTTTGGATCGGAGTCGCAAGAAGGGTCGCATGGGAGTTGGCGGCTTTACTGGTGATCATCAACCGATTCCACGAGATGAAGCGTGGATGCATGATGCGGAGAAGGAACAGGTTTCTGGGGACGACAAAACAGAGGAACATGCATGTAAAACAGGGGAGCATGTCTCCGAAATAGGGGCACCTGAAGAACATAAGTGGAGATCGTTTAAGGAAGCTGTGTTGCAGGAGCGTAACGAACCGGATGAGGAGTTTGACTGGTGGAGTGGAGATAGGTGGAAGGAACGGATCAAAGTGGAAATGATAGCGTTGAGACCGAATGTTGTATTCTCGGCAAAGGAGAGAGTTCGGCTAGCAAAGCAATGGGATAATGCACTGATTATCAAACTCCTAGGGCGAATGGTGGATCCCATCTATATGGCTACGAAGGTACAACACTTATGGGCTAGAAATGGAGACGTAGATGCAATAGATGTGGGTGCAGGATTTTTTGTTGTACAATTTAAGGATAACAGGGACTATGAGCTTGCGCTTACGGGAGGTCCATGGCTTCTGTTTGATCAGTACATATCGGTGCAACCGTGGAGACCAGATTTTGATCCTGACGAAGAAGTAGTGAGTAAGATTGCTGCATGGATTCGGTTTGCAAAATTGCCGCTGGATTACTATGACAAGGGCGCGTTATTTGTGTTGGGTTCTTAGGTAGGAAAGGTTTTAAAAATTGATATGGCAACACTGAAGAGGAAGAAGGGACGTTTTGCTCGCATGTGTGTCGAACTAAATCTTGCTGCACCTTTGAGACCGTTCATCCTGATTAACGGTAAGCTTACTCGGGTCCAGTATGAGGGAATACATCTCATCTGCTTTCAATGCGGGAGATATGGGCATGATTCGGACCATTGTCCCCATAAGAATAGTGTACCAAATTCTGCCGAGAATGATGGGGAGAGAAATATGGTGAATAGTCAAGGCAACAGTATTGAGAAACCAGTGTGTGGTGCTAAGGATGATGTTGAAAAACAAGTGGGTGGCGCCGAGAATGATGGTTGCAGTGGCGTCGGAGCTGTAGGAAGTAGCGGGAAGCAGAATGTGGAGGGCGCTGGAGTAGATTGTTGGACCTTAGTCTAGCGACCACGACGGTGAGCTGCAACGTCCGGTGCCAAAAAAAGAGAAAACTGAAGGAACCTATACACGGAAAAGAGAGGACCGAGATATGAGGCGCTAAAAGTGGAGGAGATGGAGGGAGACATGTGTGAATCACGGATTGAAAAGGAGCGCGTGCAGTTACAAGAATTATCAAATCACATGGGTGTAGGTGAGGAGTTAACGGCGAGCAATGAAGAGGAGGAGGAGAAGGATTTGGTGATTGAGAAAGGAATCCAAAGTCAAAAAGCTAGTGGGCCTAAAATGATGGTGCCAAGTCCAAAAGGTGCAAGTGTAAAGAAGAAGGGGGGTAAGGCCGAAATTCCAAGTGATATTGGTTTATATACGGAAACAAAGACGAGAATGGGCCTGGGTAAGCAAGCAAATGGGGAGAAAAAATCAAGTGGGCCCAAACTAACTAATTTGGGCCAAAATGGACCTATGGGTATGAAAGGAGCACTCCCAGCAAGAAGCTCAGGTGTGTCAACTGGAAATATGGGGAAGAATAAGATAAAGGAGCAAGGAAATATGATGAAAAAGAAAGGGGAAAATGAGGAAAATGTGGAGGGCAATAATCCGTGGGAACCAGGTGAGAACAGTGATTCAAAATTCTATATAAGGCAGAATCCTCTTTCTCAGGAATTACAGGATACAGAAATGAGCGATGTTGGGACCTCAAGAGTAAAGGTGTAATAGCTTGGGGCCTAGTTTTTATCCTATTAAATTTATTATGAATTACAACATATTAATATGGGATTCTCGAGGAGCTGGGAGCACGTGTTTTGCAGGTTTATTGGTTGAGTTACAACGAAGGTATAAAATAGATTTTATAGCTCTTCTTGAAACAAAGACAGAAACTTGAAAAAGCGAGTGTACTTAGTCGACGTTTGGGTATACGAAATGCAGAAGTCGTGGAGGCAAATGGGTTTAGTGGTGGTATATGGTGCTTGTGGGATGAGAAAGTTGATTTTAGAGTTACATTCACTGCTTCACAAGTGTTGCATGGAGTATTTAATCAAGGTAAGGATTCTAGCTGGGAATTGTCGGTGGTGTACGGGCACCCAAATAAAATAAAACGTCGTGATCTATGGCAACAACTGGGCCATATTTGTGCGACTGGGGTGACGAAATGGTGTATGGGAGGCGATTTCAATGCAACTATAAGAGATTCTGAACGACGTTTAACATCCAAAGTCTCAACCCGGCATGATAAGTTGTTTGCGGCTTGGGTAAGGGAGTGTGGGATGTTTGAAATGAACTTTCAAGGACCTGAGTTCACTTGGAGGAGGAACAGAGTGGCAAGTAAGATTGACAGGGTGGTAGCCACGGAAGAATGGTTTGTTCGGTTTCCAGATGTCTCATTGCTGCACCTTCCACAGTATAAGTCTGATCATAGTCCGCTTCTAATTAGATGGGTTCATGGACCAAATTATGGCCATCAACAGTCTTTTCGATTTTTTGCCCCGTGGGTTACAGATGAATCGTTTTCGATGGTGGTGGAGAATTCGTGGAGAGCATCTAGACCCTGGGAAGAGAACGTTAAAGATTTTCAGGAGCAGGTTAGGGAGTGGAATGCTAAGAGCTTTGGTAATATTAATCATAGGAAAGCCCTCTTACTACGCAAATTGGAGCAGTTGAATACAAATAGCAATAAATGGCGCGAAGTTGATACTCAAAGGAAGCTTGCTTGGGATGAACTAGAAAAATGCCTGGTTCAGGAAGAGTTAATGTGGATGCAGCGCTCTAGGTGCAACTGGTATATGAATGGTGACAAGAACACAAAGTACTTTCATGCGGTTACAAACAGCAGAAGAAGAAGAAAGCAAGTGGAAGCACTGAGGAAGGATGATGGGGAATGGATATACAGTGAGGAAGAATTGAAACAGGAAGGTACCAATTTTTTTCAAAGTCTTTATACTGAAGAGATTAATCAAAAAGTTTATGTGAATTTTGGTGGTACGTATCCTAGAGTTCCTGAAAATTTATTAAATGTGATGGGGGCAATGGCTTCAGAGCAGGAGGTAAAACAAGCAGTTTTCAGTATGGGCCCTCTAAAGGCCCCTGGTCCTGACGGATTGAACCCTCTGTTTTATCAGAGTCAGTGGAATACGGTAAAAGACATGGTAGTGGCAATGGTACAGGAGATTTATCGTCAGCCTGACGAAGTCAAAAGAGTGAATGGGACACATATTGTGCTGATTCCTAAGATCGAGACTCCTCAAAGTATTCGTGATTTCCGCCCCATTAGTTTATGTAATGTTATATACAAGACTGTGACTAAAGTCTTGGCTACTAGACTGAAGCGAGTAATGCCACTTATTATTTCACCTAACCAGTGCAGTTTTGTGCCAGGACGTCAGAGCTCTGATAATATTATATTAGCCCAGGAAATTGTGCATTCAATGAAGACTACAAAGAAGAAAAATGGGTTTATGGCCTTGAAGATTGATCTGGAGAAAGCATACGATCGAGTTCGCTGGGACTTTATGGTGGATCGATTATATGAGTTGCAATTTCCTACGCCATTTATTGATTTGATCCAGGCATGTCTTACTACCCCAGTAATGCAGGTTATGTGGAACGGTAACTCTGGTCAAGCTTTTACACCAACTCGTGGTGTTCGCCAAGGTGACCCTATATCTCTTTATTTGTTTGTGCTGGTAATGGAAAAATTAGCTCATCTAATTCAAGCAGAAGTGAATTTGGAAAATTGGGTTCCGTTCAGGTTAAAAAGACATGGTGTAGCCATTTCGCACTTGTTTTTTGTAGATGATTTACTTTTGTTTGCGGAAGCTTCCCTTGATCAAGCAGCAATTATAAAAGCCTGCTTGGATGACTTCTGTGCCGCTTCGGGAGAAAAAGTCAATGGGGCCAAAATCAAGGATCTTTTTCTCAGGGAATGTGTCCTATATACGGAAGATGGAGATTAGTGCCTTCCTAGATTTTACTCCGACTGCAGATCTTGGGAAATACTTAGGCATCCCAGTGCATCATGATCGGGTTTCAAAGAGAACATATCAGTACATTGTGTCTAAAATGGAAGACCGACTTAAGGGATGGAAAGCCAATACCTTGTCAATGGCTGGTCGTCATACACTAGTTTCTTCGGTGGTTTCGACAATTCCGTCTTATGCTATGCAGTCAGTGTGGCTACCAACAGCAACATGTGATGACATTGATAAGAAGTGTAGGGGTTTTCTTTGGGGAAGTTCAGGTACAAGTAGGAAGCCATCAATGGTTTCGTGGGATGAGGTTTGTAAGCCAAAGGATGCAGGAGGTCTGGGCCTACGACATGCTCGTAACCAAAATGAGGCTTTTATGATGAAGTTGGGGTGGGGTCTTGTGAAACGTAGGGATACTTTGTGGGTAAAGTTCATGCGCGAGAAATATAAATGTGGCAACGATGTTCTACCTATTGTTCGTAACAAAAAAAGGGGATTTCAAGCGTGGAAGGGGATTACAAATGTTTGGGAACGGGTACAGGAAGGGATAGGATGGCAGATAGGGAAGGGAGACTGGGTGTACTTCTGGAAGGATCCATGGCTCCCACATCATGATAGTCTTATCAATTATTGTACGAGAGACATCCCGGTAAGTATTTTAGATGATCTTGTGAGTATGTATGTAACACCGTCAGGTGGATGGGACTGGGCGAAATTTGAGTCACTTTTACCTCCTTTGGTACTTCGGGCTATGCAGAATGTTTCTCCAGGGTCAAGACAACATGAGGACGATAGACCTATCTGGCGGATCTCGAATAGTGGGGAATTTAAGCTTAAGTCGGCATACAGGCTAGTGGCGAATGTACATTCCTCTCCTCTTCGTAATTTATGGCGGAATATATGGAAGCTACGTACCCCGCAAAGATACAAGACCTTTTGTGGATGGCGGCACATGGGAGATTGATGACGAATTCTTGGAGAGCAGCGTGCGGAATGCCGGTGCAACAGGATTGCTTTGTGTGCTCAGGGGTGAAGGAGAGTGTTCTGCATGTTCTACGGGACTGTCATGTTGCAAGAGGGTGCTGGGAGAAACTTGGGCATTCTCCAGCACAGAGTACTCGATTTTATGAATTAACGGATTCTCGTTCTTGGATACGCTGGAACTTATCACGGGGAAAACAACATGAAGAAGTAAGTTGGCAGGTGTTGTTTACAATACTCTGTCGGCAACTCTGGATTAACAGGAATTCGGGAGTGTTTAATGGTAGAAGGTCGGGAGTTATGCAGATCTTAGCCCAAGTACGAGCTCAGACGAGATAGGCTGATGTCAACTTATCCCCAACACGTCTTGACAGGGAAGAATCTAGTATATGGAAGCCTCCGTATGTTGGATGGGTCAAGGTGAATGTGGATGGTGCATTCAGTCAGCTGACTGGTACTGCTGGGTGTGGAGGGATTGTGAGGAATCATGAAGGTGAACCACTAATGGGATTTATGTGTGGACTGGGTCGCGGGAACAGCTTGAACGCAGAAGCTTGGGCATTACTGCTGGGGCTGAAGATGGCATGGGATGCAGGGTGGAGGCGAGTAGGGGTGGAATCTGATTGCTTGGAGGTGTTGGAGCTGATGGCAGGAGGCTGGGACGAGGATCACATGGAATCTGAACTTCTGGGGCAACTTCGACAGATGATGGATAGAGATTGGGAGGTAACAACAGAATGGTGTGGACGCAGATCAAATAATGTGGCTGACGCTCTAGCTAAGGAATCTCTACGAGTATATACAGGACTGATATGGTTTCATGATCCGCCAGAGTGTATTAGATCTATGTTGCACGAGGATTTGAGTGCAGGGTAGTTTCTTCTTTTTTTGGTTCATATTTTGTTTGTTTGTATGTTTTCATCAAAAAAAAAAAATCCGAACATAAACATTAGTCTCACTTTTGTAGGTCTCGTGATTAAATATGACTTTAGAAAGAAAATCGCACTCTGTCAGCTCGACAAAAAACCAGATAACAAGTATGACAACTTTGATAATTCACAAAGCCAGAAAAGCTCTAGTGTTTTTCCCCCTGGTAAATAAAAGCATTGGCTTAACGACTAACAAAATTGGAGAAATTAATTAGTGAACCTTCAAAATGACCATATTACCCCTGTTCTCCAGATATTGAACCGTTTCAGCTCAAGCACAGACCACTACTGCACCGTTTTCATACAAATGCAAGGAATTATAATACTTGGTCGGTATTTTTTTTGCCAGGAAAAAAAGCTGTTTAGAAAGACTTCACAAGGATAATGATTTTGTCAATTTTCATTTCTCAAGCAAAGACTTGAGGGAACAAGGATGAGATGATGACTTGGTATTTATTTCACAAAGCAAAGACTAAAAGGCGAAAAAAACAAGGGTCAAAAGACTTAACAACTAAGACGACTTGGTTATTTATTTCCGCACTTTAGAAACATTTCAGGAGAGACTTCTGTTTTTTGGCCCAAGTAGGAAGACTTTTCAAGAGTTACTCTGTACGTGTGTTCCTATCCCTACAATTTTTGTGGTGTTCGTTTGAGCGTAGATAATGGTAGGGATTAAGATTGGAATTATTAGAAGACTTCTTCACAAACCTCCTCTACAAACTAATACAGAGACTACTCGTATGTATGTTGCTTAATGTAAGATCTGATTATGAAATTGATATTGATCTTAAATATGAGACCTACTTTCTATACTTATCAACTTTTTTAAAAAAAAAAAATTAGTCTTGTTAATATTCCCTCAATGATGTTCAAATAGGAAAGTGAGGAGATTAGGGAAGATGATAAAGTGTTTTAGAAAAACATATTGTATTAACTAATTTAACTAATTTTTTTAATTTAATTAAATTAGTTAATTAGGTTTTCCATTAAATACCAGGACCATACAATTGAATGCGATTTGGGGTAAAGACGTGGCAAAAAAGTCTGGAGGACTTTGAAAAAAGGCCCAAAAATAATTGACAAATAACAGTGAGAGTTCATGAACAAGGATGGAAGACTTAGAGTGTGTTTGGAAACACGTTTTGGAGCATATAAGTTCAATTTTTTCAAAAAAAAATTCAAATGAAACGTGTTTTGTTTTTTTTTTATGTTTAGTGTAGCTTTATAAAATCGCATCACGGGTAGAATAAGCTACTTATTAAATAAGCTTCTCACTGCAGCTTTTTTATTAAGTCACTTATTACGTAAGTCGAGATAAATCTCATCTCACATACTTAAATCATATTACAAAAACTAACTTTTCTATTATGTCATTTTTAATAAGTCAGAATTATAATAAGTCATTTTTCCTACCGTTATCTCAAACACACACTTAACAAGTAATAATTAGCTTAATATTTCATAAGAGACTAAGTGTCCATTTGGTATAAGGAATTTGCCGAGGAGTGGAGGGAAAATTTCTAAAAGTTGGATTTAAAAAAATTAGAGAAGTAGGATTAAAAAGTTTTAATAAATAGAAAATGTAAGATAAAAGAGTAAAAAAAAATTAATTAAAAATTTTTAACCCCTCCTCCCTCTCCCCCTAGCTCCTTCCCTCTCTCAAGAATATTCCCTCCATTCACTTTCTATCCCCTCCCTTCATAGGCTCTTACCAAACAAGCCTTTAGAGTTATAATATTTTTTTAAAAAATTAATTTTTCAAAAGTGTGAAAAATTACGCAGATTTTTTTTCTCATATTTTTTAGAATTTATGTTAATTCTCTTAAATTTTGCAAAATTATATAACCATTTTATTTTTAAGTGCTTTTATAAATCTTCCTTAAAACAAAGATTAAATCATATCAATCTCCTTCAATATAGATGTTAATTATTTATTTAATGAGAAAAATGATTATTTTTAAAACGGTTTAGATTCTAAAAGGAAAATATATTCTTAAATATTAATAAAATTAAATGGTTTAACTTAATTAAATAAAATAAAAAATCATTCAAAATAATCATTTCAACTTCCAAAATTGAGAGATTAATATTTAAATAAACAAAAATTAAATTTTAAATTTAATTTTTTAGAAATATAACCATATAAATAATGAATAATTAATTGCTAAACTACATAAAGCTAATTGAAAAACAAAGTACAACATCAAAAATAAAGAAAAAAATTTAAAGGGAGAGAGAAACGATCCTTTTTGGATTTGTGGCAAAGACGTGTAAAAGAAAGTCCGAAGACTTGGAAAATAAAAAGGTTGGAAGACTTTTTGTAAAACGGTCAAGGAAAAAAAGTAAAAAGAGTAAGCTATACGAAAAACACTTATGTAATTATTCACCCTATAAATAAATAGCCAAACATCAAGTTGGTATCTTAATCAAACAACCATCATCATCATCATGTTTCGTTTGAGATCACAAATGTTTCTTATTGTGTGGGTGTTGCTATGTGCAGTGAGATTGAACACAATCAGTTGCTGCCATGAGAGTGATCGAAGTTTACTGTTAATGTTCAAACAAGGCGTTGTTGATCCTTTCAACCGCCTCTCCTTTTGGTCTCCTCAGCATTTTAATTGCTGTCAATGGCAAGGAGTTGAGTGTGATTCAACCAACAGAGTCACATCTCTTGATTTGTCATGCGACAATGATTCAAAACCCTTAAGAGGTGAGATCAACTTATCTTCTTTACTTTCTCTTCAATTTCTTGATCGGTTGTATTTAGACTGGAATGACTTTGAACGTATAAGCAAGCCGGCTATCAATAATTCTGTTGCAACTCATACTCATTTGCTACCAAATTCTTCTTCCAAGCTCTCTTTACTGAGTTTAGCATACAATATTCATCTTCACTTTGATAATCTTCATTATTGGCTCTCTCTACTTCCTTCCCTGACACTTCTCGAACTCAATGGCATTCATCATCTCTCTAGTGAAACGAATTGGTTTCAACCATTGGCTTCCCTACCTCTGCAGTATTTATATTTGCATGATTGTAATTTGACCAGTTCTATTCTCTCTGTCGAATATGGCAATTTTAGCTCACTTTCAGAGCTTGACCTTGGTCTAAATGATTTTAGATATGGATTGCCTAACTGGTTGTTCAATCTTAGCAAAGATCATTTCTCTTATCTTCTCCTCGATCAATGCAATTTGAGAGGCCAAATTCCAGATTTTTCTAGCTATGGAAATTTGAGGACCTTAGACCTATCTGACAACAAATTCAAAGGATTGATACCTGATTGGCTTGGCCAGCTTGATGGATTAGTTGAACTTGATCTATCTAATAACTCACTTCACGGCTCCATTCCTTCTAATCTCATAAATGCATCATCTTTAGACTATCTACAAATTAGCTTCAATAACTTGAGTGGTACACTTCCAAAAACCTTTGCCCCAAGATACTTTTCTGTTTTGGATTTGTCTCACAACTCAATAAGTGGAGATATCTCAAACTTGTTGCTGACAATTTCGTCTATATATATGTCAAATAATAAATTCAATGGACATCTTCCTTGAGTATCAGATACGGTCTTTGCTTTGGATTTATTTTATAATTCTTTGTCGGGACCTTTATCTTCTTTATTGTGTCACACTCAGACTAGCCAATATGATTTGGAGTATTTGGACCTATCAAACAATTATCTCACCCAAGAACTTCCGGATTGTTGGAGCAATTGGACATCTTTGTCTTACATAAACTTGGGGAATAATCGGATGGTTGGTCAACTTCCATCAACGATGGGATCATTATTACATTATCTAAAGACGCTTGATCTACGTAATAATGGATTTTTTGGACATATACCTTGGACTTTCCATAATTGCACATATTTGACGCTGCTCAATATAGAAGGAAACAACTTCTCTGGAAGTATACAAACATGGATGCCCCAAAATATATCAATTTTGAAATTGAGGTCCGATCAATTTATAGGCAACATTCCATCAAAGCTATGTACTCTTTCTAATTTGATTGTATTGGACATTGGCAATAACAAACTTTCAGGGTCAATCCCTCGTTGTTTACCCCACATGACAAGTTTTTTTTCAGAACTTTATGAAAATTATATAGCCTCTGCGTTGACTATTCCGGCACTCGAAGATGAACGTGAATTCATGAGAATTGACTTGCTCATAAAGGGTCAACTGCTAGAGTATGAGAAAAATCTAAAGTTGGTGCGCACTATTGATATATCACTCAACAAGCTAACGGGAGAAATTCCTATAGAGTTATTCAAACTCACCAAATTACAATCCTTAAACTTGTCTTATAATTATTTGATAGGAGAGATATCAGAGCAAATCGGAGAGATAAAAAATCTAGAATCTCTTGATTTCTCTCATAACAATCTTCATGGGAATCTTCCTCAGACCATGTCTGGTCTATCTTTTCTAAGTGATTTGAACATATCATACAACCATTTCAGCGGACAAATTCCTCTAGGACTCAGCTTCATAGTTTTGATGCATGGAGTTACACTGGCAATCCTGAGCTCTGTGGACCTCCTCTTCAAAAGAACTGCAACACACCAAAAAAAGCAGACAATACAGAGCAGGTTGAAGGAAATGAGGATGACGCTTTTTTGAAGTCATTGTATATGGGAATGGGAGTTGGCTTTGCTGTGGGATTCTGGACAGTTTGTGGTTCTTTGTTCTTGAACAGAGCATGGAGGCACACTTTCTTTTGATTCTTTGGTGGTGTGGTTGATCGAATCTATGTTATTGTGGCCATAAAACTCTGAAGATACTGCTGAATGGAACATGCTAAAGCTCCAGGTTGGTTATAAAGTTTTTTTTTTTTGTCTATTTAATTAAATTCAAAGTTTTCTTTTATAATAGTTTTTACTCCCACACACATTCATGATGAGTGTTGTAACGATTTCATTTTTCTGTTTGTTGCTTCCTAAATCAAATGCATAATGCAAGTTAAACCTCTGTTCATGTTTTAATATATGCAACGGTTAATTTCAATCTATTAAAAATAAATAAGTTATTTATCTTTTTTTTAAAAAAAATTAAATGCTCAAATCTATCAAACTATCTTTAAAATACTTAAGTGTCCAAATTAAATTTACGTTGCTCATTTATCAAAAGTTGTTGCTGTTTCAACAGCAACATTTATATTTATGTTTCGAAAAGTTTATATGTTCCTTTTCACTTTACTAGTTAATTGTCATTTGAAAAGGAAACTCGCACTTAGAAGATTTTTGTTTTCTTCTGTAGATTGATTTAGAATGAGCTAATTTATAATTAATTATTGTTTTTCATAGTACTAGGTAATTGATTACAGATTTGCAAGACTCGCATGCATCCAAGAAGTTTCGGTGCTTATGCTCTTTGATCAATGGAAGTATGGATGAAGCTTTAGTACATGGTGGCAACTTTAACAAGTATTCATATGTTTGGGGCTGTACACGTTTGGTCAAGCTTTGCAATATGTGTGTCTATCATCGTGCTTACTGTTTGATTTTGCTTTCTAGACGAATTTGATTATATGCCGGATTTTTTAAGATGTAGTTTCAGGTTTCAGTCAATCTCTCGAGTGTTGTTGTTTCTTACTGAAAAATAAGAGTTTGAAGGATATTAGTTTTATTTGAAGTATGCTATTAGTAGAATTGTGACATTTGATGAGTTCTTAAAATTAAGGTTAACTTATAATTCTCAATTCACTTGGATTATAGTGTATAAAGTGAGCATGTGATGAATTCTCCTAGACCCATTCGCTGGTGACCCAACTTGAAAAATTGGAAAAGCCTGGCGAAAGAAAAGGGACGGAGTAATAAATTAATAACTTGAACATGATAAGAGAGAGGGAGGGAGGGAGAATATGTGTTAAAGCTACATGACAGAATTAGGGCCTCTTTGGTATAAGGAATATTTTAGGAGGGAACGGAAAGAAAGGGAAATGAATGGAAAGGAAGGGAAGATTGAGAGGGAATTTAAAAGAGTGAGCTGTTTGATATATATGTGTTACGCCTTTATCTCAATTTCACTTTTATCAGAATATTTGCGGAAAACGATATATGGTTTAGTGGGCAACACAGAAATAACATGAAAATACTGATAAAAAGTGCATGATTACCGAAATTCCCTTCAGGTATTGTAGATAACACTTACATTATGTAGCCGCGTAAGGCTACTTGGGTGTCCAACCCGTCCCAATGAAATAGAGACATTTTCTTGTCTTCGTTCCACTACAACAATCCTCTCATGTAGTTCTCTTCTCTTATTCCTGCATAACTTATGTACTCATCTGTTTAAATTGTTGGTAGGGGAGGGTGAGATTCGAGAAAATCTCAGTAGGAAAATAATACTAATATGCATGTACGACAAATGTTTAATGCATGACATGCTTGTATCATATAACTCATGCTCACATAATGACAAATCTATAAATTCAATGCTTTGAACAATATACTTATGGCCATAGCATAAATTGAAACATAACGTCAAATCATTCATACATGTTTCACATAATCAAGCAAAGTAATAACATGCATCAACACACTAACACAAATATCATATACATGCAGGAGAGGTAAGTTCCCTACCGTAACCCTTTTCCGCTTCAAAACGTATGCCTCAATCTATGTGCAAACAGCTCGGGGCTCCATATTTGATCCTACAATGTCAAATGTACTATTTAGACACTTCCATAGTGTTTCTGAGGGTTATATAAGTCTATCTTAAAAAATTACTAAAATACCCTCGGCGACTTGCCCCCGCCGTACCCGGTCCGGTTGCACTTTTTCTGAAATTCTAACCTGGGCTATCTTGACATACTTCCACGCAAGGAATCCATTTCAGGATTCAGAATTATCAAATTCAATGTCAAATTATAAAAATACCCTTGGCAGCCCCACTTTAAGGGTTTCAGGGGCGTTTTCATAATTATACTTTTTCGGCCTTTTCTTAAAAAATGCCCAACTGTAACCCCACCTAATTTTCCCTCCTGAACTCAATGGAATCATCAAATCATTGAAAATCCAACTTTAAAACCCATTTACAGCCCTGATCGAAATATATGGGTTTTCTGGGGAAAATCGTAGTTTTGCAATTTCGGCTCCTTAAACGCATTCCTTTCTACTCCTAACCACTTTATTGACTATTACATTAGATTACAACTACCATTTAGTATCAATTTGGGCAGCATAACACCTAGGCCAACCCATTTTTATAAATTGAAACAAAGGACAATCCAGCGAAATTTCACCGATTAAATTGTCCACAAAAGCCAGAACAGTCAATATACAAAGGTTTGGAAATTACCTCAAGCTCCCACTGGCTCTCCCTTGATATGGCTGAACCCTAGGTGCTCAACATCCACATTTGAGCCTCCAAACCTTAAATCATATGAAATGGAAGCTTAGGAACGGAGTTATACGCATTAGGAACCGATTTACCGAAGAAATCACTTACCTTTATAAGTTTTTTCTCCTCCTTTTCTTTCTCTACAATTTTTCTCTTCCTCTCTCTTCACATCTGAAATGGCGTCAGTTTTGGGGAGCATGAAGGAGATTATCACTTTATATCATATCCCTTTTTAATTAATTATTTTTCCCAATTTCGAATTTTTATAAAGTTTTTGGCAGATTTCTGCCCAAACTTTGAAAAATCATAATTAATTCTATAAAAATCGAATTGGAGTGATTCCAAAGCCTATAGAACCCTTATTGAGTCTAGTTTCAAGTAAAAATATAGAATTTTGCTAGATGGAATAAAAAGATTCCCAGAATTTCAATCTTTACATGGTGTTCTAGAAATTTCATAGTTTCTCATTGCTGACTTCAAAAATTCATATCATTTTGTATATAGCTCTAATTGAGTCATATGACCTATCAAATTAAAGCTTAGGATGTCTACTTGCATCCTGTAAAATTTCATAATTTTTTCTCATCATTTGGTCATTTAAAATCACATGATAAGTTCACTACCTCATAGGCGATTTCACCAGAAGCATAATCACTTTCTTCAAAAATCATCATTTTACTTTCTTTAATACCCCAAACATATAAGAATCATTAGAGGATAAATTTGGGCTCCTTCTAAATTGGGGCTTAGCAGTCAACTTAATTTAGACTTATTCCCAAGCCTCCAATCCCAAATTTCGGGGTATTACAATATGGGAACGGGACATAGGTTGAAGGAAGATGAGATATTTGGTTGGAAGAAAAGAGAGTGATTTAAGTGGGAAGATTGTGTGAAAAACCTAAAATACCCCTAATTTTACCAGAAGTTCAAGTTCAAACTTAACATTTTAGTTCGAACTTAACATTTCAGTTCGAACTCGACCTCGTCTTCACTGTTCATCGTCTTCCTTGTGGTACTATTCATCGTTTCAGCTTTTGACTCTGCTTTTCTTTTACATCTGTTCATCCAATACAACCCACATCACAAAAAATACCAATTTATAAGCTCATACTAAATTAACCCACATATTTTCCGCATCTCTCGGTTGTTCAACACACAGCGCAGACACAGGAAAAATATTGCCCACTTCACACCATAAACCACAACATAATCAAACCAACATTACCTTGATTTGGAGTTCTATTTCGGACGCCGTTTACCTCTTCTCTTTTCCAGATAAGCATTCGACACTATACCAAGCAGGTTCACTAAAGCCTTCTGCGCGTTGTGCCTCCGTCTTTTATCTATTTTATATCTTCAGGGGCATTTTTGTCCCATATTTTATTAGTCCCGGAAACATTTTGAAGTTTATCCCACTTTTGGTGGGAACCCATTTTCCCATATTTAAAGGAACATTTAACTTAGCGAAAATCTGAGTTGCTGTCACTTTGGGCAGTCAAACACGTTTTTAGGTGTGAATTATTACAATCTTCCGTTTTCCTCCTCAACTTCTCGCGTAACAAACAGTTTGTTAGGAATCGTGGAAACGTATTTCTGTATTCACATCGTACAATTCTTTGCACAGTAACCAGGGGTGGAAATAGGCCAGGCGGCCTGTCAGGGGCCTGTAGCCTGGCCTGTGATTGGCCTGTTCAGGCCTGGCCTGTCAGGCTAAAAGGCCAGGCCAAGGCCAAAATAAAAGTCTGTTTTGCTTAATAGGCCAGGCCAAGGCCTAACAGGCCTGTCAGGCCGGCCTGAGCCTGTAAAAATATTTTTTAAAAAAGAAATAAGATAAGGGTTAAAGGATAATTTCACCTGAGCCTGTAAATTTTAGCCTGTTTTCGGCCTGTTTAAGGAGGCCTGTTTTCGGCCTGTGGCCTGTTGGCCTGTTTTGCAGTGTAGCCTGTAGGCCTATCGGTTTGTTTAAAAAATTTTAAAAATTCAGGCCTCCTTAACAGGCTTCAGGCCAGGCCAGGCCTGTGAACAGGCCAGGCTCAGGCCTAAAAATTGGCCTTTAACAAGCCACAGGCCAGGCTCAGGCCAGTTTGTGCCTTAACAGGCCAGGCCTGTTAAAGTAAAAGCCTGGCCTGGCCTGGCCTGTTTCCACCCCTAACAGTAACATTCATTATATGCAGAAGAACCTATCCTATGTTGCCACGTATATAGTGAATGAATAATCTAGATTGACTATTTACAGCCTGTTACAATTCTCTATTGATTTGGTTGGGCTTTGCTTATTTGTGGCCTTCTTCATTTGTGTATGGGTTTCAACAATATGAAAGCGAACAATCAGCTTTAGATAAATGCTAATCTACCATCTATCAAGAGAGAGAGAGAGATGCATAGAAAAATGATAAGACTTGCTATATCTTTTAAAAGAGAAATCAAATTTAACGGATAAAATCGAGATTAAATATGAACGAACACATTACTCCCACTTTTGTAAGTCTCGTGAGTAAGTGCGTGTTTGTTTGAGCGTTTGGGAGAATAGATTGGACTTAAACAGTGCTCAATTAGATTTGAACAATGTTTTAATAAAAACTGGGTATTTGTTTCAGCGATTGGATTTAAGGTGAAGAAAGTCATAAGTTGGAAAAAGTCATAAGCCTCAAAATGAAGCTTATTGGACCTTATGTGCCTGTATGTGTATAAAAAAATATTGATAGGAGTATTTTCATATTTTTGGGGATCAATGAGGTACTCAAAATCACTTAATTTTTTCATTTTTCATAATTTTTTCAATTTTTTTCTCTTAATTAATACAAAAGTCATTTATGCAAAAGTCAAACCAAACATCCTATTTTTTACATAAATTACTTTAAGTTACTTATCCAATCGTTAATTCAAACGCTCATAATTTTACCCAATCTAACTTTTTTCCAATCTTAAGATTCCATAAATTTAAGTAAAAATAAATTACTTATCCAATCACACATTTTCTCGGCTTGACCAAAAAACCAGAAATAACAAGTACGACAACTTTGATTTGAATACAAATTTGGTGGCTCGAGAATATCATATAACAAGGACAGCAAAGCACTTGTGTCCCCCACTGGAGTATAATATCACTGGCGTCATGAATAACAACATTGAAGATAATTAATTAGAGCACCTTCAAAATGTCCATATTGCCCCTCATGACTTGGTCAAAATCCTTATAGACCAAGACATTCTAGAGATATCGAGCCGTTTGAGCTTAAGCATGGACCACTACTCCATCTTTTCATGCAATTTCAAAAGATTTTTTTTGTTTTTTGTTTTGTTTTTAGGGGGGGGGGGTTTGAAAGACTTGATAATTAATTATTCTGATTTGGTTGGTATTTATTCCACAAGCGAAGACTTGTTAAAAAAAGGTTTAGAAAGACTTGACATGGATATTGACTTTGTCGGTTTTCATTTCACACAAAGATTTGAAGTAAAAAGTTCAGATGCTTGACAAGGATATATGATATATGACTTGGTACTTGTTTCACAAGCAAAGGGTAGAAAGACTTGACGACTGCAATACAATGGCCTTAACCTATATAAAAAATAGGATGATATATATATACACACATATCCTATTTTAATTTTAATATTCAATACTGCCGTGTCACATCCGATGATTAACCCAACTGAGGGTATTTTTCTTAAAGGTCCATTCTAGTTCTGTATTCCGTACAACCGTATTGTGTGTGTGTGTGGATTACGGTTTTTTTTTTTTTTTAAATTTCTAATGGGGATATACTAAAAAGTGTACATTGGAGTAGGGTTGAGCAATGGGTTATAAGGGTCACCTAATGCTTTGCCCACCGTCCGCCCATTTATTTTTCAAAAGCCTGTTTATGCACGTAACAAATGGGCTGGGTTAAACTTGTGTTGGTTGGAATGGGCATAGGTTACCCGCTAATGCATATTTTTATAAAAATTGTATTTCTACCTTATTATTTTGTCTTTATTAATTTCTAAATATAAATTATTAAAAACACTAATAATTATTAAAGCACCATAATCCTCATCATTTCTCATTGAAACCACACTTTTCAGAGGAGATTGTGTGCTGATTTTCCTTTCTAATCCAAATCAAACTAAAAGAAAAATTTTAATTTAAAAAAATAAAATGAAGTTAAAGTGATTTGAGAATTATTACCAAAAAAAAAATGTGATTAGAGAATCATTCCAAAAGAATCAAAGTATTAGTTAAAGTCAGTACAATTTAGCAATCATCATTTTGGGACATTATAAATTAAAAATAGTTAAGAATCAAAGTATTACTTGACTGTAGCAACAAAAGAATAGACTCTTGTTCACCTCTTTCATTATCCTGGATTCCTAGTGTTTTCATAGAGATGCCTTTAAAAATTAGAGATAATAAATCAGAAGTTGATAAACAAAAAAATTCTGTGGCAAGTAAACCAAGTAATGAGAAAGAATCAAGAGAAATAGGTCTTTGTAAACGATTAAGTGGCACAATCACAGAGAGAGAGAGAGAGAGAGAGAGAGTAATAAATCACATGGACAAAGGATGATGTGGAATTGTGGATTCCCAATTATATAGAATATAGTTAATAAAATCTTATATATATATATATATATATATAGTTTTAGGAATAGGAAATTTATTTAATAATTTAATTAATCATTAATTAATAGTTGATAAAATCTTTAGAGTAAGAGTAATTTATAATAATATACATAGAATTATAACTTATATATAAAGGTTCTATATCATGATTATAATTCTAATTTATGAAACATGATTATAATATATAATCATTGATTAATGAGATATATATAATTATATTATTTAATTCACTTGAAAATTTGTTCTTTAAAATTACATTACCTCTTATACTTAAATAAATATTATATATATAAACATAAATGGATGGGTATGGGCAGTCTAAGGGTGTACCCATGACCCGTCCTGTTAAGTGCTCACACACATCCATTTAAACCTGTCAGTTATGAGTTTTTATTGTGCGAACTAAAATAGATAATTTTTCAATAGACATAGACGGACTCATTAGATTGTGGGTGACATGCTCAATTCTTCATGGGAGGCAAATTCGCGGCGAAGGTTCAATCTGATTTGGAGTGACATAACAGGCCTTTAGTGGTTTTCTAGAAATAATATAAGGGAAGACGCTTTGTGGGTTCCACTCATTAGACCACAATTGAGTGTGACTTGGGAGAAAGATTTCACATACATACAGACGCGGGTTATCGTGTCTCAATATAAATTAATTATATGTGTTTGTTTGGAATAATTTATTTTTAAGTAATAAGTATTTATAAATTGTGATTCACGGTATACGAGGTAAATATGTGAGAGGAGTTTTATCTCAGCTTGCTTAATAAACATTTATATTAAAAAAATAAGTATTCCCAAATATGCATATAATTGGATTAACTTTAGTTGGACCACAGTTAAACTACCACCCCTTAAACCACTATTTTGAGAGGTTAAATGACTGATTTCGATATCACTACTTTGAAAAGTTTTTACAAATAATTGATACTTTTGCTGTTAAAAAAATGATATGAACTTTTCAAAATTGCTCTCATATTAAAATTCATTCGTTTTATTAATGTTTATTCACATATTAATTATTTTTTAAATCACAGTAATTCCTTTTTATTATTTTGTTATCAAATTTGATTATTATCCAGTCTCAAATGGGGTAACTCTTTTCCAAAGATCACCTTCTACATTTACATATACTCAAACTTAAGATCCATATTGTTACATTATTGATTACTTTACTTTAATTTCTTTGTGTGGCTTCAAAAAAAAATGAGAATGAAATTTTTGGTTTTTTGTTTTTGTGGCCCAGGAGAAAGACTTTTCAAGGTGGAAGACTTTTCAAGCATGAATCACTCTGTGCGTTCTTATCCCTAAAATTTTTGTGGTGTTGTTTTGATTCATTTAGGGGATAAGAAGGGAAGCTTCCCTGTGGATTCCATTCATTAATGAGCACGAAGAAGAAGACTACAATTGAAAGTAAAAAAGGTCGAAGATTTGGGAAAGAAGGTCGAAAAAAGACTTGACGAATATCAGTTAGGACTCGTTATGAAAAGGATGAAAGACTTGACAAAGTAATGATTGGGCTCATCTTTATCACACCGATTTTAATTTCCAACTATCTATTTCATTATTGCAGACTTAAAAGCAAACATTCATTTTGTTTTTAAGTGCGTTTATAAACCTTTCTTAAAACAAAGATTTAATTATATCAATCTCCTTCAGATTGTTTTTTGTTTTCAATCATGCAGATGTCCTATCCACTTTCAAAATTAACTTCTCATAAAAATTCTCAAAAACATTGAGAACAAGTCCTTTGTTTTTTGGAATATTTTTATACATTTTGAAAATAAAGAGAACTCTGTGTTAACAAATTGAAGGGAAAAATTCACGCAATTTTTTTTCTTTGATTTTAGCAAAAAATAGGAGTTTGAAAGATATTATTTTGATTTTGAAGTATTCTATTATTCTCATGGATTTTTCTTATTATTACTACACTATTTTGATTTTTGGAGAGAAACC
The DNA here is from genome assembly GCA_963855925.1 of Inga laurina. NCBI lineage: Eukaryota > Viridiplantae > Streptophyta > Magnoliopsida > Fabales > Fabaceae > Inga > Inga laurina. The sequence goes on from OY979704.1 coordinate 23,206,631, forward strand.
ATCAAATGATAGACACAAGAATTATATCATGTTTTGTCATTAGCAATGCTTTGTTACTAGGATGGACTAGAGGATTCAAGTTTCACGATGCACCCAACGCTGATTTATCGAAAAATGAGACAAAAGAATATATTAATAAATAGTTAATAACTTAATTGCAAGTGACAAAAGAGAGAGAAAGAATATGAAATTGACAAGAGCATTAAACAGAGAAATCAAATTTAACGGAGAAAACTGAGATTAAATCTGAACATAAACATTAGTCTCACTTTTGTAGGTCTCGTGATTAAATATGAACTTTAGAAAGAAAATCGCACTCTGTCAGCTCGACCAAAAACCAGATAACAAGTATGACAACTTTGATAATTCACAAAGCCAGCAAAGCTCTAGTGTTTTCCCCCCTGGTAAATAAAAGCATTGGCTTAATGACTAACAAAATTGGAGAAATTAATTAGTGAACCTTCAAAATGACCATATTACCCCTGTTCTCCAGATATTGAACCGTTTCAGCTCAAGCACAGACCACTACTGCACCGTTTTCATACAAATGCTGAAAATTTCTTTAATTTAATTAAATTAGTTAATTAAATTGCTCTCATTTTAAAATTCATTCTTTTTATTAATGTTTATTCACATATTAAATATTTTTTAAATCACAATAATTCCTTTTTATTATTTTTGTTATCAAATTTGATTATTATCCAGTCTCAAATGGGTAACTCTTTTCCAAAGGTCATCTTTTACATTGACTTATACTCAAACTTAAGATCCATATTGTTACATTATTGATTACTTTACTTTAATTTCTTTGTGTGGCTTAAAAAAAAATTGAGAATGTAATTTTTGGATTTTTGTTTTGTGGGCCAAGGAGAAAGACTTTTCAAGGTGGAAGACTTTTCAAGCATGAATCAGTCTGAGCGTTCTTATCCCTAAAATTTTTGTGGTATTGGTTTGATTCATTTATGAGATAAGAAGGGAAGCTTCCCTATGGATTCCATTCATTAATGACCAAGAAGAAGAAGACTACAATTAGGTGACTTGGCCAAGACAAGTAAAAAAGGTCAAAGACTTGGGAAAGAAGGTCAAAAAAGGACTTGACGAATGTCATTTAGGACTCGTTATGAAAAAGGGTGAAAGACTTAAGAAGTAATAATTAGGTGAATATTTGGTATGAGACTAAGTGTCCATTTGGTATAAGGGATTTGCTGAGGAGGGGAGGGAAATTTTCTAAAAGTTGAATTTAAAAAATTATAGAAGTAAGATTATAAAGTTTTAATAAATAGAAAATATAAGATAAAATAATAAAAAAAATTAATTAAAAATTTTTAACCCCCTCTCTCTCAAAAGAATGTCCCCTCCCTTCATAGGCTTATACCAAACAGCCTTTAGAGTTATAATATTTTTTTGTTAAAATTAAGTTTTCAAAAGTGTGATGAAGAGTAAAATATACAAATTAAATATGCACATTACCTTGAGAAAATTACACAGATTTTTTTTTCATATTTTTTTAGAATTTATGTAAATTCTCTTAAATTTTGCTAAAATTATATAACCATTTTATTTTTAAGTGCTTTTATAAATCTTCCATAAAACAAAGATTAAATCATATCAATCTCCTTCAATATAGATGTTAATTATTTATTTAATGAGAAAAATGATTATTTTTAAAACGGTTTAGATTATAAAAGGAAAATATATTCTTAAATATTATGTAAAAAGAGTAAGCTATACGAAAAACAATTATGTAATTATTCACCCTATAAATAAATAGCCAAACATCAAGTTGGTATCTTAATCAAACAACCATCATCATCATCATCATGTTTCGTTTGAGATCACAAATGTTTCTTATTGTGTGGGTGTTGCTATGTGCAGTGACATTGAACACAATCAGTTGCTGCCATGAGAGTGACCGAAGTTTACTGTTAATGTTCAAACAAGGCGTTGTTGATCCTTCCAACCGCCTCTCCTCTTGGTCTCCTCAGCATTTTGATTGCTGTCAATGGCAAGGAGTTGAGTGTGATTCAACCAACAGAGTCACATTTCTTGATTTGTATAGCCACAATGTTTCAAAAACCTTGAGAGGTGAGATCAACTTATCTTCTTTACTTTCTCTTCAATTTCTTGAAGTGTTGCATTTGGACTGGAATGACTTTGAACGTATAAGCAAGCCGGCTATCAATAATTCTGTTGCAACTGATACTCATTTGCTACCAAATTCTTCTTCCAAGCTCTCTGTACTGAGTGTCTCATACAATATTCACCTTCACACTGATAATCTTCATTATTGGCTCTCTCGACTTCCTTCCCTAACAAATCTCGATCTCAGTGGCATTCATCATCTCTCTAGTGAAACCAATTGGGTTCAATTATTGGCTTCTCTACCTCTGGAGCAATTATATTTGTTTGACTGTAATTTGACCAGCTCTGTTCTGTCTCTTGAATATGCCAATTTTAGCTCACTTTCACGTCTTGGTCTTGGTCTAAATGATTTTACATATGGATTACCTAATTGGTTGTTCAATATTAGCAAAGATTATTTCTCTTATCTTCACCTCGGTCAATGAAATTTGAGAGGCCAAATTACAGATTTTTCTAGCTATGGAAATTTGAGGTACTTGCACCTGTTTGACAACAAATTCAAAGGATCGATACCTGATTGGCTTGGCCAGCTTGATAGATTAATCTACCTTGATCTATCTAATAACTCGCTTCACAGCTCCATTCCTTCTAATCTCATAAATACATCATCTTTACAATATCTATATATTAGCTTCAATAACTTGAGTGGTACACTTCCAAAAAACTTTGCCCCAAGATTGTTTTTTGTTTTGGATTTTTCTCACAACTCAATTAGTGGAGATATCTCAAACTTGTTGCTGACAAGTATGTTTATATTTATGTCAAATAATCAATTCAATGGACAGCTTCCGCGAGTATCAAATACGGTCTTGGCTTTGGATTTATCTTATAATTCTTTGTCAAGACCTTTATCTTCTTTATTGTGTCACACTCAGACTAGCCAATATGATTTGGAGTATTTGGACCTATCAAACAATTATCTCACCCAAAAACTTCCGGAATGTTGGAGCAATTGGACATCTTTGTCTTACATAAACTTGGGGAATAATGGGATGGTTGGTCAACTTCCATAAACGATGGGATCATTATTACGTTATCTAAAGATGCTTGATCTACATAATAATAGTTTTTCTGGAGATATACCTTGGACTTTCCATAATTGTACATATTTGACGCTGCACAATGTAGAAGGAAACAGCTTCTCCGGAAGTATACAAACATGGATGCCCTTAAATGTATCAATTGTGAAATTGAGGTCCAATCAATTTATAGGCAACATTCCATCACAGTTATGTACTCTTTCTAAGTTGATTGTATTAGACCTTGCCAATAACAAACTTACAGGGTCAATCCCTCGTTGTCTACCCAACATAACCAGTTTTTTTTCAGAACTTCTTGAAAATTATATAGCCTCCGCATTGACTTCTTCAATACTTGGTGTCGGACGTGCACATGAATTCATGAGCATTGACTTGCTCATAAAGGGTCAACTGCTAGAGTATGGGAAAAATCTAAAGTTGGTGCGCACTATTGATATATCACTCAACAAGCTAACAGGAGAAATTCCTGTAGAGTTGTTCAAACTCATCAAGTTACAATCCTTAAACTTGTCTTATAATTATTTGATAGGAGAGATATCAGAACAGATCGGAGAGATGAAAAATCTAGAATCTCTTGATTTCTCTCATAACAATCTTCATGGGAATATTCCCCAGAGCATGTCTGGTCTGTCTTTTCTAAGTGATTTGAACATATCATACAACCGTTTCAACGGACAAATTCCTTTAGGGACTCAGTTTCAGAGTTTTGATGCATCGAGTTACACTGGCAATCCTGAGTGTCACGCCCTTATTTTAATTTCACATTTACCAGAGTATTTGTGGAAAACGACATGCGGTTCGGTAGGCAACACAGGAATAGCATAACTATACTGATAATATATGCATGATTACATAAATTCCCCATAGGAATTTGTACCTGATAATTACAATTAGTGTAGCCGCACAGGGCTACTTGGGTGTCTAAACTCATTCCAGTGAAATGGATACTTCTTCCCGTCTTCGTTCCACTATTGCAATCCCTTCGTACGGTACTCTGCATTGTTGTTTGCATATCTTCTGTCGTCTCCTGTCTAAACTGTTAGTAGGGGAGGGTGAGATTCGAGAGAATCTCAGTAGGAAACAGATACCATAATGCATGCATGATTGATGCTATGTGTATGACATGTTAGCTTTATCTAGATGTATGCCCCATAATGACATTTCTGCATGCTCAATGTTTCATACAACAAGACTATGGCCACAGCGAAAACAGAAACAGAGCTTCATTTATTCAAATATGCTCTACACAATCAAGTAAAGCAATCACATATATCACTACACAAGCAAATATATCAAATACATGCAAGAAAGGTAAGTCCCCTACCTCCAGCTTTTCTCCTCGATACGCGTGCCTCGATCTACGTGCAAACAGCTCGGGGCTCCATATTCGATCCTACAATGTCAAATATACTATTTAGACGCTTCCATAGTGTTTCTGGTGGTTATATGGGTCTATCTTGAAAAATTACTAAAATACCCCCGGGGACCCGGCCACATCGTACCCGGTCCGGCTGTACTTTTCTCGAAATTCTAACCTGGGCTATCCTAACATATTTTCGCCCAAGGAATCCATTTCCGAATTCAGAATTACCAAATTCAATGTCAAATTACGAAATTGCCCTTGGCAGCCCTACTTTTAGGGTTTTAGGGATGTTTCCGTAATTATGCTTTTTCGGCCTTTTCCGAAAAAGTGTCCAACTGTAACCCCACCTAATTTTTGCTCCTGAACTCAATGAAATCATTAAATCATTGAAAATCTAACTCTAAGACCCATTTATAGCCCAAACCGAAATATATGGGTTTTCCAGGGAAAATCGGGGTTTTTCGGTTTCGGCTCCGTAAATACGTTCCTTTCTACTCCTAACCACTTTATTGACTATTCTATTAGGTTACAACTACCATTTAGTACCAATTTGGGCAACATAACAGCCCCATATACCCATTTCCAAAAATTAAAATCAATGGCAATCCGGCGAAATTTCACCGATTAAAATGCCCACAGCAGCTAGAATAGTCAATACACAAAGGTTTGGAGGTTACCTCAAGCTCCCTCTGACTTTTCCTCTTCTTTGATGAAACCCTAACCTCCTTAACCATGAAAACTGAGATTCCAAGCCTTAAAGAACATAAAGGAGTAGCTTAGGATCGGAGTTATACGCGTTAGGAGCTAGATCGTCGGAGAAATCGGCTTACCTTGCAAGTTCTCTTCTCCTTTTCTCCCAAAACCCTCTCAACTCTTTTCTTCATTTTTGGTTGCAGAATGGCGTCGGAATGCTGTAGGAGAAAGGTGATGTTTCTTTAATAATCTTATGCTTATGTCATTGCTTATGTCATTAACAATTTTCCATTTTCGGATTTTTCAGAAATTTTGGCAGATTTTCTGCCCAAACTTTGAAAAATCATAACTAATTCTAGAAAAATCGAATTGAAGTGATTCCAAAGCCAATAGAACCCTTATTGAGTCTAGTTTCAAGGAAAAATATAGACTTTTGCTTTCTAGAATCACAAAATTCCCAGAATTTCAATCTTTGCATATCGTTCCAGAAACTTTCACAGTTTTTCTGTGCTGACTTCAAAAATTCATATATTTTTTTGTATAGCTCTAATTGAGTCATATGACCTATCAAATTAAAGCTTAGGATGTCTACTTTCATCCTGTAAAATATCATAATTTTTTCTCATCATTTAGGCTTCCAAAACCTTATGATAAGCTCACTGCCTCATAGGCGATTTTATTGAAAACATAATTATATTCTCCAAAATTCACCATTTTACTTTCTTAATACCCCAAAGATATTAGAATCATTAGGGAATATATTTGGGACATCTACTAAATCGGGGCTTAGTAGTCCACTCAATTTAGGCTTATTCCCAAGCCTCAAATCCCAAATTTCGGGGTATTACACTGAGCTCTGTGGACCTCCTCTTCAAAAGAACTGCAACATACCAAAAAAAGCAGACAATACCGAGCAGGTTGAAGGAAATGAGGATGATGCTTTTTTGAAGTCATTGTATCTGGGAATGGGAGTTGGCTTTGCTGTGGGATTCTGGACAGTTTGTGGTTCTTTGTTCTTGAACAGAGCATGGAGGCACACTTTCTTTAGATTCTCTGGTGCAGTGGTTGATCGAATCTATGTTATTGTGGCCATAAAACTCCGAAGATACGGCTGAATGGAACATGTTAAAGCTCCAGGTTGGTTATAAAGTTATTTTTTGTCTATTTAATTAAATTCAAAGTTTCTTTTATAATAAGTTTTACTCCCACACACATTCATGATGAGTGTTGTAACGATTTTGGTTTTTTGTTTGTTGCTTCCTAAATCAAATGCATAATGCCAGTTAAACTTCTGTTCATGTTTTAATATATGCAACGGTTAATTTCAACCTATTAAAAAGAATTAAGTTATTTTTCTTTTTTAAAAAAATTAAATTTCCCATCTATCAAAATATCTTTAAAATATATAAGTGTCCAAATTAAATTTATGCTGCTCATTTATCAAAAGTTGTTGCTATTTCAACAGCAACATTTACATTTATGTTTCGAAAGTTTATTCTTCGTTTGCTCTTTAATAGTTAATTGTCATTTGAAAAGGAAGCTCACACTTAGAAGATCCCCCCCCTCTCCTCTGCAGATTGATTTAGAGTGAGCTCATGTATAATTTTTTTTTTTTTTTTTCAAAGTAATAGGTAATTGATTCCAGATTTTCAAGACTCGGCCGCATCCAGGAAGTTTCGGTGCTTATGCTCTTTGATCAGTGGAACCCAAGTCTGGATGAAGCTTTAGTAGATGGTGGCAACTTTAACAAGTATTCAAATGTTTGGGGCTGTACACGTTTGGTCAAGTTTTGCAATATGTTTGTCTATCATCGTGCTTACTGTTTGATTTTGCGTTTTTAGACGAATTTGATTATATGTCGGATTTTTCTAAGATGTAGTTTCATGTGTTTTAGTCAATCTCCAGAGTGTTGTTGTTTCTTAATGAAAAATAAGAGTTTGAAGGATATTAGTTTTATTTGAAGTATTCTATTCTTATTATTACCATGTTCATCAGTAGTGTTAGCCGTCTAGCTTTATCGCAAACATACGGGTTACAAGTAATATAAAAAGATCATTCCCACGAGGACTATGACAAAAATGAATTAATTATCTTAATTAAGTTATCAATCATGTTAAGTGAGAATATTTTGAAAGAAATTTTATACTTAAGAATTAATTGATTAAATCGAGAACTTCAAGACAGAAAGAATCTAGGATTATCTATCCCCTATTTATTTCATGAATTAATTAATTTACCCTCAATAAGCAATCAAATGAAGATATGTATTTGTCTAAGATTCAAAAGTATTTGATAACGTCCTCTCGAGTCAAAACCAAATCTTTATCCTAATAAACTAATCAATCTCTTATATTAATTTATAAGGACTAACTTTAAACATCAATCTTAATCTGATAATGGTATGTTAGTAATTATATCTCTATGATACTGACAAACCATCCGTTTAATACTTAAACTTCAAATCTAACATGATTTTATCCAAGTTCTACACTTAATTATCTTTCTCAAGATTAATTTAAATGAACAAGATAACTAAATGGTGATCAGGCATTTAGAGACATTAAAAATTAGATAAAATCAATAAAAAAAATTCAATTGATACAAAAAGAGAATAAACAATTAATTCAATCCACTAATAGATTCAAGAAAATCCTAAAAGAAGAAATTTAACTAGTCATGTTCATCATCACAATCAAAGTGCAACAGCAGTAATTCATTACTAATTTCAGAATAACAAGGTGCAGGTGCTTGAAGCTTAGCCACGTTCTTCTCAGTCCGCGACGGCAACTCCAGCTCAGATATGCCTCCTGCTCTTCTGGTTTGTCGTCCTTATTCTCTCGTTTCAGTGGACTTCGGGCGCCTCTGTTTCTCGTTCACAGCGTCTCCGTTTCATCCTCCCCGCGTTCTCGGCTATGTCCGCCTTTTTATAGATATAACATATAACTTGTTTTTTCTGTGGGCCCCACGTTTCCAATATCTTCAAGATATGATATATCCGATCTGTACCTTCATATTCTTCTTTTCTTCACGTGGGACCCCCGTTTTTCCCAAGCTTGATCTCTTTCCCAATATATGCAAATAGATATTGGCTTTTAAGGTATTATCCGAGGAACGAAAAAACGCACCGGACAATAAATTGGTCACATTATGATTTAAGGGTTAATGTGTTAATGGGTTAATCAGGATCTAATCGGTAGTTAAACCGGTCATATTAAAATATTATAATTTATTAGTGATAATATATATTAATATATTTTTAAACTTCTATATATAAAAATAAAGATTTTTTGAAAAAAAAATGTTTAAATCTATTAGTATTAGTTATAATACCTATACTTATGCAAAGATATCTCATTTCCTATAATTATTATATCTTTTTAAATAATTTTTTTCATTATTTTCTTCATTTTTTTAGATTTGTTCTTTCTTTATCTATTTTTCTCTTCATTTTAGTCTTCAACTTTCCATTTTACCCTAAAAAAGCACAAAATAAAAATTTAGAAAATTTGAAGAAGAAAAAAAGGAAAGAAACCGGGTCAACCGGTTGGACCACCGATTTTATCGGTTTTAACCGGTTCAACCGGTCTGACTGGTTTACTGACCAAACCGGACCGGACCAGGGACCGGTTCCCGGTTCAACCGGTTGAACCGGTCCAGTTTTTTGTACAATAGTATTATCATATATCTCCACACACGTGATCCTGAGGCATAATAGGAGAAAAAGTAAAAATATTAAAATAATAATAATAACAACAACAATAACAATAATCATAAAATCTGAAATAACAATAATCATCAAGAATATTGTACAAAGTTGGCATGTAATGAGTTTCCCTAGACCCATTGGCTAGTGACCCAACTTGAAAAATTGGAAAAGCCTGGCAAAAGAAAAGGAACGGAGTAATAAATTAATAACTTGAACATGGTGAGAGAGAGAGAGAGAGAGAATATGTGTTATGGCCATTTCATGTGATTTCTTTCAGGAGGGGCGGGGAACCCACATGTTATTGGACCGGTACTGGGCTTAGGCCCAAAGAACTTGACGAAGAAATAATACCAAGGGTAATGTGGAGAGATACAAAAACAAAAGGGAGAATCTGAAAATTGGGAAATAAAAAATGAGTGTTTTTTATTAAAAGTTGAATAAAAAATGTTAGAACATGATAAGAAATTCCTAACTTTTTTCTTGACAAACGATTAATCTGTCATTTCTCAATATTCAGGTTTCTTTTCAGGGATATTCCCAAAACAAAACAAAATAGATGTTCATTATTTATTTAATGAGAAAAAATTTTAATTTTAAAACAGTTTAAATTCGAAAAGGAAATGATATTCTTAAATCTTAATAAATTCAAAAGGTTTAGTTTAATTAAATAATTAAAAGTTCATTTAAAATAATCATTACAACGTTTAAAATTAAGAGACTAATATTAAAAAAAAACAAAAAAGTAGATTTTATATTTAATTTTTATATAAATATAACCATATAATTAATGAAGAATTTAATTGCTAGACTACATAAAACAAACGAAAAAAATTGAAAAGTATGAATGGCCCAAAAAAGGTTTGTTAGGAATGGCTGCCAAAAATGGTTGTTAGTGTTATGAATATTAAATATATGGATGTTCATTGACTCATATTACTCTTCCAGTCAACTTGACATAAAGAAGAAAAGATGACTTGACACAAAACAAAAGCAAAAGATGACAAGGACATAAAGAATATATAAAGTAATCATGGTTATGCAACCAGGGTTAAATATAACTATGGTCATGCAACCAGGGTTAGATTTTTGCCTCTATATAAAGGGCTGTAATCGATTGTTTCAATTGAACTGAATGAGAACTTCTCTCTAGAAATTCTATCAATTTTCTTTGAATCCTATCAATCTTCTTTCTTATCACATCACATATACTTTTATAACACGTTATCAGCACGAAGCTCTAAAAGAAGGTATGATCTTCTTATGGTTTCTTTAATCATTATATATACCTTGTTTTATTTTATAGATCTGAGATAATCTTAGCCACTATATGGTTAGAGAGATACTTTTACCAATTGTTATATAACATCGGGTTTCATGGCTAAGATTGGAGATCGTTATTGTTTTTATATATTATTTACAAGTTCTTTTATATTATTATTATTGTTATTATGGCCAGAAGCCATACACATCTTATTCTTGAAATTATGATCAGAAGTTATAATGTTTTAATTTCTTATAATATGGCCAGAAGTCATATCCATTCTTATTATATAGTCAGAAGCTATATATATTTTTCATCTTATTATATGGCCAGAAGCTATATAAATTTTTATCTTTTATCTTATTGTACGGCCAGAAGTCATGTACAACTTTTATCCTGAAGATAATAGTTAATTCCTCATCTTGAGATTAAATAGCCCGAAGCCATACATGGCTTGAAGTCATGAGATTAAATGGCCCGAAGCCATACATGTTTTAATTTTCTTATATTGCCTTATGAATTATTTATTGTCTTTATGAATTTACAGTTATTATATTGCATATTTACATTTCATATTTTAATTATTTTCATTTATTTCTTTAATTAGTTTGAACAAATGGTAAACCTGGCAAAACTTGAAATTGTGGCTCTTGATATTACCGGAAAAAATTATTTATCTTGGAAGTTGGATGCAGAAATTCACCTGAATGCCAAAAGTCTGGAAGACACGATTAAAGAAGGGAATAAGGCATCCAACCAAGATAAAGCCAGATCCATGATTTTTCTTCGCCACCATTTACATGAGGATTTAAAAACTGAATATTTGTCAGTGATGGACCCACTTGTCCTTTGGAACAATTTGAAAGAAAGATATGATAACCAGAAGATTGTCATTCTTCCCAAAGCTCATTTTGATTGGATGCATTTACGCTTGCAAGATTTTAAATCTATAAGCGAATATAACTCAGTTATGTTCGAATTACTTCTAAATTGAAATTATGTGGAGAAAATGTTACTGATGATGATATGTTAGAAAAGACATTCTCCACATTTCATGCATCCAATTTGCTCCTGCAGAAGCAATATCGTGAAAAAGGTTTCAAGAAATATTCTGAGTTAATTTCTTGTCTCCTTGTGGCTGAACAAAATAATGAGCTTTTGTTGAAAAATCATGAATCCCGTCCAACAGGCTCAACTCTATTCCCTGAAGTGAATGTAGTAACTAATGAATTTTATTGTGGCCGTGGCCGTGGCCGTGGACGTGGATATGGATGTGGACGTGGGCGTGACTACAGCCGTGGGCGTGATCGTGGTCGATATCATGGAGGTTCAAATTCCTACCAGAAGTAGGAAAAGACTGATAAGAACCAAAAAGGGGAAAGCAGTAGGCATAACAAATATGCCGATAATCCATGCTATCGATGTGGTGGAAAGGGCCATTGGTCTCGTACCTGTTGTACACCAAGGCACCTAGTTCATCTTTACCAAGAATCAATTAAAAATACTGGTAAAAGATCAAATGTTGAAGTTAATCATGTTGATCAGAGCGAGAATTCTGAGTATGGAGATATAGATAATAACTATTTGGATGTTGCAGATTTCTTAATATAATTTGAACTGTTATATTTTATTTAAAGTTGTTTCTATCATATGTATTAATTTTATTTATGTTTTTATGAAGAATGAATCCTATTGGCATCAATCCTGAAGATTTATGTCTCGTTGATAGTGCAACAACCCACACCATACTCAGACATGATAAATATTTTTCTTCCTTGGTAATACGAGAAGCCAATGTTCAGACTATATTTGGTAGTATAAATTTAATTGCTCCGGAAGAGCTAATATTTTGTTACCTGAAGGAACAAAATTATGCATTGATAATGCATTTTATTCTACTAAGTCTAAAAGAAACTTACTGAGTTTCAAAGATATCCGCAGAAATGGATATCATTTAGAAACAACAACTAAAAATAATAAGGAATATCTTGTCATTACAAATGTAGTTGCTGGTAGAAAATGCATATTAGAAAGTTTTCCTATTTTTTCCTTCTGGTTTGTATTACACATGTATAAGCACAATGAAACACATGCTTTTGAGAACCAGAAGTTCAATAATGCAAACCAGAAGTTTACCAATTCAAACTAGCAGTTTGATAATGTAAACCAGAAGTTTACTAATGAATTTAATGTTTGGCATGACCAGTTAGGCCATCCCGGTTCAATCATGATGCGACAAATAATTGGGAATTCATGTGGACATACCCTGAAGTGTAAACAAATACCACAATCCCATGATTTCTCAGGTGCTGCATGTTCCAAGGGAAAGTTAATTATTCACCCCTCACCAAGCAAAGTAGAAAGTGAGTCTCTCACATTTATAGAACGGATACAGGGAGATATTTGTGGGCCAATATACCCACCATGCAGACCATTTAGGTACTATATGGTTTTAATTGATGTATCAACTAAATGGTCGCATGTTTGCTTATTATCTTCTCGCAACCTGGCGTTTGCGAGATTACTTGCTCAATTGATTAGATTAAGAGCACATTACACTGATTATCCTATCAAGAAAATACGTCTTGATAATGCTAGTGAATTTACATCACAAGCTTTTAATGAATATTGTATGTCCCTTGGAATTGATGTTGAACATCCTGTAGCTTATGTTCAGACACAAAATGGACTTGCAGAATCATTGGTTAAAAGGTTGCAATTAATTGCAAGACCTTTACTTATGAAATCCAATCTACCAATTTCTGCTTGGGGCCATGCCATTTTACATGCAGCAATGTTAATTCGCATTAGGCCAACAAGTTATTTAAATGTTTCTCCCTTACAAATGGTTTTTGGTCAGAAACCTAATATTTCCCATATAAGAACTTTTGGGTGTGCGGTATATGTGCCTGTAGCACTGCCACAACGCACCAAGATGGGCCCTCAAAGAAAGATGGGAATATATGTTGGGTATGAATCTCCATCAATTATAAAATGTTTAGAACCATCCATAGGAGATTTATTTACGGCACGATTTGCCGATTGTCATTTTGATGAATCATTTTTCCCAACATTAGGGGGAGAAAACAAACAGCTGGGTAAAGAAATTAGTTGGAATGAATTATCATTGGCTCATTTTGATCCTCGTACAAAACAGTGTGAACTGGAAGTTCAAAAGATAATTCATTTACAGAATTTAGCTAATCAAATGCCAGAAGCATTTACTGACCCAAAGAAAGTGACGAAGTCACATGTCCCAGCTGCTAATGCTCCTATTAAAATTGATGTCCCTGAAGGACAACCTGCTATGAATGAATTTAAAGCAGGCCTGAAGCGTGGCAGGCCCATCGGTTCCAAAGATAAAAATCCTCGAAAAAGAAAAGGAGCAAAGAATATAGATGGTCAAGTCGAGGATAATGAAGAAAAATTAGTAGCTCCAGAAGAGCCATCTCCTGAAGAGATATTATCTCCAGAAGAGAATGTTGTAGTCCCAGAAGAGATCCAGGTACCTGATATATGTGAAAATAATGAGATCTCAATAAATTATGTTATGAATGGAATCCGATGGGATAGAAATAAAGTCAACGTTGATGACATCTTTGCTTATCATATAGCATATGATGTAATGAATGATAATGATGATCATGAGCCAAAATCCATTAGTGAGAGCCAACAAAGAAATGATTGGCCCGTATGGAAAGATTCCATTAATGCAGAATTAAAATCATTGGCAAAACGAAAAGTATTTGGACCTGTAGTCCTTACACCTGAAGATGTAAAACCAATTGGATGCAAATGAGTCTTTGTACAAAAAAGAAATGAAAAGGGAAAAATAACTAGATATAAGGCACGTCTAGTAGCTCAAGGTTTTACGCAAAAACCTGGCATTGATTTTGAAAAAACGTATTCACCAGTAGTGGATGCGACTACTTTTCATTATTTAATCAGTTTAGCAGTAGATGCAGGACTTGATTTACATCTAATGGATGTTGTGACTGCCTATTTATATGGATCACTTGACAATGATATTTATATGATTGTCCCTGAAGGACTTAAGATGCCAGAAGCATCCAATTCAAGTTCTCAAGAACAATACTCAATTAAGTTAAATAAGTCCCTGTATGGCCTGAAGCAATCAGGGCGCATGTGGTATAATCGCCTTAATGAATATTTGTTGAAAGAATGATACAAAAATGATTCAATATGCCCATGCATCTTTATGAAAAGATCTAATAGTGAGTTTGCTATAATTGCTATTTATGTTGATGATATCAACATTATTGGAACTCCTGAAGAGCTTCAAAAGGCAATTAATTGTTTGAAGAAAGAATTTGAAATGAAGGACTTGGGAAGAACAAAATTCTGTCTTGGATTACAGATCGAGTACTTCAAAAAAGGGATCTTTGTATATCAAGAAACTTATACAAAGAAGGTCCTAGAGTGATTTTACATGGATAAATCTCATCCATTATGTACCCCAATGGTTGTAAGATCTTTGAATGTGGATAAAGACTCATTCCGACCCCAAGAAATTAGTGAAGAAGGTGATGAAGAACTACTTGGTCAAGAAGTACCATATCTTAGTGCTATTGGAGCACTAATGTATCTTGCTAATCACACACGTCCTGATATATTATTTGCTGTTAATTTATTAGCAAGATATAGTTCTTCACCAACACGAAGGCATTGGAATGGAATAAAACACATTCTTTGTTATCTCCGAGGTACTACAGACATGGGGTTATACTACTCAAATGTATCCAAGCATGAACTGGTTGGTTATGCAGATGCCGAATTTTTATCTGATCCTCATGATGGTAAATCACAAACGGGCTATCTATTTACATGTGGAGGTGCAGCCATTTCATGGTGATCTATGAAACAGACTATATCAGCCACATCATCTAATCATGCAGAAATTCTAGCAATACATGAAGCAAGTCGAGAATGTATGTGGTTGAGGTCAGTGATACATCATATACGTACAACTTGTCATTTATCTTCCGGTAAAATGATCCCAAAAATCCTATATGAGGATAATGCTGCATGTATCGCTCAACTTAAAGAAGGCTATATCAAGGGTGATAGAACAAAACATATTTCACCAAAATTTTTCTTCACTCGTGATCTTCAAAAGAATGGTGAAATAGATATCCAGAAAATCAGTTCAAGTGAAAATCTAGCAGATTTATTCACCAAGTCACTTCCAGGTACAATCTTTGAAAAACTTGTTCATGATATTGATCTTCGGAGATTCAAAGATTTCAACTGATATTATCAAGAGGGGGAGTCGATACACGCTGTACTCTTTTTCCCTTATCTAGGTTTTGTCCCACTAGGTTTTTCTAGAAAGGTTTTTAATGAGGCAGCACTCGACGGTGTATCAATGAATGATGTACTCTTTTCTTTGGCTAGGTTTTTATCCCACTGGGTTTTTCCTAGTTAAAGTTTTTAATGAGGCACATTCATAATGGACATCCAAGAGGGAATGTTATGAATATTAAATATGTGGATGTCCATTGACTCATATTACTCTTCCAGTCAACTTGACATAAAGAAAAAAAGATGACTTGACACAAAGTAAAAGCAAAAGATGACAAGGACATAAAGAAGATATAAAGTAACCATTGTCATGCAACCAGGGTTAAATATAACCATGGTCATGCAACCAGGGTTAGATTTCTGCCTCTATATAAAGGGCTGTAATCGATTGTTTCAATTGAATTGAATGAGAACTTCTCTCTAGAAATTCTATCAATTTTCTCTGAATCCTATCAATCTTCTTTCTTATCACATCACATATACTTTTATAACAGTTAGGAGTGCATATTGCTCGAAGTTGTTGGGAGTATATTAGTTCAATTATTTTACTATCTGTATGCTTACGTGTTGGCATGATGAAGGCAACATCTTTGTAATATTTTATTACAAAAGCAAGGCATCAACTACAAATCCACTCACTCGCAAAAAAAAAAAAAAAAAAAAAAAGCTACTAATCCACCAATAAGGCTTCCTTCCAAAACGTGTTGTTCACTTCTCGTTTCTCTCATATCTTCCTCTTCCATTGTGAGTTAATCTTCATCCTAAACATAATATATATTTTTATACTTGTTCATATTTTTTAATTAATCCTTTAGTAATAATTAAAAAGAGCAAATGAAAATTAAGAAAGATAATTAGCGTGTTTTAAAAAATATATATTATATCTTACAGAAACTTAACAAAGAAAGAGAAGAGGAATGAGAAAAACCAAGGATTTGAGCCCTAAATTGCTTCTAGACTCCAACCCAAGCTCAATACTCTTCAAGGGGGCAAAACCCTAACACACCCAACTCCTAGGAACACTTGAAAACTGAAGAATGACATAATTTCGGCCTATCCCTTGCTTAAATACCCTCCACATGCGTTTCAGTAAGTAAAATGCATAGTTGCATAGTCTGTCGTATGCTTCGGCACATATGTGTGTGCTGAAACATATGACACAGTAAGTTCTGACCCCCGTTGGCTTCAGCACAGGGTCAAGTGCTGAAGCATGTTACACAGTAAGTTCTGACCCCGAATGCTTCATGACATATGCTTTTGGCTGAAGCATATGACACAGTGAGGGCAATTCTCCATTGGCTTCAGCATATGCATTATTGGCTGAGGCCAACTAGTTCATTGAGCTTTTCCTTGGTCTTTTAGAGCTTTTTGACTTGTCAGCTTTCACCTACAAGGAAGAGGACATCATGAGCTCTTTAATTTTAAGAGATGATCCTACTTATATGCATTTAACTCATGATTTGAACTTTTCTTTTGTTCTACCATATTTTCTTCTATATATGCACAATTTGTACTAAAAAACAAGTGAAAAGAGAACAAAATGTGCTAGAATGTTATCAATTTCTATGAGTTATCAGAAGTTTAAGACAAGGCTAGCCAACAATTACGTGCATATCGAGGTGGAAGATGGTAAGCCTCATCCTAATCCGTGTGACAAATATTCTTATATTGATGAACACACTTGGCAAGAATTTAGACGGTTTCGAACTACTCCAAAAGCTTTGGTGAGTTGACATATTTTGCATTTTATTTACTTATGAATTGTGTTTAATTTATTGATTGTAATTTTTTTATTTCTCATTCGCAGGAAAAAAGGCAAAAGGCAAAAGAGAGTGGAAGAAAGAATGATTGCCCCCATACAATGTCTTGTGGGAGTTATGTAAAGGCTGAAAAAGATTTGTTGGCGGCCAAACGGAAGAGATTGGAAGAAGCAGCTCAATCCGATCCTTCTATTCTTCTTTCTCCACCATCTCTAATATGTTGCGAAGAAATGTATAAGTTCGCTCACAAAAAAATGAGTGGGTCTTATACAAGTGAACAATCCCGTATAGTTGGTGAAAAAAATTGTAAATATGGCATTAGAAGCAGCTTCTAAGATGTGTTCTGGTTACTAACATAATCAAAGATAATTAAAAAAATAATTATAATACTTTTAAGACTGGTTATATGGACAACCGGTCTTAAAAATGTTTCAATATTACCTATAAAAGAGGTCTTTTAAGACCGATGCTCATGACAACCGGTCTTAAAATGATTTATTTTAAGACCGGTTATCAATACAACCAGTTTTAAAGTATGACTTTTAAAATCGGTTTCTTAATAGGTCATTGTATCAAGACCTAATCTAAAATCAATCTAAAAAATCAATTTTAACCGATCTAAAAAATCATTTTTTCACTAATATGGGACCAACTAGAAAAATTGGAACAGCCTGGCGAAAGAAAAGAGACGGAGTGATAAATTAATAACTTGAACATGACAAGAGAGAAAGGGAGGGAGGGAGGGAGGTAGGGCAAAAAGAGAGGTGGAGTAAAATAAAGCTACATGACAGAATTAGGAATAGTGGAAACATATTTCTGTATTTTTTTTTTTGATCGGAAAAACATATTTCTGTATTCACAATCGCACAATTCTGTGCACAGTAACATTCCATAATATAGGTAGAAGAACCTATCCTATGTTGCCACGTATATAGTGAATAAATAATCTAGAATAACTATACAGATATTTACAGCCTGTTACAATTCTCTATTGATTTGGTTGGGCTTTGCTTATTTGTGGGCTTCTTCATTTGTGTATGGGTTTCAACAATATGAAAGCAAACACTCAGCATAGACAGATGCTACTATTCCATCATCAACCATCTATCAATAATGTGTTTGTGTGTTTTAGAGAGAGAGAGAGAGAGAGAGAGAGCAAAAGGGACTACAAATGCATAGAAAAATGACAAGACTCGCTATATCCTTTAAAGGAGAAATCAAATTTAACGGATAAAATTGAGATTAAATCTGAAAAAATACATTACTCTCACTTTTGTAAGTCTCGTGATTAAATCTGAAAAGCAAATTGCACTCTTTGTCAGTTTGACCAAAAAACCAGAGACAACAAGTATGACAACTTTGATATGAATAAAAATTTGGTGGCTCGAGAATATAATATAATAAGGACAGCAAAGCACTTGTGTCCCCCCCCCCCCCCAAGACAATAATAATATCACTGGCTTTATGAATAACAACATTGAAGATAATTAATTAGTGCACCTTCAAAATGTCCATATTGCCCCTCATGACTTGGTCAAAATCCTTGTAGACCAAGCCGTTTGAGCTTAAGCAGGGACCACTACTCCATCTTTTCATGCAATTTCAAAGTTTTTTTCTTTTTTTGGAGGGGAATGTGAGGGGGTTGGGGGGGAGTCGAAGGACTTGATAGTTAATTATACTGATTTGGTCGAGGTTTATTCCACAAGCGAAGACTTCGTAAGAAAGGTTTAGAAAGACTTGACATGGATACTGACTTTGTCGGTTTTCATTTCACACAAAGATTTGAAGTAAAAAGTTCAGATACTTGACAAGGATATATGATATACGACTTGGTACTTATTTCACAAGCAAAGGGTAGAAAGACTTAACGACTGCAATACAATGACCTTAACCTATATAAAAAGTAGGATGACACACACACACACATCCTGTTTTAATTTTAATATTCAATACTACTGTGTCACATCCTATGATTAACCCAACTGAGGGTATTTTTCTTAAAGGTCCATTCTAGTTCTGTATTCTGTACAACCGCATTGTGTGTGTGTGTGGATTACGGTTTTTTTATTTCTAATGGGGATATACAAAGAGTTGTACATTGGAGTACGGTTGAGCAATGAGTTATAAGGGTCGCTCGATTGTCCGCCCACCGCCGCCCATTTATTTTTCAAAAGCTTGTTTATTTGGCAGGGTTAGCTCATAATAGTGCTGAGAATTTTATTATTCTTGATCACCCACCACCTTCTTTTCTGAAGGCGGTTGTTAATCATGGTTGATGGTATTTTGGTGTTCCTCTAGCGAACGTGTTTCGTTGTGACCTTTTCATAGGTTAATGAACTTCAGTTTTCATTTCAAAAAAAAAAAAAAAATTGTTTCAAATAATTGATACTTTTTCTTTTAAAAAAATGATATGAACTTTTCAAAATTGCTCTCATACTAAAATTCATTCGTTTTATTATTGTTTATTCACATATTAATTATTTTTTAAATCACAGTAATTCCTTTTTATTATTTTGTTATCAAATTTGATTATTATCCAGTCTCAAATGGGGTACGTAACTCTTTTCCAAAGAGCGCCTTTTACATTTACATATAGTCAAACTTAATATCCGTATTGTTACATCATTGATTACTTTACTTTAATTTCTTTGCGTGGCTTAAAAAAAATGAGAATGTAATTTTTTGTGGGCCAAGGAGAAAGACTTTTCAAGGTGGAAGACTTTTCAAGCATGAATCACTCTGTGCGTTCTTATCCCTAAAATTTTTGTGGTGTTGGTTTGATTCATTTATGAGATAAGAAGGGAAGCTTCCCTGTGGATTCCATTCATTAATGAGCAAGAACAAGAAGACTACAATTGAAAGTAAAAAACGTCGAAGATTTGGGAAAGAAGGTCGAAAAAAGACTTGACGAATATCAGTTAGGACTCGTTATGAAAAGAGTGAAAGACTTGACAAAGTAATGATTGGGCTCATCTTTATCACACCGATTTTAATTTCTAAGTATTTATTTCGTTATTGCAGACTTAAAAGCAAACATTCATTTTGTTTTTAAGTGCGTTTATAAACCTTTCTTAAAACAAAGATTTAATTATATCAATCTCCTTCAGATTGTTTTTTGTTTTCAATCATACAGATCTCCTATCCACTTTCAAAATTAACTTCTCATAAAAATTCTCAAAAACATTGAGAACAAGTCCTTTTTTTTTTTGGAATATTTTTATACATTTTGAAAATAAAGAGAACTCTGTGTTAACAAATTGAAGGGAAAAATTCACGCAATTTTTTTTCTTTGATTTT
The DNA here is from genome assembly GCA_963855925.1 of Inga laurina. Lineage (NCBI taxonomy): Eukaryota > Viridiplantae > Streptophyta > Magnoliopsida > Fabales > Fabaceae > Inga > Inga laurina. The sequence continues at coordinate 23,227,215 of OY979704.1, forward strand.
AGCAAAAAATAGGAGTTTGAAAGATATTATTTTGATTTTGAAGTATTCTATTATTTGCATGGATTTTTCTTATTATTACTACACTATTTTGATTTTTGGACAGAAACCATCAAATGATAGACACAAGAATTATATCATGTTTTGTCATTAGCAATGCTTTGTTACTAGGATAGACTAGAGGATTCAAGTTTCACGATGCACCCAACGCTGATTTATCGAAAAATGAAACAAAAGAATATATTAATAAATAGTTAATAACTTAGTTGCAAGTGACAAGAGAGAGAGAAAGAATATGAAATTGACAAGAGCATTTAACAGAGGAATCAAATTTAAGGCAGAAAACCGAGATTAAATCTGAACATAAACATTAGTCTCACTTTTGTAGGTCTCGTGATTAAATATGAACTTTAGAAAGAAAATCGCACTCTGTCAGCTCGACCAAAAACCAGATAACAAGTATGACAACTTTGATAATTCACAAAGCCAGCAAAGCTCTAGTGTTTTCCCCCCTGGTAAATAAAAGCATTGGCTTAATGACTAACAAAATTGGAGAAATTAATTAGTGAACCTTCAAAATGACCATATTACCCCTGTTCTCGAGATATTGAACCGTTTCAGCTCAAGCACAGACCACTACTGCACCGTTTTCATACAAATGCAAGGAATTTTATTCTTTTTTTGGGGGGGGGGGGGGGTGGTCGAAATACTAGATAATTAATTTTTTTGGCCAACGACTAGATAATTAATTATAATGACTTGGTCGGTATTTTTTTTTTGCCAGGAAAAAAAAACTGTTTAGAAAGACTTCATAAGGATAATGATTTTGTCAATTTTCATTTCTCAAGCAAAGACTTGAGGGAACAAGGATGAGATGATGACTTGGTATTTATTTCACAAAGCAAAGACTAAAGGCGAAAAAAACAAGCGTCGAAAGACTTAATAACTACGACGACTTGGTTATTTATTTCCACACTTTAGAAACATTTCTGGAAAGACTTCTGTTTTTTGGCCCAAGTAGGAAGACTTTTCAAGAGTTACGCTGTACGTGTGTTCCTATCCCTACAATTTTTGTGATGTTCGTCTGAGCGTAGATAATGGTAGGGATTAAGATTGGAATTATTAGAAGACTTCTTCACAAACCTCGTCTACAAACTAATACAGAGACTACTCGTATGTATGTTGCTTAATGTAAGATCTAATTATGAAATTGATATTGATCTTAAATATGAGACCTACTTTATATACTTATCAACTTTTTTTTTAAAAAAATTAGTCTTGTTAATATTCCTTCAATAATATTCAAATAGGAAAGAGAGGAGATTAGGGAAGATGATAAAGTGTTTTAGAAAAACATATTGTATTAATTAACTTAATTAACTTTTTTAATTTAATTAAATTAGTTAATTAGATTTTACATTAAATATCACGACCATCCAATTGAATGCCATTCGGGGTAAAGACGTGGCAAAAAAGTTCGGAGGACTTTGAAAAAAGGCTGAAAACTACTTGACAAATAACGGTGAGAGTTCATGACCAAGGATGAAATACTTGGAGCGTGTTTGGAAACACGTTTTGAGGTATATAAGTCTGATTTTTTCAGAAAAAAGCTCAAATAAAACGTGTTTTATGTTTTGTTTTGTTTTTTTTTATGTTTGGTGTAGTTTTATAAAATTGCATCATGGGTAGAATAAGCTACTTATTAAATAAGTTCCTCACTACAGCTTTTCTATTAAGTCATTTATTATGTAAATTGAGATAAAACTCCTCTCACATACTTACCTCATATACTGTAAGTCACGATTTATAAGCACTTATTGTCCAAAAATAAATCGCTCATCCAAATATAAATCACATTACAAAAACTAATTTTTCTATTATGTCATTTTTAATAAGTCAGAATTATAATAAGTCATTTTTTCTATTGCTATCCCAAACATACACTTAAGAAGTAATAATTAGCTTAATATTTCATAAGAGACTAAATGTCCATTTGGTATAAGGAATTTGCTGAGGAGGGGAGGGAAAATTTCTAAAAGTTGGATATAAAAAATTAGAGAAATAGGATTATAAAGTTTTAAAAAATAGAAAACATAAGATAAAAAAATAAGAAAAATTAATTAAAAATTTTTAACCCCTCCTCTCCCCCTCCCTCCCGCCCTCCCTCCTCAAGAATATTCCCTCCAGTTACTTTCCGTCCCCTTCCTTCATAGGCTCTTACCAAACAAGCCTTTAGAGTTATAATATTTTTTTTAAAATTAAGTTTTCAAAAGTGTGAAAAATTACCCAGATTTTTTTTCTCATATTTTTTAGAATTTATGTTAATTCTCTTAAATTTTGCAAAATTATATAACCATTTTATTTTTAAGTGCTTTTATAAATCTTCCTTAAAACAAAGATTAAATCATATCAATCTCCTTCAATATAGATGTTAATTATTTATTTAATGAGAAAAATGATTATTTTTAAAACGGTTTAGATTCTAAAAGGAAAATATATTCTTAAATATTAATAAAATTAAATGGTTTAACTTAATTAAATTAAATAAAAAATCATTCAAAATAATCATTTCAACGTCCAAAATTGAGAGATTAATGTTTAAATAAACAAAAATTTAATTTTTTATAAATATAACCATATAAATAATGAATAATTAATTGCTAAACTACATAAAACTAATTGAAAAAAAAATAAAAAGTACAACATCAAAAATAAAGAAAAAAATTTAAAAAATATGTATTCCCCAAAAAAGAAAATTCTTAGGAATGGCTCCCAAAAAAGGTTGTGAGGAGTATATTAAATCAATTATTTTTTACTATCGGTATGCTTAACTGTTGGCATTATGAGGTTGGCATCTTTGTAATATTTTATTACAAAAGCAAGTCATCAACTACTAATACACTAATAACAAGGACTTCTTTCCTGTATAAGCGCGTTATTTACTTCTCTTGTTCTCTCTTATAGGGAGACAGAAACGATCCCTTTTTGGATTTGAGGCAAAGACGTGAGAAAGAAAGCCCGAAGACTTGGAAAACGAAAAAGGTTGGAAGACTTTTTGTAAAGTGGTTAAGATAAAAAAGTAAAATAAGTAAGCTATACGAAAAACAATTATGTAATTATTCACCCTATAAATAAATAGCCAAACATCAAATTGGTATGTTAATCAAACAACCATCATCGTCATCATGTTTCGTTTGAGATCACAAATGTTTCTTATTGTGTGGGTGTTGCTATATGCAGTGAGATTGAACACAATCAGTTGCTGCCATGAGAGTGATCGAAGTTTACTGTTAATGTTCAAACAAGGCGTTGTTGATCCTTCCAACCGCCTCTCCTCTTGGTCTCCTCAGCATTTTAATTGCTGTCAATGGCAAGGAGTTGAGTGTGATTCAACCAACAGAGTCACAGTTCTTGATTTGTTATGCTACGATAATTCAAAAACCTTGAGAGGTGAGATCAACTTATCGTCTTTACTTTCTCTTCAATTTCTTGAACTGTTGTATTTGGACGACAATGACTTTGAACGTATAAGCAAGCCGGCTATCAATAATTCTGTTGCAACTCATACTCATTTGCTACCAAATTCTTCTTCCAAGCTCTCTGTTCTGAGTTTATCATACAATTTTCATCTTCACACTGATAATCTTCATTATTGGCTCTCTCGACTTCCTTGCCTGACAACTCTCGATCTCAGTGGCATTCATCATCTCTCTAGTGAAACGAATTGGGTTCAACCATTGGCTTCCCTACCTCTGGAGAAATTATATTTGTTTGACTGTAATTTGACCAGCTCTGTTCTGTCTCTGGAATATGCCAATTTTAGCTCACTTTCACGTCTTGGTCTTGGTCTAAATGATTTTACATATGGATTACCTAATTGGTTGTTCAATATTAGCAAAGATTATTTCTCTTATCTTCACCTCGGTCAATGCAATTTGAGAGGCCAAATTCCAGATTTTTCTAGCTATGGAAATTTGAGGATCTTAGACCTGTCTGACAACAAATTCAAAGGATTGATACCTGATTGGCTTGGTCAGCTTGATAGATTATTTGAACTTGATCTATCTAATAACTCACTTCACGGCTCCATTCCTTCTAATCTCATAAATGCATCATCTTTACAATATCTACAAATTAACTTCAATAACTTGAGTGGTACACTTCCAAAAACCTTTGCCCCAAGATACTTTTCTGTTTTGGATTTGTCTCACAACTCAATAAGTGGAGATATCTCAAATTTGTTGCTGACAAGTATGTCTATATTTATGTCACATAATCAATTCAATGGACAGCTTCCTCGAGTATCAAATACGGTCTTTGCTTTGGATTTATCTTATAATTCTTTGTCAGGACCTTTATCTTCTTTATTGTGTCACACTCAGACTAGCCAATATCATTTGGAGTATTTGGACCTATCAAACAATTATCTCACCCAAGAACTTCCGGATTGTTGGAGCAATTGGACATCTTTGTCTTACATAAACTTTGGGAATAATCAGATGGTTGGTCAACTTCCATCAACGATGGGATCATTATTACATTATCTAAAGGCGCTTGATCTACGTAATAATGGATTTTTTGGAGATATACTTTGGACTTTCCATAATTGCACGTATTTGACGCTGCTCAATATAGAAGGAAACAACTTCTCTGGAAGTATACAAACATGGATGCCCCAAAATATATCAATTTTGAAATTGAGGTCTAATCAATTTACAGGCAACATTCCATCACAGCTATGTACTCTTTCTAATTTGATTGTATTGGACCTTGCCAATAACAAATTTTCAGGGTCAATCCCTCGTTGTCTATCCAACATAACCAGTTTTTTCACAGAACTCGTTGAAAATTATATCGCCATTGCATTGACTTCTCCAACATTTGGCGTCCGACATGCACATGAATTTATGAGCATTGACTTGCTCATAAAGGGTCAACTGCTAGAGTATGAGAAAAATCTAAAGTTGGTGCGCACTATTGATATATCACTCAACAATCTAACGGGAGAAATTCCTGTAGAATTGTTCAAACTCATTAAGTTACAATCCTTAAACTTGTCTTATAATTATTTGATAGGAGAAATATCAGAGCAGATCGGAGAAATGAAAAATCTAGAATCTCTTGATTTCTCTCATAACAATCTTCATGGGAATATTCCTCAGAGCATGTCTGGTCTATCTTTTCTAAGTGATTTGAACATGTCATACAACCATTTCAGCGGACAAATTCCTCTAGGGACTCAGCTTCAGAGTTTTGATGCATGGAGTTACACTGGCAATCCTGGGCTTTGTGGACCTCCTCTTCAAAAGAACTGCAACATACCAAAAAAAGCAGACAATACGGAGCAGGTTGAAGGAAATGAGGATGATGCTTTTCTGAAGTCATTGTATCTGGGAATGGGAGTTGGCTTTGCTGTGGGATTCTGGACAGTTTGTGGTTCTTTGTTCTTGAATAGAGCATGGAGGCACACTTTCTTTAGATTCTTTGGTGGTGTGGTTGATCGAATCTATGTTATTGTGGCCATAAAACTCCGAAGATACGGCTGAATGGAACATGTTAAAGCTCCAGGTTGGTTATAAAGTTTTTTTTTTTTTGTCTATTTAATTAAATTCAAAGTTTTCTTTTATAATAGTTTTTACTCCCACACACATTCATGATGAGTGTTGTAACTATTTCGTTTTTCTCTTTGTTGCTTCCTAAATCAAATGCGTAATGTAAGTTAAACCTATGTTCATGTTTTAATATAGGCAACGGTTAATTTCAACCTATTAAAAAGAATTAAGTTATTTTTCTTTTTTAAAAAAATTAAATTTCCCATCTATCAAAATATCTTTAAAATATATAAGTGTCCAAATTAAATTTATGCTGCTCATTTATCAAAAGTTGTTGCTATTTCAACAGCAACATTTACATTTATGTTTCGAAAGTTTATTCTTCGTTTTCTCTTTAATAGTTAATTGTCATTTGAAAAGGAAGCTCACACTTAGAAGATCCCCCCCCCCTCTCTTCTGCAGATTGATTTAGAGTGAGCTCATGTATAATTTTTTTCCCCCAAAGTAATAGGTAATTGATTCCAGATTTTCAAGACTCGGCCGCATCCAGGAAGTTTCGGTGCTTATGCTCTTTGATCAGTGGAACCTAAGTCTGGATGAAGCTTTAGTAGATGGTGGCAACTTTAACAAGTATTCAAATGTTTGGGGCTGTACACGTTTGGTCAAGTTTTGCAATATGTGTGTCTATCATCGTGCTTACTGTTTGATTTTGCTTTTTTAGACGAATTTGATTATATGTCGGATTTTTCTAAGATGTAGTTTCATGTTTTAGTCAATCTCCACAGTGTGTGTTGTTTCTTAATGAAAAATAAGAGTTTGAAGGATATTAGTTTTATTTGAAGTATTCTATTCCTATTATTACCATGTTCATCAGTAGTTACAGCGGTCTAGCTTTACTGCAAGCGTACGGGTTACAAGCAATATAAAAAGTCATTCCCATGAGGACTATGACAAAAATGAATTAATTATTTTAATTAAGTTATCAATCAGGTTAAGTGAGAATATTTTGAAAGAAATTTTATACTTAAGAATTAATTGATTAAATCGAGAGCTTCAAGACAGGAGGAACCTAGGATTATCTATCCCCTATTTATTTCATGAATTAATTAATTTACCCTCAATAAGCAATCAAATGAAGATATATATTTGTCTAAGATTCAAAAGTATTTGATAACGCTCTTTTAAGTCAAAACCAAATCTTTATCCTAATAAACTAAGAATTTGATATTTATTGTAAAATCTCTTTAAATAGGTATCTTATCAAAATATGACTGAAATCCCTCTGATTTATTATAGATGACTCTCAAATATATTAAAATATGTCTCAAAATTATCTAAAAATAGGGAGTCATCAAGTAGAAATGTGACATTTGATGAATTCTTAAAATTTAAGGTTAACTTCTAATTCTAAATTCACTTGAATTATACATCAAGAGTATTGTACAAAGTTGGCATGTGATGAATTCCCCTAGACCCATTGGCTGGTGACCCAACTTGAAAAATTGGAAAAGCCTGGCAAAAGAAAAGGAACGGAGTAATAAATTAATAACTTGAACATGGAGAGGGAGGGACGGAGGGCGGGAGGGAGGGGGAGAGAGAGTGTAATACCCCGAAATTTGGGATTGGAGGCTTGAGAATAAGCCTAAATTAAGTGGACTGCTAAGCCCCAATTTAGCAGGAGCCCACATTTATCCCCTAATGATTTCTATATCTTTAGGGTATTAAGAAAGTAAAATGGTGAATTTTGGAGAAAGTGATTATGCTTACGGTAAAATCGCCTATGAGGTAGTAAGCTTGTCATGTGATTTTGAATGATCAAGTGATGAGAAAAAATTATGAAATTTTACAGGATGAAAGTAGACATCCTAAGCTTTAATTTGATAGGTTATATAAATCAATTAGAGCTATACAAAAAAAGATATGAATTGTTGAATTTAGCCCAGAAAAACTGGAAAGTTTCTGGAACAATATGCAAAGATTGAAATTCTGGGAATTTTGTGATTCCATTAAGCAAAGTTCTATATTTTTCCTTGAAACTAGACTCAATAAGGGTTCTATAGGCTTTGGAATCACTTCAATTCTATTTTTCTAGCATTAGTTATGATTTTTCAAAGTTTGGGCAGAAATCTGCAAGAATTTTGTAAAATCCGAAAATGGAAAAATAATTATTGGATAATTATAATATATTATAAAATCATATTTTATCATCTTCCTCCTACCATTTTCGTCAGTTTTTCTGAACATAGAGAGAGGAAGAGAAAATTGTAGAGAGAGAAAAGGAGGAGGAAAAACTTACAAAGGTAAGTGATTTCTTCGGTAAATCGGTTCCTAATGCGTATAACTCCGTTCCTAAGCTTCCTTTGCATATGATTTAAGGTTTGGAGGCTCAAATTTGGATGTTTGGCATCTAGGGTTTTCAGCCAAGAAGAAGAAAAGCTAGTGGGAGCTTGAGGTAACTTCCAAACTTTCGTATATTGCGTATTCTGGCTGTTGTGGGCAATTTAATCGGTGAAATTTCGCCGGATTGCCATTGGTTTTAAAGTTTGGAAATTGAGTTGCCTAGGGGTTATGCTGCCCAAATTGGGTCTTAATGTTAGTTGTAACCTAATGTAATGGTTAATAAAGTGGTTAGGAGTAGAAAGGAACGTGTTTACGGAGCCGAAATCGAAAAACCCCGATTTTCCCTGGAAAACCCATATATTTTGGTATGGGCTATAAATGGGTCTTAGAGTTGGATTTTCAATGATTTGATAATTCCATTGGATTCAGTGGGCGAAAATAGGTGGGGTTACAGTTGGACACTTTTTCGGAAAAGGCCGAGAAAGCATAATTACGAAAATGCCCCTAAAACACTGAAATAAAGGCTGCCAAGGGCAATTTCATAATTTGACATTGAATTTGATAATTCCGAGTCTGGAAATGGATTCCTTGGGCGAAAATATGTCAAGATAGCCCAGGTTAGAATTTCGAGAAAAGTACAGCCGGACCGGGTATGATGGGGCCGGGTCCCCGGGGGTATTTTAGTAATTTTTCAAGATAGACTTATAACCCCCGGAAACACTATGGAAGTATCTAAATAGTACATATGACATTGTAGGATCGAATATGGAGCCCCGAGTTGCTGGCACGCAAATCGAGGAGAAAAGACTGGAGGTAGGGGACTTACCTTACTTGCATGTATTTGATATCTTTGCTTGTGTAATGATGTATGTGATTGCTTTACTTGATTGTGTAGAGCATATTTGAATAAATGAAGCTCTGTTTCTGTTTTCGCTGTGGCCATAGTCTTGTTGTATGAAACATTGAGCATGCAGAAATGTCATTATGAGGCATACATCTAGATAAAGCTAACATGTCATACACATAGCATCAATCATGCATGCATTATGGTATCTGTTTCCTACTGAGATTCTCTTGAATCTCACCCTCCCCTACCAACAGTTTAGACAGGAAACGACAGAAGATATGCAAACAACAATGCAGAGTACCGTATGAGGAGATTACAGTAGTGGAACGAAGATGGGAAGAAGTCTCCATTTCACTGGGATGAGTTTAGACACCCTAATAGTCTTGTGCGGCTACCTTAATCGTAAGTATCATGTACGAACCCCTATGGGAAATCTCTGTAATCGAGTACTTTTTATCAGTATAGTTATACTATTCCTGTGTTGCCTACCGAACCGCATATCGTTTTCCGCGAATACTCTGGTAAAGGTGAAATTAAAATAAGGGCGTGACAGAGAGAGAGAGTGTATGTGTTATGGCCATTTCATGTGATTTTGGTCTTTCAATTATTTCAATTATTTTACTATCTGTATGCTTATGTGTTGGGACTTGGGATGATCAAGTCAACATCTTTGTAATATTTTATTACAAAAGCAAGGCATCAACAACAAATCCACTCCCTCGAGAGAAAAAAACTAATCCACCAATACGTGTTATTCACTTCTCCTTTCTCTCATATCTTCCACTTCCATTGTGAGTTAATCTTCCTTCTAAACATAATATATATTTTTATACTTGTCCATATTTTTTAATTAATCCTTCAGCAATAATTAAAAAGAGAGAATAAGAATTAAGAAAGATAATTAACGTGTTTTAAAAAACATATGTCATATCTTACCAAAAAAATAAATAACATATTAACTAACTTAAATAATTTCATTAATTTAATCAACTTTGATAAATATATCTTATATATTTTATAAGTAGACCGTCCTTTTTGGATTTTTGGCCAAGACGCGGAAAGACTGTCCGAAGACTTGGAAAAAAAAGGTTGGAAGACTTTTTGTAAAATGGTGAAGGGGAAAAAATGGTAGAGTAAGCTATAACAAAAAAACAATCAGGCAATATATCCTCCCTATAAATGAGTATGCCAAACATCAACTTGGTCTCTCAATCAAACAACCATCGTAATGATGCTTTGTTTGAGATCACAGATGTGTCTTATTGTGTGGGTGTCGCTATGTGAAGTGAGATTCAACACAATCACCTGCTGCCATGAGAGTGATCGGAGTTTGCTGTTACTGTTCAAACAAGATGTTGTACCTATTTGGATTAGTGGTGGGGAATGATCTTTTTTTTTTTTTTTTTTGTAGATAGACTTTTGAAGAAGTCAGATAGTAAACAAGTCAAATTGTAGATGCGATTGGTGTTTGGATTGACGGTGGCAGAAGTAACTTTTTTTCTAACTTTAAATCTGTTTGGATTAGTGTTTGAAAAGTTCATTTAGATAAAAAATGACTGAAAATGACATGAATCTTATTGAATAATATATATCTATATATATTAGTTGTATATATTATGATAATTGAAATGAAAGAATTAAAAAAATTGAGAAAATAAAAAAGGTGTAATTATTATTAAAAAAAAAAGAAAAGTACACGAAAGTATTTAATTAAAAAAAGATAAATTTATATTTAAATTAGTATATAACTATTTAAATTTAAACTCAAAATTCAATTTGCCCATACCTCCATGAAAAAGAATTCACCCAACTGTATTTTCAGCGTGTATGTATATGGATTTAGGTCCAAATGCTAGTTGACCCTTTCATTAGGGTCCAATTCTTATTGAAGATATATTATGTAGCTGGAGGATAGAAATAGAAGTTGAAAGTGCTCATGGGTTTTATTTAACGGTGAAACACGTGCTTTATATTTTAACAAGTCCCAGTTTCAATATTTATGCCAATAGTTGATAAAATCATTTTCATAAACACATCAAACCAAACCGAGAATCTCTTTCGTACACAAAATGAATGTATATGGAATCCAAGGTAGTTGAGCTTAATCATTCTCTTAAGTTAAGAGTGAAAGGGGGCTCAAATTATTTTCCCCATCATGCAGATAGAAATATAAGCAGTGCAGAGGTTGCAAATCTACTTTATTCCTTCAAAAATCAGTCATCCACACATCACAAACACAAAACCAGCACAACAGTAGAATCATGCAAAATTTTCCACCATACATTGATACAATGGCAGATTGAGACAAAAAAAAAAGTTCAAAAAACAGAGGCTGAACGAATCTGAGAAGTGGAGAAAGCAAAAACAACCAAGCTAAGTAATTTTCTTGCCCAAACTGATTTAAGCTCGGCTGCAGATTTGAAGCACGACTGAGGAGGAAAAAGAGCCAACTCTCCAAGGGAATACAAGGTGAAAGCAAGTCACTCTGGAAGCAAGCCAAAGAATAGAGAACATCGATGCTGATCTCGACTTCGTAAGTCCGATGACTCCTTCCACTCAATGGCGTCGTCACTGTGTTCAAGATCCAAGGATGAGAAGAAGAAGCAAGTCGACAAGAAATGGTTTGTGGAGGAGTAATTGCTGCACAATAGATTGTCTCTCGTTTTTGAAATGCCATTAATTATGCCCAACGGTCACACACCCAAAAACTGCTTCTTCGACAGTGAGAAGCGCCTGAGATGAGCTTCTCTTAGAAGCTCCTTTTTCGAAAGAAGCCCAATGAAAAAAAAACGCCATCCCAAACGGTGCTTCATTATTTCAATTGGGCTTCTGGCAGCTTTTGTGAAGTAGATGAGCTTTTTCTTTTCCCCAATGTGTTCCCAAACAGACCCGTTGTTGATCATTCCAAGCTCCTCTCTTCTTGGTCTTCTCTCCATGATTGCTGCCAGTGGCATGGCGTCACATGTGATCCCGACACCAACAGAGTTGAAGCACTTGATTTGTATACTAACAATCAAAATGGTTCAAAATCCTTGAGAGGTAGAATCAACTTATCTTCTTTACTTGCTCTTGAATTTCTTGAAGATTTGTTTTTGGGCTCCAATGACTCTGAACGCATAAGCATGCCGTCTATCAATAATTCTATTGTTGCAACTTATACTCTTTTGGTACCAAATTCTTCTTCTAAGCTTTCTTTTCTGAGTTTATCGAACAATATTAATTTTCACTTTGATAATCTTCATTATTGGCTCTCTTGTCTTCCTTCCCTCATATATCTCGGTCTTAGTCACTACTACAAAAAATATAAACTGTGGCACTTAGCAAGCGTTATAGTTTCCAGCATTATTAAAACAAGCTACGTCACTTCTTGAATAAATGAAAACGTCATAGCTTGATTATTTTTTTAAAAAAAATATAAAGCTATGGCGCTTCTCTGTAGAAGTGTTGCAGGAAACTAGCATTTCCTATGACATTTCTCTGGAGAAGCGCCGTTGGTGGTCACTACAAAAAAACATTGAATTTCCGACGGAATTAGAGTTTCCGACGGAATTGATTCCGTCAGTAATAATAGCGTCAAAAAAAAATTTACAATGGAATTTCAATTCCATCGGAAATTTGAGACGGAATTTTTGACCAAATTTCCGACGGAATTTTCTGTCAGAAATTCCGTCGGAAACCAATTCCGTCGCAAATTCCAACGGAATTTTCCGTCACAAATTCTGACGAGATTCAATTCCGACGGAATTTCTGACAGAATTCGTTTCCGTGGAAATTTTTTTTAAAAAAATGAAAATTATTTTTTAATAAAAATATTCAAACAATTTCTTAAACTTTTTTAAATTTACAAATGCCACATGTTTTCTCCTCAGAGCGCCACGTGTCCCTCTCCCATGGCTGCCACGTGTCGCCTTGTCATAATTCCTCCAAATGTCACTCCTCCCGTTCGAAACCCGCGACCTTAGGCTACCGACGCCTTCACGCTCGAGTCTTTGCCAGTTGCGCCGAAATGAACTTGTGTCATATTATTACCTATTATTATATATATAATTTTATCATATATATATATATATATATAAACATATATACATATAATTAAATATTAATTAAATATAATATTATTAAAATTAAAGAAAATTTAATAAAAACATAAAAAAATATTTATATATTTAAATTAAATAATTTTTTAATTAAAATTAATTAATAAATAATAATTTAATATTATAAATATTATTTTTAATATAAACTTATAAATATAATATTAATATTATATATGTTAATAAATAATAATATAATTTTAATAATTAAGATTAAATAAAATTATTTAATAATTAATATTTTAAATTTTTAAAATATTATTTTAATTTTATAAATATTATTTTTTTAAAATAAAAAAATTTTAATTTTTCTGAAGGAAAATTTTCCGTGCCAGATTGCGACAGAAATTTCTGTCGGAAAATTTTCCAATGGAAAATTCCATCAGAATTTGCCACGGAAAAATTTCTGTCGGAATAAATTCCAACGGAAATTTCTGTATGAAATTCCGTCTGAATTTGCCAAGAAAAAAATTCCGTCGGAAATTATGTGGCTAAATTTGTCATGGAAAATTCCATCAGAAATTCCGTCAAAATTTGCCACGGAAATGGTTCCATCAGAAATTGGGTGTTTTTTTGTAGTGGGTGTATTACCTCCAATGTCACTTCTCCGGGGACGTAATTTTCCCCCTTCCCTTTTTACGTATTCAATCAATAGCAAAAACCCAAGCTAGAATCATACCAAATCAGAATGAAATAACTCGAATCAAAATAATTACTTCATAAAATCAGTATTAATGTATGTATTTAATTTCAACATAACAAATAATATACAACTAATTTTAAGTACCTATGTATGTAGAATGTATGCAAGATATAATTTAATGTACAACTAATTCATAAACAACACAAGATGAATAAGTAAGAAACAACTGACGTATGTACATAAATATTAGCTAATTGCTTGATTATATATTCACATCATTCTTTAATGATTTCATCTACTTATTGTCAGTCAATTGGGCACAATGTTGATCTTCATAATACTACATAAAAAGCATGCATAGAACAAATTAAAATCACTAAAAATCAATTAACTTAGACACTGGTTAATTAAATTTAAAACACAATAACTGCAAGTAAAAAAACTTACTTGCGTAGAAACAAAAATTTGATTATGAGTAACTACATTTTTCATAAATTTCATAATTTAATAACCGCAATCATTATTATTTGGTTGAAATAGGCACTGCAATAATACAATAAAATAGTTAAGTAAATATTTGAAGAAAAATTTTTGAATAACAAAATTTGAGTCAATTCGTATACCACAATTTTCCTCCAAGTATAGCTACTAACTGGATCGTTATGTGTAGAATAGCTTAATCCAATATTGCTTTGGTAAGCGGTCAATGCACTAATAAAACAAGTAGTGACTGATTAATTTTGGTAATTCAATAATGACACATGCAAATAGTTTACTTCGACAATCATGTTATAATAAAAGTTGAAGAATAAAAAAATATACATTAAAATACTGTCACAAATAACTTACCCCAAATTTTATGGCACAATAAAGAGTATATTAGGGGTTTCTCTCTACATGAAAATGTTCTTAATATCGTTAGATTGTATTTCCACATCTAATCTCCCCGTATGCTGGCCAAGGAGGTATAGGCTAACAAATACGAATCTATGCACCCTTTCTATGTGCAGTAACAGATCGTGGTACAAGTGTCTTTATAGAAAACAAACAATGTCATTAAAATAAAAAAAATAAATGATGAATAATAATAACAGTGATAGTAATATAACAGTGATAGACGATGATGATAAAGTACCTCATTCATATGTTGATGGCAGTCGCACTAAGCCAATCACGACTAAGCACTTCGTTTAGCACACTACCATCAACATGATCTGATATATCTGCATGATAGATGTCGATATCGAAGCGTATTTCCTAACTTCCTTGGCTAATCAAAGCTGGTGCCATTGATGCTAATTGTTAGTGATATGAGGGCATTTGTCGGTTGCTTCGGTTGTTGGTTGAGGCTTGAAACTTCTGTCCGGTTGATGAATCATGTGGTTTTAGACAGAAGTGCCTAGAAAAAGTAAAAGGAATTGTAAGTTAACTACCTTATCATATGGCTCAATCAGACCTATTGGCCATACAACATAACCACCGACAATTCTTTCACCATTGTTGCTTCATTTAGAGAAGGGATTGGTAAGAAGGCATCTTCATTTGTGCATACGTCGACCCTTACTTGGAATGTGTTTGGCAGCAATGGTGAATTATGTAATATATCACTTTCGGTGTTGTAGACCACGCCAACAGCAACCACGTGCTTGAAAGAATCATCAATGTGCAACTTGCACACCGAATCGCCCTTATAAAATATAGAGTTAATATATTAAGGTACACTAATTTATAACGTAACAAAAAGTGAAGTAGATGAGATATTAATTATCAAAGGAATGGGGACTTTAGGCATGGAAGAGCAACTATCCCTCGCACTCCTGTTGTCATACACTATACTCGATACTGACTTAGAATGCAGTAAGGAGTCAATTTGAGCATTCAATAACACGTTTTGCTCTTGCATCAAACACATATGATCGTTAAATTGTTCTACTTGATGCTTGTAGCCACTAATCCTCTGGTCTACGTGATGCTTGTAGTAAGAAATTTGCTCCTTGAATTGCAGTAATTCATTTTTTGTGCTTGCTTTTAGGGTTTGAAGTACGGTGTTTTGATTACTGTAAAACCAGTATCCCGAACATAACCATGATACTCAAAAACTCTAAGTGCTCTGCTGAGCAAATCATCGTGGCCAACATAATGCACCAAGTCTGGTTGCTCCTACGTCATTGAGCGCTATCACAAAAAGAATTACAACAATATTAATTATTATCAAATAGAATCAGTTAAGTAAAGCTAAATCTTTATTGTATGTATAATCCACTACTTACATAATATTTGGCAACTTTTTTTACTTGTTCATTAGGAATTTCACCTTTTTTGTTCGTGCAGCCAGCCAGCCACAAATCATGTCGAGGTATATGTGTGACATCATCAAAATGTGATTCTTGCATCTGCATATCAAAGTTAGTTGTAGTTAAAAATTAGTCATAGAAATTATATTCATATGAAATAATGATTAGTTCTTACTAATTATTGCTTCAACATTGCATACGAGATTGGTCCTTTTATGTACCAGTATGACATGTTGGATGCGTTTTCGTGCTCACTTCTTTCCTGTTTAGATCCAAATAATTCATATCAATAAATATTAATTACAACTACATTACAAGTACATAAAATTTAATATTATATTACTGCAAATTGTGCAGTTGTATGTGAGCTTATAAACTCATCCCACTACTCTTGAGTTGTTATTCCATCGTACATCTCTGGCAGTGTACGATTGATAATATCATTGTCGTCCTGCAAGTAGAATTTGACAAGAGTGGAGCAAGAATTTCTCAAAAGTTTGTCGCATTTTCGCAGCATGAATTTCTCTTTATCTTCGTCAGTTATGAAGTAAGACGGTAAGAAAAAATGCACATAATTTGTTAGATTATAATTTTACAAAACAAAACAACCAAAATAATAAAATAAATAATGTTTACCTTGACTGAACCCGAGAGGATATCAGCATAATCTTTCTTCGCCTGTTGCCAATTTGAAACTGTAATGGGGACTCTTTCTTTGACCGTAGTCCCAATGTAATTAATAAAAAAGCTAGTATTCAGGCTGACTAGATTTCCCTTTTCATTCCACTGAAGCTCTAACCTAATGCCCATACTCTTTAGTTTGATCAGTCAGGACATTAAGGTCCTGCCCCGAGGCGATGTTGGCCTTAAATGCTACTTGATCATCATGTTTGCTAGGAACAATATCATCTCGGATGTGGGGATTCATTTTCCTACGAGTTAAATAAACCAAACAAAACATCAAAGCACGCACAGTGATAATTATGGCAATGAAAGTAAATTATGTTGAAATAAATGAATGCATGTAATAATAAAACATACAAGGAAAAAAAAGGCACTCATTATCATATTTTCCTCTTTCTTGTTTGATTTAAAAATCAAGTCTCTTCTTTATGATCATGTCTCATATATAAAGGTTCATCTTCATTGTCATCACACATGCTTGGGTCAAACTTATTTGAAGCACCGATCATGGTATGCACCCCATCCCTACGTGTATCATCCGTCTCATCGTGCCTTGTCGATCTTGCATATGATTGATCAATTCCATGACACACTAAATGATCTAGCAAATCAAGTGAACTAATTTGCTTTTCATAACAACAAGATAAGCAAGGACACAAGATTTTGTTAGGATCATTTGTATGCTCGTTTGCAAATCTAATAAACTCTTTCAATCCATCTATATATTTCCTTGAGCATCAATCAAATGACATCCATTTTTTATCTATATATACCTTAAACATAGTTTTAAAAGTAATTAGTTGCTTGCCTCTTGCAATACTTTTATCTTCTGCCATGTATTTTTTAAAAAAATTGGCAACATAACGCTATCAAATTTGAAGTTTTCCAAGTATTAAACACTATTGAAGTCACAAATAATCAACCAACTAATCCCGTAGCATCATAAAAATTTTTCAGAACTCACAACAAAATAAATCAAAGGAATATTAAGTAGTTCAATGATATTTAATGCTCTGACTAGTTCAATACTTCTTTAACGATTGGTAGGGCATTTAAGAAATCCTTAGGCAATCAACTATTCTAAATTGATGACAAATCTTCAGATACCCAAATTTAAAAAGAAACAAGAAAATGTACAACTTAAGCTTCTGTAAAAAAAATACATAAAGACTTACAAGCATAAACTTCTGTAAGAGGCTGAGACAGAGAAATAAAACAAGTAGGAGACCAAGTTTTAAGAAGATAGTTGAAACTTCAAATAAATACCTGAAAAAAATATCATGAGCACACTTATAAGATTCATGACAGATTTTAACAAAGAAGAAGAAGAAGAAGAAGAAGAAGAAGATGATGATGATGATGATGATGATGATGACGACGACGACGTACTGTCTTAAGCTTATGTCTAAAAAAACCTTATGAGCTAGGAAACTTCTTGTGGGAGGCTAAGACAAAGCAAATAAAATGTGGGTGGCCAAACTTTGTACTGTAACAAAAGTACGATGGCCAAAAAATTTTGAAGAAATGCGCACGAGGAGACAAGGGAAAAAAGTGGGGGCAAACGAAGCTTCTAATACTAACCATCAAAGAGAGGAGGGAGTGGAGACAATGGATAAGGAAAGGTAGAGTGGCAACTAAATGGATATAAGATGGTGGACAAATTAGTTTTAGGAAATGGAGAGTTGGAGGACACGCGAGAAAGACGATAATAGCGGGGGATGAAAATTTATATACCTTGTATGGCACTTTCACTTTAAGCGCCATAGAAGGCATATAAAAATTATGGTGCTTGGTGTCCAAGCGCCATAGCATTCCTTCAATATATATAAAAAAATTTAAAAAAATGGGGAAGGGAGTTATGACACTTGTACACCAAGCGCCATTACATCCCTCATATATAAAAAAAATGGACATAGGATAAAAACAAGTATATATGATCAATCTAATAACTAATCCTTTCAAAATTAAATTATTTTTGATGCCTTATTATTAGCCTTCAAATATGTTACTTAATTGCTATAAAGTAAGACAAATGAATAGTGAAAAAATAAGACTAGAAAGTATATATTATTGACTCCTTTATTCACGTGCAAGTGAAGAAATGAATGGTGATACATAGGTAACCGAACAGTGAAATTACCAAGTTCTTGTAATTAAATAAAAAAATATATAAGTTAAAATACAAAAAAATAATCTAAAATCCCTCTATTGAAATAATTCTAAGGAAAATTAAAGCATTGGCAAATTAAATAGAAGAAAAGATACCAAGACAGTACTAAAACCATATAAATTAAATGAGGAAAGAAGCGCGCTGATGAAGCTTGCCTTAATTAACAGGGTGTCTTAGCTAATCAACTTGCATGTCTTTAGCATATAAAGGAGGAATGAAGGTGATGAAGCTCGCCTTCTATGATCTCTCCGCTATGATGGTAGCTCTCAATTAACTCTCAGTCTCTATGCAATGTCTCATCTCTCGCTCTCTCCTTGCTCTAGATATATATATAGTAAACCTTGTGCATGTAAGGCCACAGTGGCCTTGCATGCATACCAAGGCTAGTCTTGGCAGGCAAGCGACAAGGCCACAGTTGGCCTTGGCAAAAAGCCAAGGCTATTGTGTAGGCACCTTGGCTGGCGCTTGTGTTACCAAGCGCCATCACGCAAGCGTTGGCCAAGGATTTACGATGCCTACAACAGGAGAAGGGGAAGAATTAAAATGGGAGAATTGTAAAAAAAATATCTCATTGTCAACTTAATTGCCAAATGGGACCTAGGAAAATTGTGTGCACATGGGGGGAAGATATTGTACATATGGGGGAAGATTTGTGCACACAGACGGAGATATTTTGCACATGCATAAGGAATAATATTGCATATAGGGAAGATCTTGTACACACCTGGAAGATCATCTGCACACCAAGGTCCCATATGGCAATTAAGTTGCCTATGAGGTATTTTTTCATAATTTTCCCAAATAAAATTAAGCAGGAATAAGAATTTGTGCTCCTTTAGGTTTTGACCAAATGTTGAAGGATTTAACTTGAGAAACTGAACAGGGAAAGAGTGGGATATCAAAGAATACAAGAGCGTGATTTTCTGAATTGGGCTCTCGAAGGGAGCCACGAGAATATAAACCTAGTTCCTCAAAATTTTAAAATTGAAACCACGACAGAAATATCGTCATGGTAGAAACAGAAACCCAAATATCACTTCAAGAAACTTGGGCATTTGGAACCATAATTAAATGTTAATATGAGGGTACCTTGGCCAGCGTTTGGCTAGATAAGTGCCAACCAAGGTTTATCCATTAAACCACCGAGCGTCGGCCAAGGCTGGAGGCTCATCAACAAGGCTATGTGGCCTTGCATGCCTTGGCAGGCATTCGACAAGGCCACAGTTGGCCTTGGCAAACAGGGCAATGGCCACTGTGGCTTAAAACTTGGCCGGCGCTTGGTTAAACAAGTGCCGGCCAAGGGCTTTTTCAAATAAAAAAAAGTTCCCTAAAAAATTAACGTAGCTATGGCAGTTTTTAAGAAAGCGCCATAGTTGGGACTTTAATTTTTCTTTTTTTCAAATAAATGTTTTGTGTGTTGCTTGTTTAGGAAAATATCACACAAACCTAATACTAGTTACGACACTTACAATAAGAAGCGTCGTAGCTTCTTAACTTTTTTTTTATATAAAAAACAATTATCTATGGTATTTCATTAAAGAAGTGTCATAAGAGGGACGCCACTACACTACAAAAAAAGGTATTTTGTAGCGGTGAATTGTAGCGGTTATATTAAACCGCTACAAATTATAGTATTTGTAGTGGTTTTCACCTAAACCGCTACAACTTTGTAGCGGCAAGCTTGGCGCGATAGATTAGCCTCGTTTTTTTGTAGCGGTTGGGCACATAAAATCGCTACAAATTTGGCGCGAAATTCCCACCAAAACTTGTAGCGGTGAGTTTGTAGTGGTTAATTCACAGAAACCGCTACAATATTCCCGCCACTTGGCGCGACCAAGGCCCACCAACAGTGTAGCGGTTATTTGTAGCTGTTACAGCAAAACAACCGCTACAAAATACCAAAGGTCAGCAGTTTGTAGCGGTGATACCCCTATAACCGCTACAGAATTTCAAGAGTCTCGACATTTGTAGCGGTTCTGGGAAATAACCGCTACAGAATTTCAAACGTTGTAAACATTTGTAGCGGTTATTGTATAACCGCTACAAATTTAGTTGTTTGTAGCGGTTACAGTAGCGGTTATTGGAATAACCGCTACTAATATCTGGCCTATTTAAGCCACCGCCCCCCTCATTTCTCCTTTTGCTCATTTTGTTTCCTAGGCTTTCTCTGAGTGATTTCTTCAAGATTTGAGCGTTCAGACGTCTCTGTAGGAGTTTTTGCTACAGTATTTCTCAGTATTTGCACTTGAGGTACGTATATAACACGTATTTTATTTGTATTTGTATTTTTATTAGATTTTTGCATAATAATGTGACAATTTTTTTTTGATTTGTACAGTTGATATGGCTTCACGAGAGGATAAGGGAAAGGCCCCTGAGGTCCCAAGACCGATTTTACAGGGTGGCAGCAGCCGGGCAGGGGGTAGAGGGAGGGGGCAGCGCGGAGGCAGGGCGACTGCGGCATCTCAGCCCATCCCCCCACAGGAGTCGGCCCTACCACAGGCATCGCAGACGATCCTACAGGAGACGACCGCACCAGAGGTGCCTGAGGTTAGGGGGCCAGATATTAGCGTCGAGGACTTCCACAACGAGGAGGAGTTCGAGATCCCGATTAGGTTGAGGGAGATGGAGCAGTTCCTCGATGAGGAGGACGCTCGGGAGCAGAACAACCCGCGAGGGTCGTCTTCGCGGTCTACTGGGTTTGAGGTGCAGGTCGAAGGTAAATTAATTTTTTAATTTAGTAAATTATTTATTTAAATTAGAAATGTTAACTTTGAATTATAATTTATCTGACGTGCGATAAACTGTGCAGACGAGCAGGAGAACGTTTCGACGAGGAGCTAGACGTGGCCGGTATGAATAGCTTGGACCGGAGCCTCTGAGTTATAGTGCCGTGGAATGAGGGCACTGACCAGCCCATCCACAATGGGGGTCACATGCTCAACCGCTTCCTGAACGACCTGGGCGCGAATTGGATACGGTTCCCCCTGCACTTCAAGACGTGGAGGCACGTTCCGAGGGGGCTGAAGGGCCAGGCTTGGGAGGAGGTGGTTCAGGTAATTAAATATTAAATTAATATTTTTTGTAATTAATTCTATTTAATTAATATTTTTTAAATTATGTTTTTTGTAATTATTGATATTTAAATAATTTTTTTTCAGCTGTGGTTTGCTGTCCGGGCCAACGGAAGATGTACGCCGTTGTGAAGATGGGTGATGCCTGGAGGAACAGGAGGAGCCGTCTCTTCCACAAGGTGAACAAGGACGGGACGATTCCTCTGGAGCAGCTGATCGAGAGTGTCTCGGACGGCGTGCCGTCAAACGACTGGGCGAGTTTCGTCCAGTTCAGGAGGAGCGCTGAGGCGCAGGTAATGAATTTATTAGATTTTTTTATATAATTTTGTAATTTTAAAATATTAAATTATAATTTCAATATAATTTGTATTTAATTTTAAATTAAAATACATTTAATATTTTTTTTCCAGGAGCTTTCTCAGAGGAACACTGAGATCCGTGCGCAGCAGACAATCCACCACACAGCAGGATTGAAGACCTTTGCTGTGACCTATAGCGAGCTGGTAACTTTTCAAAATATTACTTACTTTTAACTGATTATTTCATAATACTAATTGAATTTTGTAATTGTTTCAGGAGACGAGGGCACAACAGGAGAACCGTCAGACGGACTATGGGGAGTTGTACGCCATCACACACAAACACCGTGACGGGACTGCGACCTCTCAGCAGGCTAAGGTGGCCATTGTAAGTCATTTTATTATTATAATTTTTATAAAATCAAGTTAATAATGAAAAATGCTAATTAGTAATTGTTTCATAAAATGGCAGGAGCGGATGCAGCAGTCGCAGGCTGAGCTGCGACAGATCCAGCTTGAGGAGTCATAGGGGTCAGTGGACCCGACGGCTCCTTTTAAGGCAGGTCTGGCTCAGGCTGAGCACCCTGGACGCGTACGGGGGATGGGAATAGGAGTCAGACCTAGCATGGTCTACGGCAGGAGCGCCGCCTCTGAGGTTGGCAGCTCTAGAGGGGTCAGACGTACGAGGGACAAGTCTATTGACCAGCTGCGGTCAGATTTGGAGCAGCAGATGGCGCAGCAGCAGCAGCAGCAGATGCAGGTACAACAATGCAGCAGCTGCAGCTGCACGCTGATATGATCTACGCTCAGCAGACGCAGTGGCGTGAAATTGCGAACAACATGCTCGAGCGGTCATGGAGTCTCATGTTCCTGGACGAGCAGCATCCAGCGGTTCCCCCTGTCCCTCGCCACGTCGTCCCAAGTACTACTCCTCCTCCTCCTCCTGCTCCAGCTGATGACAATGGTGCGGTTCACTCTGCGCAGTGGCCCGATCCAGCAGCACCTGAGGGAGCCCCACCTGAGGGAGCACCAGATGATTAGCCTCTAGCTACTTAGTCTAGAACATTTTTTTTTGTTAAAACATTTATATATATATATATATATATGAGTTTGTATTTCAGAACTTTCTTATTGTGTTTAATATAATTATATTTATATTAGATCACGTTGTTGAATTTATGAATTAATATTTCTAAATTAAAAAAAAAATAAAGCATATATATATTTGTAGCGGTTTTAAGTTAAAACCGCTACAAATATATAAATTTGTAGCGGTTTGAAGTTAGAACCGCTACAAATATATATATTTGTAGCGGTTCCAAAATAAAAACCGCTACAACTGTATATATAGTTGTAGCGGTTTCTATTGTGCAACCGCTACAACTATATATATATTAGTAGCGGTTCTACAATAGAAACCGCTACAAAAATGTATATCTTTGTAGCGGTTTTACAATAAGAACCGCTACAAATACTCATCATTTGAATTTTGAAATTTTTCGCCTTTGTGCACATTTGTAGCGGTTAGCTTATGTATAACCGCTACAAATTAAAAATTATTTTTAAATTTGCTATCTAACGGCTTTAATGTTAGTAGCGGTTTTATACATATGACCACTACAAATACTTAACGTGTATATTTTGAATTTCCCACCAATGTCTAATGGCTTGAAAATTAGTAGCGGTTTTATATATATAACCGCTACAAATACTCAACATATATATTTTGAATTTCCCACCAATGTGTAACGGCTTAAAACTTAGTAGCGGTTTTATATTTATAACCGCTACTAATATTTTATAACTGTAGCGGTTAGTGTAGCGGTTTTAGAACCGCTACAAAATTATAAACGTTGGAATTTCAGAATATAAGGTTCTTGGCATTCGTCATTCTCTTCTCACTCATCTTCTTCTCTATACTTTCTTCTCTCTCACTTGTAGCTATGGATAAATCATGGATCAGGTTGCCACGCAATTCTCCTGAATATTTGTACGGATTAAACAGTTTCTTGGATTTCGCATTCACTCACGCCAGCTGTAACGGTAAGATCATCTATCCGTGTCGAAAATGCAAGTTCAAGAAGTGGCATGCACGAAATGTTGTGAAGGAACATTTGCTTGTGAAGCCTTTCCCTGAGGACTATACGTTATGGGCAGTTCATGGTGAGAAGGCCGGCATTAGATATAACGATGCTCTTCCTCGAAGTTCTCAAGTAGGCGTTCAAGTAGATGAAGATGATCCTGTGAATGATGATGTGCGTGATGCGTTTGGATTTCAAGGCGACAACTTCAACGAAGAAGTGCACGGCTCTGAGCCGGTTTTTATGGGGAATGAAGCAGTTCGGGATTTTTTTCAGCTTGATGGATGAAGCAGATCGTCCTTTATATCAAGGTTGTCGCAAATATTCTAAATTATCTTTCTTGATCAAATTGTATCATATCAAGTGCTTGTGTGGGATCACAGATAAGGGAATGTCGATGTTGCTCGACTTATTACAAGATGCATTCCCCGACACTGAGATTCCCACAACGTTCTACGAGGCCAAGAAGATTATCAACGGGTTGGGGTTGAATTATCAAAATATTGATGCATGCCCAAATGATTGTATGTTGTATTAGGGAGACGATTCCAGCAGGGAGACGTGTAAGAGATGTCACACATCGAGGTACAAGACAATTCGGAAGGGGAAAAAGTAGAAGAAGAAACCTGTAAAGATTCTCAGGTACTTCCCTTTGAAACCTCGTCTACAAAGATTATTTATGTCGTCTAAAACTGTTGAGCACATGAGGTGGCATGCCGTTGATAAAAATGAAGACGATAAATTAAGACATCCGCGGGATGCAGCTGCTTGGAAAACGTTTGACAACGACTTTCCAGATTTTGCGATTGACCCCAGAAATGTTCGGCTTGCGTTGGCGACCGACGGTTTCAATCCTTTCGGGAATCTTAGCACAAGTTACAGTATTTGACTGGTAGTCTTAGTTCCCTACAACTTACCCCCTGGATGTGTATGAAACAAAGCTCTTTCATTATGTCTATGATCATTCCAGGCAAAAAGGTACCGGGCAATGACATCGATGTGTATCTCCAACCGCTTATTGCGGAATTGCTTGACCTGTGGAATATTGGCTTGGAGACGTACGACGCTTATAGCAAAACTTTGTTCAACATGCGCGCAGCCTTAATGTGGACGATTAGTGACTTTCCTGACCTTGGCACATTATCTGGTTGGAATGTGCATACTGAGTCGGCGTGTCCAGCTTGCAATTTTGACTCTGACGCATTGCGCCTTCCGTATAGCAGAAAGTGGTGTTTTATGGGGCATCAGAGGTTTCTCGATAGAACACATAAGTTCAGATTGCAACGGAATCGCTTCAATGGGAAACCAGAAAAAAGAGGACCACCTCAGACTTTGTCCGGTACAGATATCTTACAGCAGCTTGAGCATGTTGACTTCGAGTTTGGAAAAAGTGACGACTCAGCATAAACTCGCCAAAAGACGCGCAGGACTCCGGCGCCTCAGCAGTGGAAGAAGATAAGTATTTTCTTCACGCTTCCATATTGGAGATCTAATTTACTTCGCCACAGTCTTGATGTAATGCACATTGAAAAAAATGTTTGTGACAATGTGCTGTATACGCTGCTTAACGAACCCGGCAAGACAAAAGATCACCTTCAAGCGAGGAAAGATTTACGCGACATTGGAGTTCGTGAAGACGCTTGGCCAGATGAGCATGACATATTTCCATCGGCAAAGTTTACCCTCACAAAACCAAACAAGGAAGTGTTCCTCGCGACGTTGAAGAAATTAAAAGTTCCTGATGGGTATTCAAGAAACATTTCTCAATGTGTTGACTTGCAGGCTCGAAAGGTTGCTGGCCTGAAGAGTCATGACTCACATGTTCTTATGCAGCAGTTACTCCCTCTGGCTATAAAGAATACACTTCCTCCCGATGTTTCCATCGTTTTGGTGGAACTTTGTTCTTTCTTTCGGAAGTTGTGTTCTAAGGTTTTGATCGTTGAGGAGCTCGATCAGCTGCAGTCAAAAATCATTCTTACGCTTTGTCATTTGGAGATGATCTTTCCTCCGTCCTTTTTTACTGTGATGGTTCACCTCACAGTCCACCTCGTTCATGAAACAAAGCTCGCTGGACCAGTACAATATCGTTGAAAAGGTGCTATATTTTTGCTCAAGGTACTTTGATGATCTTGAGACGGCTTTCAACCGCCCGCCTCGTGTTGACGATTGTCCTAAACCTACGCCCACATCAAGAGAGTTTATCCCTCGTGTTGGTAAACCAGTTGGAGCAACTGAGAACTTCAAACTAATGGCAACTGAGAAGTTCCAAGCACATAGACATGTCTTGATTAATTGCACTCAAGTTGAACATTTCATATGGTAAGAATTGTACACTCACATGTTATTCGATCTATATCTTTCGTAACATTTCTCACTTTCATTTCACTAACGCCTTTCCATGATTAATTGCAGGGAATTCAGAAGTTATGTTAAGCGTCAACTCAGGATCCGTACACAGACATCCTCGGAAGTTGATAGGAGGGTCCACAGAGAATTCTCGAGCTGGTTTGCGCGCAGAATACTCAATGACCACAACCCACACTCACCAGATTTCAGAGCTCTCGCAATCGGGCCTCTTGATCATGCAAAACGATTTACAACATACAATGTCAATGGTTTTAAGTTTTGCACGGTTTCACGGGATCAAGGATTGCAAACACAGAATTCGGGTGTTTATGGCACATTTGGGACAAGGAGTTATGCGAGCAGCAGTGACGTCAACATGCAGTTCGGAGGCATCCCTTACTATGGCAAGCTTCTTGATGTGGTCGAATTTAATTATCAAGGCCGTTTCACTGTGACGCTGTTCAAGTGTTTGTGGGCAAATACCACTACTTCTCGGGGACTGACAACTGACGACTTAGGGATCACATCAGTCAATTTCTCACGGCCGATTCATACTGGTATTTCTCAAGATGATGAGCCGTATATTCTAGTTTCAGAGGCACATCAGGTTTATTATGTCGAGGACGAGAGGCATAGGGATTGGCACATGGTCATTCATTTAAAGCCAAGAGACCTTTATGACATGGGTGAAGGCGATAACATCGCCTACGAGAGTGAGCCATTTCAACCAGCTAATTTTGAAAACTACTTCCCTGAAGGCGATGACAATTTACCTCTACTGCGGTGAGTTTTTTTTAAGTCCACGTCATTTGAATTAAATTTTTTAAATTTAATAATACATCCATAACAATAATTTTTCTACAAAATTTCTGTAGGGATGGCGACGATGAGTGATCAAATTCAAATTATGCTTTTGTCTTTACAAAAAATGCAAAAAAAATTTTAAAATAAAATGTAAAAAAAATTTTAAAAAAATAAAATAATATTTGTAGTGGTTATTAAACCGCTACAAATAAAAAATTAACCGCTACAAAATGGATACATTAACCGCTACAAATAGTACGTGGATCACTATAAATATTAAACCGCTACATTAACCGCTACAAAAATACAAATAACTGCTACTAACTAATAACCGCTACAAATAGTACGTGGATCTCTATAAATACCCTTACCACAACTCATTTCAAACACTCCCCAATTTCTTTTCACCTTACCTTTCATTTTCTCTCATTTACAACTTCTTTCATATGAGTAGAGGAGCTGAATAATTCGATCAAATATGGTAACATGAGTTTTAATTTTTTTTAGAATACTTCTTTCCTTTCTATAAAATTTATTCTAACCATTTTTTTTTCTAGATATATCATAACTGTATCTCATTTTCATCTATTTTTCATACACAATTACATTATATTAGATAACATAATAATTCCTTATTACCTACCTATCCTTAATAATATTATTAATATAAATTTTATACTAATCCAATTCAATTACATTTTTTCCTTTTTATTTATTAATAAGTTAAAATATTGAATAATAAGCTAATTGATATAGATAAAATAATAACAAAATAAACTATTTGATTTAATATTGAAAAAACAGAAACAAATAATCGTATATTTTTTAAACAATTTTTAAATATTTGTAACGGTTATTAAACCGCTACTAAATAACGCGCCTTTTTAAAACTCAAATTAAATTTTTTGGCGCTAATTTTGAATTTCATGAAATTAGTAGCGGTTTTGATAACCGCTACAAATTTCATGAAATTCAAAATTAATAGCGGTTTGTTAACCGCAACAAAATAAAAAAATGTCATTTTTTTTTCGCCTACAAAATTTCAATTTTTTATATTTGTAGCAATTTGTTAACCGCTACAAAATAAAAAAAAAATTCATTTTTTTTCGCCCTCAAAATTTCAATTTTTTATATTTGTAGCGGGTATATAACCGCTACAAATATCTCTGAAAAAAATTTCGTCTATGTGGGTGTTGTAGCGGTTAAGTTGAACCGCTACAAAGGATGTAGCGGTTATTTTTGCTTGAGTAGCGGTTTTATATAACCGCAACAAAACTGCTTGCAACATACCATTTAGTAGCAGTTCTAGTAACCGTTACTAATCTTGTTTGTAGCGGTTAAAACCGCTACTAATACCCATTTTTAACCGCTACTAAATCACGTTTTTTTTATAGTGCTAAATCCCTATTTTGTTGTAGTAAGTGACATTCATCTTCCATCTGATACCAAATCGGTTCAATCATTGGCTTCCCTGCCTTTTGACGTATTTAGATTTGAGTGGTTGTAATTTGGCCACTTCTACTCCCTACAACATGCCAACTTTAGCTCAATTTCGTATCTTGACCTTGGTCACAATGATTTTAGAAATGGATTACCTAATTGGTTGTTCAATCTTAGCAAAGACCTCTCCTATCTTTTTCTCATTCGAAGCAATTTAAGAGGTCCGTTTTCAGATTTTTCAGGACATCGGAACCTAGAACTTTTAGATCTATCTTACAATGAACTCAAAGGACCGATGCCAGATTGGTTAGGCCAACTTGGTAAGTTAGATTCCCTTTATATATCAAATAACTTTGATTCATGGTTCCATTCCTTTAGGCCTCACAAACTCATCAGCTTTCTTATTTTTAGATATTAGCTTCAATTACTTGAGTGGGGCACATAAAAAAATCCTTGAGCATGAGTATAGGACTTTGGATTTGTCTCACAACTCAATTTGTGGAGATATATCAAAATTGATTCTTACAAGAAGAGTAAAAGATATGTCATTTAACAAATTCCAAGGACAACTTCCTCGTATATCATCTAAAGTCACTGCTTTGGATTTGTCTCACAACTCTTTCTCTGGATCTCTATCTTCTCTCTTGTGTCCAAATGAGACTAACTATTATTATTTGGCTTATTTGGACATCTCAAATAATTTTGTCACCGAAGAACTTCCAGATTGTTGGAGCAATTGGGTATATTTGTCTTGCATATACTTCTGAAGTAGTAGACTATGTGGTGAAATTAGTCCGACCATGGGCACATCATTACATAGTCTAGTGTCATTAGATTTACATGACAATAGTTTTTATGGACATATATCATCCACCTTCAAGAACTGTACATCTTTAGTGCTACTAATCTTGAAGGAAACAATTTTTCTGGAAGTATTGCCAAATGGATGCCGCAAAATGTATCGATGGTGAAATTGAGATCCAATCAATGTATATGTGACATTTCAAAACAGCTATATAGCTTTTCTAACTTGATTTTGTTAGATCTTGCAATTAACCGATTTTCAGGATCGATCCCTCATTGTCCATACAACTTAACATTAATGGCTATTCCTAGATTGAATAGCTTTTCTTTCCCATACAGAGGTCAGCCTCTAATGTTTGGTAGCAACACTCCATATACATACAGGAGCGGTGTGCACACAAAAGGCCAAGAACTACGGGTATGAAAAGAGCTCAGACCTTGTGCGTATTATTGACCTATCAGATAATGAACTATTTGGAGAAATTCCTACACAATAAAAATCTTGACAAGTTACAATCCTTGAACATATCTTATAATCATCTGAGAGGAGAGATACCATAAAATATTAGAGAGATGAAAGATCTGGAATCTCTTGATTTGCTCCCATAACAATCTTCAAGGGAATATTCCTCAAATCATGTCCAGTCTCTCTTTTCTAAGTGTTTTGAATCTATCATACAACAATTTCAGTGGACAAATCCCTCTAGGGACTCAGCTTTAGAGTTTTGATGCATGGAGTTACATTGGGAATCCTGAGCTTTGTGGAGCTCCTCTTCAAAAGAACTGCACAGTATAAGATAAACCAGACAATACAAAGCAGGTTGAAGGAAATAATGATGATACTTTTTTGAATTCATTGTATCTTGGTATGGGAGTTGGCTTTGCTGTTGGATTTTGGGTGGTTTGTAGTTCTCTGTTCCTGAACAGAGAATGGAGGCACACTTATTTTTGATTCTTTGATGCTGTGGTAGATCGAATCTATGTCTTCATAGCCATAAAGCTTCAAAGATTCCATTGAAGGGGAATATGCTACAGCTCCAGGTTGGTTATAAAGTAATCTCTAGCTATTTAAATTCAAAGATTACTTTCATACTAAATTTTATTTTTCTCTGGAAGGAAGGAAGGGGTACCAGCTTTCGAACCCTGGCCACTGTGGTCACAAGACTTGGTCCAAACCTGAGCCACAGGGGCTGGGGAGCCAGTATGCTAAAGTTTATTTCTAAACACATTATATATTCTCCTCAGTGTTGCAATTGTAACGGTTTCATTTTTCTCTTTGTTGCTTTCTGAATCAAATAAGGCTCCATATATAGTCCATATATTACTTCAACGGCTAATTTCAACCGACTAAATTGAATTAAATTATTCATATTTTATTCTATAAAACTATTAAAACACCCAAATCTATCTTTAAATTTTAAAATATCTTTAGTGTCCAAATTTAATTTATGTTCCTCGTCAATTATCAAAAGTAGTAGTTGATGTTGTTTCAACAGCAACATTTAGAATTATGGTCCAAAAGTATAGATTTTCTTCTTTCTCTATACTAGTTAACTGTCATTTAAAAAAGAAACTCAGACTTGGTTTTTTTATTGTCCTGGTTTAGTTAGAGAGTAAACTCATATAATTCATTATTCTTGTTTTTCAGAGCAATAGGTAGTTGATTCCAGATTTTCAAGACTTGCATGCGTCCAAGAAGCTTCGGTGCCTATATGCTCTTTGATTGATGGAAGTTTGGATGAAGATTTGGTACATGGAGGCAACTTTAATAAGTATTCAAATGTTTGGGGCTGTACAAGTTTGGTGATGTTTGTTAATCTGTGTGTCTGCCATTGTGCTTGTTGCCTGATGTGGCTCTATAGACGAATTTTTGTTTGTCTAATTTGTCTAAAATGTGGTTTCATGTTTTAGTCAATCTTGCAAGCGAGTGTTGTTTCCTAGTGAAAAATGAGTTTGATTAGTTCACATGATTTTATTTTGAGAAATAATGTCAAAATTAAATAATCTTAGGAGGCCACGTGTAATTTTCCTGTAATTTTAGATGCAAGCTTCGTAATTTCGGAGAGTTATATGCAATTTTATAAGAAAATAGATTAGATGTAAACTTAATATTTTCAGTCACACATCTAAGTTTTGTCAAAGTTTTCATATGCCTAACAACTATCAGAAAAAATCTTATACAATTCAAGCTTATGATGCACAGAAATTATTCGAAGACATCAGTAATATATTAATGTGTACATCAATTTCTTAGCTGAAATAAAACTTAAAAAGCGAACCACGAAACATTTCTTATGTTAAGCAAATTTTTTTTATATTTTGAAAAAATATACAAATTCTTCTAATAATAAATTCGGCAATAATTATGTAAAAAAGTTTGCAATAATAATTAGATATTAGCTCCACAAAAGGGAAAATGTATAAGTAAGAAAAGGATTTACTTTTGGAAGCATGGAATGGTTTGTTAATTATTGTGGAAAGGATTTGTATATAGAAATTGAAGGATTAATTAGTTGAAAAGTTGTGAAGTTTCTAGGACCGAATGTTTTCCAAGTTTGGTTGATGCAATTTCGTAGAAGCAGATGAGAAGAAAAGCTCCTTGGTGGGTTCCATTCATTAATGAAAAGAAGCAGACTACAATTGAATGTGATTTGGGGCAAAGACTTTACAAGTACAATCACCCACGTTGGTATCTATTTCACAATCAAAGACGCGGGAAAGAAGGTCGGATGACTTGCGGAAAAAGTTGGAAAACTTTTGTGAAAGTTAAAATGCTTGAATTTGGTGAGTTGGGACCAGCTTTCCTAAGCTCTTATTTACAAAATAGAGTATGTATATATAAGGAAAATGACAGCTAACAAATGTTGTTCCAGTTGGTAAAAAATTGGTTTATAGTCTATAAGGTTGAGTTCAATCCCGTTGCCAATATGAAAGCCTTGTTAGTGTCGCTATTCTCATGCGGCTAGTCGCTAGAGAGGTCACCTGTCTTGTTAGTGTCGCTATTCTCGTGAGTGATGTGGGGCCACATTAGATAAAATTTATTTATTTGATTCTAATGATGTATGATAAGAAAGCTCTTGTCATATGCATTCCAATGCAAAAAGAATCAGCTCCAAACTCCTTGTATTCTGCAAGTTATGATTGAAAGAGTGTCTATCACACTAGACTGCACAAGCGTCAACTTCCAGAAGGCATAACTCTTAGAATATAACTTCAAATTACGCAAATTACCTATCCATGGAAAGCTCTTTGAGTCTAGTTTCATATGGCACTGGTCTCGTCTCAATTCGATGTATGGTTTGTGAGTTATATTCAAAATACCGAACATGTCTTGAAAAGTGACGGTGATTTCACTGTCTACTTCCACGGATCATATCTCCTTCATCTGAGGTAATGGTAGTGATCGATTCATTTATTACACTTTCAAAATTAATTCTCATGACAATAAGAAGAATCAAATTTTGAAAAATATTTAGAACAGGTCATCTTTATGTTTTTTGGGAATATTTTTATAATTATGAAAATAAATAGAAAATTGTAATAAAAAATTGAAGGAAAAACCGAAAAACTCACGCAATATATATATATATATATATATATCGTTTTAATTTTAGCAAGGGGTATGAAAAATTAATATAGTTTCAACAAAACTAAAAAGAGTCAGGTCAAAAACAAACAAACAAACAAAATTAAAAAGGAAAAAATTACCCCACTTGTGCTTATATAATCCTCAAGAAATTGGTTTGGTCTCTGCTAATTCGTCTCTTTATCAAACAACCATCACGATCATGCTTCGTTTGAGATCACAAATGAGTCTTATGCTGTGGGTGTTGCTATGTGCAGCGAAATTCAACACGATCATATGCTGCCATGAGAATGATCGAAGTTTACTATTAATGTTCAAACAAGGCGTTGTTGATCCTTTCAACCGCCTCTCTTCTTGGTCTTCTCTCCAAGATTGCTGTCTATGGGAAGGAGTTGAGTGTGGTTCCACCAACAACAGCAGAGTCGTAGATCTTTTTCTGTCAAGCCACAACGATTCAGAAACATTGAGAGGTGAAATCAACTTATCTGCTTTACTTGCACTTGAATTCCTTGAAGATTTGGATTTGAATTTCAATGACTTTGAACGCATAAGCATGCCATCGATCAATAACTCTGTTGCAACTCATACTCATTTGCTGCCAAATTCTTCTTCTAAGCTTTCCCTACTGCGTTTATCAAATAATATTCATCTTCACATTGATAATCTTCACTGGCTCTCTCGACTTCCTTCCCTTACAGTTCTCGATCTCAGTGGCATTCATCTTCCTGCTGAAACTAACTGGTTTCAATCATTGGCTTCCCTACCTCTGACATATTTATCTTTGCATGATTGTAATTTGACCAGCTCTACTCTATCTCTCCAATATGCCAATTTTACCTCACTTTCATATCTAAATCTTGCTCTAAATGATTTTACATCTGGATTACCTAATTGGTTGTTCAATCTTAGCAAAGACCTCTCCGAGCTTGATCTCAGTCAATGCAATTTGAGAGGCCAAATTCCAGATTTTTCAGACTTCCGATATCTGTACTCGTTAAATCTATCTAACAACATATTCAAAGATTCAATACCTGATTGGCTTGGCCAGATCGATCGTTTATATGAACTCGATCTATCTAATAATTCATTAAATGGTTCTTTTCCTTCTAATCTCCTAAACTCATCATATATACGATATTTAGATATTAGCTTCAATGACTTGAGTGGTACACTCCCTGAAATCCTTGGCCACGATTGGCCTTACTACTCAACTGGGATGGGATTGCAAACAGGTGTGCATATATATATGTCATTCAACAGATTCAAAGGAAGGCTTCCTCGAGTATCAGATGCGGTACTCTTTTTGGATCTCGCTAACAACTCGTTCTCAGGACCTTTATCTTCATTATTGTGTCACACTGAGACTAGCCCATATAGTTTGGCGTATTTGGACCTATCAAATAATGATCTAACCCAAGAACTATCAGATTGTTGGAACAATTGGACATATTTGTCTCACATATTCTTAGGAAATAATCACTTCTCTGGTCAAGTTCCATCAGCGATGGGTTCATCATTACAATATCTAAAGGCGCTAGATCTACATAATAATAACTTTTCTGGTGAGATACCTTGGAATTTCCAAAATTGCACATCTTTACTGCTGCTCAATTTAGCAGGAAACAACTTCTTTGGAGGTATACAAACATGGATCCCCCAAGGTGTAAAGGTTGTAAGCTTGAGATCCAATCAATTTACAGGCAACATTCCAGTACAGTTATGTAATCTCTCTAATTTGACTATATTGGATATTGCCCATAACAAACTTTCAGGATCAATCCCTCATTGTCTATCCAACATAACAAGTTTTTCTTCAGCACTTGATGGAAGTGACTTGGTCTTACCTTCACATTATCCAGCACAATATGACCTCCCGCTTTCACGTGCATTCATGAAAATTGATTTGTACACAAAGGGTCAACAATTAGAGTATCAAAAAAATATGAAGTTGGTGCGAAGCATTGATCTATCAGCTAACAAGCTATCGGGAGAAATTCCAGTGCAATTGTTCAAGTTCACCAAGTTACAGTTTTTGAACTTGTCTTATAATTATTTGATAGGAGAGATACCAGAGTACATAGGAGAGATGAAAGATCTAGAATCTCTTGATTTCTCTCATAACCATCTTCATGGGAATATTCCTCCAAGCATGTCTAGTCTCTCTTTCTTAAGTGTTCTAAATCTCTCATACAACAATTTTAGTGGACAAATTCCAATAGGGACTCAGCTTCAGAGCTTTGATGCATGGAGTTACACTGGGAATCTTGAGCTTTGTGGACGTCCTCTTCAAAAGAACTGCACACTACAAGAAAAACCAGTCAATAGAGAGCAGGTTGAAGGAAATGACGATGATGCTTTTTTGAAGTCGTTGTATCTTGGTATGGGAATTGGCTTTGCTGTAGGATTCTGGTTTGTTTGTGGTCCTCTGTTCTTGAACAGAGCATGGAGGCACACTTACTTTGGATTCTTTGATGGTGTGGTTGATCGAATATATGTCATTGTGGCCATAAAGCTTCGAAGATTTCGCTGAATGGGAATATGCTACTGCTCCAGGTCGGTTATATAGTTTTTTTATAATCTATTTAAATTTAAAGTTATCTCTCACGATAACTTTTATTTCTACGCGAATTCAATAGTGTTGTAATGATTTCATTTTTCTGGTAGTTGCTTCCTAAATGAAATGCATAATGCCAGTTAAGGCCGTTCATGTATTCATACAACTACTGATTTCAACCATTTAAAATGAATTCAATTTTTAATCTATTTTGTGATGATGGAGTTGGAGTGATCGAACTCATATGATTCATGCTTGTTTTTCAAAGCAATAGGTAGTTGATTTCAACTTTTCAAGACCAGCGTGCATCTGATCAGAAGCTTCGGTGCTTAAGCTCTTTGATTGATGGAGTTTGGATTAAACTTTGGCACATGGTCGCAACTTTAACGCGTATTCAAATGTTTAGGGCTGTACAAGTTTGGTGATGTTTTGTATCTCTGTGTGTGTTTGTCACTGCGCTTACGGCTGGATTCGGCTGTTCAGATGAATTTTGTTCCTCGGATTTTTATAAGATGTGGTTTTCATGTTTTAGACAATCTCCCGAGTGTTGTTTCTTAGTGAAAAAAATGAGTTTGATTTGAAGTATGATGTTCTTATTATGATGTTAACTATTTGTAGAATGGGACGTATGATGCATATTTTAAAAAGTTAATTGCTAGTTCTAAATTCACATGGATTAGGCATTAAGAATATCGTACAAAGTTTTTTGTTTTTTGTTACAAAATAGTTTAGATGAGTTGAGTCTTAAGGGTTTATCAGGGTTAGGATTTGCCTCTGAGCTCTAAGAGCACTCACAGAGATATTTTCAGATTGCCCACCAACAAGATCCTCATATCAATAGGATTTAAACCTACAACTTTATAGTTTTGAGTCAACTCATTTATTAATTGAACCATCATTTATTAGTAATATTATATAAAGTTGGCATGTGATGAATTTGGGGACCCAACTTGAGAAGTTGTAAAGGCTAGGCAAGAGAAAATGATCATCTTGCCCTTGATAGTAGATTTCATTTTAATTAGACCAAGGCATTCTGACAGAGAGATATTTTGAGTGTTAAGATAAACTAGTCCTACACTGACTTTCCATATACATCAAGAACTACATTTTAATATTGTAGTAAAAATATACCCTTATAGTAATGTTGATAACACTAATATAAATGACTAAAATAGGAGTAAACACATCATCTGTGTTTGAGAACATCCTCCGCTTTTTTGTTTCAAAATCACAGCAGCCAAAGTGAAATACTAGGGACAATGAATGAGTATGCATATTTAACGTGAAAAACTACAGTAACAGAAGATTACTTACAAAATCTGAAAGAGACTTGATAGGAGTGATTCAAGCATAGACAAATTATACCTTCATTTTCCTTCCATCAATTCTTTCTCTTCCAAAACGCTCCTCAATTAACCACACTCTGTTCTAGCTCCCTCAGCTGCACACTTTGCAGATCAAAAGCCAGCATGAAGGGTGGTAGTGAAGCGTGGGTGTTGGTGTTTAAACGGAGCATTTTGAAAGCGTTATCGTAGTTACAAGTGTCAGTTTTAGGCATTTATGAAAGCAATGAGCTTTCTGCTCTCCAAAGCTTCCTTTGGATCAGTCGAGAACAGAGGAAGCATTGGCTAAAATAAAGGCGACTAAATATGCCGAAGATGCTATCAAGTCCCCTCACGAAACATTTCTCATGTTAAGCACCATTGTTTATGTTTTGAAAAACTATACAAATTCTCTTAAATTTTTCAATAATTATTACTACCTCCGGTTCTAATTATAAGATAAAGTTGACTTTTTTTAGAGAAATTAAGGAAGCTAAATAAGTTACTTAATCATATCATATGTTATATATCCTTATATAATATATTAATTTATTAGTCAAACTAATTAGTTTAAAGAAAAAATACATATATATTCTAAAGTAATTTAATTAGCTTCCTTAATTTCTCCAAAAAAAATTAACTTTATCTTATAATTAGGACCGAAAGGAGTAGAAGTTAGATCCACAAGCTGTTATATTTGGTATGTGTAAATTAACCAATTCAAGTTAGCGTGAGTTGCGGGTTAGGGGCCTCTCCATTTCTTTTTTAGTCCATCCCCCTCCACTTCCCTAATCCTGACCATTAATCAAATCTAAGGGTGAAAAGGCACACAGACTAATACTCCTTTCCACCTTCCCGCACTGTGCACTATTTTTATTGAAATAGAAGAGAAACCATTTTATTGAAAGAAAAAAAAAATCACCCGTCTTCGTTTTCTCGAAAAGGGTTCTGTTCTCTCAAAAACACAATTAAAGTTATTAAAGCAATTAACGGTATATATATGATGAACAGGTTTGAGGAAATATCATAAATTCATGTAAGGAGTTCTATACTCTCAAGCACGGAATGAAAGCCACCCACTAATACATTTGGGGTGTAGAGCGATTACACAATTTCTTGAATGCTGGTGATTTTCAATTGGGCCTTGCCCTCAGATAAGGCGGAAGCAATGAAAGGAAGAGGGGAGATAGAGAGATTATAGCGTGTAATTCAGAGGTATTAGCTGTAATTTGTCTTTGACCCTTTTCACCATTAGATTTGATTAATGGATAGGATTAGAGAAATGGAAGGAAATGGATCAAAAAAGAAATGGAGAGGCTCCTTATTCCGTGAGTTGCAGGGGCTATTGT
This sequence comes from Inga laurina, assembly GCA_963855925.1. NCBI lineage: Eukaryota > Viridiplantae > Streptophyta > Magnoliopsida > Fabales > Fabaceae > Inga > Inga laurina. Next base: position 23,265,495 of record OY979704.1, read on the forward strand.
CACTTAAATAAATATGGTTGTAATTTGAATCCTAACTTCTGTAAATAGCAATTTATTGGATTCGGCTGCGGTCCGCTGCCTCGCGGTCCGCTGCCTATCCTTTTCTTCCAAACTACACCGTTTTGGTGTAGTTTGGAGGTAAAGGGGTGGGTTTTTTTTTTTTAAAAAAAATAGAATATAGTATTTTAAAATAAATTTTTGGAAGTATCTGGTATCTTAAAATATTTTTTAAGTAATATGTAGTATCTTAAAATAATTTTTAATATTTTAACCCCTTAAAATATGTTTTCAGTTGTATCCAGTGTGTTAGCAGACTGATTGCAATTTAACTCTTAATATATTTTAAAGAGTTAAAAGTACCAAAAAATATTTTAAAGGGTTAAAAACACCAAAAAATTATTTTAAAGTGATTTTTGAAACTGAAAAAATACATTAAGGATTAAATTACAATCAATCTGCTAACACACTGGATACAACTGAAAATATATTTTAAGGGGTTAAAATATTAAAAATTATTTTAAGATATTACATGTTACTTAAAAAATATTTTAAGATACCAGATACTTCCAAAAAATTATTTTAAAATACTATATTCTATTTTTTTTTAAAAAAACCCACCCATTTACCTCCAAACTACACCAAAACGGTGTAGTTTGGAAGAAAAGGATAAGCAGCGGACTGCGAGGCAGCGGACCGCAGCCGAATCCCAATTTATTATCAAAGGGAAAATAACACCAAGTCCCAATTAAAAAAAATAATATTAAAAAAGTCTTATAACTTATTAACATGACTCTTTCACTTGTTATTGATCAGTTATGCGAGGTTGGTTTCATTTTCCATGTGAATTAACCTTAGGGCCCGTTTGGTTCGATTCCATTACACCATGCGATGCAATGCAATGCGATACAATGGTAATGCAATGTAATATTAATTACAAGGGTAGTGTTTGGTTTGATTTTTAAGCAACATGCAATGAATTAATATTTTAACAATTATTTAAAATTAATATATTACACAAAGTCCATTTTACCCCTTAATATAATCTTTGTAGAAAAAATAGTTACAAGCCGATGATGGAGGGGATGGAGGAGGAGGAGGTGGTGGTGGCAATGAGGGGGTTGGCGGGAGAGGAGGAGGTGGTGGTGGTGGCAGTGGGCGGCGGGGGTGGAGGAGGAGGTGATGGTGGTGGGCTGCCGCCGACGGCGGCTGAAGAGGTGGTGGTGGTAGCAGCGAGAGTGGTGGAGGAGGTGGTGGCGGTGGTGGGGGTGGGCGGTGGGCCGGTGGTGGCGGTGGGCGACGGTAAGCGACGGGGTGGAGGAGGTGGTGGTGGTGGCGGCGGCGGCAGCGGGGGTGAGGGTGGCAACGGAGGAGGAGGTGGTGGTGGCGGTGGGCGACGGGGGTGGAAGAAGTGGTGGTAGGTGGTGGGCGGGTGGCCGTGGAGGAGGAGGTGGTGGTGGTGGCGGCGGCGGCGACGGGCAGTGGGGGTGAGGGCGGTGGCGGAGGGGGAGGTGGCCACGGTGGCGGTGGGCCGGTGGCTGGGCCGGGGGTGGCGGCGGGTGGAGGTGACGGTGGTGGAAGAGGTAGTGGTGGTGTGGCAGAAGGTGGAGGTGACGGCGGTGGAAGAGGAAGAGGTTGTGGGTGGCAGTTGTGACGTGATACGGCAAGTGAAATAAGAAAAGTGAAATAAAGATAAGGAAAACTAAAGGGTAAATTAGACTTTTTAGACCATGCAATAGGATGGTAATGAGGATTCATAGGGGGGGAGGTATGAATGTGGATTACCAATTTTTTGATAATCATCATTACCATGGTAAACCCTATTACCATGGTAAAGAGCAACCAAACACTCTTCTCTAGGTAATGCAATCATGATTGCCATTGCAGGCATGCAATGCGGTCGAACCAAACGGGCTATTAGTGTTTTTTAAAAAGCTGTAAGTGATAGTTTACAAGTCAAACCTACGACCTAGAACCAGTAGGCGGAGGGGAACGGAGTGCTACTCGGCCATCAAGCCATTGGCACTACCCAATTAAGAGGTGCTATATATATATTAAAAATGTTGCATATTTATTTTTATTGCCTTTAACAAATTGTAACCAACTTTTTAATCTACAAGCTTCAATTATTTGAATCTTACAACAAGTACATGAAGGAGTATATTTGATTCAGATTCTTTTATACTCCTATATTAATCACAGTGAAATTATTTCATTAGTTAATTTGAATGCTTGTGTTTTTTTATCTTGACCTTGAGGAATTAACAAAATTCAACCAAAATACAAAACTCTTAGTTACAAGCACAACATGTAGGGAAAAAAGCAATTAAACAGAGCAGCAAAGCACATGAGCGTCTGAGACGGAGATCAAACCCGCCGGCCGGCATCAACCATAATACCAGAACTAGGACACAAAGCGAAGAAAGATTATTGGCTGGATACAATACATGAAAAATGAGTATTCAGCCCAGCTAGCTTAGGCTCTAAATATAATACCTCCTATGCTTAACATAAGAGCTACCTAATTAACTAATTTGGGAAGCTTAAAAAAACTAGTTAAGTTAGTTATTTGTAATAAATATAAATTGATTTTTTTAAAGTACCATTTTTAATCATAATTGCTTTTAAATGGAAACCCCTAAACAGGTGTTATCAACATGGATGCTTTTGAGAACGAAGTATAAATTTGGGAGAGAAAATTGATTTAGCTCTCGTATTTAGAATGAAATCCAACATTCCAACTAGCTTTTATATTGAGGACTGGAGGTAGTATTATGTTTTACAAATAACAGAATGAGCAAAATTCTTGCTTGTTTTTCAAAGCAATAGGTAGTTGATTCCAAATTTTCAAGACTCGCATGTGTCCCAGAAGCTTCAGTGCTTATGCACCTTGATTGATGGAAGTTTGGATGATGCTTTAGTACATGGTTGCAGCATGAATATGTATTCATGTGTTTGGGACTGTTCAATTTTGGTATGCTTTGTAATTTGTGTGTATGTCATTGTGCTTACTGCTTGTTTTGGCTGTTTAGACGAATATCGTATGTGGGATTTTCTAACATGTAGTTTCGTGTCTTAGTCGATCAATCTCTCAAGTGTTGTTTTTATTTTTTTGGGTTAAAGGCCAATTTTGTCCCGGAAGTATTCACTAGGGGCCAATTCAGGGCCGGAAGTATTTTTTGGGCAAATTTTGCGCCGAAAGTTTCCAATTGGGACAATTTTGCTCCGGAAGTTTCAAATTTGGAGCAATTTTGCCCTAACGTTAGTTGACCGTTAGCCTGGGCAAATTTGCTCTAAATTTGATACTTCCGGGGCAAAATAGCACCTTAACCCACACCGAGGCCCATGCTGACTTCTCCGGACTCACTAAAACAGGGGGGCAGGCTGTAAAACAGAAAAGAGAACTCTTCTCGAGGCCCATGCTGACTTCTCCGGACTCACTAATATTACTGTCAATTGCCACGTCCCGGTTCAGGAATTTTGACCCGATTCCCTTTCAAACTATATGTGCTGCATGCTATCATACAGCTGAGCCAGGGTGGGCAAGTACCGTTCACATCGAACCTTTCCCCTCTTCAACCTTCAAAGTCATTATTTAAATATTTGCTACTACCACTAAGATCTGCATTGACGGCCACTCCGCCCGAGCTCTGAAGTATATGACCTATACCCGTCGTCGGGATAAGTGCTAGGCCTTGATAAGTAGAAAGGTGTGGCGGTCACTGCAAACCCTGAGGCGCGCATCTGGGTGGAGTAGCCGTCAATGCAGATCTTGGTGGTAGTAGCAAATATTCAAGTAATAACTTTGAAGGCCAAAAAGAGGAAATGTTCCATGTGAACGGTACTTGCACATGAGTTAGTCGACCCTAAGAGACGGGGGAAGCCCGTCTGATAGCGTTCAGCATGCGTACTTTGAAAGGGAATTAGGTCAAAATTCCTGAATCGGGACATGACAACTGACAAGAAAGTTAGTGAGTCTGGAGACGTCGGCATGGGCTTCGAGTTCTCTTTTTTATTTAACAGTCTGCCCATCCTAGCTCAGCCGGAGGTACGGTCCAGCGGCTGGAAGAGCACAGCACGTCGCTTAGTGTTCGATGTGCCCAACTAATGGTCATTGGGTTTTGGAACAATTTTGCCCCGGAAGTATCAAATTTGGAGCAAATTTGCCCAGGCTAACGGTCAACTAACGTTAGGGCAAAATTGCTCCAAATTTGAAACTTCCGGGGCAAAATTGTCCCAATTGGAAACTTTCGGGCCAAAATTGGCCAAAAAAATACTTCCGGCCCCGAATTGGCCCCCAGTGAATACTTCCGGGGCAAAATTGGCCTTTAACCCTTTTTTTTTAGTACATCAGGTGTTGTTTATTAGTGAATAATATGAGCTTGAAGGATAGTATTTTTCATTTGAAGTATGCTATTCTTATTATTATGTTCATGATTAGTACAATATGACATATCTGAGTTTTAAAGTTACAGTTAATTACTAATTGTAAATTAACTTTGATTATGTATCAAGAATATTGTACAAAGTTGGCATGTGATGAAGTCCTTAAATCCATTGGGCTGGGGACCCAACTTAAGACATTGGAAAGACCCTGGCAAGGGAAAACGACCATCTGGTCCTTGTGGCTAGATTTCGTATAGCCCAAGGCATTTTGATGGGAGCTGAGTTTCAGTTCTCATCGCTATAATGAGCACCATGATGCTCATCATTGAGGTGAAATCTGGGCCATCCAAGACTAATTTTAGTGATCTAAGTTTAAAAAATTTTAAATTTGCCTTTATGTGTCCCAGTGTATTTGCGTAAAGTTGGCATATATTGAATTCCTTAAACAGGCCCGTTGAGGATGCAATCATGCATCTGGAGAATTTGTTGTGTTTTGAATGAGTATGAAACATAGACAACTTATGCCTTCATTTTATATATGGCTAATGCAAGCATCATCTTTCAAGACATGGCATATAATTGCCACTTCATTTTAATCTTAAACTTTGGTATAGCTACCATTATTACTAGAGGAAAGGGTCGTACTAAACAAAAAAAAAAAAAAAAAAATTGGTCTCACTTTTGCAAGTTGTGTCTAAATGTGAACTTAGAAAGCATGCTCTGCCTCCTCTTTAGCTTTACGGAAACCTATGGCCAGTTTGTAAGTTGTGTCTAAACTTACGAATATCCTTCTCTCTCTTCTTAATTTAAAACTTAGATAGCTGGAATGAATGTATCAAACTTCTTAAAAAAGATTATGAGGCCAGGTTCTGAAAATTATACTAGCCAAATGAAACAGAGCAATTAACGGGAAAAAAAATCTACAAATTTCTTAGTTACAATTACATCATATAGGAATTAAGCAACTAAACATAGCAGCAAAACACATGAACATCTGAGATATCAAACCCACCAACATCAACAATAATACCAGAAACAGGACGCAAAGTGAAAAATCATTGGCTAGAGACGATACATGAAACATGAATATTCAGCTCAGCTAGGCTCCATCTCCATATATGTTTTTCTAATAACCTTTTGGGCCACCGGGTGTTTGAAGCTTTTTTGGATCCTATTATTAGGTATTCGAGCAACTAACTAATCTGAATCAAGGCTCGGCAACTATGATGCCTACACAAGATCTTTTTGAATAAAATGAGATTTTAACTCAGTTCGCTCACTTTGTAATGTAAGTAGTCCACTACTAGACCAAGTATCTTTGGGTCTGCATATATGTTTTACAAAATAGAGAATGAGCAAATTTTGTCAGTTTAGACTACCCTCATAGAAGATCACTTCAAAACCTCAAGAAACTCACCCAAATACTGTTATAATTTGACATAATTCACGGCCTAAAACCTAAAACCAGTAAACACTAGTTAAGAGTTAGAACCAATTAAGAACCTATCACGCCTCAATATCTAAAATTTCAGGTGTAACAAAGAAAAAAAACAAAGAGGCATGTAAAGTGTTGAAATGCGCGAATTTGTATGGTTTGTAGGCATATTGAATATTAATTTTGATGTTGAAGATGTCAAAAGTTGAAACTTGCAACAGTCAGTCGCTATAAAGCGTCACGCTAAGAGAGGATCTAACAATATTCTGTTTTGACCATTTGAGATGCTCTGTTCCATTTTGGTTACTGATTGAAATAACAGAGTCATGTTGCCTATTCAAATAATCTCTTAGTTACTAAATATAATCAACATTACATATTAAATAATAAAATTAAATCAGATGCACAGTAACACGTTTATGTTTCTAATGCCGACTTTACATAAGCTTAGTTTAAGTAACGGACTCCAATTATTAAAGCTTGTTATATTCCCAACACAATGCTTTGGTGACTGCTGTTGCTGCACATAAGGCCTTACGCATTCAACTAAACTACACTTGGAATGAATCGCCTCAATTAATTAGTAGGAAAGAAATTACTTTTCTTAAAAAAAAACGAAGGTAAATTTTATTCTTAAAATGATTTCCTTACATTTATTTCGGTACTTTTTTTTGTAATGAATATTCTAGACTCATGCTCTATTGTATATATTATAGGGGTGAAATCATTGAAACTATCGTATCACTGTGTGATGTTGATTTAATTAATTCAAACTGCTAAATTTTAGTTTTGACAGTTTAAAATTAAAATAAAATTTAAAATTATTTTATAAAAAATTAAATTTGGATTTTTTAAATTTCAATCTAATGATTAATAGTGAGGAATTAGAGGAAAAGGGAAGTGAAGAGAATCCAAGTTCGTTTATTGAATGGATGATGATTATTTAAACTTTGATCTGTTTCTTTTTCCATAGGATATTCTTTATGTATGAAGTGTGACAAAAATTATTTATTCACATGGGAGAATTTATTTTTATACAAAATTCTCAGTAATATACTTGTTAAATAGATTATCTCTCTACTTTATCAATTCGTACTTTCACAATTTACCTTACTTTATTCTTAGGGAAACAATTTGTACCAATAGTTTAATAAAAAGCTAGTCTAATAGTGTAAAACCTGCTAAATTCTTTTGGATTTTGAGTTCGAATTTTATAGGAGATACATGTGTTATGAGAGACAGTCATGAATCTCAAAACTAGAATTGATTCAAAATCTTAAAATTGTGAGTTCAAACTCTGGTGTCAATGTGAGGACTTTATTGCCTTATCGGTGAGTAAATTGTAAGTACCTCTGTAAGTGCTTTTTAAACTCAAAGGCCACATGCCCTAACTCTAATGTACCCACACCTAAAGTTTTATGTATCTAGATAAAAAAAAAAGGAAATAGAATTTCAAATTATATTTGTGTTGAGCCACCAATCATTGGACAAGAGTCTTTTAGTATGTCGACTAATTGATGAGAAAAAACTGACTATACTTAATAACTTTTTGTTTGAAAAAACATTGATAAGTCCTAATTTTACTATGTATTTCCATAGGTTTTTTAGAGATTTTATTAAGAATATCATGCTTGAAATACATTTATAATGATTAATTGTGATTAATGATGATTATGTGGAATTAATGATTAGAAGAGCTTAATTGATACATTTTATAATTTCTCTTAAGTGTTTGATTTGTGGAACAAATGGTATTACATTTATATGAATTATTTTGTAGGAAATTTGGGAGAAATTGGAGTCAAAGTGCTGAAAATAGGAAGAGGGATTAAACTATAAAGTTCAGAAAGTTTGCAAGCAGCAAAAAAAGGGAAAAACGCAGAAAGTTTCTGTAGTATGAATGCAATTGTCTCCAGCGTCCAGATTTCATCTTCCGCCATCCGAATTCGTTGGGAATTAACTCAAAAGTCTCGACTCTTGATCCAGGCGGACAATCGGTCCATTCGACACTCACTCTCCATCTATTTTTTCTCATCTTCATCCATCTTCATCCATCTTCATCATCTTCCACCTCCAAGTCCGATTCCATTATTTTTCTGCCATGGCTGGAGCTACACCAAAGCTCAGAGGAGTTGATTCTTTAACCATGCGTGGCTGATCCACTTCTTCCTTGGAGCTATGATCTATGCCGGAGCTACAGGGCTCATTGGGAGTTTCTTCTTCTGTGTTCTTAGCTGGTGTATGTGTTTGTATATCTACCTTTGGATGTTGATAAGAGGAATTTTATATTTACGTTTCTGAAATATAGACAGATTCGATTGTAACTGTGATAGACGTTGTATTCCTTGATTTCGTGTAGGTTTGATTACTCTCGAATATCTGTTTGATATTTGATGGTGATTGGATTGATAAACTCATGGTATGAATCGTTTGGTTATATCTTTGGAATTTTCTGTCACATTGCATCTGATTTGTTGCATTCTTGGATTCAAATATGAATTTGCTCCATATCCTATTTAGCTATGATGGCAGAGTCATTGTTCTAGGGAAGGTTTCTTCATCTCATCTAAATAAACCAGAAAATTATAGATAGAATAGTTTAGGACTTTAATTCAGCAATTAGATCTCACGAATATTACCTCTTTTCTGTAATAATTCTCTTAAATTGTGGCTCATTAGATTTGCTAGGAATTTTAGCATCCATTAGGCTTCTTAGAGAAGAATGACCTAGGCTAGTTATCACTATACTATAGTTAGCTTATTTTGGTAGGTTTAACGACAAGCTCTATCAAACATATAAGACTGCATTCTTATTTTCTGGATGATGCCCCTTCGTGAGTATTTAGGAATTTCCCAAATCTAGGTTTCAAACCATGCAACCCGAGATAAAACTCCTCTCACACACTTACCTCATAAATCGTAAAAATTATTCTCAAAAGTTAATCCAAACACACACGACATCACACTTAAGCTCTTGCATTATTTAGTTTTTAGACTTAGACCTTCTCTTCTTCTGTACGTGCACACTTTGCTTGCAAAGCTAAGCCTCAACACTTTGTGAAAACTATATACTCCTTCCATCCTATTTATAAGCTTCAAAATTTTGAATGGGCTTAGTCTTTTTTTATAAACTTCATTTTGAAAATATTTGAATATTTATTGCATTTTTTATTTTTACCCACAGTTAATTATATTTCCCTCTCATCTTTCTTCTTTTTTATTAATTTTCTCCCATATATTTTCCTACTTATTCTCTCTCCCACTCACTTTTTCCATATATAAATAAGGGTGATTTGGGAAAATAAATAGCATTTGTTTTACAAATTTATTGGTTTTAACTAACTTCAACCAACTTTTTGAATTGTGTGGTTTAGTTATTTGAATATTATAAAGGGTTAATGTGTAAATCTGATGGTTTCTCAAAGGTGCGCCCAACACAATTAAATTTTGTTGGGGTTAAAATTACACATAAACTTTTAAAATGGGGCAAAAATAACAACATTGTTAACTAAGTTGAAACTTCCGTTACTTTATGTGTTTGTGGGCCCACAAAGTGAGGAAAAAATTTCTCTCTCCTATCCATGTCATCACCCTCTCTCATCCTCTCAACCTTCCTCTCTCTCTCTCTCCCCTCGCCTCTCCCGCTCGCCCTTCCTCTCCTTATCTGACGTTGGAGCTCATCGGACTTGGCCTCCTCTGACGCCGCTTGTGGCAACGACCTTTTCTTCTCCAATCCTTTCCCTTTCCCTTTCTTCAACCCCTTGGATGTTGTTGTTCATCATATTCCTAACGAAATTGCTTCTTTTTCTTCTATTGACCCCTTTTCCTATTCTTTCTTCTCCTTTCCTCCTCCAAGTACCCACTTGGAAAATCTCAGCCTTTATCAATAGCATCTTGAAATAGAGTTTATTTCTCTACTTCAGATGATGGGTTCAAAGTAGTGCAGAGTGAAGAACAATTGCAAATGGGTGGTGATTACAACAGTGGCAATGTGAACGTTGTTCCTCACAAAAACAGTTACAACAGTGCTTCTGAAAATGTACGCAAGTCCATAATTCTCCTAAAAACAATCAACTAAGAAGAGTCTGCGAGTGTGCAGAACAGGAGACTTTGCTTCAGAGGGAGAGAGGAAGGTTGAGAGGATGAGAGGGAGATGACGTGGATAGGAGGAAGAAATTTTCTTCTGACTTTGTGGGCCCACAAACAATAAACTAATGGAAGTTTCAGCTAGTTAACGGTGTTGGTGGTTTTTTCCCTCCATTTTAGAAGTTTATATGTAATTCTGCAACCAATAAAATTTAATTATGTAAGGCACACCTTTAGAAAAATATTATTATTAAATTTGTACATTAATCATATTATAAATAGAGCCGGAGGGAATAATACGTAAGAATAAAAAAAGTTGGATTTTGAATTATGTTTATGTAGGACTACCAAATATCAATATACAGTAATAAATAAATCTAAAATAACTAGATAGCTAAGCTAAGACACTTTTTTTTCCAACTTCTTTCTATTTTTACTGTTCAAGTGAATAGTACCGGCTTTTATGGAATTCTGTGTGTTGGGTTTGTTTGTTTTTTTTTTTTGGGCTTAATGCATACTCTTCCCACTTCAGCACATGGCCTTGGGCAACTTACTTTTATATCCCTCTGTTCTTTTTAATTTTCAAATTTTGAAATTTAAAACTTCTCTCTATTTATACCTTTCTTCACTTTCTTTCCTTTTATTCATTTTCTTTACCCAGATCTATGCTTGTCTTCATCCATCATCTCTGCATCCTCCATAGAAAAAAATTTATCCATCATTGAAGCTCCATTGCCTCCAACCTTGATGCTCTCTGTTGATGTGTCACCTTTGGGGGGGAATATTTCGCATAGATCCTTCTGGCTTTCTCTTCCTCACATGTTTTTTCCTTTTCAAATCCCCTCAAACATATCCTTTGGCTTCAAATCTCTAATGTCTCTCCATTTTTAGTAGGTTTTTATTTCTCAATTAACACCCAAAGCCAGGACATTTTCGGCTTCCACCATCTGATCAGTCATCCACTATCGGGGATGATGGCATGTAGGTGTTTTTTATGTGAAGGACTTCATTGTGGTAGAAGACGGAAAGGGGATTCATGCTAAATACCATATTGAGGTGCAAGGAAATACCGTCGTTCAGGAGTATAATGTTGACGCCCCGGATCATGGCTTTAAGTTGAAGGACGTTGTTGATTTAAGGAGGGAATGGGTGCCGACTTGTGGCCTTGCAGGTGTTGTTTGTTTTATCTTTTATGTTTCCCTTTTTGTTATTCAACCTTGATTAGTGGTTGTTTTGTGAGAAGGGAGGTGCTTGCAACAGCCAGGAGGGTTTGATTGCTCGGTTCGCTGGCCAGTTGGGGTGTATTAGCTTATCTTTTTCGGTGGGACATAGTTATGCTAACTTTCCAGAGAGTTTCCTATTGTTTGTAGTGTATTGTGTGTTGTGTTTTGTGGTTTATTTACAATGGTTTAGATGGGTGATGTTTTAGATGGTTTTTATGGTGGGGATGTTTGTTAATAGTCAGATGAAGTTTTGTAAGCTTCATCTTTTATGTACAACTTCCTTCAGCATGGGATTGCAAATGTAAGAAAAACTCCTGGAATACTTTTGTAAGCTTCATAGAATGAAGTTCATTTCCAGTCATGAAAATGTGAAATGTGGAATCTAATAGGTGGTATCTTTTTTCCCCCATTGCCCAACAGATGTGTAAATGGAGTAGTGTGCAATCAGTTAAGAATTAACAAGATTAAACTCAACTCCGTGACATTACCCTCATGTACTGCATTCGAGCTTACTCCACGGGGGTATTTAGGAATTTAAATAATTGGTGGTCCAGCTTGAAATAGGGTCCATAGTAAAATGCACATGGTACACCTCCTTAACCAAAATGCATATCCAACAATCTGCATTTATATAAGCAGATAACAAATAAATTAGTGATTCAATGTAGGAGAAGTGTATCGGTCAGCTAAGCGTCTTTAAAATTCATGAACTAAAAAAGTAAGATGAGGACCTAACTTGTATATTGAAGAATCAAGCACGTTTTTTTGAGTGTCGCAGGTTTAGGTAATAGATTATCATGACAAGTAAATCTTTAAGATTTGGTATGTTATCAAATGTTTGGTAAATTTCTAGGATATGGTGTGCCATGAAAGGATTTTTCATGAAATTGTTATACATCCTGTATAACTGATATATTCAACAAAATCAAATCATGTAACAAATCTGTTGTCCAATCAAATTTTTGTTGGGTGTCGTGAATGATCTTATGGTACATGTGAGAGGGATGAAGCACAGCTACAACACTTCTTATTGCAGCTAGAAGAGAAGTAGTGTATTTGTCAGATTATATATTCAGAAAAGCAAGATGAGGAGGTAACTTGTCAAGTCAAGAAGCTGAAATTTTAATATGAGCGCTGCAGGTTTGGGTAATAAAGGATCATGATAGATAAATCTTTAAGATTTGGTATGTCATCCAATGACAGATGGATCTATTCACTTTGCTGAGTCATGAAATCAATTTTCTCTTGGTCATTATGCAACATGTATGACCGCTAGATATAAATGTTACACCTCATGTGAAAAATCTATTGTCCAATCAAATATTTTTTGGGTGAACGATCTTATGGTACATTTGTGTTTTGATAATGCAAGCCGAACAAAACACAGCTATATCATTTCTTAATGTAGCTGGAGGAACCTGGTGGTCATCCTTTTACCCACAATGGATATCATGACATGACACATTTCGAAATGGATTTTGAGATACTAATCCAATGGTTTAAGGGTTGCTTGTGGATGTAGACCTTCATTGGTCCAGTTAATACTTTAAGAAATGAACGGACCAGTCTAAAAGTAGATAGTTGTCAAAAGGCAAATGTTTCACTCTTTCTCACACCTGTTGCCAGCGACAATAGTAGGTATGGGAAGATTTATTAGAGGCGGCCCATTCATTGTGTGCGTTTGTCATATGATGGATAGTGGAGGTGGCTGTTGTAAAACAAAAAATGCAAAACGAGGTGAAAGCAAGTTACGACTTCCTTTCATATTGTCGGCATTCGTCGAAATAGTTAGTGTGTTGGAGTATGCGTGTAAGTGGAAATTAGTCTGTGAACCATCATATATAAGAAGAATTATTCTGCTACTTTAAGCAATTTAAGAAATAGAGTTAAAGGTTTGAAGAATAACTGAATATCTTAATAACTCATAAATGGGAATAACCGGTTTACTTGGAGCATTTATTTACCACCAAAAATAACTGCTTGTGGTTGTGCATCAATTATGAGGTCTGAGTTAAATACCTATCTAGTGTTTATTATTCCCCATGTACCATAAAGGGGTTTGAGTGAGACACCCACTTCGGTCACGGTTTTTTCAGAGTGTTTGTAGGGATTCTACTGATCTTATTCTTTACCGGCCGTCATGGCTGGACCTATTAAGTATGGGAAGTGAGACACCCACCATCATGTTTTGTTTATATTGTATAGTTGTATATATGGGAATGATTTGATTTAGCTGATCATATATCTATTTTTATGGATAGTAGAGTGTTGTAAATTTGTCCTATAATATCTCATTTTTTGATATAGCTAACACCATTTAATGAGTTTTGAAGACGTGTGTTTAAAATGTTATTTGATGGTAGATGGTGCATTGCACTATCGATACATTGCACCATTTTTATAGTTTAGGCATTGAGTATTTTGAGTTAATTTGCAGTTATTATGGAAATGAAATGAAACTATTCACTGCATGCAAGTGAAATCATCCCGTGTATCGCGCGGGGAGTCTATGGTTGTTGAGTAAACATTACAGTCTCTTGTGGATTTTATGGCTGGAAAGTCTGATCGGATTGTGATGATGAAGTTTCTTAGAAAAGAACTGAGACTAAAAAAAAGTATTCTCCGCAATAATTATGTAGAAAATGAAGTTTGACAAAACTGGCAACATCTCTTTCAAGGATTGAAATTCAGAATAGTATTCCTTCGGTCCTAAATATAAGACAGAATTAATTTTTTTTTGGAGAGATTAAGGAAACTAAATAAGTTATTTAATCATATCATATGTTGTATATCTTTAGATTATATATTAGTTTATTAGTCAAAATAATTAGTTCTGAGAAAAAAATAAAAATATTCTAAAGTAATTTAATTAGCTTCCTTAATCTCTCTAAAAAAGTCAACTTTATCTTATATTTAGGGAAAGAGAGAGCAGTTAGAAAGATAAGAAAGGAAGCATTCATTAATGATCAGAAATAAGATTGAATCTGTGATTTAAGATGAAGACGAACTGACGAAGTCTATACAATCTTGCACATAACGTGATAGATTGTTTTTCGGAGCATAGAATGGAAAATGGTTGGAAGACTTCTATATTAAAAAAAAACAGAGAGAGAAGAAAATTACATGGATTTTTTCTTTTTTCTTCTATATGTGAGAATTAATATAGCTTAGAGTTAGGTACGATCACAACACCAATAGAGTTTAAGCTCTTGTTCTGTCACACTACAATACTATTTTAAAACTAATGAGAAAGACCCAATTTAACCTCTCTTTTGAGTAATGATCCACATCCTTCATCTTAACCCATGGACTAAGACTCTTATATAAATTTTTAGGATCATCTAGTATAATATAGTGATTAACACTAATCATCATAACTAATTCAACCTTCTAACACTTTCTGTGTCGGATTTTAGTTATTAAGAACACAAAAAATCTTCCAGAAGTTACATTAGAGGTATCTATACGTCCCTTTATAAACCAATAAGGAATTACAATAAGGAATTTTTTAGATCCTATTTCCATTATTACAAAATATGGATTTGGTGACGCTAATCTTATGGCACTTCTTCAAACAAATGTCGGAGGAGACTTCTATTTTTTTTTAAAAAAAATACATGTGACAACTATTGCGCTTGATCAGAAAAGCGCTATAACTGCCTAATACATTGTTTGGCACTTGCCTGAGAAAGCACTATACAAGGGATTATTTTAAAAAAAAAAAAAATTACTCTCCCAGCAATCGGATATTAAATTGGAGATTGCCTTGAATATTTAAATGGCGCCATTCAAGTCAATCTTGTTGCACAATTGTGCAATGTTTTGCCAAACGCCAATCAAGGTGCCTCAAGCCAAGCACCATTCAAGGCAATCCCCCTGTATAGTGGTGTAATTCTTTTTTAAAAAAATAAATTCCTTCTGTAAAAGGAATTTAGTTTTTTTAAAGTAAATCCTTTGTACATACAAATGTCGGAAGATACTTCTATTTTTCTTAAAAAAAAGTACATGTGCCAACTATGACGCTTTAGTGTCATAACTGTTCAGATACTTACTTAGGGAAACGACATATAAGGGGTTATTTTAAAAAAAAAAAAAAAAAGGTTACCACCAGACAAGCACCATACAATGGTTTTTTTTAAGTGAAATTCGTGTAGCTAAGATATGTGTGAAGTCAAAGTGAATATGATTTTCTTACTCATATAATATGTATATTCTATTTATAAAATTGTTTCAGTCAATGTCCTTGTATGTATATGTATATTTATAGTCCTCTTTGAAACAAATTTCTAGCCCAAAAGAATTTGATATAATATTATCATGAAAACATCTTTCTGTATTTTTTTTTATGTACAAACAGCTTTCTCTATGTTTTTTTTTCTACAAACAGCTTTCTGTATTGTGTATTAACAATGTGTGTGTGTGTTAGAAAATATTATATCTGTTTAAGCACAAAATTAAAGGTGAATCTATTTGGTTAAATAATAGCGATCATTACCTTTCATTAAGTATTTAGCTACTAAAATAAAATTACAATGAATATATTTGGTTACTAGAAATTAAAATTAGGAAGCCATGGCGCTTTAACAAAAAGTGTCATAGCTTCCCATTTGAAAAAAAAACAAAAAACAAAAAGCTTAAATGCCTAATTTTTTTTAATGCTTTGGAAACGCCTTCACATTAAAGCGCTTTCCAAGGCTTTCAATTTTTTTCCCAATTGGGAAGACATTGTATGACGTTTCTATATAAAGGGCCATATAAGATCATTTCAATTTTTTTTTAATAAATTTTTGTTTTCCAAATTGGAAAGCTATGCCGCTTTGACATAAAGTGCCGTGGCTTCTCCCACTTTGCATGGTGTTTTATATATAAAGCGTCATATAATGTGCTATATAATTTTCACATCTCATTGTTTTTATTTTCATTTCATCTTCTCGTGTTGCCTCTAGTTCTCTCATTTCCTAGAACTTCATTGCAGTACAAATCTTCCTCTCCTACGTATTTTTTTTCTTCTTGTCTCAGCCTCCTTCAAAAGTTCCCTAGCATGTAAGTGCTTTTTTTCAACATGTGGTCCACGATTTTTTTAGTTAAAATTTGTCATGAATCTTTTATGTGTGCTCATAATTTTATTTTCAGGTACTTATTTGAAGTTTCAACTCTGTTATTGACCTACAATGATTTTGAACGTGTAAGCATGCCGTCGTCTATCAATAATTCAGATGCAAATTCTACTTCTAATTTGATTGTATTGGACTTTCCCAATAACAAACTCTCATGATCAATCCCTCTTTGTCTATCCAACATAACCTTTTTTTTTTCAGTACTTGACATAAGTGACTTGCTCTTAGATTTAGAATCTCTAGTACATCACTTCCAGTCTTCACGTGAATTCATGAAAATTGATTTGCACACAAAGGGCCAACAATTAGAGTATAAAAAAAGTCTAAAGTTGGTGCGAAGCATTGATCTATCAGCTAACAAGCTTTCAGGAGAAATTCCTATACAATTATTCAAGTCCACCAAGTTAAAATTCTTGAACTTGTCTTATAATTATTTGATATGAGTGATACCAGAGCAGATCAGAGATATGAAAGATTTAGAATCTCTTGATTTCTCCCATAACCATTTTTATGGGAATATTCAGCATGTCTAGTCTCTCTTTTCTAAGTGTTTTGAATCTTTCATACAACCAATTCACTGGAAAAATTCCATTGGGAACTCAACTTCAGAGTTTTAACGCATGGAGTTACATTGAGAATCCTGAGCTTTGTGGACCTCCTCTTCAAAAGAACTGCACAATACCAGAAAAACCAAACAATAGAGAGCAGGTTGAAGGAAATGATGATGATGCTTTTTTGAAGTCATTGTATCTTGGTATGGGAATTGGCTTTGCTATGGGATTCTGGTTTGTTTGTGGTTCTCTGTTCTTGAACAGAGCATGGAGGCACACTTACTTTCGATTCTTTGATAGTGTGGTTGATCGAATATATGTCACTGCTCCAGGTCGGATATTGCCAATAACCCATTCCCACGTGTTTATTACTTGTGAACACACCAGACCACATACATCTTTGCATGAATAATCAACAAAACCATGAAAACATAAATGTCAAAACACTGACTAAAAGGGATGAAAACAAATCGTTCTGACATAACCCACTATAAACCTGCAAGCAGACAAGTTGGCAACAGATCCCGCCTGATCACACAGATGTCTTTCATATGAAAAGCATGGTCGAGTGAGTCAACAATGTTCTCACGCACTTGGGTATTCATCTGCATCTCAATATGATATTTGGGATGAAACCCCTCACCCCCTTCAACAACCATGACGTCCTTCATGAAGAACACACCACAGTTAGTGAGAATGTTGACAAAGCGGTCGACAACCTCTTCACTGCCAAGCCTAAGCAACATCCGCGTGCCCTGTTTGATATATGAATCAGCAACGTCCAAAGCACATAAACACCCAACAAAATTAAGTGTTATATAAAATACTTGCTCATCGAAGGCGATGACATCAATAGCCAACACACACTTTGAGTAGCCACAATTTGATCCAAAAAGGTCAAGGTCTGTCCGAGGGAACGAATGGTCTACCTTAACCATAACACTCCATGAGTTTAGACCAGGAATGACAGAGTCCAACCAACTATACACACCAGCCATTGTTGAGCGATGAACAAACAGAATACTAATATATAAGAAGCTTGCAAGAAACACGCCAGTTATCCTTATTATAAGTTTGCTTTTCAAATATGCGGTATAAAAAGAAGCTCAAAAGGCTACCTAATGACGGGTTAGACCTTCTCAACCACTCCATTAAATGAACCAACCTATAAATAATCATGAATGCATATCCCAAACAATGAATATGAACAGACCAACCAATGAATATAGCACTTACAGATCAATAAATGGCGTTTAGATAAGTACTATATGTTGTGGTGCTCAATAAATGTCAGAAGGATTTCAGTTCAGAGAATTATTATGAAAGCACCTGAACAGACGAGCACCCGTTCTCCAGCTTCTGTTTCGGAACTTACTACTTCGTATAATATTACGCTTTAACCAGTGCTTTGCTAAAACCAAACTGCACTTCAAACTTCCTTCGCATGAAAACCCACGTGCATGACATGAAGCAATGAAAACGAACCATAATATAGAACACACGCAGCCCAATTAAAAAAAAAAAAAAAGAAATCCCATGATGAGTCGGAAAGGAGCTGTCTGTCACTGTTCATATGAACAGTAATTTGTGAGAGTAGCCAACCACGGAATCGGCTCGGCTCGGCTCTGCTCGGCTACTTGGTGATACAGATTTATTAGTTTAAGTTGATATGAGTTTGATTTGAAGTGTGTTGTTCTTATTATGATATTAATGGTTTGCAGGATGTGACATATGATGTGTGTTTGATGACTCTCCGGATCTATGCGTTTAAAGTATATTTTTAAGATATTTGAAGAGTTATCTAAATAATTTTTGAGAGATTCATGTGAGATTATATTGTTATAAAATCAAATTAAATATGAGCATTATTTGAGGAGTTCATTAGATTTAAATCAAAATTAGAAACAGTTAAATTTAGGATTAAAAAAATAATAATAATGAATAATAATATTTGAAAATAAAAAAATAAAAGTAAAATTGTTTCAATTTTATCATTATCATTATTCTCTTCTTTTATTTAAAATTTGCTCCCCGTGCTGCTTTCCTCCAGAGTCCATGCTCCATATAGGCGATTGAAAAGGGAACTCATTTCTCTAATTATGATATGAAGGGAGGAAGCGACGGCGTTTTAAAAGAGAAGAGAAAAGTTGAGACCTAGACAGTGGGAGCACGAGAAAAAAAGGAGCCGGGGGTTTCACTATTGGTCTCTTTCCTGGTGAGGCAGCGTCTTCTGGAGCTGGAAAGAGACATAGAGCAAGAGGAGAGAGGGAGGCAGAGACGAGAGTGATCAATAATCCTGTTGCAACTCATACTCATTTGCTACCAAATTCTTCTTCTGAGCTTTCTTTACTGAGTTTATCATACAATAGTCATCTTCACACTGATAATCTTCATCATTGGCTCTCTCGACTTCATTCCCTAACAACTCCCGATCTCAGTGGCATTCATCTTCCTAGTGCAACGGATTGGGTTCAATTATTGGCTTCGCCACCTTTGGAGACATTATTTTTAAATGACTGTAATTGGACCAGCTCTGCTCTGTCTCTTGAATATGCCAATTTTAGCTCACTTTCAAGTCTTGATCTTAGTCTAAATGATTTTAGATATGGATTACCTATTTGGTTGTTCAATCTTAGCACAGACCTCTCATATTATTGGTCTCAGTCAATGCAATTTGAGAGGTCAACTTCCAGATTTTTCAGACTACTTATATCTGACCTACGTAGATCTATCTAACAACAAACTCAAAGAATCAATAACTGATTAGCTTGGCCGGCTTCATAGTTTAACTGAACTTGATCTATCTCATAACTCGTTCCATGGCTCCATTCCTTCTAATCTCATAAACGGATCATCTTTACTATATTTAGATATTAGCTTCAATGACCTGAGTGGTACACTCCCAAAAATCCTTGGCCAAAATCAGTCTCACTACTCAAATTATGTGGGGCACGGAAGAGGTTTGGAAATATTTATGTCATTCAACAAATCCAAAGACAGCTTCCTCAAGTATCAGGCGCGGTCCATGTTTTGGATTTCACCAACAACTCATTCTCGAGACCTTTATCTTCATTACTGTGTCACACTGAGACTAACCAGTATCGTTTGTGGTATTTGCACTCCCAGCAGATTGTTGGAAGAATTTGACATATTTGTCTTACAGATTCTTAGGGAATAATAAGCTAGTTGGCCAAGTTAGCGATGGGTTCATCATTAATACAATATTTGAGGGCGTTAGATCTACATAATTATGGGTTTTCTAGTTATATAACTTGGACTTTCCATAATTCCACATCTTTGGTGCTGCTCAATTTAGGAGGAAATTAAACATCTGTTTTCGAAGTATACGAACATGGATGCCACAAAATTTGTCAGTATCAATTTATAGGCAACATTTCACCATAGCTTTGTACTCTCCCTAATTCTATTGCATTAGACATTGCCAATAACAAATTTTGAAGATCAATCCCTCATTGTCTATCCAACATAACAAGTTTTTCTTTAGTACTTGATGAAAGTGATTTGGTCTTACCTCTACAATATCCACCACATGGCATTATTGCTGCTTCACGTAAATTCATGAAAATTGATTTGCACACAAAGGGTCAAAAATTAGATTACTAAAAAAATCTAAAGTTGGTGTGAAGTATTGATCTGTCGGTTAACAGGCTATCAGGAAAAATTCTTGTATAATTGTTCAAGCTCACCAAGTTACAATCCTTGAACTTATCTTATCATTGTTTAATAGGAGAGATATTAGAGCAGATAGGAGAGATGAAAGATCTAGAATCTCTTGATTTCTCTCATAACCATCTTCATGGGAATATTCCTCATAGCATGTCTAGCCTCTCTTTCTTAGGTGTTCTAAATCTCTCATACAGTAATTTTAGAGGACAAATTTCACTAGGTACTCAGCTTCAGGGCTTTGATGCATGGAGTTACACTGGGAATCCTGAGCTTTATGGACGTCCTCTCCCAAAGAACCGCACAGTTCAAGAAAAACCAAACAATACAAAGCAGGTACGTTGAAGGAAATGATGATAATAATGATGCTTTCTTGAAGTCATTGTATCTTGGTATGGGAGTTGGCTTTGCTGTGGGATTCTGGGTAGTTTATGGGAGTTGGAGGCACACTTACTTCCGATTCTTTGATGGTGTGGCTGATCGAATATATGTCATTGTGGCCACAAAGCTTCGAAGATTCCGCTGAATGGGAATATGCTACTGTTCCAGGTCGGTTATAAAGTTATCTTTTGTCTATTTAAATTCAAAGTTATCTCTTATAATAACTTTTATTTCTACACACATCCATCAATGTTGTAATAATTTCATTTTTCTGTTAGTTGCTTTTTAAATGAAATGCATAATGCAAGTTAAGGCCTTCATGTATTAATACAACTACTAATTTCAACAGTTTGAAATGAATTAAATTATTAACTTTTTTGCGATGATTGAGTTAGAGTGAACTCATATGATTCATGGTTGTTTTTCAAAGCAATAGGTAGTTGATTTCAAATTTTCAAGGCTCGCATCATGCATCTCAGAAGCTTCGGTGCTTGTGCTCCTTGATTGATGGAAGTATGGATAAAGCTTTGGTACATGTTGGCAACTTCAATAAGTATTCAAATGTCTGAGGCTGTACAAGTTTGCTTATGTTTTGTAATATTTGTCTGTCATTGTGCTTACTGCTGGATTCGGCTATTTAGACGAATTTGGTTTGTCGGATTTTTGTAATATGTAGTTTCATGTTTTAGACAATCTGATCGCAAGTGTTGTTTCATAGTGAAAAATATGAGTTTGATTTGAAGTGTGTTGTTCTTATTATGATATTAATGATTTGCAGGATGTGACATATGATGTGTGTTTGATGACTCTCCGGATTTATGTGTTTAAAGTACGTTTTTAAGATATTTGAAGAATTATCTAAATAATTTTTGGGAGATTCATGTGAGATTATATTGTTATAAAATCAAATCAAATATGAGCATTATTTGAGGAGTTCATTAGATTTAAATCAAAATTAGAAACAGTTAAATTTAGGATTAAAAAAATAATAATAATGAATAATAATATTTGAAAATAAAAAAATAAAAGTAAAATTGTTTCAATTTTATCATTATCATTATTCTCTTCTTTTATTTAAAACTTGCTCCCTGTGTTACGTTCCTCCAGGCTCCACATAGGCAATTGAAAAGGGAACTCATTTCTCTAATTATGAAGGGAGGAAGCGACGGCGTTTTAAAAGAGAAGAGAAAAGTTGAGACCTAGACAGTGGGAGCACGAGAAAAAAAGGAGTCGGTTTCACAGTTGTGACACAGCCACTTTCCAACAAGAATTTATGTCCTCACCCCGTTATTTACTTCGTTCTTTTTCTTATATCTTCTCATTTTTCATGCGTTGAGACGATCTTTTTGAATTTGGGGGCAAAGAAGTAGGAAAGAAGGTCGGAAGACTTGGAAAAAATGTGGGAAGACTTTTATAGAGAGGAAAAAACTAAAAAGACTAGAAAAAAAGGATAGATGACAGCTTGAGAGCAAGCTATACAAATATTTCTTGTATATCTTATATCTTGAATTAAAGGTGATAAATGTGTAAAATAGTCATTTTCAAGAAAATAAAATATGTGTAAGTGACAAAAACATTGAGATGAGTTAAAAAATTTTTTTTCAATACTGGAAAAGAACTTAAATTACAATTTTTTTTGGGGGTTTTTGAGAAATTGTTAAGATAAGTAATGAAATTTGATTTAAGCGAATTCATGAGGAATGCTTCTTGGAAAATGGAATATAGGTTATCATTACTCAAAATAATTTTGGGAGTTAAATTACTCATTAAGTCAAAAATCAAACCTTATCAACTTGCTAAGTCTAGTGATATTAATTAGTTATTACCCCTAAAACTCTAGCTGGATACTTATTTTTTAATACACTATTAAATACTACATAGTAGTGCGCAATTTAGAATTGGATATATGTAACATATTCCTCTATGCAATGAACACTCAAAAAATTAAAACAAATAACTCTCTTGAATGTATCTCTGAAACTCAAACCAATCTTTCCTCTTTAAGAAACACAAAAGAATTTAGTCTCTGATTAAATTTATCGCAGCCACAACTCCTTCAAGACACCAATAATCCATAGAATTGAGGTGGAAGGAACGTATAAGAGAAGGAGGGAGGCATTGCTTCTCTTCTCGATAGTGTTAGCTCTTTTCTCTCTAGGTCTCGTTTGAAGGTGACGATGATGAAGAGTAAGAAGACTCTTATTGCCTTTTATCTTTTTGCGATTTAAAATCTCAGTCAAATCCCCTACAAGTTGCGGCAAAAAAATGAGTTTCAGCGTAGAAAGAAGGTGATTTTCCCATTTTTGGACCAAACTGGCATTTTGAACATTTGGGGTCCTTTTCTATAAGTTTCGTTGATCTTTTCTTTACTGAAAGTGGCAGCTTATATCACAAAAATACCGTTCTTTCTGTCAAAATTGCCATCTAGCCACACACAGAATTTTATTTTTCCTTTGGATTCCTTGTACACCTTTACTTTTGGGTCCTTCATCTCCAACTTTCCAAAGTGACCTACAATTCAAATCATATCTTGTAATATCTTCATTCAAAATTCAAATTTTAAAGAGCAATCACAAGATTATAACACATATATCCTTTTAAGCTTTATTTTCACACAATCATCTTTAATTCAATTTAATCATAATAAACGCTATTTAGCTCAAAAGTACTGATAAAATCCCTAAATAAGATATTAAATATTATGATAAAATTGGGATATATCATGGACCATCAATAAAGTCAAAACTAAAAAAGTTGGTTAAAATTTCATTAATTCTATAATACATGTATATTATAAATAAAACCATGTCTGCTCAAAAACTTTCTTACTTAGGATCAGAGGCAGTATTATTGAGGTGGCAAAATATTTCATTGCTTAAAATTTGTCATAGACTATAGGCGAGGCATTAACTATTACCCATTTCATAGCAATTTCTTTTGGAAAAAGTAATTCAAAAGCAATGGAAACTGATGAAAATTTCTTACGACAAAGTTAGTTAATTACTATCTCTAATGATTATGTTTTGACATTATGTCCTCAGCGTGTTGTTTACTTCCCTTTTTCTCATACTTATAATTTTTTTATAGGCAGAGACGATTCTTTTACATTTGAGGCAAATGCATGAAAAAAAGGTTGGAAGACTTCTGTGAAATGGAAAAAAATGCCAAAGAAAAGAGCTAGTAAACTATTCAAATATTTATTGTATTTTGGGAAAATTACACAGATATTTTCATCCATCTTTGAGAATGAATGTAAATTCTCTTAAATTTTGCTAAATTATACATACATTAATTGTATTTGTAAGTGCTTTTATAAACCATCCTTGAAACAAAGATTCAATTTATAGAGCAATATTTTCCATTAAAATACTTGTTAGGAACAATTTTACCCTCATATATACTTTTAAAAACAGCGCAATTTTTTAAAAAAAAAATGTAATTCAGCCTAGAAATAAATTGCTAAACATCAACTTCACCCCGCAAGTATAAGTAATGCTATTTGCCAGAGATCAGATATGTAACAAGCCTTCACTTAAAGAAACCGTTTTGATCGTGATGATGCTTCGTTTCACATCACAAATGTGTCTTATATTGTGGGTGTTGCTGTTTTCAGTGAGATTGAACACAATCACTTGCTGCCATGAGAGTGATCGAAGCTTACTATTAATGTTCAAAGGAGGTGTTGTTGATCCTTCCAATCGCCTCTCTTCTTGGTCTTCACTCCATGATTGCTGCCTATATTGGGAAGGAGTTGAGTGTGATAACAACAGAGTCGTAGGTCTTTATCTGGAAAGCTACAATAATTCAGAAACCTTGAGAGGTGAAATCAACTTATCTTCTTTACTTTCACTTGACTTTCTTGAACTATTGTATTTGGGGTACAATGACTTTGAGCGCATAAGCATGCCCTCTATCAATAATTCTGTTGCAACTCATACTCATTTGATACCAAATTCTTCTTCTAAGCTTTCGGAACTGAGTTTATCAAACAATATTCATCTTCACCCTGATAATCTTCATTATTGGCTCTCTCTACTTCCTTCCCTGACATCTCTCGATCTAAGTGGCATTCATCTCCCTAGTGCAACGAATTGGGTTCAATTATTGGCTTCTCCACCTTTGGAGACATTATTTTTAAATGACTGTAATTTGACCAGCTCTGATCTGTCTCTTGAATATGCCAATTTTAGCTCACTCTCAACTCTTGACCTCGGTCTAAATGATTTTACATATGGATTACCTAATTGGCTGTTCAATCTTAGCGAAGACCTCTCCTATATTTGTGTCAGTCAATGCAATTTGAGAGGTCAACTTCCAGATTTTTCAGGCTACCGATATCTGTCCTCTTTAGATCTATCTAACAACAAACTCAAAGGACCGATACCAGATTGGTTAGGCCAACTTGGCAGCTTAGATTACCTTGTTCTATCTAATAATTCGATTCACGGCCCCATTCCTTCCAGTCTTGGAAACTCATCAGCTTTATCGTATTTAGATATCAGCTTGAATGACTTGAATGGAGCGCATCCAAAAATCCTTGAGCATAAGTATCGGGTTTTGGATTTGTCTCACAACACAATTAGTGGAGATATATCAAAATTGTTGCTTTCCAGTCCATATATAGATATATCATTCAACAGATTTGAAGGACGACTTCCTCATATATCGAATGGTGTTGTTATTTTGGATTTGTCTCACAACTCAATTAGTGGAGATATATCAAAATTGTTGCTTTCCAGTCCATATATAGATATATCATTCAACAGATTTGAAGGACGACTTCCTCATATATCGAATGGTGTTGTTATTTTGGATTTGTCTCACAACTCAATTAGTGGAGATATATCAAAATTGTTGCTTTCCAGTCCATATATAGATATATCATTCAACAGATTTGAAGGACGACTTCCTCATATATCGAATGGTGTTGTTACTTTGGATTTGGCTCACAACTCTTTCTCAGGATCTCTATCTTCTCTATTGTGTCCAAATGAGACTAACTATTATCAGTTGGCCTATTTGGACATCTCAAATAATTTTCTCACCCAAGAACTTCCAGATTGTTGGAGCAATTGGCCAAATTTGTCTTACATATACTTGGGGAGTAATAAACTATTTGGTGATATTAATCCAACCATGGGCTCATCATTACTCAAGCTAAGGTCGTTAGATTTACATGATAATAGCTTTTATGGACATTTACCATCAACGTTCAGAAACTGTACATCTTTGGTGCTGCTCAATCTTGAAGGAAACAATTTTTCTGGAAATATTCCTAAATGGATGCCACACAACATATCAGTTCTGAATTTGAGATCCAATCAGTTTATAGGCAACATTCCAACACAGCTGTGTAGATTCTCTAACTTGATTTTGTTAGATCTTGCAAATAATAGACTTTCAGGATCAATACCTTATTGTCTACACAACTTAACATTAATGATTTCAGGACGGGCTAACTTTTTATTCCGAGATCAAGCGGTGCCTGTAATAGAATATTTTAAAACCCTATACATAAGTGATGTGCGCACAAAAGGCCAAAAATTAAGGTATGATAAGTACTCCCCATTCAGAAGTGATGTGCACACTAAAGGCCAAAAATTAAGGTATGATAAGTACTTAGAACTTGTGCGAAGTATTGACCTATCAGCTAATGAACTATCTGGAGAAATTCCTGCACAATTGTTCAGTTTTGACAAGTTAATATCCTTAAACTTGTTTTATAATTATTTGATAGGAGAGGTACCAAAACAGATAGGAGAGATGAAAGATCTAGAATCTCTTGATTTATCCCATAACAGTCTTAATGGGAATATTCCCCAGAGCATGTCTGGTCTCTCATTTCTCAGTGTTTTGAATCTGTCCTATAACCATTTCAGTGGACAAATTCCACTTGGGACTCAACTTCAGAGTTTTGATGCATGGAGTTACACTGGAAATCCCGAGCTTTGTGGGGCTCCTCTGCAAAAGAATTGCACAATACTAGAAAATCCAGACAATACAAAGCAAGTTGAAGGAAATGACGACGATGCTTTTTTAAAGTCATTGTATCTTGGTATGGGAGTTGGCTTTGCTGTGGGATTCTGGGTAGTTTGCTGTTCTCTGTTCTTCAACAGAGCATGGAGGCATTCTTATTTTCGATTCTTCGATGGTGTGGTTGATCAAATCTATGTCATTGTGGTCATAAAGCTTCAAAGATTTCGCTAAATGGGAATATGCTATGGCTCCAGGTTGGTCATAAAGTTTTTCTTTTGTCTATTTAATTAAATTTGAAGTTTTCTTTTACAATAAATTTTATTTCTACATACATTCATCAGTGTTGTAAGTTTCATTTTTTGTTTGTTTGTTGCTGCCTAAATCAAATGCATAATGCAAGTTAAGGCTCCGTTCATGTATTAATGCAATGGCTAGTTTTCAAAGTGAACTCATATAACTCATATGCTTGTTTTTCAAAGCAATAGGTGATTGATTCCAGATTTTCAAGACTCGCATGCGTCCAAGAAGCTTGATTCAGTGCTTATGCTCTTTGATTGATGGGAGTTACGGTCAAGCTCTAGCGGGGCAGCGTTAAGTGTTCAAACGTGTTTGGGCTATTGAAGTGTGGTGATTTGTTCTCAGCTGTTTGTACGTGTCATATTGTGTTACTATAACCTCTTTTGTTCAGATTTTGTTTTGTATGCTTGATTTGGCTTTTTATTTGAATTTGGTCGACAAAAGTACATTTTTAATGTTGTGTCAATGGATTAAACAAACAATTTATAAAATTGAAAATTAAAATAAAATCTTGTTTATTGTTAAAGAACTAAAGATGCACTTTGACTTGGTGTGTCCAATTGTTATTAAGAGGTAGTTGTCATATTTTAGTAAATCTGCAAGCTAATAAGTGTTGCAAGTGAAACATGAGATTTGATTCATAAAATATAGAATGTGGTATATGCATCTTAAGATAAACTAATTCTAAATTAACTTCCTTTTATACGCCATGACATAGTTGAAAAAGTTGTTTTGATTCCAAGTATAAAAAGCCTGAATCTCCTTTATATCTTGTATTTTCTCTTGACATTAAGTCTATATATAGCTATAGCTATGTTGATAACACATGTAAAAGAAAAGGAACTTTAGGAAAATTAACATATATTTTTAACATAAAAAAACCAACTAAATTAACTTCAGAAGTATATACCAAAGTATTAATTGCACAGAATTACATGCCCATTGAGGATGCAATCCTGCATCTTGCGAATATTGTGTGCATATAACTTTTGTTGGGAGTATAGAACAAGTTAAGACATTCAAGGAAAAGTGATCATCTTGTCCTTGATTAGTGTAGACAATCACGAACAGAAACAGACGAATAGCAGAAATCACGAGCAATCTGAAACGGACGATCTGAGTCGTGTCCAAGGACACTGTCCTATAGAGTTATTTCGCGACTACCAGCAAAGAGGAAGAGACACTCCCCAGAATTAAACAGGCCCTTCTTGATACAATCAAGGCAACAGAACTAGCCAAAGGTAATGGCAACGACAGTCAGAAAAAATTGAACAGAGTAGAGGAGATGAGATTGTGATGTTCTGAGCACCCCACCTGTGTCTCTTTTATAGGCATTTTCATGAAGAGCCATCGGTCACGAAGGAACCCAGACAATACATCCGTTGAGACCGGATAGCCACCACCGAACAGACAAGCCTGTGAGTTGCCAACAGAAAGGTCTCCTGACGAAGCACCGGACCGTCAGCAATTTCCAGTCACGGAGGGTCACGAATTTTAAATCCCAAAATATAGTGATTTTTCGGCAAGCCAAAATAAATATTATTTTTATTATCTAAAAAATAATATTTCCGGTGAGCAAAAATATTTTACAAAAAGTGCTAATACCACGTATTTATTCACGCACAGGGAGGCAATCACCAGATTTTAACTACGTTTGCCTTCCGGTGGCCCGTTGTTGTGCGCACGAACCCACCACTCCTCTAGGCCTCTTTACAAACTCAAATTAGTATAATAATATATATAGGCTTGTGACCTCTTACTCCCAAACAATATGGGACTAACTTCTTTGACACACCCACTCAAACACTCATATTTTACAAGAATTAGTAGGTTAGCTAGAGGCTAAATTGCACATCATATAGTCCAGTAGTCCAGACCATCCATTCTCTCTCTCTCTGTTTTTTTTTTTTTTTTGGTCAGAGACCAGACCACATCCATTCTGACGGCATGCAGTATACAAAGAATTTCGTACCAACTTACCAGTATGACCCTTTCTAAGCAAAGGGTCATACTAAACAAAAACAGTTAGTGTCACTTTTGCAAGTTTTGTGAATAGATGTGAACTTGGAAAAGCACATCGTACTTTGTTCTCCTTGTCGAAAACCTACTGACTGCAGTAAGCCAAGCCAAGACATTTGTTCTCTCAACCACCAACTAACATGCATATATGAATCAAAATTTATTAGCTCAAGAAAAAAAAAACAAATCCAAAATAAGCATTAGTTTTTTGTTACTGGTAAATAAAAGCATTAGACTTATCACTATAACAAAATTGAAGTATCCTTGTTACAGCAACTTCAACCCCTTTGCTTCACTATCCATTTCATTGACTGCCTCCTCCTCCTTCTCCTTCATCGACCTCTTAACATTGTCTGCTTCCTTAAATTTCTTCTGCAATTTCAAAATGCTGATTCCATGCTTCTTGATTTCTGCTGTGATTCTCTTACTACCTCCTCCAAATTTAGCCTTTTCTTCATCCGATCTTCGAATTCAGATTCCCTCTCTGTGGCAACCCGTTGCAACTGCATGTTAAGTATTTAGCTCTTCAGCTTTGTGGGGAGAGGAATATCTTCATTGATTGCTCTATCTATTTTCTCTCCATTGAATGTATCCACCATTAGATCAAATTTTAAGGGTTATAATTTAATGTTATATAAAAATATTATTATAACATTAAATATAATCAAATCTATCATAATAAATAGAACAAATGTGTCATTGGGCTGTTATCATTGGATATGCCTTGTTGGGTCTCCCCTACACGGACTGCCTCATCTATGGGCTCAAGCTAGAAAGTTTGGCCCCACCCTCACTTTTGTATAAGTATTCCCTCCGGTTATAAATATAAGATAAAGTTGATTTTTTTTTAGAGATTAAGAAAGCTAATTAAATTATTTTAGAATATTTTTATTTTTATTTAGAAATGGAGGGAGTATCATGTTTGGATTACCTGGATCGAATGACTTTTCAACCAAATTAAAAAAGCAAAAGTTATTTCCTTTGGTTGTTAACTTTTCATTTACAAATAGTTGGATATAAATTTTGTTGGAATATACTAGTCCACCATTTGTGAATTAATTAGGGCTCAAGCCCAATGTAAATTGGAGCTATTGTATATATATAAAGAAGCTTAATTATACAAAACTCCCTGAACTTTGGATCAATTGTATATAACCCCTTGATATTTCAAAGTTTAAATTTAACCCTCTAATCTTTCATTTTTTAACTACTAATCCCTTGTCGTTAAGTGACCGTTATCTTTTTAATGAAAATTGTCACATCAGATTATGATATGATAAGTGGCATCCTCTATGACATCCTGTGTAAATTACTAATTTCATACAACCCCCATAAGCTTTGAACAGTTGCAGATAACCCCCTAAACTTTGATCAGTTACAAATATCCCCTTAACATTTCAAATTTTAAATTTAACTCCCTTAAAATGTTAATTTAGAATATTAAACCTCATGTTGTTACTTTTATCATTTTAATAAATTTATTAAGTTTTTTACTACTCTATTAGTTTTCAATAAAAATAGTTTTCTTGTATGGCAATTGGTAAAAACTAGAAGAACAATAGTTAAAAACTATAAAAATAAAAATATCATCATTTGTATAACATTTACTTATTTTCTTAAGTAATTAAGCATTGATAGTATACAAATGTTATCATTTGTATTAAATATATTCTTGGGATGATTAAACATTGATATTTTAAATATTATATTTGTGTTAGAGGATAGCTTTTGCCCTCATTAATTTTTAATTAGTAATGCATATTTTTTCTTGAATCAGAAGTTACAATGTTTATTTTTATATTTTTCTAAAGATTATTTTTCTACTTTTTTCCATACGAAAGAACTCTTTTAATTGTTAAATGATAGTAAAAATTCTGATAAATTTATTAAAGTGATAAAAAGTAGCGGCATGTGGTTTAATATTATAAATCAAAATTTTAAGGGTGTTAAATTTAAATTTTGAAATGTTAAGGGATTATTTTTAATTGTTCAAAGTTAAGGGCGTTCTCTGCAATTATTCAAAGTTCAGAGGATTTTATAAAATTAGTAATTTAAACAAAATGTCACATGTCATTTCATAATCTGACGTTGCATTTTCTGTTAAAGAAATAATGGTCACTTAATGAGAGAGGTTAATAGTTAAAAACTGAAAGATCAAGGAGTTAAATTTAAACTTTGAAATGTCATGGGGGTATATGCAACTGATCTAAAATTCAGGGGAGTTTTGTATAATTTAGCCTATAAAGAAATATTAGTCAGAGAGAGTTTTTCCTTTATAGTTCAAGAGTTATATTTATTCTCATGTAACCATACATTGAAGGATTATAGCTCTGCCCATGCGTTTGTACGACCCGGTTCAGGGTTCGGGGTTGCCCCTCCCAACACAAGTGTCTTCTCCAGGACTCGAACTCAAGACCTAAAGGGATCTAAGGGAGCTTTATACTACTAGACCAACTCTATATTGTTATAAGAGTGTTCTCTTCTCTTCCACTATTTGAAGCATTTGCTGTGTAACATAATCGAGATCCGCATCGATACTCCGATTTCGTATGAGTATTTTAGTGAGTTGGTTGGATGCCATGTACGCTTGAAATTCTTACAAATTTATGTCCGCGTGCGCGCGCACATATATATATATATATATATTAAACAAATCTAATCATATATCATATATATTAAGTTAGATAACTTTTTTTAAGTATTTACAAATATTTTTTTCAATAACGAAGCCTGCAGGCACTAGTGTTTTTCCCCTGTAAATCAAACCATTGGCAATGAGTAACAAAATTGAAGATAGGTAATTGGTACAGCTTACAAAATGTCCATGTTGCCCCTCATGACTTGGCCGAAATCTACATATATAGACCAAAAGGCATTCTAGATATATTGGTGGCCAAGGTTCATTTTGATTATAAGCAGATGAGAAGGGAAGCATCCCTGTGAGTTCCATTCATTAATGAACAGAAGCAGACTAAAATTGAATGTGATTCGGGGCAAAGACTTAAGAAATAAGGTCAGAAAACTTGGAGAAAAAGGTTGCAAGACTTTTGGGAAAGGGTCAAGGGAAAAAAACAGAGAAAAGAGTACGCTGCACAAATACTTCTTGTAATATGAGAAAATTGCACATATTTTTTCCTTCTATTTTTGAAGATTAACGTAAATTCTTTTAAAATTTGCTAAAGTTATGCAAACTTTCATTTTATTTTTAAGTGATTTTATAAACCTTCCTTAAAACAAAGATTAAACTATATCAATCTCCTTTAATTTTATTTTTTTAAACAAATCATACAATCCTCCCATCCAATTTCAAAATTAACTGCTCTCCTGAAAATAGAAAGAATTAAATCTTCAAAAGCATTTAAAACTAGTCCATGTATTTTATGTTTTGTTTGAAAAAATTTTATAGATTTTGAAAATAAAGAGAAAGTTGTGTTAAAAAACTGAAGGAAAAATTCACTAAATCTATTTATTTTCAATTTTAGCGAGGCGTATGTAAAATTTTCTATAAAAAATAAATATAGTTTCAACAAAATTGAAAAAGAAAACAGAAAAAAAAAAATTAATCCACAGTTGTTGCTTATATAAATATTTCAAAAAACCGTTTTGATAACTGCTAATTCGTCACTTTATCAAACAACCATCATGATGATGCTTGGTTTGAGATCACAAATGTGTCTTATTGTGTGGGTGTTGGTATGTGCAGTGAGATTCAACACAATCAGTTGCTGCCATGAAGTTTGCTGTTTATGTTCAAACAAGGCGTTGTTGATCCTTCCAACCGCCTCTCCCCTTGGTCTACTCATCAACATGATTGCTGCAAATGGAGTGGAGTTGGGTGTGATCAAAACACCAGCAGAGTCATAGGCCTTGATCTGTTAAACGCTAATTATTCTGAATCATTGAGAGGTTAAATCAAATTATCTTCTTTACTTGCTCTTCAATTTCTTGACTGGTTGGATTTGAGCTCCAATGACTTTGAACGCATAAGCATGCCGTCTATCAATAATTATACTCATTTGCTACCAAATTCTACTTCTAAGCTTTCTGAACTATGGTTATCAGACAATATTCATCTTCACATTGATAATCTTCGCTATTGGCTCTCTCGACTTCCTTCCCTAACATTTCTCGATCTCAGTGGCATTCATCTTCCTCGTGAAACCACTTGGGTTCAATCATTGGCTTCGCTACCTCTGGAGAAATTATAATTGTATGATTGTAATTTGAGCATCTCTATTCCTTCTCTCCAATATGCCAATTTTAGCTCACTTTCATATCTTGAACTTGGTCTAAATGATTTTAGACACGGATTACCAAATTGGGTGTTCAATCTTAGCAAAGACGTCTCCCAACTTTTTCTGAGTCAATGCAATTTGAGAGGTCAAATTCCGGATTTTTCAGGCAATCGAAATCTGCCGTTCCTAGATCTTTCAAACAACAAACTCAAAGGATCAATACCTGATTGGCTTTTCCAGCTTGATAAATTATTCAACCTTAATCTATCTATTAACTTCTTCTACGGTTCAATTCCTTCTAATATAGTAAACTTTTCATCTTATTCATCTCAAGATATTAGCTTCAACAACTTGAGTAGTACTCTCCCAAAAGGCCTTGACCAAAAGACGGCTTCCTCAAGTATCAGATAGTGTCTTTGGATTTTTGTAACAACTCATTCTCAGGACCTTTATCTTCTTTTTTGTGCGATGACACTAAGACAAACCAGTATTTTTTGGAGTACTTGGACCTGTCAAATAATTATCTCACCCAAGAACTTCCAAATTGTTGGAGCAAGTGGCCACCTTTGTCTTACATATACTTGGGGAATAGTCAGCTGGTTGATCAATTTCCTCCAACGATGGGCTCATCGTTACATTATAGTCTAAGGGTGCTAAATCTACATAATAATGGCTTCTCGGGTGATATATCTTGGACTTTCCGTAATTGCACTTCTTTAGTGTTGATCAATTTAGAAGGAAACAACTTCTTTAGAAGTACACAAACATAAATGCCCCAAAGTGTAGAAGTTTTGAACTTGAGATCCTATCAATTTTCCGGCAACATTCCACCAAAAATATGTAGTCTCTCTAATCTTATTGTAATGGACCTTGCCAATAACACACTTTCCGGATCAATTCCTCATTGTCTAAACATCACAGCCACTTTGGCTTCAAAATATCTTGAAAACCTTATAAAAAGTTGTGTACCGTATGCCATCTCAATTTCAGAAAAATTCATGAAAATTTATTTGCACACAAAGGATCAACAATTAGAGTATAAGAAAAATCTAGAGTTGGTGCGAAGTATTGATCTTTCAGCTAACAAGCTATTGGGAGAAATTCTTGTACAATTGTTCAAGCTCACCCAGTTACAATCCTTGAACTTGTCTTATAATTATTTGATAGGAGAGATACTAAAGCAAATCGGACTTATGAAAGATCTAGAATCTCTTGATTCTCCCATAACAATCTTTATGGGAATATTCCTTAGAGCATGTCTAGTCTCTCTTTTCTGAGTGTTTTGAATCTATCATATAACCGTTTCAGTGGACAAATTCCATTGGGCACTCAGCTTCAAAGTTTTGATGCATGGAGTTACAATGGGAATCCTGAGCTTAGTGGACCTCCTCTTCAAAAGAACTGTACAACACCAGAGAAACCAGACAATAGAGAGCAAGTTGAAGGGAATAGCAAGGATGCTTTTTTGAAGTCATTGTATCTTGGTATGACAGTTGGCTTTGCTATGGGATTCTGGCTAGTTTGTGGTTCTCTGTACCTAAACAGAGCATGGAAGCATACTTACTTTGGATTATTTGATGGTGTGGCTGATCGAATATATGTCATTGTGGCCATAAAGCTTCGAAGATTCCGCTGAATGAAAATATGCTACTGCTCCTGCAGGTCGGTTATGAAGTTATTTTTTATCGATTTAAACGCATAGTTATCTCTTATAATATTCCCTCCGGTCCTAATTATAAAACAAAGTTGATTTTTTTGGAGAAATTAAGGAAGCCAATTAAATTACTTTAGAGTATTTTTATTTTTATTTTTTTCTCCAAACTAATTAATTTGACTAATAAACTAATATATAATCTAAGAATACTAAAAATATAAATATTCTAAAGTAATTTAATTGACTTCCTTAATTTTTTCAAAAAAATCCACTTTATCTTATAATTAGGACCGGAGGGAGTAACTTTTATTTCTACACACATTCATCAGTGTTGTAATGATTTTATTTTTCTGTTAGTTGCTTCCTAAATGAAATGCATAATGCAAGTTGATAGGTAGTTGATTAATACAACTACTAATTTCAACAATTTAAAATGAATTAAATTATTAATCTTTTTGCGATGATTGAATTAGAGTGAACTCATATGATTCATGCTTGTTTTTCAAAGCAATAGGTAGTTGATTTCAACTTTTCAAGACTCGCGTGCATCTCAAAAGCTTCGGTGCTTATGCTCTTTGATTGATGAAAGTTTGGATAAAGCTTTGGTACATGGTCGCAACTTTAATAAGTATTCAAATGTTTGGGACTGTACAAGTTTGGTGATGTTTTGTAATCTGTGTGTGTGTCAGTCATTGCTCTTACGGCTTGATTCGGCTGTTTAGACGAATTTGGTTTGTCATATTTTTATAAGATGTGGTTTTCATGTTTTAAACAATCTCCTAAGTGTTGTTTATTTGTGAAAAATATAAGTTTGATCTTATTATTATATTAATGATCCATAGAATCTGACATATGCGTCTTTAAAAAAAAAAGTTAATTGTTAGTTCTAAATTCATCTTGATTATGCATCAAGAATATTGTATAAAGTTGGCAAGTGATCAATTCCCTTATGCCCATTGGGTTGGGGACCCAACTTGAGAAGTTGGACCTTCGAAAAGCTAGGCAAGATAAAATGACCTTCTTACCCTTAGAAGTAGATTTCATATAAGTCAAGGCATAAACTAGCTTTCTACATCCATCATCAAGAACTACAGACTTTATATCATAGTCAAATCATATGTTAGTGTAATTTACTGCTCCCTCCAACCTAAATGTAGAAGCTAGTTTAGAATTTTATTTTAGTTGTGAATGTAAGACCTTAATTTTCTTTGAGTGCAATATTTATTATTTTTCCCAAACTACCCCTATAGGTATGTTGATAACATAAATAACAAAAACTAAGAGAATGTTTTAGAAAAAGATAAATACTTACATACTCCAGGAGTACCAGGCTATTTGAATTTTATCCAATAAAAACATAACAACTCATATCATTTCAATCCTAGTTGGTTGATGACCCATATGCAAAATTCAAATTTTATCTTACTTTTAAGAAAAAACATCTTAATTTGAAAAAAAAAACTAAAACAAAATGATCAACCAATATTTTTCTTAAAAACAAGATAAAATTTGAATTTTTTTCAAATGGGTCATCAACCCACTATGATTAAAATGATATGGGTTGTTATATTTTCATTGGACAGAGTTCAAATGACGTGGTACTCCTAGAATATAAATATTTCTCTTAGAAAAACAACACATTTTTGTTTACAAAAAACTAATGGGAGAATTGTGAGAGAGAAAAAAACCTCATTGGCAAATTAATTGCCAAATGAGACTTGGGAAGATCGTGTGCATTAGAGGTGGTAATTCAGGCAACCCGCCAGCCCAGCCAAAATAATCGGGTTTGGGCCGCCACATTTTTAACCCACGGGCTGGCCCGCTTTATTTATTTATTTATTTAGTTTTTTTCTCAAATACCCTTAATCCCTTATCTCCTTTTCTTTGATGATGTATTTAATTAATTCCTCATACTTTTTATTTTATACTTATTTTTGATATTATATTTATTTATTCCACTATTATTAAATTTAAAAGAGACGTGCTTATATGTTTTTGTTATGTGAGTAGATGTAAAAAATGAAAGTAAAAATGAAATTGGCTTCCTAATCCTAACACAAATATATAAAAGAAAAGAAGTGTGATGTGAGTGGGTTAAAGAAAAAAGGAGTGAGAATTTTAAAAAAAAAAAAAAAAAAAAAGAGTGAAAAAATTAAAATTAAAAATTTAAAAAAAAAAAAAAAAAAAAAAAAGGCAGGCTCGCGGGCTAGCCCGCCAAGCTCGGGCTAGCATGTTGCCAGCCGGCGAAGGGGCAGGCTAGCTGTCGGGCCCCCAACCCGCGGGCTTGTCGAAATTCCCAGCTCTAGACTATGCACACGAAGGGAAGATGTTAAGCATATGGGTGAAGATCTTGTGCACACGGAGAAGATATTTTGCACACGCACAAGGAAAAATATCGCATACAAAGAAGATCGTCTGCACACAGGGGAATATCTTGTGCACACCCGAAAGATCGTTTGCACGCCAGGATCCAATTTGGCAATTAAGTTGCCAATAATGTATTTTTTCACAATTCTCCCAAAACTAATTTAGCTACCTTCTGTGTGAATTAATTAATTAGCATTTGTATCTAGGATTGGAAGTATATTTTAGAGTATTACACAAAGTTGGTATGTACTGAATTCCTTAGACAGGCCCATTGAGAATGCAATCATGCATTTAGAGAATTTTTTGTGCTTGGAACTTTGTTGGAATTTTGTACCAGTCTACCACATAACTAAAAGAATTTTCAACCAAGATGCAACCAAATAGTCCAGCAAATACATGAACATCTGTGTGACTAGACATTGAATGAGTATGCATGTTTAACCTGAAAAACCACATCAATAGAAGATGACTTCAAAACCTGAACACTGATAAGAGGTGATACAAGCATAGACCTCTCACGCCTTCACTCTCCTTCCAGCCAATCACAATATATGGCAACTATAGACTCAGCTTTGAAGATATGGCATATAATTACCAGTTTATTTTACTTTAAACTCTCGTATCACTGCCATTTTTACTGAAGCCAAGGGTCATACTAGAACAAAAAAAATTCTCACTTTTGCAAATTTTTTGATTGAATGTGAACTTACAAAGCACATCATACTCTTCTTCAGCTGGAAAAAAACCTATTGATTGTAGTAACTAGTAAGCCAAGCCAGGACATTCCTCTGATACACAAATGGTTTAGTTCTCTCAACCACCAAGTAAAATGCATATATGAATCAAAATTTATTACCTTAAGAAAAAACCAAAGCCCAAAAACTTGTTTTACTTACCCCGGTGAATAAAAGCATTAGGCATCCTTGTTACTAGAACTGGAAAATCCCAACTTGGGCTCTTGGTCATCTAATTCATTAGTTCCTTCTTCCTCTGCAGCTCTGCCGAGAGAAATCACGTACGTTTTCCACAGCAGACATAGATAACAACAGCTGCAGCAACAATAGCTCCAGTAGATGCTGCAACCACAGGCCACTGCAACTTCAACCCATTCAAATCCTTTACCTCACTATACATTCCATTCACAGCTTCATCATAAACTGCCTCATCAGCTTTCTCCTTCAATGATCTCATAACATTCTCTGCTCCCTTAACTTTCTTCTGCAATTTCAAAATCTTCGATTCCGTGATTCTTGCTCTCTCCTCTGATTCTCTCAATGCCTCCTCCAGATTTAGCTTTTGCTCCAATTCTGGCCTCCTCTGTGTGGCAACACTTTGCAATTCCTCAAGTTTGTTTCTAAACCAACGAATTTCCTCCTCTTTCTTCTCAATCACCTCTCTCAACTCCTCCCATACCCTAATTTTCTTGCTCTTTCCCTCAATTTCCTTCATCTCAAGAACGCCAATTTTCCTCTCCAAGTCCTTCGCCTTCTTCTCGATTTCTAACTTTGCTTGCTTTAACCCTTCTACTTCCCACTCTAGATCTAACATCACCGTTCCTTTCTCTTCCAAAACGCTCCTCAATTTAGCACACTCTATTCTCGATCCCTCAGCAACACTCTTTGCAGATAATGAATTACGCTTAATCCTGGAAACCTCGTCCTCCAGGTCGGACTTTCTCGCCGCCACAGCTTCCGCCGCGTTCTTGGCCAACTCAGACCGTTTGAACTCTCTACCCAAACCTTCAATCTTCTCTCGCATCTTCAATTTGTCTTCTCTCAAGGCGTCAATCTCCTCCATCAGTTTATCGATTTCGGTCTTCCTTCCTGCAATGTCATTCGACAATCCATCTCTCTCACGTTCCAGTGCATCGATCGTTTTCGTCAATTCCTTTCCGACTTGATCACCGACCTTGTCGTCCACCATTGTTAGTTCTGGAAGAACAATGAACGGTAATCTGAGCGACAAAAAGGCTTAGATACTAAAAAAGTTGTAAAACGACCGCCCTACTTAGTTTAATTTGCCGGATAATGAAAAATGGAAGAGATTCAACATAAAAATCGAGAGTAAGAAGAATCATACATTTCAGTATTTCACCATCCTAACAACAACGACAAAGTATTTCTTATGAAAAACAAAAACCTGAGGACAGCTTCGGTGATCAAAATCAAAGAGAATGAGTCATTGATAAGTGCTTCAATCTCCGAGAAAATCAAGGACGGGTGCGAATTTCAGGAAAATCTCGAAGATTTTCCCGACGAATTAGGAAATTCCCCATTTCTCTTTGGTTCCCAAAAGTCGAGTCTCGCTATTGCAAGTTGCAACTTGCAATTGCCAGACGCTAAATTCAGAACTCGATCTCCAATCTCCATAGTCATGTCTCCGTAGATACAAGAGATTCAAAAATCCATAAATTAACAGGTATCTCGTTCGGACATGAGAGTAGTATGATCCTGAAGTAAAAAATAGATTCATTATCTATAAATGTTACTCTATTATCCCGGCCAAATCATACCCTAGGCTAATCGACTATCGAGGCCCGTCAAATAGACTCTTTTTTTTTTCTGTTAATTAATTATGTCTTCGGACAACTAATCTTCAAATTGATTTTTAGGAATTCCCAATTCCAACTCTTTAAATCTATGCAGCTCACAACTCATTTTGTTGAGACTGACGTCTTCTTGTGTAACATCCTAAATTTTATTTTTTAAAAATATATTATAATTAATTGAGAGATTCACTAAAATAGTGAATATTCATGAATTTACATTTTATGAATTTTGAAATATTCATATTCACAAGGAAATAGGTAAATAAATTTAAGAAATGAATTAAATTACAAAGGTGATAGCAAAATTATAATTTTGCCAAATTAGCACAAGATTTATTATTTTCCAATTAATTGGAGTTAATTTCAATTAA
This sequence comes from Inga laurina, assembly GCA_963855925.1. Lineage (NCBI taxonomy): Eukaryota > Viridiplantae > Streptophyta > Magnoliopsida > Fabales > Fabaceae > Inga > Inga laurina. The sequence goes on from OY979704.1 coordinate 23,305,822, forward strand.
TCAAAGAAAATAAAAGAAAATGCATAATGGGATTATTCTTGGTAGAATAAATCAAGAATTGAGAAATTAAGGGGGGGATTATACATAAAATCAATTGTGTGAATTATGGAATTGTGCAAAACAATTTTCTCTCCTCTTCCTCTCTAATTTTCGTCCAACATGAAAGAAAGAGGGGGAAAAATAATTGATACATGAATACATGTCACAAGTAGAAGGAAATCATGACCAACATTGAGTGTACACAAAAATGGAATGATGGTGTAGTGCATGATTATGGAAGCTTGAGTGAAGAAATAAGAAACATGAAAGATGATGGAGATAATTGTTGTGTCATAAGTCCTTATTTATGTCATAAGGTTAGGTAGCCAACTCTTGTACCAATTAACTTGAGTAAATGGAAGAAGCAATTGGTTTGGTTGGAGCAAGGGGGAAGCACGTTTTTTGAAGGCTAACCAAGGGAAAAAGCTAGTTCAATGCTAATGGGAAACCAAAGGGAGTAAGTTGACATAAACTTGAAGAAATGAGGATTGTGACAAGTGTCACATTATGGTCCCTTGATTAAATCAATGGTGTAGAATTAAGGGAGAAAGTTTATGAAGCATTTCTTTTCCCTTCCCTTCATACATTTTGATCACAAAAGGAAAGAAGAGAGAGAGAGAGCTTGGAGAACTCTTGAGAGCTAGAGAGAAGAAGGAGGAGGAAGATCAAGGTAAGAGTTGTCTCTTAAGCCTTTTCTTGTGAGTATTCATGAAAAATCCTTCTCTAAACTCCTTTTCTTCATGCATCCATGATCTTGAAGACACCATTCTTAGCTTAAGAAGAGAGAGAGTATATGTCTAGAGAGAGAGGATTCAAAATCTCAAGAGGTGACCTCACAAACCTTAGATCTAAACTAATATGGTGTTGTTATTGATGTTTGTGTTTGGCTTTGGTGATTGTTGTCAAGTTTGTAAATTTGGAAAGTCCTAATCTTAAGGGGTTATGCTGTCCAAATTTCTTTAAATCATGATTAGAATGTGATTAAATAAGTTAATAAGGGATTAAAAGTGGAAAAGTACAAGTTTTAGAAGCTAAAACACAAAACTCCATTTTTCCAATTTTTGACCAATATTTTGGCCAGCACTGATCTGAGGGAAGGAGTTGGATTTTCATAAAATAAATGGTTTCATTGGATTCAGTGGGTAAAAATAGGTGGGGTTACAGTCAGTCACTTTTTCGGTAAAGACCGAAAAAGCATAATTATGAAAACGCCCCTGAAATCCATAAACCGGGGCTGTCAAGGGTATTTTCATAATTTGACACTAAATTTGGTGATTTTGAGCCCAAAAATGGATTCCTTGGGCAAAAATATGTTAGAATAGCGTTAGTCAAAATTTTGGGAAAATGTGCCATCGAGCCGGATACGCCGGGGTCGGGTCGGGGTCCCGGGGGCATTTTAGTAAAATTTCACCATAGACTAATATAACCACCAGAAACACTATGGAAGTGTCTAAACTGTACATTTGACGTTCTAGGACTGAGTAGAGAGCCTAAGGGATTGGCACGCAAATCGAGGCATATATTTGAAGATCAGGGAATGGCGATTAAGGTAGGGAGCTTACATCTCCTGCATGTATTTGATATTTGTGCTGGTATATTGATGCATGTTATTGCTTTGCTTAATTTTGTGAAACATATATGAATAATTGAAACTCTGTTTCTGTTTATGATATGGTCATACGTATATTGTTTGAAACATTGAGCACGCAGATATGTCATTGTGTGAGCATGAGTTATGTAATGCAAGCACGTCATGCACTAAGCACTTATCTTGCATGCATATTGGTATTGTTTTCCTACTAAGATTCCCCAGAATCTCACCTTTCCCTACCAACAATTTAGATAAGGAAAGACAGAACATATGCTGAGAACAATAAAGAGAACCGTACGAAAGGGATTGCGGTGGTGGAGCGAAGACGAGAAGATGTCTCCGTTCACTGAGACGTGTTTAGACACCCACGTAGCGTTGTGAGGCTACGTTAATTGTAATTATCAAGTACGAACCCGTATGGGGAATTTCCGTAATCGCGCACATAATATCAGTATATCTATGTTATTCATGTGTTGCCCATTGAACTGCGTATCATTTCCGCAATTACTCTGAAATAGATAAAAATAAAATGAGGGTGTGACACCTTGGTTATACTCCCTCGGTTACAAAATCTAAGCACTAAATTTTTTTTGGGGTGTGTTTTTCATATAACATACACTTTGTATTTGCCTTATCATTTAATGTTTTTTCCTAATTTTACTACTAACTAATTATATGTTTCTTTCATCTCTTCTTTTTCACTCATTCTCTACCATGATTTTTTCCATTCATTTTCTCCCACTCATTTTTTAAATTGCATAAGTTAATTATTTGAAGCTTATATTTTGAAGAGGAGTACTTAAATACTGGGATCCTCAATGATTTGGCATGTGGAACTTTGGAATAGCTTTTTTTAAAAAAAAATAAGTGCTTATTACGTAAAACGAGATAAAACTCATCTCACATATTTACCTCATATACCGTAAATCACGATTTATAAATACTTATAAATTAAAAATAAGCTACCCCAAACAAGTACTAAAAAGGTTGGGATTGGGATTGAATAGTACTAACTTTTTATTTGTGGTATAAGGTAATGAGGGGTTCAATCCCAATACTCAGTATCACCTTGGTATTGCAAAGTGTAACTTGTGAATATAAATTTCCAGACTAAAATACCCTCTCCCTACTTAGTAACACAGAGATGTCATCTTTCCTCCTTAGTCTCTGTGTCTTCAATCACTACCTTCTCCCATTCAAGCTCGCCAAATCTGCTTCAAATATGAGATTGTTGATCGTCGAAGTTCACCGGGTCTAGTTCCATGTGTTTGATGGCGTTCTCAAATGGTTTAAATTAGACAATGAGAATAGTGATCTGCCTCTACTGGCATTGTCATTTGTTTCCCAAATCTTCTTTTGCTTGTTTCCCAAATGGTTCGAGCTCAATGGTGTCCCTAAATCTAGTCCCGTCACCTTTAGTGCCTTGTTTTAGATTCAGTAAGATGAGGATAATCAAGTCTTTTACCCAATTTTTATTTGAACTAAATCTTTTTAATTCTCATTGCTTACCCAACATAATTTTAGAACTTAATTCTCAATTTCAAACCTAACTTTCAATCACATTCTTATACTCCCCGGCGTATCGTTTGTTTTCTTATAAATATGCCAAATGAAATTTGAAAAAAAAAAAAAAAAAAAAAGTTATCATGACATTTTTTTTTTTAGGAGAGAGCACACGTTGCTTCTTTCTAGAGCGATCGGATCCCACCGAAATTCACAGAACATCACTTTTTTGAAGCATTCTTGCTGCACCGAACACGCAACCACACTCCCCACATAACTTTATTTAATATCCAGTACTATCAAATTTACAGATTTTCTTATTTTTAGAGCTCATTTGGCCTGCCAAAGATATCGGACATAAAGAGAGAAGGAAAAAAAATTAATTTCCAATCATTTTATTTATATGATGAAGTGATCAAGAAGAGCGAGTCTTTCAAAAATTTTAAAACAAATACTCCCTAATCTCTGACGAGGTGATCTTAGATCTAAATAAAAAATTTAGGGTTAAGGTGCAAATTTACCAATGAAGTTTTGTCCGAGGAACGTCTAACATAAATATCTTTTAGAAAGGGCAAAAATACCAATGAACAATTAAAAAAAGAGCATCTACCACAAAAATCGTTAATCCGTACTAACAGCGTTAAATTATAAGAGAAGAAAAACTCTAACGGCGTTAGTACGGATTTAACGGTTTTTGTGGTGGATGCCCCTTTTTAATTGTTCGTTGGTATTTTTGCCCCTTGTTAATTGTTCATTGGTATTTTTTCCCCTTCTAAAAGATATTTGTGCCAGACGCTCCTCGGACAAAACTTCATTGGTAAATTTGCACCTTAACCCTAAAATTTATTTAAAATACTGGTCAACCTTTTTTTTTTTTAATTTTTCCTTGTTAATTATCTTTCAACAATAACCAAGAAAAAGATGAAGTGAAAGAACTAAGAAAGATTATTATAGTATTTCAGAAAATACATATTGTATTAATCAATTTCCTTAATCTAATTAAATTATATAAATAAGTTATGCATTAAGGACAGGAGTACATTGTTACTTTTTTTTTTTTTTTTTGCCAACCAGGAGTACACTGTTACTTCGCATTAAGAAAGGAAAAATTCCAAAAAAAAATACCTTAGAATATGCAAAATGATAAATTAGAGCTGAGAAATTCGGAAATCTCAAGTCAGTTCAGTGTCAGTATGGAGGAGGAATATGAGATTATGACATTTCGGCTAAAAGAGACATCTTCCCTTCAGCTCTCCCTCTCTCTCATCTCGGAATAACAACACCGGTCTCTTTATTAACAACACCGAATTGTACATTAATAACTTCGCTTTCTTCTTTCACAATAATAATACCGATCTCTTTATTAACAACACCAGATTGTACATTAACAACTTGCTTTCTTGTTTCACAATAACAACACCGGTCTCTATATTAACAACTCAACTTTCTTGTTTCACAACTTTATAATTTAAGTTTTAGGGTCAATAACAACATCATATTTTACATTAACAACACCATATTTGAGATACGAAGTTGTGAAAGAAGAAAATGGAATTGTTAATGTAGAATACGATGTTGTTAATAAAAAGACTCGTATTGTTATTCTGAGCTAAGAGAGAGGGAGAGATGAAGGAGGGAAGATGCATCTTTTAACCGAAATTTCAGAATTCTAGATTCCTTCTCCGTAATGACACTGAACCGATTTGAGATTTTGAAATTTTACAGTTCTGATTTCTCCTTTTCCTATGTTTCAAGATATTTTTTTAGAATTTTTCCGTTAAGAAGATACCTTCCAAGAACAATAAAAATAGGGAAAATCACTGTCAGATCCCAAGGAAGTAAAATATTATCAGAAAAGTCCCAGGAAAATCTGAAATATTTGAAAAGTCCCTAGGGACTTTTCTGATATTATTTTTCAAAGTCAAATGACCCACATGCCCCTCTTCTATTATCTCTCTCTCGCTCTCTCTCTCTCATTTGTTGTGCTTTTTTGCTCTCAGATGGGATTTTTTTTCCAGCTCCCTGCGTTCTCTCTCTACAGAAATGGTGGTGATGGTGAAGGCCAAAGCTTTGAGGTGGTGAAAGATTTGTGGGATGGGATGTAAGATAGAAGGAAGAAGAAGATGGAAGGAAGGTGGTGGAATTTTTTTGATCTCAAGCTTCCGCCATTTTTAAAGAAGGAAGGGATAAAGGTGATGATGATGATGAATAGTCTAACCCATCCCTCTTTTTCAACCTCATTGTGCTTTGAGAATGCTAATATGGAAAAAAAAACAAATTGTTGTTAATTCGTGCAGTGGAGGTTGTTAATATAGCAGTAGTAGTTGTTAATACGGAAAACGGGGTTGGACGCCGTGGTGCTCTGTTTTTAGGAGAGGAAACAGAGGAAGTGGTGTGTTTGAGGTGGTGGGGTGTTATGAAAATGATGATATGGAAAAAAAATAAATTGTTGTTAATTCGTGCAGTGGAGGTTGTTAATATAACAGTAGTAGTTGTTAATACGAAAAACGGGGTTGGACGCCATGGTGCTCTGTTTTTGGGAGAGGAAACAAAGGAAGTGGTGTGTTTGAGGTGGTGGGGTGCTATGAAAATGATGATATGGAAAAAAAAAATTATTGTTAATCTGTGCAGTGGAGGTTGTTAATATAACAGTAGTAGTTGTTAATACGGAAAACGGGGTTGGACGCCATGGTGCTATGTTTTTGGGAGAGGAAACAGAGGAAGTGGTGTGTTTGAAGTGGTGGGATACTATGAAAATGATGATATGGAAAAAAGATAAATTGTTGTTAATTCGTGCAGTGGAGATTGTTAATATAACAGTAGTAGTTGTTAATACAGCAAATGAGGTTGAGTGTTAGTGGGTGCTCTGTTTTTGGGGAATATAATAGAGGAAGTGCTTTGTAAATTGCTCAATTGGTCATATTTAACGTAAGGCAATATAGTGTCAGAGAGAAAGTCATTGGAGGTTGTTAAAACAACTCAAAAGGTTGTTAATACAAGCTTTATGAGTTGTAAATAGCTCAATTTGTCATACTTAATTTGAGGAACAATAGTGTCAGATAGAAAGGTATTGGAGGTTGAGAAACAAACCGAACAGGTTGTTATTACACGCTATACGAGTTGTAAATAACTCAATTTGTCATACTTAATTTGAGGAACAATAGTGTCAGATAGAAAGGTGTTGGAGGTTGAGAAACAAACCGAACAGGTTGTTAATACACGCTATACGAGTTGTAAATAGCTCAATTTGTCATACTTAACATGAGAAAACATAGTGTCAGCGAGAAACGTGTGGGACGTTGTGAAACGAACTCAAAAGGTTGTTAATACACGCTTTATGAGTTGTAAATACACGGTTTATGCATTGTAAAAAGGCGATCTCGGTTTTGTTTCGCTGTGGCATACTGAAAGCGAACACGGTCAGAAGAGACCATTTTTTACATCATTTTGCATTTGTTTCGCTATGGCAAAGCAAAAGCAACTGGCCACACCGTCAAGTTGTTCTGTATTAACAACTACTATTGTTATATTAACAACCTCCACTGCACGAATTAACAACAATTTATTTTTTTTTCCATATCATCATTTTCATAGCACCCCACCACTTCAAACACACCACTTCCTCTGTTTCCTCTCCCAAAAACAGAGCACCATGGCGTCCAACCCCGTTTTCCGTATTAACAACTACTACTGTTATATTAACAACCTCCACTGCACGAATTAACAACAATTTATTTTTTTTCCATATCATCATTTTCATAGCACTCCACAACTTCAAACACACCACTTCCTCTGTTTCCTCTCCCAAAAACAGAGCACCATGGCGTCCAACCCCGTTTTCCGTATTAACAACTACTACTGTTATATTAACAACCTCCACTGCACGAATTAACAACAATTTATTTTTTTTCCATATCATCATTTTCATAGCACCCCACCACCTCAAACACACCACTTCCTCTGTTTCCTCTCCCAAAAACAGAGCACCATGGCATCCAACCCCGTTTTCCGTATTAACAACTACTTATGTTATATTAACAACCTCCACTGCACGAATTAACAACAATTTATTTTTTTTCCATATCATCATTTTCATAGCACCCCACCACTTCAAACACACCACTTCCTCTGTTTCCTCTCCCAAAAATAGAGCACCAAGGCGTCCAACCCCGTTTTCCGTATTAACAACTACTACTGTTATATTAACAACCTCCACTGCACGAATTAACAACAATTTATTTTTTTTCCATATCATCATTTTCATAGCACCCCACCACCTCAAACACACCACTTCCTCTGTTTCCTCTCCCAAAAACAGAGCACCACGGCGTCCAACCCCGTTTTTCGTATTAACAACTACTACTGTTATATTAACAACCTCCACTGCACGAATTAACAACAATTTATTTTTTTTCCATGTCATCATTTTCATAGCACCTCACCACCTCAAACACACCACTTCCTCTGTTTCCTCTCCCAAAAACAAAGCACCACGGTGTCCAACCCCGTTTTCCGTATTAACAACTACTACTGTTATATTAACAACCTCCACTGCACGAATTAACAACAATTTGTTTTTTTTTTCCATATTAGCATTCTCAAAGCACAATGAGGTTGAAAAAGAGGGATGGGTTGGGCTATTCATCATCATCATCACCTTCATCCCTTCCTTCTTTAAAAATGGCGGAAGCTTGAGATCAAAAAAATTCCACCACCTTCCTTCCATCTTCTTCTTCCTTCTATCTTACATCCCATCCCACAAATCTTTCACCACCTCAAAGCTTTGGCCTTCACCATCACCACCATTTCTGTAGAGAGAGAACGCAGGGAGCTGGAAAAAAAATCCCATCTGGGAGCAAAAAAGCACAACAAATGAGAGAGAGAGAGATGATAGAAGAGGGGCATGTGGGTCATTTGACTTTGAAAAGTAATATCAGAAAAGTCCCTAGGGACTTTTCAGATATTTTAGATTTTCCTGGGACTTTTCTGACAATATTTTGCTTCCTTGGGACCTGACAGTGATTTTCCCATAAAAATATGTAAGATGCTCATAAGTTTATACACAAATGAGGCAAATAGTACAATGTCAGTTGCCCATTTAACCACACACCCTCCGCACAATTTCATTCACAGAATACCAACACCAAGTCAGCTCTGGGGTCCGCATCGTGTTGATCCCCAGTTTTGGGTTGGTTACCTTTTTTATGTTTTTTTGGGAAAATGGTCCAAAAATATCTTGGAAAAATCTCTCACAAAGAACTTTAAAATTGGGAAAAAACAAAAAGGTGCTCTGAAATTCCATATTCCACATAAGTGCGAGTGCCTGAACTGGAATATTGCAAATCGAACGGAAATGATTTAAGTAACCCTAGGAGTTTTTAAACTGAAAACGCAGTCAGGACTCTTCATCTCCTACTGCCGTCGTTCGGTGCTGTTGGTCAACCTTGGATCCGTGATGGTGAGAGGGACAGTGCGAATACTCCATTGCCTGAGATGGTTGGAAATCAGTGTCGATAAAGTTTGGGTTTATCTCTGTGAAGGCGGTGCAGCGGTCAACATTTGGGTACGATTTTTGGGTGGATATAAGGTGTAGCGAATGCAGAAAGGGGGTGCAGTTTGGTTTCGAATTTTGAGAGGATTTGAGGAAGAGAGAAGGCAGGGAGAGGTTGGCACCGCCTTCGCTCCAGTGCGTATTTGTATTAATTCCACTTGAGGACTCGGGTTGGCCCATATAGCACTCGAGTTCTAACCATCACTAACCAACAGTGTTCTAAATCCACGGACGGACTCGAGTTTTTAAATAAAAAACTTGAGTCCATCCGTGGAAGTGATGCTTCATCACTAGCAGGTAACCCGCTAGTGATGCTTTATCACTCATCACTCGAAGTCCAGTTCTTGTTTCTCCCCTGTTTTCTTTGTTTGAAACAGAGTGAGAAATAAACGATGAATAAACGTGAACGTGAGTGAGAGCCATATATGATAGTAGAGATCGAATATCTAAAGCCCGACGTCATTGGAGAAAGAGTCGCCGTTACTGGATGAGGCACCCGTCGCCAGAGGAGCATATGCTTTTTGTCGAAGGAGAAGATGATTTCAAAGGCAGTGGTGTAATTTTATTTTGATTTCAAAAAATTACAAATCACGGACTAACACCTCTGTGGGAATATGGAAATTGAGATCACCTTTTTGTCTTTTCCCTATTTTAAAGTTCTTTTTCAGGGATTTTCCTAAATATCTTTGGAGCAAATTAATTACTGAATGCTATCATAAAATATCGGTTATACTTTAACGGAAGATATTTTGCACACAACGGAAGATAGTTTTCACGTTTATATGAAAGATTTGTGCATACAACGGAAGTTTTTTTGCACACATGGAAGGAAGATGGCCCGCACGCTTGGTAGCATTAAGTAATTAATTTGCCAAAAAAGTATTTATTCCCAATTCTCCCTTATTTTTTCTTATTTTTTTATATATTCTTATTTATTTAAATTAAATTATATACCACACTCTAAAATATTTTTACCACCCAATATCTCAAATTAATTAATTTATAATCCTGCATTCAGAAATATTTTTCTTACAACACCAATATTCTAAAATATTTTTTCAATTACACCCAATATCTGAAATATTTTTTTAACACCCAACATCTTAAACTAATTAATGTTTAGTGCATGGGGTATTTTTTCAAAAAAATTACAAAAAAAAACTTTTATTTCAGCATGCGCAGGGAATGTGGATTCGTCAGCGTCGAAAGAATAAAACATCCCTAACAACTTGAGAAATTATGCCATTTCACAGAACCATATTAAGTTTTCCTCTGATACTTTTTAGGGAACTTCATAACAAATACTGCAGAAATTTACATACGATTTATCCTTTTTATTAATCATAATTGAGTAGAGAGATACAGAGAGAGAAGAAAGAGGGTACCAGTAAGTAGGAGTTAATTCCAATTATACAGTTTCTTACCAAAGTTTAAAAAGCAACATCTCTGGCCAGAGAAAGCAGGCTCTCTTTGAAGGGAAATCGCTGATTCAAGGCCTCGCTCACCATTATTTTACACAAACCTACAAGAGACCCCAAGTGCCTTCCCACGTTAAAGCACCTTCCTCTACAACCATTTCTCCATATTTGGCCATATTATATCCACTTAATCACTCCTAAAACATACCAGTCATACCATACTGAACTGGACCAACCTTTCTATGAGCAGTAGTCCCCGTCGTGGCAGCACCAATCCGACCGTATTGAGCCTTTGTCGGCATTAGGCTCGTCGTGTCCATGGCTATTCGATCATCCTGTTCGATGCCGTTCACCCCTGCCCGTGTCATAAAAAAAGGGTTTGCATCAATATTAATAGCTATATCCGGCGCTATTTTGGCACGAACTTCAGAATGCGCGTGTTTGGCTTGCATAGATACACCCTTATCAGATTCTGTTGTAGCTGACCTTTCTAGATTTCCAGAGCTCGATCTTTGGTAATAATAAGCAGGGTGAACAGCTTGAGAAGGAAGCATAGAACCTCTGATAAATGTCCTAGGATCATAAGAGTCCTTGACCACACTCGCATACTCATATGGAACAACCGGCCCCACTACTTTTCCGGGTTTTGCTGAGAAGTTACAACAACATTAGCAATTCATTTATTCATAAATGTAAAAAACATTAACTGAACACAATAATAGCAATTCCATACCTATTGGGACTCTCAGTGGCCCCTGAATTGACCTTGTAACAGAAATTTTTGTGTATCTGGGGTTCTTATTATATTCCTCAGATGTATGCCTGTTTTTGCCAGAATTGATATCTAATTGCTCTTTTGGTGCAATCATATTTGAATGCACAACCGTCGACCTACCAATAGCTCCGAGATATTAGTATAATATAATTACTTCCCCTGAATGTTCTCAGAAATTGAGACTCTTTGTCAAAAAGGTTTGGAAGTAAATGAAGCAGCGGGAAAAGGTAAGGATGGATAATTTTAACCCAATGATCCCAAGTAATTTACCCCCACAACAACATTGAAAGAGCAACTAAATATGACAATTGGAAAATAACTTGAAGGGAGTATAGCTTCATGGCCACTAATTTACCGCAATATAAAACCCTTCTCAAACATAAACATTAATGTGCGGGTACTAAGAATATGCAAGTCATGCTTTGTAATACTCATCCACAACACAACAGAGTGGATCGATCTTAGAAAACTGATATGCATAATCTATATTCAAACGCACCACCGACAATAAAAATCTACAATGGAAACTTCATGAAAATATACCATAACAAACAACTGGTGCACCTGGTTGCAGTTTCTATCTGCAGTTAGAGCTCATTCAGAACAGACTAAGCTGCTCTTTATCAGTTTTCTTCACACACATACATCAAATGTCTTGTTCTAAGGAATTTCTGATAGATTGTACTCCGTCTAGTCTCAATTATAAGCAAAAACTAACCAATTTTTAAGTACAACTAATGGATGTCTCCAATTCATTCAAAATTAGAAGAGAGTAGTAGTTGGAATTATTGCAATAAATGACCATCATTATTTATTATTTATCATAGCACATTCATCCCCGTCATAAGAATAATAAAACCAAAGGTATTAACTAGATCAATGAAGTTACAATACAAACAAATAATTGAAGAAATGCGATGAGTTGCTGCATTTATCAATTACCTAGGAAGAGAAACATGCTTCCTTTCAAGAGGCATGATGGGGCCATTTTTACCATTATTTTCCTCAAGATGAACAAACTGCTTCCTGAAGTGATCAACAGCACTGTACAGAATATGTACCCAGAGAAAGCATAAATATAAAATAACATAGAAATTTGACTTGAAGTTTATCAAAAGAAGGATGACATAGAAGTTAAAAAGCATCCAAGGGAGGAAAAAAAACCTCGGATAAAGAAAATTAGGTCTCTCTGTTCCATTTATGTAGTCTTTCAATAGTTGTGGATGATACTCTAAAATCTCACGGAAAATCAGCTCTCGTATTTCCTCCTTTGTAACTCTTCGCCTTTCAAACTCAAACTCCATTTTACTGATAGGCTGGCAGGACGGTTCCCTCTCAACCTTTGCCAATCCCTTAAAGTAAGGATCAGCCAATGCCTGAAAACCCCAAAGATAAAAAAAATTCAGCATCTGGAGCTAGAAACTGAAGGCAACATTGTCCAGGTTGGCATACAACCTCTATAATACACTGGGCCTTCTTTGTCCAAGGAAATTGGAAAATAATGAGTTACAGTTAAAATAACCTATAATGTAGTACTTCTCAATGCACATTACTTAAGCGACAGAGCAAAAGGTAACAAACCTCTTCAGCAGTAGGCCGGTCTTTTGGATCAAAAGCGAGCAATCTTTCCAGTAATCGTAGAGCTAAAGGATCTGCATTAGGAAATTTTTGTGTGGGGAATAATAAAATAGAGCTAAAAGTGTCATTACATGTTATTAATCTATAAAGATATATTGATGGGAGTGTGGGAAATAATAAATCTTGAAGAACTTAACAGACGATAGGTTTGCTTATACGTTTTAAAATTTAAACTTTACCTAACAAACCTTTTTTATCATATATATTTACGATCTGAGTTAGCTATATGTCAGTTTTATTCACTACTTTATATTCTTCTCCTTTAAATCTAATTGCTTTTCATCCATTAATCTTAACATGTAAGTGTGCAAGAGAAGGAAACTTGTATAGAGAGATCCCACCCACATACAAATACAAATGTATAATTATCTTATTTTTCTTTATAATAAATAGCATATTTAGTGTCTTCAAATGTTAAATATCAAATTTAAACAAAAAATATAAAAAATGACATTTGTTAGTGATAAAAACAATCCATAAAAAAAATTCCTAAAATTGACTTTAAAAGTCGAAAGTATGGTTTTGGGCAACGACATTATTTGTCGTCGCTAAAAATGGCACTTTCAACGGCGACTATCAAAAGTCACCGTTGAAACTTATATTATTGTCGCCCCTGAAAGTGTTATTTTCAGTGGCGATAAAAAATGTCGCCGCCAAAAGCCCTACTTTTAATGATGACTTTAAAAGTTGCCGCTGAAAGTGGTCACTGAAAGTCAATTTTTTTGTAGTGATTTGCTGCTGTTACGCTTAAGGACTCTGATGTTGCCTATTGAATGCCCTTTTGTTATCTTAAATTTAATGAATTGTGAGAAGACAACATATTGTAATAATAGTTATCAGTGTGTTGTGTGCATTTCATGTTGTTAAGAAATCTTTGTTGAATAGCCTTCATTGTGATATATGATTTTACTTTAAACTTTGATGGGGTTATAAAAACATTGTGCTTCTGTTTTTAAGTTGCAAGCGTAATAATAAAAAACGAAAAAGCCTATGTGTTGTAATCTGCAAGATTTATATCCAGTTGGCTTATTGAATATTAATTTCCTGATTTTGCTCAAATTCATAAGAGTTTACTTTTTATTAATAAATAACTATCAAAAATATATGATTAAATAATTAAAATATAAAAATAACATAATTTGATTTAAATATATTTTAAACTTAAATAATTCAAATTAAATTTATCAAAATTCATAATTTGCCATATTCAAAAAAAATTCTATGAAATTCTTAAGATTTATATGAGGATTTATATGAGTTTAAGAACAAGTTGATAAGATTTTATAAATAAGAAATGCAAAAAAAAGAAAATTCAATTAATAAACTCACAAGTTTAATGAACTTTACAACTATCATGAGTTTAAAAGCATGTTAATATGATTTTATCATGTGAAAATGTAAAAATGACAAGCTCGGTGAGTCAATTCGTAAATTTAACAATAATAATAAATAGCAATAAATTAAAGCACCTCCCAGGAGGATCGAATAATATTTTATTTGACACTTGAGATGCTTTGTTCCAATTTGGTTCACAGTGTTTGAAATAACAGGGTCACGCCTTGATTTCGTATTTGAATAATCTATCATTTATTAAATATATAATGAACATTAATTAACAAAGTTGGCTAGATCCAGAGCAATATGTTTCTAACATTAAATAATGAGTGTTGTAATCTGCTGTTAGGTATTCATTTAACGAAGTTGTCTTGATTTCGTCTTAGAATAATCTGTCTGAGTGTAAGTTTAAGAATTAAAACGAAAAGGCATATGAGCGGTGTAACTTGCAAGATTTACAAGCTAATGTTGGCATATTAGATATTAATTTCAATGTTTAAGAAATCAAATTCGGAACTGGCAACAGTTAAGAGGATCTAATAACATGTTGTCGACACTTGAGATGCTCTGTTTCAGTCTGTTTGAACAAACAGAGTCATGCCTTAGGTTAGGTTATGTATTCCAATGATGCCTCAATTATTAAATATATCATGATAACAATGGCTGATGGATCACTTTTATGAAGGAGAGAAAAGAGGATTGTATTAGGGGGAAATCTCAATCAGGTCCTAAGGATGACCTTCAGTGATTGATAGCAATTCCACTTCTGTCGATCACTGTCTCTTTCTCTGACTGGATGAGAAATACCTGGTAGACAGATGCTTTTTCCATTCTAATTTCTGGTTTTCTACCGCGATGCTCATATTCCTCTAATTTCTGGTTTTCTACCGATGAACAGAATTCTAACAATCAGACTGTGTCTCCGTGGGTTAAGGAATCAATCTTGATGCAGCATCCAACATCCATAATTGAATGCATTGAGCTCATGAGGTTCTGGGAATTTCAGTGTATCTCGATGGTTCGTGGGAATTCGCAATACTGAGGTTTGTGGACCTCCTCTTCATATGATTGGGCTACAGTGAACTAATACGATTCATGCTTGTTTTTCAAAGCAATAGGTAGTTGATTCCAGAATTTCAAGACTCGCCATGCGTCCGAGAAGCTTTAATTCAGCGCTTATGCTCTCTGATGGATGGAAGTTAAGGTCAGGCTCTAGTGTTGCAGCTTTAAGTGTTCAAATGTTTTTGGGTTGCTAAATTGCGATGTGTTGTAAGCTGTTTGTGTTAGTGGGGTAACTATATAATGTGTTTTGTTCAGATTTGTGTGAGGTATGCTTGATTTGGCTGTTTAATTATATGAATTTGGTGTAAGTGACCAATTATTATTAAGGGGCGTCCTCGATCATATTTTGGCAAATATCCTCCAAGTGTTTTAAGTGATAAACATTAGTTAAGAAAACAGCATAAAGGGTTCAAGAAACTGACTTCAATAGCTGAAGAAACTGATAAGAGGTGGTACAAGCATGAATGTATTAAAACCCGAACCGGGTATTGAACTGATTGGGGTACTAGGTTAAGGGTCAGTGAGTCAGACCGGGACCAAACCGGAGCTAAACCGGGACCAAACCGGTGAGAAATTGAAGATTTTAGGCTTATAGTATGAAATTATAAAGGAAAAATTTAAAAAAATAAATAAATAAAAAAATTGTAACCCGGACCGGACAGGTTTACAAGCCGGTTCGCAGGTTTCCGGACCGGACCGGCCAGTCCGGTCCGGGTTACACAACACTGACAAGCATAGACAACTTATGCCTTCATTTTATACATTGCCCAGTTTAATTTAATCTCCATCTGTCGTATCACTGCCATTATTAATGAAGCAAGGGGTCATACTAAAATATGAAGATATATGAAAACCTACTAATTGCTGTAAGCCAAGCCAGGACATTCCTATAATACACAAATGGTTTTAGTTCTCAGAGTCACCAACTAGGGAAGGGGTCCCCGTCCTAATGTGCTCCATGCTCCCCTTTATTTTTACCCCACTTCCCAAATGTTTTTTCTTATTTCTTTAGATTATTAGGTTCTACATAAAATATGTGACATTTTAATATTTTATGGGCAGAAAATGATGTTGTTTTTAATTTTTTACTACTTTCAAAAATTTAATACTTTAAATGAAAAAAAAAAAACTACACAGATTTTTTAATGTAAAATGAATTAACATGTACATATATAAATCAAATTTTATTAGCTCAAAAAAAAAAATCAAAGCCAGAAAAGCATTAGCTTTTGGGAAAATGATAGAAAAATAATGTTTAAATATGTAAAAGACAAATAAGAGTGGTGAATTTCATTAGTTCTAAATTGACTGATTTGAAATTTTAAAATGTTGACGAATGTATGAAATTACATAAGTGTCCTTATTGTTTATTTAGGTTTTTCACATCAACTACTCAAAATACACAGTTTCATTTTCGAGTAGTTTGCCGTCACTTCGCCATAGCAAACTAATAGCAGAATTGCACTAAGTTGAGGCAGAAAGGTCATTGATTTTTGCCGTGGTTTTACTGTGGCAAACGGGTTGCAAAATGACACTGATTTTTGCCTTGGTTTGGTTGTGGCGAACCAGCGAGAACTGTATATATCATCTTTCTTTCTTTCTTTCTTTTCCGTTTTCATTTGATTCTTGCGTTCTTTTCTTTCTTTTCTAACCTTCCTATGATCTTTTCAAACTTTCACATCTGACCTTCTACATAAAGAAGGATTTTATGAGATAGTTAAAACTCTTTAAATAGTCAAAACTATTTACATTTAGCTCAAAAATTTCCAAAGTTTAAACATTATATTGTTTCACCAAATCACATTTTCTTTCATTTATGTCTATTTTTTGCACAAATTATTTCCAAAAACCGATTGAAGTATCAGGAAGGAAATGTGTTGAAATGCATGAATTCTAATGATTATCAATTATACATAGAATGAGATATATATATATATATATATATATATGATGAGTCTTTAAAATCAAGGTTAATTGCAAGTTCTAAATTCACTTTGAGTTTGCGTGAAGGATATTTTACAAAGTTGGCCTGTGATGATTTTCCAATACCATTGGAGTGGGAGCCAATTTGAGAAATTTCTTTTCTCTTTTTTCTCAAATTATATTCATAATTAGGGATGTTCATGAGGACCCAATGCTGGCAATGTCTGTTCGAGCCCGATAAAAAAATATCCAGCCCGGTCCTAAAAAATAAGCCCATTAATCATTTAGGTATCTTCGGGCCGGGCCAAATACCGGGCAAGGCTGGACACCACGCAAGGTGTGTTGCCCTGCCCATTTGGTTCTGCCCAAAATGTATATATAATTGTATTTAAATATATATATATATATATATATATATATATATATATATATATATATATATATATATATATATATTATACATATAATTGAACAAGTATTTACTTACTATCAATTAGAATTTAATGAATAAACATATTTTATGTTTACTAAGCATATCGGCATATTTTTTTCATACACATATTTAATTAAGAAGTGGGTAAATTGAGTTTTTGAGAAGTAAATTATTTTCAAATAATAAGAAAATAATCTCTATTGAATTAATTTGTTTTATTGGCCCATGAATTAAATCTAAGTAATAAAATCTTAAAAGGACTATGACATAAAATATGTTTTTGAAATATCAAACTATATATTTTTTCTGTATTATTATTATTTAATACTTCATTATTTTTCAATTTTTGAGAGATTTTTGGGCACACAAACCCCCCCAGCCCAGCCCAGCCTGAAATTATTCGGGTTTTCATTGGGCAAGGCTGAGCAACAGGCTGCAAAATGCCACCCATTCTTTTTCCGAAATGGGCATCAGGCATGATTCATGCCCTATCCAACCTTACCATGAACACCCCTATTCATAATATAAATAAATATCATAAAACTCATATCCTTTTCCATCATTATACATGTAAATATGCTTTTCAATAACATAATACTACCTCAGGTCCTTAGTATAAGAGGTAGTTACCAATATAAAGTTGGTCTAGCAGTGCAAAGCCCTGTTAGATCCTTTTATGTTTTGAGTTTGAATCCCAGAGAAGACACTTGTATTAGAAAGGAAAGCCACAAGCCCCAAAGCCAAATACCGGTTAAAAGTATCAAAAAAATGCATAAAAGGTAGTTGACTTTTTTTTAGAGAGATTAATAAATCTAAATAAGTTATATTAAAGTATTTATAGTTAGCGTTTTTTCCAAACTAATTTTTTTGACTTATAAATTATTATATAATCTAATGATACATAATATATACTATGATTAAATAACTTATTTAATTTCCTTAATATCTCTAAAAAAAATCAACTGCTTATTATATATTAAGGACCGGAGCAAGCGTAACAAAGCAACCAAAGCACTAGTGTTTTTTCCCTTGTGAATAAAAGCATCGACTAATTAACAAAATCGACACTACTACAAAAAAATTAATTTGTAGCACTTATTTTTATATTTTTGTAGCCCTTTATAAGCGCTACAAAAGCTTGAGCTACAATAGGTTTTTGTAGCGCTTAAGTAGCGCTACAATAGATGTACTCTTTTGTAGCACTTTTTCAAAATAGTGCTACAATAGATAATTTTTTAAAAAAGAAAATATTAATTTTTTGTAGCATTTTGTTGGAGTAGTGTTACAATAGATGACCATTTCTCATAATTTTTTTAAAAAATTATTCACCTTTTGTAACGCTTTCTCAAAAAAGCGCTACAAAAAATATTATTTTTTTATTATTTAAAATATTAAATAGATAGTTATTTTATATACATATTTCTTCATCCACCATATCTAATAAACTTGTATCAAACAATCAATACCAAAAGTGCAATACAAGTAACTTTCAATATGAATACCTAGAGCCGGGAAAACGGGCCGAGCCCGTCGGGCCGGCCCTTTTAGGCCCTGGCCCTTCAAGGGCCGGGCTTGTAAATTGTAGCCTGAAAAGGAAGTCGGGCCTAAAAGGGCCGGCCCTGTAGGGCCTCGGGCTTAAAAGGGCCGGCCCTGGAGGGCCTCGGGCCGGCCCTTTAGGCCCGTTTATCTTTTATTTATTTTTGCTTAGAAAGGAAACCATGTTACATTTTTGAATTGCCTTATTGATCTATACGTCACTCTGTCCTCATATTGTATAGAGTATGATTTTTGAGTATATTGTTTTGTCTAATTGAATCATATTGTGATTTTTGAGTATATTGTTTTGTCTAATTGAATCATATTGTAATTTTTGAGTATATTGTTCTGCCTATTTAAAATAAAATCATATTATATACTGTTCTTCATGATAGAGTATGATTTTTGATGGAGGTTGTGATTATTTGACTACTTGAACTTACTACTCAAAGTGAAAAACAAGCAAATGTCCTTGAAATTGATAATAGTGGCGAAGAAGGTGAAAATGATAGTCGTCATACTCATGTTGCTTAGATGTTAGAATATTTAGCTTCTTGTCTTTTTATACTTTGGCTTTTGTGTGAGTTATTTATGGACATGATTTTACCTTTGATTATACATTAGTAACTGTGTTTGTTTGTTGCAAGAGATGTGTTATTTAAATCTTAATGTTAACAACATTTGTGTATTAAATTAGAACTTTAATCGTTGTTATTTACTAATTATATCTCTCTGGGGAAAATACCTAGGAAAAATAGTTAAATATTGTGAAAAGGACTTCCGGGCCCTGCGGGCCGGCCCTGGCCCTGATGCTCTCGGGCCGGGCTTTGAAAAACTGCAATTTTCCTGACCCCGAGCCCTTTAGGGCCGGCCCTGTTAGGCCCTGGCCCGTCAAGGGCCGGCCCTGTAGGGTCGGGCCGGCCCTGATTCCCAGCTGATACCATATGTATATCAATACATGTTAATGTAGTCAATCTACTTCTATTCAAATAGTTCCAAAATAAACATATGAAAACCATGATTACTCTAGGGTAATAAACAATGTACTTAATTAGTAACTTCGAACACATGCTTACACCACTCTTCAATGATTGCATCCACTTGGTTGTTGGTATATTTTGGACAATGTGTCAGCATAATACTGCATAATAATTAACAAAACATATCATAAAAATAAGTATTAACTATTATAACTCAATTAATTTAAAAAACAATATATAGAGAAACAAATAGCATACATTGTCTAGAACAAAAATTTGATCATGAGTTACAACATCCTTCATGAATTTCATAATATAATATCCACAATCAATATTGTTTGGTTGGTAAGGGCACTGCAAAAATATCATGAAAGTTATAAAATATTTAACAATGTAAGTGATTTATTTTCAATATTTGAGTGAATTTATATAAATACCTTAATTTTCTTCCAACCGTAGCTATTAACGGGATCAGTAGCTTTAGAATAACTTGGCGATTCAGCACCTCGGTAGCCAATCAATGCCCTGATAACCAGAATGAAATATAGAAATTACTTTGGTTGGCCTTTGGATCTCTCTCTCTCTCTCTCTCTCTCTCTCTCTCTCTCTCTCTCTCTCTCTCTCTCTCTCTCTCTCTCGTATGTGTGCATGCGAGCTTGAACTTACATATTAAATAGTATCAACATGTCTGGACGGTCCTCTGGTTTGCCATGCTTTAGAGGGTCCATATAATATATCAAGGGACATAAAGCTGCTCTAGGATTGATGACAATCAAAATCTAGTGATTCCTAAAATATTTTACATGAATTTGGTTAAACAATTTATGAATAGTGAAAAGACATTAAAGGTGATTGCTACTTACCCTGCATTAAATGGCGCTATAAACAACATATTAGAAATAGATTCATCTGAATTAACATATCTTAATGCAATATATAATACTTAATCAATACTCTGCAGTTTTTCTAACTTCTTCATCAACGATTTCACCTTGTTTATTAGTGCAGCCAGCTAGCCATAAGGTATGTCGTGCTAATTGGGGAACATTTAAGTTTGATTCTTCTATCTACATATGAAATCAATTAACTAAGTTAAAAATCACTCATGCAAATTTCATTTGTATTAAACAATATTTTGTGCTTACGATTTCTTGCTCCATCTCTGCATATGTCGTCCGTCCTTTTCTATATCGATATGGCATGCCTTTTGCTTTGGCACGATTTTTTTCACTTAATTCCTATTTCAAAACACATGATATGTAATAATAGATATTAATTGCATATAGATTATTACTAGTTGAAGGTTACACGTTATTACCTGAAACTCTGCACTTGTATGTGACTCCATAAAGATATTCCATTGATCATGGGTAATGATACCTTCATATATCTCAGGTGGTGTAAGGATGATATTGCCAGCATCATCTCTCAAATAGTATTTAACCAGATCTGCACGATGCTTCCTAAGAAGGTAGGCAGCTTTTCTTAGCACATATCTCTTTCCAGCGTGCTTTATTCAATAAACTACTTTGAAATTTTGACTAATTATGTATCTCTTATATAATGTCTTAGGCTGATACTTGTGATTGCCACCGCTGATATTTGTGATATTAGACTACTGAAACATGTAAGAAGGAAAGCAAAGTAAGAAAGCAAATGAAAATGTAAATAAAAAGACGGTGAGATTGAAAAGTCATGCATCCTTTTTGGTATTCATGAAGAGAAAAGTGCAAAAGGAATGAGCAATTCTTTTCTGTGAGATTTATTGCTTGAATTGAGTTGTTTGAGTTGATAAGAAAATTTAAGACAAGATTTTTTAGTTGGTTGGAGTAACTTCACTGTGCATGCACGGATGAATTAATTCAATTTATCTTATAATTAAATTTTATTCTGTGAGAGGATTTTAGAAAAATAAAAGTTAATATAAAGGGAACTTTAATATGCAAATTAACTTGGTTAAATTGACTTCGTTCATAAAATCAAAACATGTTGGGAAAAAAGAAAAAAAAATTATAAGGAATGAAAAGAATCTTTTAACTGTCACAATTTTTTTTTTTAAAAAAAAAAAGAATCAGTTAAACCTAAAAGGACTCGCCCTAAAAAGTGAGATAACTGAGATAGCATTGAATCAAATTATATGCCTAGTCCAAATCGTAGAAAACAAAACTTTGCATGATCCATAGAATCCAACGATCTAGTTTTTGTTATCTTGCTCACTCAACTTTGAATATTATTAAACAATTTTACTTTTATTCTCTGAACTTTGATTCATCAGTAGCACTATTCAATTACATTTACTATCTAGATCCGTTCTTTGCTGCATGAAATGATCTAGCATTGTTACTTTGTTAGTGTTTCCATTTATTGGTTCTGTCTGGTTTCTTAAATAGGTTATTTAGTGGAGTATGCAGAAGAAAAGAACTACTCTGCTGAATGGGAAGAGAAAAAAAAATCATACATTGTGTCTTTATTAGGGAATTCGAAGGCATATATCTCAGAAATATTTTGTTGGGATTGGACAAAATTTTGAAGCAACTAAAATGCATCTTCCTCCGTAAGGATCTAATGATATTTAAAATGAAGAGATTGTATGTCATCTATCTTAAACAAAAGGATAGAATGAGAAAAATAGCTAACCTCAGCAGATGCAAAACTTCAACAAATGCACAAATTGTGATGGCGGCATAGAGCTTCGAGACCACGAATGGTGTTGAGGCACACGAAGTAGAAGATAAATGTGAAAGAGGGATTTTGTGTTGCTAGTGTCAAGAACGAAGAACAGAGTTTGTGCTAAGAAGAGAGAATGTTTCAGCCGTTTGAGCAAGTGGGGCTAATGGTGGGGTTAGTGGGGGTAACATTAGGGTTTACAAAAATATATAAAAATGCTATTGCGGCAATGCTATTGTACCGCTTTTCTATGGAAAGAGCTATAATAGATAATTTTAAATATAAAAAAAGATATTGTAGGTCTTACTTAAATAAGTGCTAAAATTTATAATTTTATTTCAAATATTTAAAATATATTGGAGTATTTAAAAAAGATTCTATTAAAAATCATGACTTTGTTTTAAAAAAAAAATCGATTTTCTCAAAAAACGTAATTGAAATAATTTTAAATATAAAAAAAGATATTGTAGGTCTTTCTTAAATAAGTGCTACACCAGATAATTTTATTTTAAATATTTAAAATATAATGGAGTATTTACACAAGATTTCTATTAAAAATACACGACTTTGTTTAACAAATAACTGATTTTCTTAAAAAAAGTATTTGAAATAATTTTAAATATAAAAAAAGATATTGTATCTTTTTCTTAAATAAGTGCTACAACATATAATTTTATTTTAAATATTTAAAATATACTGGAGTATTTAAACAAAATTTCTATTAAAAATACATGACTTCGTTTAAAAAATAAATGATTTTCTCAAAAAAAGTCATTGAACTAATTTTAAATATAAAAAAAGATATTGTAGGTCTTTCTTAAATAAGTGCTACATCAGATAATTTTATTTTAAATATTTAAAATACAATGGAGTATTTACACAAGATTTCTATTAAAAATACATGACTTCGTTTAAAAAATAATTGATTTTCTTAAAAAAAGTAATTGAAATAATTTTAAATATAAAAAAAGATATTGTAGCTCTTTCTTAAATAAGTACTATAACAGATAATTTTATTTAAAATATCTAAAAATATATTAAAAATATATTGACATATTTGCACAAGATTTCTCTTAAAAATATATGACTTTGTTTAAAAAATAATTGATTTTCTTAAAAAAAGTAATTGAACTAAATTTAAATTTTAAAAAATGATATTGAACTAATTTTAAATTAAAAAAAAAAGATATTGTAGTTCTTTCTTAAATAACTGTTACAACATATAATTTTATTTTAAATATTTGAAAAATATTAAAAATATACTGGTGTATTTGCACAAAATTTCTCTTAAAAATATATGACTTCGTTTAAAAAATAATTGATTTTCTCAAAAAAAAAGTAATTGAACTAATTTTAAATATAAAAAAAGATATTGTAGGTATTTCTTAAATAAGTGCTACACCAGATAATTTTATTTTAAATATTTAAAAAAATTTTAAAATATACTGGAGTATTTACACAAGATTTCTATTAAAAATACATGACTTCATTTAAAAAATAATTGATTTTCTCAAAAAAAGTAATTGAACTAATTTTAAATATAAAAAAAGATATTGTAGGTCTTTCTTAAATAAGTACTACACCAGGTAATTTTATTTTAAATCTTTAAAATATAATGGAGTATTTACACAAGATTTCTATTAAAAATACATGATTTCGTTTAAAAAATAATTTATTTTCTTAGAAAAAGTAATTGAAATAATTTTAAATATAAAAAAAGATATTGCAGCTCTTTCTTAAATAAGTGCTGCAACAGATAATTTTATTTTAAATATTTAAAAAAATATTAAAAATATACTTTCAATTTTGCACAAAATTTCTCTTAGAAATATATGACTTTGTTTAAAAAATAATTGATTTTCTTAAAAAAAATTAATTTAAATAAATTTAAATTAAAAAAAAAAAAAGATATTGTAGCTCTTTCTTAAATAAGTGCTACAACATATAATTTTATTTTAAATATTTATAAAATATTAAAAATATACTGGCGTATTTGCACAAGATTTCTCTTAAGAATACATGACTTGGTTTAAAAAATAATTGATTTTCTTAAAAAAAATAATTAAACCTATTGTGGCCCTTATTTAGTGAAGCGTTACAGTATACAAATTGTTATTTATAGAAGGATTATGTAGCACTCTTTTAGATAAGGGCTACAATGGATATTAACCTA
Source organism: Inga laurina (assembly GCA_963855925.1). Lineage (NCBI taxonomy): Eukaryota > Viridiplantae > Streptophyta > Magnoliopsida > Fabales > Fabaceae > Inga > Inga laurina. The sequence continues at coordinate 23,330,446 of OY979704.1, forward strand.
CTGTAGCACTCAAATTACTAAGTGCTACAATATGTTTGTTCCATTACACTCGTAGCACTTAGTAGAACAAGTGCTACAAAAAAGGTGCTACAAAATCCCTCTTTTGTAGTAGTGCGAGGATAACTTATTGGAGAACCTTGAAAATGACCATATTGCCCCTCATGACTTAGCCGAATTCCATAATCCATATAGACCAAGGCATTCTAAAGATATTGAGCGGTTTCAGCTCAAGCATGGACCACAACTGGACTGTTTCATACGATTGCAAAGACTTGATAATAGTAATTATAATAACTTAATTGGTCGGTATTTATTCCACAAGCAAAGACTTGGAAAAAAGAAAAAACTGGGGGGGGGGGAGGCTTAGAAAGACTTGGCACTAGGATATTGACTTTATCAGTTTTCATTTCACAAGCAGGACTTTATATAATTTGGTTGACTCCAATTCAACTAAGGTTATGATCACACAACGCTAGTTGGGTTAAAAATATCATGTTTGGATTACCACTAGCTAGATCGAATGACTTTTTCAACCAAATTAAAACTTAAGTTAAAGCAAATGCTATTTCCTTTAGTTGTTAACTTTTCATTTACAAATAGTTGGGTATAATGCATTTTAGAATTTTATTGCTTTTAATTTATACATACATACACACACATGAAAATGACCATGTTGGCCCTCACGACTTGGCCGAATTCAATATAGACCAAAAGGCATTCTAGAGATTGGAGGCCAAGGTTCATTTTGATTAGAAGCAGAGATAAGAAGGGATGCTTCCCTGTAGGGTCCATTCATTAATGAACAGAAGCAGACTAAATTAAAATTGAATGTGATTTGGGGCAAGGCAAAGGCGTAGGAAATAAGGTCGGAAGACTTTGAAAAAAAGGTTGCAAGGCTTTTGGGAAAGGGTCAAGGGGGAAAAAATGAAAAGAGTAAGCTATGCAAATATTTCTTGTATTAATGAGAAAATTGCACATCTTTTTTCCTTCTATTTTTGAGAATTAATGTTAATTCTTTTAAATTTTAGTAAAATTATACAAAATTTCATTTTATTTTTAAGTGCTTTTAAACTCTTCCTTAAAACAAAGATTAAATTATATCAATCTCCTTTAATTTTATTTTTGTTTTTAAAAAAATCATACAAACATCCTATCCACTTTCAAAATTAACTTCTATCAAATCTTCAAAACTTTTAGAACAAGTCCTTGTATTCTGTTTGGAATATTTTTATATATTTTGAAAATAAAGAGAAATTTGTGTTAAAATTCACAAAAATCCTTTTTTTTTTTTCCTTAATTTTAGCAAGGTGTAAAGTTTTATTAAAAATTAATATATATAGTTTCAAAAAAATTGAAAATAAAAATAAAAATAAAAAATTAATCACAGTTGTTCCTTATATAAATATTTCAAGAAACCCTTTTGATAATTGCTAATTCGTCACTTTATCAAAACGTGATGATGCTTCGTTTGGCATCACAAATGAGTCTTATATTGTGGGTGTTGCTATGTGCAGTGAGATTGAATACAATCAGTTGCTGCCATGAGAGTGATCGAAGTTTACTGTTAATGTTCAAAGAAGGCGTTGTTGATCCCTCCAACAGCCTCTCTTCTTGGTCTTCTCTCCAAGATTGTTGTCTATGGGAAGGAGTTGAGTGTGATACTAACAACAGAGTCTGTTATCTTGATCTGTCAAGCTACAATAATGATTCAAAATCCTTGAGAGGTGAAATCAACTTATCCTCTTTACTTGCTCTTGAATTTCTATATAATTTGGATTTGAGCTACAATGACTTTGAACGCATAAGCTTGCGGTCTATCAATAATTCTGTTGCAACTCATACTCATTTGCTGCCAAATTCTTCTCAGCTTTCTTATCTGATTTTATCAGAGAATATTAATCTTCACTTTGATAATCTTCATTATTGGCTCTCTCTACTTCCTTCACTGACAACTCTTGATCTCAGTGGCATTCATCTTCCTAGTGAAACGAATTGGGTTCAATCACTGGCTTCGCTACCTCTGAAGGAATTATATTTGTATGATTGTAATTTGACCACCAGCTCTATTCTATTTCTCGAATATGCCAATTTTAGCTCACTTTCAAGTCTCGATCTTCGTCTAAATGATTTTTCATATGGATTACCTAATTGGTTGTTCAATCTTAGCATAGACCATCTTTCCGATCTTGATCTCAGTCAATGCAATTTGAGAGGTCAAATTCCAGATTTTTCAAGCTACCGAAATCTGGTATACTTAGATCTATCTAACAACATACTCAAAGGAACAATACCAAATTGGTTAGGCGAACTTGGAAGTTTATATACCCTTCATTTATCTAATAACTCGATTCATGGTTCTGTTCCTTTAAATCTCGGAAACTCATCAGCTTTGTCACATTTAGATATTAGCTTCAATAACTTGAGTGGGGCACATCCAAAAATCCTCGAGCATCCGTATCGACTTTTGGATTTGTCTCACAACTCAATTAATGGAGATATATCGAAGTTGTTGCTTACCAGTCGATTCACATATATGTCTTTTAACAAATTTGAAGGACGACTTCCTCGTATATCAGGTGGTGTTGCTGTTTTGGATATGGCTCACAACTCTTTCTCGGGATACTTATCTTCTATGTTGTGTGCTATAAATGAGACTAACAATTATGATTTGACCTATTTGGACATCTCAAATAATTTTCTGACAGGAGAACTTCCAAATTGTTGGAGCAATTGGCCAAATTTTTTATACATATACTTGGGGAGTAATAAACTATTTGGTGAAATTAATCCAACCATGGGCTCATCATTAGGCACGCTAAGGTCATTAGATTTACATGACAATAGCTTTTATGGACAAATACCATGGACGTTCAAGAATTGTACGTCTCTAGAAATGCTCAATTTTGAAGGAAACAACTTTTTTGGAAATATTCCTAAATGGATGCCACAAGGAGTGTCAATTGTGAAATTGAGATCCAATCAATTTATAGGTGACATTCCAACACAACTCTGTAGTCTCTCTTACTTAATTCTTTTAGATCTTGCAAATAACAAATTTTCAGGAACAATCCCTCATTGCATACACAACTTAACACTGATGATTTCAAGACCGACGGGCTCTTCATTCCGTCACCAAATACTGTCAACAATGCCTGGTATCAAAACTCCATATCCATTCAAAAGTGGTGTGCATACAAAAGGCCAAGAATTAGGGTATGAAAGGAACTTAGAACTTGTGCATAGTATTGATCTATCAGCTAATGAACTGTCTGGAGAAATTCCCACACAATTGTTCAGTCTTGACAAGTTACAATCGTTGAACTTGTCTTATAATTATCTGAGCGGAAAAATACCAAAGCAAATCGGAGAAATGAAAGATCTAGAATCTCTTGATTTATCCCATAACAATCTTCAAAGGAATATTCCTCAGAGCATGTCTGGTTTATCTTTTCTAAGTGATTTGAATTTGTCATACAACCATTTCAATGGACAAATTCCACTTGGGACTCAGCTTCAGAGTTTTGATGCATGGAGTTACACCGGAAATCCTGATCTTTGTGGAACTCCCCTTCAGAAGAACTGCACAATTCCAGAAAAACCAAAAAATACGGAGCAGGTTGAAGGAAATGAGGATGATGCTTTTTTGAAGTCATTGTATCTTGGAATGGGAGTTGGCTTTGCTGTGGGATTCTGGTTAGTTTGTGGTTCTCTATTCACGAATAGAGCATGGAGGCACACTTATTTTCGATTTTGTGGTGGTGTGGTTGATCGAATCTATGTCATTGTGGCCATAAAGCTTCGAAGATTTCACTAAACGCTGCAGCTACACAGGTTGGTTATAAAGTTTTTTTTTTTTTTTTGTCTATTCAAATTCAAAATTTTCATTTATAATAAATTTTATTCTGATTGAATTAGAGTAAACTCATATAGTTCATGGTTGTTTTTCAAAGAAATAGGTAGTTGATTCCAGATTTTCAAGACTTGCATGCATCCCAAAAATTTCGACGCTTATGCTTTTTGATTCATGGAAGTTTGGATGAAGCTTTAGTAAAATGGTCGCAGCTTTAATAAGCATTCAAATGTTTGGGGCCGTACAAGTTTGGTGTTCTGTAATCTATGTGTATGCCATAGTGTTTACTGCTTGATTTGGTTGTTTGGATGAGTTTGATATGTGGGATTTTTTTTAAAGATATAGCTTCATGTTGAAGTATGATGTTCTTATGATGCTTATGGTTCATAGAATGTGACATATGATGAGTATTTAAAATTATGTTTAATTGCTAGCGCTAAATTAACTTTGATTATGCATTTGATAAATTTCCCAGACCCATTGCGTTGGGGACCCAACTTGAGAAATTAGAAAAGCCCAGCAAGATAAAATGACCATCTTACCCTGGCCCCCGGGGGGTTTGAATTGTTATAATTCGTACAAGGAGATCTTACGTGAGACGATTGAGAACCAGAGATTTTGGGTGTGTTTGTTTCGACTTTTGTGAGCTGCTTAACTTAAATAAGTCACATTTTGACTTAAATTTATAAGTTTTTATGTTTGGTTGACCGATGGACAAATGGTTATTTGGTTGCTTTTAAGCAACTTTCAAATAAGCATGCCAGTGTTGCTTTTTTTTTACTGTTGTGGGTATTTGGAAAGCAAAACGATGAATCTACATTCAAAAGCCGGCGCCTCCCTCTGGTTCCTTCTCACCGACCACTACTCTCGTTCTAGATTGGAGAAGATGAAGATGAATGAACCATGGGAGCCAAAGCTGGTTCAGTGATGAAAAATCCTCAATTGTGTGGTGGTTGTTCTCTCCTTCTAGTCCGTTCTGGCTCTAGCTCAAGGAAGAAGATGGAGATAGTCCTGATTGATGAACAGAACTCTGGTGGCTCTTTACCTTGTTCTCTGATGGATGAAAGAGAGAGACTTTGAGCGTCAAATACATTAACCATGTCGGACGCTCTACCATGGATCCTTGAGGAGCTGATAATTGGATGAATAATTTCACGATGGTACTTGGTGAACAGGTGTCTCAAGGATGAAATTACTTACAAATGCAACATGTTGTAAATGAGTAATTGGTAAAAAATTAATTTGCCTTTGTAAGGCTATTTTTCTTGTTAATATGACTATGCGATTTGTTTATGATATATAAGGCACTTACAAAAATATTTTTGGGAAGGAATAAATTTCATTTGTAATAAGATTATTATACTTTTTCTTGATGTGTAAGATAATTGTAAATAAATAATTGTTAGGAAATTAATTTCTCTTGTTTTTAGGATTATCCCACTTTTTCTTGTTTTGGAGTCTGGAAAAATAGGTTTGCAATCTTACAAAATATGCGCAAGTATAGCTTCGAAACCCAAGTTCGCATTGTCTGTGCCACAATGGCTATACATAATTTCATTAGAAGAAATTCCCAAACGGATGTGGACTTTAGGGAAGCAGAAAATGAGAATAATATTGTTCATCTAGATAATACTCAAGATCAAGACCCATTGTCGACAAATGATGCTCGGACTCGCTCAACCCAAATGAATCATGTTCGTGACATGATCAGGGACCAAATTGTACGGGACCTTTGATTTGATTATTTCTGTTATATTTAACTTCATCAAAAACTAAGTTTCTACAATTTGTAATTTATTCGTATTTTAATTGTAATTTTATTATTTAGTTTACTATTGGCATACTTGATCCGTTACAATGCTCTGCCGTTTGAAACCTATGCTATTTGTCGTGTAATTTTTGGTAAGGTACCCACCGATTGGAAGATCCAGATTATCGGACCCAATTAATGTCCCCGAACAAAAGAAAGATTTGCAAGTGAAGAGTGTGCAAATAACTGTTATCTAGATGGGTTAGTAGCACCAAACTTTTGAGTATGTGCCCTGTGGTAACACTGTCGCCATTGGATGGTTTGGATCAATTTATCACCAAGAATGTCACTTTAACAAATGCATCTTCCCAAGTCCCATTTGGTAATTAAGTTGTCAATGAATTCATTTTCCATAGTTAGTCCTTCATTTTTTCTTTTTTCATACTTTTTTCAAAATTTTTCTCTTAAATAAAACAAAAGCTACTTATGCAAAAGCCAAACCAAACATCTTTCACTTTTACATAAGTTACTTTAAGTTACTTATCCAATCGCTCAACTAAACACTCATCATTTTACCCAATCTTACTTTTTTCCAATTTTCAGATTCCATAAGTTTAAGCAAAAATAAGTCACTTATCCAATCGCTCAACCAAACATACCCTTTATATCTAGCAACTAACTATTTTTCTATAGTCACCTAACATAATTAATTATTTTCTGATGTAAAAATAGATAAACAATTTATATGGGAACAAATATAACAACATCATTAAGGAGATTTAATTTTCATTACCTTTTGCACTGTAGGTTCTATTAGTCTTCTCACTTTCTATTATTTTAATATATTTTTAAAACGGTTAAGGTGAAAATTTAGCAATAAATTATTTTTCATAAGAATATTACAAGAGAGATATGGGCATTTATAATAATGCCCTTACTTTATTTTCAACATAAAATTAAGTTTTGTTAGTAGAAAGACAAATATGGGTATTTGCAAGATAAATATGTGAATGACCAAAATTTTTTAACTACGTGAATTCCTTTAAATCCCTTTATTTGTCTTATAAATCTTTTTATTTGTCTTAAAAATGCTCATATTTGTCTTATAAATGCTCTTATGAAAAAAAAATAAAGTAAAGGCATTACTGTAAATGCTCTTATGTAAATTTTTGTATTTGTCTTGTAAATGCTCTTATGAAAAATAATTGTATTGGGTATTCTTAGAAAAATAGCTCATTACTAAATTTGCACATTAACCTTTCTAAAAATATATTAAAATAATAGAAAATGATAAAACTTATAGAATCCACTATGCAAAAAGTAATAAAAGTTAACTTGGATTAACGGCGTTGTTATATCTACTCCCAAATAAATTGATTATATCCCCGATCAAAATAAATAAATTGATTATGTCCACTTTTACACCTAAAAATAGTTAATTGTGTTAGGTACTCATAGGGAAACAGTTGGTTGCTAAATTTACCCATTAACCCTTTAATAAAAATATATGCTAGTGTTATTTATTAATCTCTTAGACCTAAATGTAGAAGTTTGATTTTAATTTTCTGTCTCACATTAATTTTGTACCAAACAGCCTATTATTACAATGTTGATAGCACTAATGTAAATGACTTGAAAAGAAGCTTTTCGGTATATAAAAAAATGACTGAAAAGAATATTTTATGAAAACCTACACATATTTTTTAATAAATAACTAACTTTACTAACATCTTGAATCCATACAAATTAGTTAATTAATTCTTACTTTGAGAAGAGGAAGTATATTTCAGAGTATTCCACAAGTTATATATTGAATTCCCTAAACAGGCCCATGCATGCATCTTGAGATTTTTTTGTTCTTGGAAGTTTTGTTGGGAGTATAGAACAAGAAAAGCCATTCAAGGGAAAATGATCATCTTGCCCTTTTTAGGTTGTAGCTCTAAGCCAAATTGCAAATTATATAGACCAGACCGTCCATTCTTACACGAAGAGATCTGTCAATAAACAGTGTGAATAACAACATACAAGTATACAACATTCCTAGTTGACATCTGTGTAGAAGTGAAAAATCAGTGATAGATATCAAAGAGACTAGACATTGAATGAGTGTATATATTTAACGTGAAAAACTGCACTAATTGAAGATGACTTCAAAACCTGGAGAAATTGACAAGGGGTGATACAAGCACAGACAACTTGTACCTTCGTTTTCCTTCCAGCCAAGTTCAATATCTGAATCATCTTTGAAGATATAGCATATAATTACCAGTTTAATTTAATCTTAAACTGTAGTGCCACTGCCATTATATTCGTCTCACTTTGCAAGTTTTGTGATTAATGTGTACTGGAAGCACACTGTATTCTTCAGCCAGACGAAAACTTGCCAACTGCAAAAGCTAAAGTGGACATTCCTCTAGTGCACAAGGTATTAGTTCTCTCAAATCTCAACCACCAACTAACATACATATATGAATCAAACTCAATTAGCTTAAAAAAAAAATTTACAGCAAAAAGCATTAGACTTATGACTCACAAAATCGACGTATTGTTGTTACTAGAACTGGAAAATCCTAGCTTGGGCTCTTTGGTCATCCAATTCAAAGGTCCTCATTCCTCTGTGGCTCTGCTCAGAAAAATCACGTTCGTTTCCCATAGCAGACATAGACAACAACAGCTGCTGCAACAATAGCTCCAGTAGATGCTGCAACCACAGGCCACAGCAACTTCAACCCATTCAAACCCTTTGCTTCATCATCCAATATTCCATTCACAGCTTCATCATAGACTGCCTCATCAGCTCTCCTTCAGTGATCTCATAACATTCTCTGCTTCCTTCACTTTCTCATGCAATTTCAAAATCTTCCATTCCATGCTTCTTAGTTTCTCCTCTGATTCTCTCACTGCCTCCCCCAAATTTAGCTTTTCCTCCAATTCAGGTCTCCTCTGTGTGGCAACACTTTGCAATTCCTCAAGCTTGTGTCTAAACCCACAAATTTCCTCCTCTTTCTTCTCAAGTACCTCTCTCAACTCCTCCAATACTCTAATTTTCTTGCTCTTTCCCTCAATTTCCTTCATCTCAAGAACCTCAATTTTCCTCTCTAAGTCTTTCCCCTTCTTGTCGATTTCTAACTTCGCTTGCTTTAAGCCTTCTACTTCCCACTCTAGATCCAACACCACCAATTCTCTCTCTTCCAAAACGCTCCTCAACTTTGCACACTCTGTTTTCGATCTCTCAACAGCACTCTTTGCAGATATTGATTCACCCTTAAGCCTGGAAACCTTGGCCTCTAGGTCGGAGTGTCTCGCCATCACAGCTTCCGCCGCGTTCTTGGCCACCTGAAACCGTTCGAACTCTCTCTCCAATCCTCCAATCTTCTCTCGCATCTTCGATTCGTCTTCTGTGAAGGCGTCAATCTCCTGCATCAGCTTATCTATTTTGGTTTTCCTACCAGCAATTTCATTCGCCAATCCGTCTCTCTCACGTTCCAGTTCATCGATCTTTTTTGTCAATTCCTCAACATGACCGTCACTCCGGCGTCGGTCAGGATCAGAAAATTCCTCGCCGGTTTGATCATCAGCCTTGTCGTCCGCCATTGTTAGTTCTGGAAGAACATTGAACAGTAATATGAGCGATAAACAGTCTAAGATACTAAAAAAATTGTAAAAGGACCACACTGCTTAGTTTAATTTGCCAAATAATGAAACATGGAAGAGATTCAGCATAAAGATCGAGAGAAAGAAGAATCATACATTTCAGTATTTCACCACCCAAACAACAACGATAAAGTATTTCTTATGAGAAACTAAGTCCTAAGGACAGCGTTGGTGATCAAAATCAAAGAGAATGAGTCATTGATAAGTGCTTCAATCTCCGAGAAAATCAAGGACGGGTGCGAATTTCCGGACGAATTAGGAAATTCCCCATTTCTCTTTGGTTCCCAGAAGTCGAGTCTCAGATGCATTGCAAGTTGCAACTTGCAATTGCAAGACGCTAAATTCAGAACTCGATCTCCAATCTCCATAGTCATGTCTTCGTAAACACAAAAGATTCAAAAATCCATAAATTAACAGGTATCTCGTTCGGACATGATAGTAGTATGATCCTGAAGTAATAAATAGAATCATTATCTAACAATGTTACTATAGTATTCCGTCCAAATCATACACTAGGCTAATCCACTATCGAGGCTCGTCAAAGATTTTCCAAAGTCAATTACTCTTTTTTTTTATTCTGTTAATTTATGTCTTCGGACAACTAATCTTCACAATTTACAATTGATTTTTAGGAATTCCCAATTCCAACTCTTTAAATCTGATGCTGCTCACAACTCATTTTGTTGAGACTGACGTCCTTGGTTATACTCTCTCCGTTACAAAATCTAAGCACTAAATTTTTTTGGAATGTGGTTTTCATATAAGATAAACTTTGTATTTGCCTTATCATTTAATATTTTTTCCTAATTTTACTACTAACTAATTATATGCTTCTTTCATCTCTTTTTTCTCACTCATTCTCTATCATGATTTTTACCATTCATTTTCTCCCACTCATCCTCTCCATAAATAAGAGTGTTTTTGGGCGGGGGGAGGTTATATTCTTTACTTATTTATTATCTTTAACCAATTTTTTTGAATTGCATAAGTTAGTTATTTGAAGCTTATATTTTGAAGGGGAGTAGTTAAATTCTGGGATCTTCAATGATTTGGCATGTGGAACTAAGAGGTTGGGATTGGGATTGAATAGTACTAACTTTTTATTTGTGGTATGAGGTAATGAGGGGTTCAATCCCAATACTCAGTATCACCTTGGTATTGCAAAGTGTAACTTGTGAGTATAAATTTCCAGACTAAAATACCCTCTCCCTACTTTGTAACAGGGATGTCATCTTTCCTCCTTAGTCTGTGTCTTCAATCACTACCTTCTCCCATTCAAGCTCGCCAAATCTGCTTCAAATATGAGATTGTTGATCGTCGAAGTTCACCGGGTCTAGCTCCATGTGTTTGATGGCGTTCCCAAATGGTTTAAATTAGACAATGAGAATAGTGATCTGCCTCTACTGGCATTGTCATTTGTTTCCCAAATCTTCTTTTGCTTGCATCGTTGCTTGTTTCCCAAATGGTTCGAGCTCAATGGTGTTCCTAAATCTAGTCCGGTCACCTTTAGTGGCTTGTTTTAGATTCAGTAAGATGAGGATAATCAAGTCTTTTACCCAATTTTTATTTGAACTAAATCTTTTTAATTCTCATTGCTTACCCAACATAATTTTAGAACTTAATTCTCAATTTCAAACCTAACTTTCAATCACATTCTTATACTCCCCGGCGTATCGTTTGCTTTCTTATAAATATGCCAAATGAAATTTGAAAGAAAAAAAAAAAAAATGTTATCATGACATTTTGTTTTTTTAGGAGAGAGCACACGTTGGTTCTTTCTAGAGCGATCGGATCCCACCGAAACTCACAGAACATCACTTTTTTGAACCATTCTTGCTGCACCGAACACGCAACCACACTCCCCACATAACTTTATTTAATATAAGTAGTATCAAATTTACAGATTTTCTTATTTTTAGAGCTCATTTGGCCTGCCAAAGATATCGGACATAAAGAGAGAAGGAAAAAAAATTAATTTCCAATCATTTTATTTATATGATGAAGTGATCAAGAAGAGCGAGTCTTTCAAAAATTTTAAAACAAATACTCCCTAATCTCTCACGAGGTGATCTTAGATCTAAATATAAAATTTAAGGTTAAGATGCAAATTTACTAATGAAGTTTTGTCCGATGAGCGTCTGGCACAAATATCTTTTAGAAAGGGTAAAAATACCAATAAATAATTAAAAAGGGGCATCCATTACAAAAACCGTTAATTTGTACTAACGGTATTAAATTATAAGAGAAGAAAACCCCTAACGGCGTTAGTACAAATTTACGGTTTTTGTGGTGGATGCCCATTTTTAATTATTTATTGGTATTTTTGCCCCTTGTTAATAGTTCATTGATATTTTTGCCCCTTTTAAAAGATATTTATGCCAGACGCTCCTCGGACAAAACTTCATTAGTAAATATGCACCTTAACCCTAAAATTTATTTAAAATACTGGTCAATCTTTTTTTTAATTTTTCCTTGTTAATTATCTTTCAACAATAACCAAGAAAAAGATGAAGTAAAAGAACTAAGAAAGATTATTATAGTATTTCAGAAAATACATATTATATTAATCAATTTCCGTAATCTAATTAAATTATATAAATAAGTTATGCATTAAGGACAGGAGTACATTGTTACTTTTTTCTTTTTTTTGCCAACCAGGAGTACACTGTTACTTCCCATTAAGAAAGGAAAAATTCCAAAAAAAAAACCTTGGAATATGTAAAAGGATAAATTAGAGCTGAGAAATTCGGAAATCTCAAGTTAGTTCAGTGTCAGTATGGAGGAGGAATATGAGATTATGACATTTTGGCTAAAAGAGACATCTTCCCTTCAGCACTCCCTCTCTCTCAGCTCGGAATAACAACACCGGTCTCTTTATTAACAACACCAAATTGTACATTAACAACTCCGCTTTCTTCTTTCATAATAACAATACCGATCTCTTTATTAACAACACCAAATTGTACATTAACAACTCACTTTCTTGTTTCACAATAACAACACCGGTCTCTATATTAATAACACCACATTCTACATTAACAACTCAACTTTCTTGTTTCACAACTTCATAAATTAAGTTTTAGGGTCAATAACAACACATCTCTCTTTATTAACAACATCATATTTTACATTAACAACATCATATTTGAGATATGAAGTTGTGAAAGAAGAAAACGAAGTTGTTAATGTAGAATATGGTGTTGTTACTAAAAAGACCCGTATTGTTTTTCCGAGTTAAGAGAGAGGGAGAGATGAAGGAGGGAAGATGCATCTTTTCGCCAAAATTTCATAATTCTAGATTCCTTTTTCGTACTAACACTGAACCGATTAGAGATTTTGAAATTTGACAGTTCTGATTTCTCCTTTCCTATGTTTCAAGATATTTTTTTAGAATTTTTCCATTAAGATTAAGAAGATACCTTCCAAGAACAATAAAAATATGTAAGATGCTCATAAGTTTATACACAAATGAGGCAAATAGTACAATGTCAGTTGCCCATTTAACCACACACCCTCCGTACAGTTTCATTCACAGAATACCAACACCAAGTCAGCTCTGGGGTCCGCATCGTGTTGATCCCCAGTTTTGGGTTGGTTACCTTTTTTATTTTTTTGGGAAAATGGGCCAAAAATATCTTAGAAAATCCCTGAAAAAGAATTTTTAAATTATAAAAAGACAAAAAGGTGCTCTAAAATTCCATATTCCACATAAGTGCGAGTGCCTAAACTGAAATATTACAAATCGAAAGGAAATGATTTAAGTAACCCTAGGAGTTTCTAAACTGAAAACGCAGTCAGGACTCTTTATCTCCTACTGTCGTCGTTCGGTGCTATTGGTCAACCTTGGATCCGTGGTGGTGAGAGGGACAGTGCGAATACTCCATTGCCTGAGATGGTTGGAAATCAGTGTCGATAAAGTTTGGGTTTATCGCTGCGAAGGCGGTGCAGCGGTCAACATTTGGGTACGATTTTTGGGTGGATATAAGGATAAGCAAATGCAGCAGGGGGTGGAGTTTGGTTTCGAATTTTGGGAGGATTTGAGGAGGAGAGAAGGCAGGGAGAGGTTGGCACCGCCTTCGCTCCAGTGCGTATTTGTATTAATTCCACCTGAGGACTCGAGTTGGCCCATATAGCACTCGAGTTATAACCATAACTAACCAACAGTGTTCTAAATCCATGGATGGACTTGAGTTTTTTATTTAAAAACTCGAGTTCCAAGCATCACTAGTTCCAAGCATCACTAGCTGGTAATGCTTGGAACTCGAGTTTTTAAATAAAAAACTCGAGTCTGTCTGTGGAAGTGATGCTTCATCACTAGTGGGTAACCCACTAGTGATGCTTTATCACTCATCACTCGAAGTCCAGTTCATGTTTCTCCCTTGTTTTCTTTGTTTGAAACAGAGTGACAAATAAACGATGAATGAACGTGAACGTGAGTGAAAGCCATATATGATAGTAAAGATCGAAGATCTAAAGCCCGACGTCATTGGAGAAAGAGTCGCCGTTACTGAAGGAGGCATCCGTCGCCAGAGGAGGAGATGCTTTTGTCGAAGGAGAAGATGATTTCAAGAGCAGTGGTGTAATTTTATTTTGATTTTAAAAATGACAAATTAGGGACTAACACCTCTGTGGGAATATGGAAATCGAAATCACCTTTTTTTTTCCCCCTATTTTAAAGTTCTTTTTGAGGGATTTTCCCAAATATCTTTGGAGCAAATTAATTACTGAATGTTATCATAAAAGATCGATTATACTTTAACGAGAGATATTTTGCACACAGCGGAAGATGATTTTCACGTTTATATGAAAGATTTGTGCACACAACGAAAGTTTTTTTGCACACATGGATCGAAGATGGCTCGCACGCTTAGTAGCATTAAGTAATTAATTTACCAAAAAAATATTTATTCCCAATTCTCCCTTATTTTTTCTTATTTTTTTTATATATTCTTATTTATTTAGATTAAATTATATACTACTAAAAAATATTTTTACCACCTAGTATCTCAAATTAATTAATTTATAATCCTACATTCAAAAATATTTTTCTTACAACACCAATATTCTGAAATATTTTTTCAATTACACCTAATATCTGAAATATTTTTTTAACACCCAATATCTTAAACTAATTAATGTTTAGTGCATGGGGTATTTTATCAAAAAAATTAAAAAAAATTATTTCAGGATGTGCAGGGAATGTGGATTCGTCAGCTCTACACCGATTGCGTATAATCATTTCGCAACAAAAATTAACGTCGAAAGAATAAAACATCCCTAAAAACTTGAGAAATTATGCCATTTCACAGAACCATATAAAGTTTTCCTCTGATACTTTTTAGGGAACTTCATAACAAATACTGCAGAAATTTACATACGATTTATCCTTTTTATTAATCATAATTGAGTAGAGAGAAACAGAGAGAGAAGAAAGAGGGTACCAGTAAGTAGGAGATAATTCCAATTATACAGTTTCTTACCAAAGTTTAAAAAGCAACATCTCTGGCCAGAGAAAGCAGGCTCTCTTTGAAGGGAAATCGCTGGTTCAAGGCCTCGCTCACCATTATTTTACACAAACCTACAAGAGACCCCAAGTGCCTTCCCACGTTAAAGCACCTTCCTCTACAACCATTTCTCCATATTTGGCCATATTATATCCACTTAATCACTCCTAAAACATACCAGTCATGCCATACTGAACTGGACCAACCTTTCTATGAGCAGTAGTCCCCGTCGTGGCAGCGCCGATCCGACCGTATTGAGCCTTTGTCGGCATTAGGCTCGTCGTGTCCATGGCTATTCGATCATCCTGTTCGATGCCGTTCACCCCTGCCCGTGTCATAAAAAAAGGGTTTGCATCAATATTAATAGCTATATCGGGCGCTATTTTGGCACGAACTTCAGAATGTGCGTGTTTGGCTTGCATAGATACACCCTTATCAGATTCTGTTGTAGCTGACCTTTCTAGATTTCCTGAGTTCGATCTTTGGTAATAATAAGCAGGGTGAACAGCTTGAGAAGGAAGCATAGAACCTCTGATAAATGTCCTAGGATCATAAGAGTCCTTGACCACACTCGCATACTCATATGGAACAACCGGCCCCACTACTTTTCCGGGTTTTGCTGAGAAGTTACAACAACATTAGCAATTCATTTATTCATAAATGTAAAAAACATTAACTGAACACAATAATAGCAATTCCATACCTATTGGGACTCTCAGTGGCCCCTGCATTGACCTTGTAACAGAAATTTCTGTGTCTCTAGGGTTCTTATTATATTCCTCAGATGTATGCCTGTTTTTGCCAGAATTGATATCTAATTGCTCTTTTGGTGCAATCATATTTGAATGCACAACCGTCGACCTACCAATAGCTCCGAGATGTTAGTATAATATAATTACTTCCCCTGAATGTTCTCAGAAATTGAGACTCTTTGTCAAAAAGGTTTGGAAGTAAATGAAGCAGCGGGAAAAGGTACGGATGGATAATTTTAACCCAATGATCCCAAGTAATTTACCCCCACAACAACATTGAAAGAGCAACTAAATATGACAATTGGAAAATAAGTTCAAGGGAGTATAGCTTCATGGCCACTAACTTACCCAATATAAAACCCTTCTCAAACATAAACATTAATGTGCGGGTACTAAGAATATGCAAGTCATGCTTTGTAATACTCATCCACAACACAACAGAGTGGATCGATCTTAGAAAACTGATATGCATAATCTATATTCAAACGCACCACCGACAATAAAAATCTACAATGGAAACTTCATGAAAATACCCCATAACAAACAACTGGTGCACCTGGTTGCAGTTTCTATCTGCAGTTAGAGCTCATTCAGAACAGACTAAGCTGCTCTTTATCAGTTTTCTTCACACACATACATCAAATGTCTTGTTCTAAGGAATTTATGATAGATTGTACTCCGTCTAGTCTCAATTATAAGCAAAAACTAACCAATTTGTAAGTACAATTAATGGATGTCTCCAATTCATTCAAAATTAGAAGAGAGTAGTAGTTGGAATTATTGCAATAAATGACCATCATTATTTATTAGTTATCATAGCACATTCATCCCCGTCATAAGAATAATAAAACCAAAGGTATTAACTAGATCAATGAAGTTACAATACAAACAAATAATTGAAGAAATGCGATGAGTTGCTGCATTTATCAATTACCTAGGAAGAGAAACATGCTTCCTTTCAAGAGGCATGATGGGGCCATTTTTACCATTATTTTCCTCAAGATGAACAAACTGCTTCCTGAAGTGATCAACAGCACTGTACAGAATATGCACCCAGAAAGCATAAATAGAAAATAACATAGAAATTTGACTTGAAGTTTATCAAAGGAGGGATGACAGAGAAGTTAAAAAGCATCCAAGGGAGGAAAAAAAACCTCGGATAAAGAAAATTAGGTCTCTCTGTTCCATTTATGTAGTCTTTCAATAGTTGTGGATGATACTCTAAAATCTCACGGAAAATCAGCTCTCGTATTTCCTCCTTTGTAACTCTTCGCCTTTCAAACTCAAACTCCATTTTACTGATAGGCTGGCAGGACGGTTCCCTCTCAACCTTTGCCAATCCCTTAAAGTAAGGATCAGCCAATGCCTGAAAACCCCAAAGATCAAAAAAAAATTCAGCATCTGGAGCTAGAAACTGAAGGCAACATTGTCCAGATTGGCGTACAACCTCTATAATACACTAGGCCTTCTTTGTCCAAGGAAATCGGAAAATAATGAGTTACAGTTAAAATAACCTATAATAGTAGTACTTCTCAATGCACATTACTTAAGCAACAGAGCAAAAGGTAACAAACCTCTTCAGCAGTAGGCCGGTCTTTTGGATCAAAAGCGAGCAATCTTTCCAGTAATCGTAGAGCTAAAGGATCTGCATTAGGAAATTTTTGTGCAAATGGCACAGGTTGCTTTTTCCTCATGCTAGTCAGATATCTCCTTGCCTTGTCATTACGAACCTACAACCAACATAGAAAAATGTCATGTGCGGAGAACAATTTCAGCAGGAGACCAAACCAAGGCTAAATACAAATATTTTTCCACAAACACTGGAAGGGTTATCAATTTACCCGGGATATAGTATCCAGTGAGGGAGTCCCAAGCAGCTCAGTCATCAAATCCAACTGATGGACGACATTTTTGCCAGGAAAAAGTGGTTTTCCTGTTAGTACTTCCGCAAAGATGCAACCTATACTCCAGATATCAATTGCCGGTGTATACTGCATTATGACATTAAGAAAAATAAGTTTTTGCACTTTTCAAGGTCCCAAGCGCAAGACAAAACATACAATACAAACTCAGCTTTCACCTGCAAGTTTATATATTTTTATATATTCTTCTTTATTTTCCATATTTATTGCCTTTCATTTTAGTGAATATCTTAAATAGTTAGAAACTTCCTTCAATTATGATGGGACAAGAAGAACACAACAAAGAAATTGATGGGAGAGGAAATACTACAGAGCATGCACTTGCAATTTTCAAATGCATGTTTAATGATCTTGAACTAAGGTAGGGTAAGAAGGCTGCACATAAGTCCATTTCTCACTGTCACAAATAATCTGAATGCAGGCATACCTTTGAGTAAAATGATCCACAAAGCTCTGGAGCTCTATACCATCTTGTAGCAACATAATCCTACAGATGCATATTGATTAAGAAAATAATTAAACTCAAAAAATAATATCAATTAACGCAGAGAGAAAGGAGAAAAGAAAAAATTAAAAAAAAATTGAAAACAGATGAATGGATTGAATTGCATACCGTCCAAAATATAGTAGTTGGTGAGTCACTGAAGGCAACTCTAGCTAACCCAAAATCACAGATTTTTAGTTTACAATTTGCATTGGCCAATATATTCTTCGGTTTCAGATCTCGATGATAGACATTTGCTGCAATGTAGCCATGGATCCAAAAAAAAAATCAAGAATAGAACAAAACAGCTGCGATATGGGCAAATGAATAGCTTAAAATGGGAGAGGAAAAATAGTATGCAACGTCAGGATAATGCAAAACCTATATTGAAGATACAGGAACACTTGGACTTTCAAACAAAACAAAATGCACTATCCCAAATTCCTCCCTAATGATTAGCGCGCGTGTGTGTGTAATGCACAATGGTTTTGTTTCACATAAAATTTACAAAAGGGGATTAACTTAAAAATATATTGACTCATGAATGTTAAAATCATAAATTATACACTTATACCCATGAGTAAGACCACATATATTCAAGTAAGAAATTCACAAAAAACTATCAGATATCAAATTGGCTAAATAAGAAGATTTTAAAGAATACCAGTGTGAATATACTTCAATGCTCGAAGTAGCTGGTAAAGAAAAAACTGATAGTGCTCTTTTGTCAAGTCGTCATTAGCTTTAATGACTTGGTGAAGATCAGACTCCATTAGTTCAAAAACAACATAAATATCTTTAAAGTCCTTGCTAGAAGGAGGCAGCATAATGTGTTTAATTTCAACAATATCTGGATGTCGTAGAAGTCTGAGCAACTTTATCTCACGAAGAATACGAGCTGCATCAGAGATGTGCTCAAAGATGTCATGTATCTTCTTTATTGCCACTTTCTCGCCAGTGTGAGTGTCAATTGCTGAGCACACAACACCATAACTTCCTTTTCCAATCACTTCTTGAATTTTATAACGGTTGGCATCACCATATTCAGAGAAAAATTCAATCTCTGTTGAACTCTGTAGCAGCAATAAAAAAGTTATTTAACATAGTAATATCAAGAAAGCCCAAAATTGACAATGTGCGAACTTTCATCAATCAAGTGAAAGCAACAAATGAGGATTAAATTTTTTTAATGCAACTTAAAACAAAATGGAAATTTCCCGAACTTTCTCACAAGGATATACTTATTCATATTAGATAGTTTCAGACTCATTTATTTATAAAATAAATAGGCATTATACAGATTTGTAAGTCAAGGATAATGCACCTCGATTAATAGACTCGTTGATAAAACTAATACAGTATTTAAGCCACTTTAGAGATTACAGTTCTTGTAAGACACCAGTCTTTATTTCATGACCCAAAAACAACTCTCTTATCCAATACATCATTTGTCCCCATTCTACTCGGATTAAAGATTTCAAATAAGACAAATGGTACATGCTAATTGCTTTTGAACTCAGCAGCAGCAAGCCACTGATTTAACTTATTGATGACGTATACATAGATATCGTACTGGATTGCAATTTAGAATTCAGATGCAGTTATAACTTATTGATAATCAGTAACGCACAATCATGCGCGGAAAGAAGGAATCACATCCCAGGGAAGTTTCAACGGTGACACAGACGGGAAGAACAGGAATCATAGCCAGAGGTAAAGAAGAGCAAAGCAAGAAAAAAGGGAGCAATTAAAATACGGTCAATAACATTTGCCGTAGATAAAAACAAATAGCAACAGACAAACTCTGATCTGATGCCGGAATAAAATTACAACCATCTATTAGAGGAATGCTCTCTTCTATGGACACAAAATATGGAAAACACAACTCAAAGAGCTAGAGCAAGGAGAGTATGAAGATGGGGTGGGAAAATAAGAGAAGGAAAAAACAGCCCCAATATGCAAGCCATTTCAACAAAGGATTGAATCCTCCCTTAGTCACAGAAAAATGAAGGTAAGAGATAGAGAAGATAAGAGAAATTATAGCACGCGATGACATGTCAGAAAACCCCAATGAACCAACATAGCTGAGGCGTATCCAGACGATTAGCTTCAGAGATCGAAAATTCCAAGTACCAACCAACATAAACATGACTTTATCAAGCCGTTGATCCAGTTTGTCACAAAGAGTAGCTTCATTATTCAGACAAAACTTCAAAAAAGCAGTCATATTTGTTCAAATTACAGAATTTCATAGGGGCCCAAAAAGTTTATCAAGCAGGGTAACAAATTAACAATCCACCTTTTTTCTGTGATCTTGCTGCATTTTCTTGCGACGCCAAAACAGTCTCCAAAACCGTCCTATGGAGTTAAGATTTAGAGATACAAACCCCAAAATATAATAAGCCGAGCTCTCAATTCTCCCCAAAAATCAGCCACATTTGCCCCACCTACCCCTGCTCCGGATCACAAGTCCACAATCCCAGCGAATTCTCTTCCCCAAATCCTTCACGAAACATAGAATCCAAATGAAATCCCACATGCACCTTCCCTCTCCAATTTCTCAACAGTACCGCACGCACCACCAACCAGCAGCAGCCACCACCAACCACAATCAAAAAGCGACCAGGCTCCAACCCAGAAGAAACGAGAACTCTCTCATTTTCACACACACCCCAAGATCTGTGTTCACAAAACCCAAACGCAAGCTTCCACCAAAAGAAAAGGCAACCACGATTAGGTGCAGCTGAACAAGTAAATGAAGAAATCACACAGTAGAGGGAGAAAGAGAAAGAAGAGCGTATAGTGCGCAAGATCTGTACACCGACACACGCTGAAAGCGAGCCAGCGAGAGAGAGAAAGCAAAAAATAAAAGAAACAGAGAAAGATTGAAAATGAAGATTATCGTCGTGAAAATTTTGAGAGCTTTGAGGCTTAAATCTAGGGGAAGGAGAGAAAAAGATCAAGGGGATATATCAGGATCGTATACATACGATATACGAAGGATTCCAATACGAGTGGCATGTAGTGTTATTTGTGGAAGCATTTGAGGGTATTTTAGTCAATTAGGTCAGGCAGAGCCGGGAGATTCTCTTCTCACCTCTTGGGGTTTCGTTTGTCTAGAATTATTATTGCCTCATTGCCTGTCCCTTCTTTCAGTTACAGGTGGCATGTGAGGGAAAGCATGTGCCGGACACGTGGCAAGATTCTAGAGGTCAGAGTTGGTTGTTGGAGGCCCACGTGGCAGTGGAAATTCAACTAAGAATACTTTACCGCTCTCAATCCTAAATACTCTCACACTCCTCGGTATAAAACATATTTGAGGAAAACATCTTAGTCATAAAAATAAGAAATAATTTTTATATTTATCAATTATTTCTTGATTTACACATATTAATCCTCATTTAACAATAATCAAATAAAAGAAAGGAAATGAAAGAATTAAAGAAGATGATTAAGATGTTTTAAGAAATACATCTAATATTAACTAATTTAACTAACTTCCTTAATCTAATAAAATTAGGTAAATATATCCTATATTAAGAACACAAAGAAAAATAAATTTTTTGGATTTAATTTGGTCATAAATGTCTCATTCCTTCTTATCCTCAATGTAATGAGCATGTATATTGTTACCTGTTAAGTTTTATTGTTTCCTGTTAAAAAAATTAAAGGGAAAATTTCAGAAAATTATTTTTAAAAAATTGAAATATCAAATCAATTTTATTTCCTACAATATATTAGGTATTGACTACATTTGATTAGGAAATCACTAATTTGATATTTTCAAATTTTAAAGATTTGTTTCTGAAATTTTCCCAAAATTAAATTTTGATCATTAATAGAAACTTAATTAGTAAATAAAAAAAAGAAAGTAATGTAATTGCTAGGGTAATTGCAAAGGTTGATCAGCTTCACATCATCAACTTTTGTCTATAGCGTAAGGATGGGTTCCACTAGATTTTCCATTATCGTTCAATGATAATTAATTAATTAATATAACCGCAATTCATGAGGCATACTCTTTTAATTCCTAGAATGGATGGATTACCATGCATGATTTAATTAATTAATTAATCAATCAATCAATTATAACAAATGTTACTCCCTCAAATACTTTCATTTTATAATATACAAATAAATAGAGGGGATTAATTAAAGTCGACTAGATCATTGCTTAGCCAATCTCTCACCTTCTCAATACCAATGATCTAGGTTATTAAATCTAGACTGGTCATTGATCAGGTCTGGGTGGTGGGTCAAGGGTTAGTGAGTCAAATAGGAGTCAAATGAGGGCTAAACCGATAAGGAAGTGAATTTGAAAATAATATTTTTTAGAATAGTTTTGGAATTTGATAATATTTAAAGATCAAATGATAATTTTTTTAAGTGATTCTTTTTGTATTAGAAGGTAGACATCTCAAACTTTCCATAGAGTCTTAATTTATAATTTTTGAAAATACTTAGAATTATATATGAATTTTTTAAATCAGGAAAATCTGAATAAATATTAAACCGGTTGAACCGATTAGACCAAACTGGTTAGATGACCGATTCTACCGTTCTCATGATCAAACTGGCCAGTCCGATCCGATTTTAATAACATGGCCAATGATTCTATATTCTTTTTTGAAAGCTCACGCCAAGAAATTTCTTGTGCAAGAGTAAATTTTTTTTGTTGATGGTCTAAACAGAAAATTAACAATGTCGAAATCATTATTAATATTCAGTCTCAATATTGACCCCTCCACTTAATTAGAACTGCCCGACATACTTCAAATTGGTATAAGTCATAAATTAGGCAAAATAATTGGGTACTTAGAGTGATGGCGCTAGGGATAACATTTGATCTATCAACAAGGTTTTGGACTCCATATCAAGGCGAACTTCTTATCTCAAGCATCTTGGTTTAACTTTAATTAAATCATTTTTATTTGCTTTCAATATTTTTTTGTTGTCCTGTGTCTAAATATTTTTTTATGGGAATCCTCTAGTGATAGAAATTGGATTCATCTTGAGGGACATGATTTCTTATTTCTACCTGTCGAGGGTGGCCTAGGTTATTGCCCCATTAGATATATATGTTAAGTATGCTCTTTTAGCCAAGCAAATTTGGTGTATTTTGCATGATCGTGATAATTCCCTAGATATTTCCTCTCCCTCCCTCTATTTAAGAGCCTTATAATTCATTCTCATTTTGGAAGGGCATCTTTGAATGTGCAAGCACAATTGTAGATAAACTCAAATGGCATATAGGTGTTGGCACTAACATTCTAGTCATCGATCGCCCTAAATGTTGGCATTCTCACTCTAATGCACCCACATCAGCTCATTTTCTATTGAGACGCATTACTACAAAAAAAGAAAAAAAAAATCCATACTTAATTATTGTTTTTTATCAATATATTACAGTTTTGAATTGTTATATACAGAGGCGTTGTATATTCAATAGTTTTTCTTTTTAACCATTAAATATTGAGAGCTCTAATTCACGATTTTGTAATAGTGGTGGCTGTTAATTTTACAGTGCACATCAGGTTGGAATAAATAGCTCATCCAAGATATTTATTCCAACTTGATAGGATTTCCATAGCTAGAGAAATTCTCAACTCTCCTATTTCCACCAAGAATAAGCAAGACAGGCTTATCTCGACAGGCAATTCTCGAGGCTCTTCATGTGTCAAAGATCGATGGATTTTTTATTCTTTTACAAAGTTACATTCCTAATATTTCTTAGATTTCATAGCTCGCATGTTATAGAATTATCTTTTGAAACTTAATATCTCTGCACTACTTTGTCCTTTTGGATGTCCTATAAAAGAATCTTTTGAGTAAAACTTTTGTTCGTTTAGTTATATTAAAGCGGTTTGGTTTGTTTGGTTGCCTTTCAATCAAATCTACTGAGTTTTTAATGTTTAGGGCTCATAACTAGTTATTGAATACTTTATACTGTCTTTACAAGCAAGGTGATGAATTTGGTATCATCCTAAGGATCTCATTATCAACCTCATTAGGAAGAAGCGAAATTTTGCTGTTTATTAGGGTAGTGTCCCCAATCCATCCCGCCTTATAAATCAATTTCGTATGGATATGAATGTTTTAATTTAGAAAATATTTTTGTCAATGGCCAAGAATTTTCGTCTTTGGCCCTCACAATTAGCCTTTGGTTCTACTTAATAATTTATTTGCATGATTTATATTTAGATTGAAATATACGGTTTAAAAAAGTTAAAATTAAGACGAATACCATCAAGTTCTCTTTTAACATGGTGCTTACATGATTTATGGAATCTCTTTTGAAGTTAATAGGCTTTACAATTTACGCTAACCGATCAAACCATTATTCGTAAATATGATACTACAAATGTTAGAAAATTTGAAACAAGAATTTGTGGGGAAGTAGTAAACTTTTAACATTAAAAAAAAAATTTAACTTTTGCTTTATAAATTTGGTGCGGCCTGAAAAAGTTTTGGTTAATTAACAAAGTTAAAATTGGGATAAGAAGTTGGCCGGTAACCAAAATATAGGGGGAAATTGTACCAAACAGATTTGACTATATTTTTTTATTGCTTGAACAAACTATACAAACCAGAAATGGTGCTAGTTAAAGTGTCTTAATCTAACCTACTTTTTTTCTTTGCTGAAACTAAATAAATCCCTTGTATGTACCAAAAAAAATGCCTTGAAATAATTGATAAATAAATTATGGAAAAGTATAATTCCATCCTAGCATGCAAGTCTACTTACTAAAATAGTGCAAGCCAATGGCATGATCTCCCTATACATTATATAAGTAATGTGCAGATAGGGGTGTTCAAAATTTTTCCGTCTTGATCTTCCTGCCGCCCCTATCCCAAACAATTGGGAGGAAAATCCTAACCCTAAAATTTTCGAAAAAGAAAAATTTGGGATAAGGAAAAATCATATTTGGAACCGAGATGGGGAACAGGAATGGGACTTCCCAATCCCGTCCCATCCCATATATATATATATATATATATAATATCTAAGATCCTAAATGGCTTTAATGACACTATTGTTGTAGAAAATGGTGTTCAAGAAATTTAACAGTTTCTACTTTTTGTCCATCACAGTTAGGCAATGAAACTTATAATTTTCTCTTCAGGCTGAAGCTAACTTGATCCTAAAACTCATCAGTGAAATTAAATCAAAGTCAAACATCAGCAATGTGAGTAAGTTTTGCAATAAAAAGCCATCACACGCATGCAAGTTTTTAACATGTCAATATAGTTTTAGCAACAGAGAGGCTACGTAAAATAGTAGCTACCCCAGCTAGTTGACTTAAGCCAAATTAAAGCATAGTGCAAAAGGAAGAAATAGTTACCAGTAAAACCAAAAGAAGAGAAAGGGATAGAATGAATGGGAGGTGCACCTTGAAGATCGACCAACAATAATACTTAAGACGTACACATACAGTGTTAAAGATATTGGTGGTGGTGTATGTCACTTGTTGTAGTTTGTAGCTAGGTATTATATGAAGAAATGATAAAAAAAACAGTCAAAATGTTCAGAAAATCCCGATCCTGTCAGCTGGATGGGAAATTTCTGGGATTGGGACCAATTTCCCCTCCCGAGCCCTTCTTCGAGATAAGACCGAGAATAGGGTTTCTTAATCCCGTCCCATTCCGAGAACACCCCTACATGCGAATCTCCTTATTAAAATTAAATGTCAAAATAGCCCCTTTTCTCATATTAATTCAAATCACTCTCAAGTGTCAACAGTTAATTCCTTTGGAATCATATACTCCTCCTATTCTAAATGTACAACCTAGTTTAAAGGTGAATTTTGGTCCTAAATGTAAAACTTTTTTCATTTTATTTCTTATGTTTATTATTTTTCTCCAAATTAATTTGTTTAACTTATAAATTAAATTGACCATAATCTAATGTTACCCAGAAGTATTTTAGAAAGATTATATCATATATGTTATTATTAAGTAATTCCTTTAATTTATTTAATCTGCCCAAATTAGATAAATATGTACACCCTCTGGTCTTTTTTATAAGTAATTTTTATCTTTATTAGGCAAAACAAACTAACGATTAAGATTGGTTAAAACAATAAATGTATAAAAAATGTCATATTTCTTATAAATATACCCCTATTTATGAAATGAGCATCGGAAAAAGAATGAGTAATAAATATGAGAGAAAATGTGTAACAAATGATTAAATGAAATATAATTAGTGGTGAGTGGGGATAATTAATATAAAAATATGTATTTAATAAGAGTAGAAAATGAAAAAATAGTTTAAATTTTGAGACACAAAAAAAAAAAAACTTATAAAAAGGACCAACCCAAAAAAAAAAAAAGAAAGTTGACTGGAAGAAGTATTACATTAATAACCAGAGAAGTACTTCTCATGCCCGAATAAGTGTTTTTTATTTTTTCCAATTTGCATTGGAAACTACTCCAATTGATAAACTCCATGTCTATACATGTGCGACTAATAAGAATAATTTAATTTGAGAAAAAAATTATAAATTTGGGAATTGAGTGAATTGAAATCTAACATTTAGGATTAAAAAAAATATTCACTTAGCTCTTAGGTAATTTATAGAAAGGACTAAGGAGTATTTATATATGATCAAAATTGAAGCTAATTAATGAATATGTATTAAGAATTTAAACTACAAAATAAATACCAATTTCATAGCACTTGTAAATAAACATGTTAACGCTAGGGTTAAGTTTGGAACCTCATCCAAACGTGACTAAGAGGGGATCATTAGGGTAACTTGCTGGAAGTAAATTTTTTATATTAGATATTGATGGTACGGACGTTGAGTCGTTTAGTAAGCTATTTTTTTTATAGGCATTGATTAATTGTCCTAATTAATAGACACATGTGCATATATACTATTGTCCAAGACTGATATTTTGGGATCCACTTGTGCGCTACAGTTACAAGTGTCCAGGGCTTGATGTCTTATGGTTCTCTTTGCAACCAAATATCGTTGATAGCAACATAGCACAAGTGGTATAAAATTCCTATACGGCCATTTTTTTGTATTATTCTCAATTTTTTATTAACCTTACATATCTTATAATTATATTTAGACAAATTTTCTTTCTTTCGTTCTTTAATTTGGCAAAAATATGTTTCTGATTAGTGCGAGCAAAACAAGAGGGAAAAGATAAGTAGGCCACACCAAAGAAAAAAATAAATTAAATAAAATGGTGAATAGTGTGTTTTATTAACGTTGCCATTTCATATCTCTTGTACGTGGAGATAAGATCCAAAAGATTCACAAACTTGTGACAAATCAATTTGTTCACAAGCAAGAGATATTTGATTGCAATACTCGATATGAAATTAACTTATCATATGACATATTTTCAACTCTTATGTGTATAAAATAAACTTAATTATATTGAAAGGCATTTGTTTTTAACAAATGTCACACAAAAAATTAACATCTATCTGTTACGAGCAGATAATAGTCTTGGTCTCACCAAAATGAAGCTGAAAATATGAAATTAAGAAGAGCAAAGTTGGAGGACCTTGAATCACATACAAATAACTCTCTAATTCATTATAAAATTTAATGATAAACTTCTCTATATATTATGAGGATAACTCACAACCAGCAATTATATATTCCTTTAAACTTTATTTTTTGGGTATATAACCCATCAAACTTTTAAGTTATACGCCAATAAGTTCTTTAAACTTTAAATTATTTGCATGGATATTATAGTTTAGAAGATATCTTTGTAAAGTTTCAAATATCAGGGAGGTTATTATTTATAGTTCTATACATAATATAAAGTTTAGGAGAGTTTATAATTTAATCTTTAAAAAAAATAAAAGCTACAAATTGCGCCGGCCTCCTTACTACTATAAGATAATTGACTTTTATGCTCACATTTCAAAAATTATCATTACATAATTATTAATTTAAGAGTAATTATTGTTCCTCATTCTATTTTTATATGATAATGCTAACGATAATAGTTTTTTTCATGAATAAGATTCATGGGTTAAGGTGCAGATTTGTTTTAGAAATTTTTGTTGACAAGCAATGTTATTCTAAAAGTTTTTTTAGGTTCAATATTGCCTCAGAACTCAGAAGTGTTACAATATAACAATTGTAATACCCCAAATTTTATATTCACCAAATATATTGTAATTAGTTGAGAAATTCAATAAAATGGTGAATAGTCATGAATTTGAAATTTATAAATTTTATAAATGTTCATATTCATGAGAAAATAGGAAAAATAATTATGGAATTAATCTGGGTAATTTAAAAAGCCCAATATTAAGGTCCAAAAGTGGAGAAATATTAGAGAAAAGTTTTGGTCCAAAAATAAATGAGAATTGGCCAAAGAAAAATGAGAAAAGAAATTGGATTAAAAAGGTAATGACAAAATCGTGATTTTGCCAAATTATCACAAAATTAATTATTTTTTGATTAATTGAAGTTAATTTCAATTAATTAATGAAAATAAAAGGCAAAAATATATTTAGAATATTTTGATCAATTTAATATGAATTTATGAAAAATTTGAGCAAAAAATGCAATTTTGACTAAAATTGAAACTTTACGTATATACTTAACTGGAACAAATTGTGAAGCCAATTGAGATCATAGGAAGGGGCCCCTAGGTGTAACAAATATTAGTTGGACTTAATGGGTAAGATTACATATACATAGAGTTATGTATATGAAAATTGATTTTAGAATTTGTGGAAATTGATTAAATAAATGAAATACCATGTTATAGTATAATAAATCATTATCTTTCTCCTTATTCCAGCAAAAACTGACGCACACTCCTGCTAAAAGAGAGAGACAACATTGAGAGCATATAGAGAGAGAGGAGAAATCTCGTAAGGTAAGTCGATTTCTCTTATGCTTTAACTCCTAACGCGTATAACTCCTACTCTAAGTTACTCTTCTTTATTCTTCAAGGTTGTGAAGCTCAAAATTTGGTGTAAGGGCAGCTAGGGTTTCAGCCACATTGAGGAAAAACTAGTGGGAGCTTGAGGTAACTTCCAAACCTTCGTATATTAACTATTCTGGCTGCTGTGGGCAATTTAATCGGTGAAATTTCACCAGAATGCTATTGGTTTTAAATTTTGGAAATTGAGTTGCCTAAGGGTTATACTGCCCAATTTTAGTCCAAATGGTAGTTGTAACCTAATGTAATAGTTAATAAAGTGGTTAGGAGTAGGAAAAAACACGTCTGCGGAGCTGGAACCGAAAAACCCCAATTTTTCCCAAGGAATTGAGAATTTTGGCCAGGGTTGTTAGAGGGCCTTAGAATTAGATTTTCAATGATTTGATAATTCTATTGAGTTTAGGAGCGAAAATTAGGTGGGGTTACAATTGGTCACTTTTTTAAAAAAGACCAAAAAAACATAATTACGAAAATGCCCCTAAAACCCTTAAAGTACGGCTGTCAAGGGTAATTTTGTAATTTAACATTGAATTTAGTAATTTCAAGCCCGAAAATGGATTTCTTTGGCAAAAATATGTCATGATTGCCCATGTAAAAAATTTCAGGAAAAAGTACAGTCAGACCAGGTATGGCAAGACTGGGTCGGGGTCTTTAGGGCAATTTGGTAAATTCTCACCATAGGCTAATTTTACCACCAGAAACACTATGAAAGTGTCTAAATGGTATATTTGGAATTGTAGGACCAAACTGAAAGCCCGAGGGGTCGTCACACATTACGAGGAACGAAAATCGAGGAGAAAAAACTTGAGGTAAGGAACTTGCCTTTCATGCATGTATTTGATATTTGTGGTGGTGTATTGATGTATGTTATTGCTTTGCTTGATTATGTGAAACATATATGAATGATTGAAGCTCTGTTTTTGTTTATACTATGGCCATAGTTTTGTTGCACGAAACATTGAGCACGTAGATATGTCATTGTGTTAGCATAAGTTTATATAATACAAGCATACCATGCATTAAGCATTTATCTTGTATGCATAGTGGTATTATTTTCCTATTGAGATTCTCTCGAATCTTACCCTCCCCTACCAACAATTTAGTCTGGAAGAGATAGAAAATACACTGAAAACAAAGAAAAGAATCGTACGAGGGGATTGCAGTGGTGGAACGAAGACGAGAAGATGTCTCCGTTTCACTCGGACGGGTTGGGACACCCTGGTAGCCCTATGTGGTTACATTGATGGTAATTATTATGTATGAACCCCTATGGGGAATTTTAGTAATCATGCACATAATATCAGTATATTTACACTATTATTGTGTTGCCAATCGAACCGCATATCGTTTTTCATAAATACTCTAAAAAAAGTTAAAATAAGATAAGGGGGTGACAACAATGTTGCCCTTTTCCGTTAAAAAGTCAATAGTCAACGTCAACTTTTAATGATCAACGTTATTTTTTTAACGATATGGGACAACATTGCTACACTTTGAAACTTTCAAGGTAATATTGAATTTGACAAAACTTCTAGAACAACATTGCTCATTAGCGAAAATTTCAGGAGCAAATTTGTACCTTAATCCTAAGATTCATTATCAATATGAGGGGGGCATATTACTTAGTTTTTTTCTAAAAATAAATAGAGAAAGATTAATGAGTTTAGGAATATTGCCAGAATTGATTAAACTATAGCTTTTTTTTATTTGATTATAATTAATAGGAAATATGAAAGGCATCAAGCCGTACTATTTATAATAAAATTATTTTTTGGTGAAATATAATAAAAGTATTAAATTATGTCGTCTTCTTTTTTTGGACAATTAAATTATGTCTTCTTCGATCACTCTAATAGATCATGGAAGAAAAAAAGAAGTAGAACCCACACATGCAAGTTCTATGAGCCACGCTTCTCCCTTTTCTGGCTTTTTAATAAATTGAGTACAAGTTAGGTCTGTAATAATTGGTACTGAAGTTCTTCTTGCCAGAAATAAAAAAAGAAGTCGGTGACTCCATGATAAGACTCACGTTTCTCGTTATTGTTGTTATTATTGTTGTTATTATTGTTATTATTATTATTATTATTATTATGTCTTAGTATGTTTGATATCACTTATTTTTAGATAATAAATCTTTATTACGTAAGTTAAAATAAAATTTATCTTATATATTTATCTTTTATACCATAAATCACGATTTATAAACACTTATAAGTAAAAAATAAGCTATCTTAAACAAGCATATAGTTATAGTTTATATAATATTTTAGATCTAAAAAGCATATTTTAATTAGAGGGAGGAAAGGAGATTTTAATGAGTTCAATTTAAAAAATTAGAAAAATATGTGAAACTTTTAATTAATGTTTCCTACACTTTAATCTTATATTTTCTCTTTATTCAAATTTAATAACACAGCTTCTACATTTTTTTTAATTTAACTCATTAAATTTTTTCCTTCCCTCCAACCGGCCAGCGGCCACCCCCTATTTCCCCACCAATTAGACATTAAATGATAAAAATTTCCTAATACCAAATTAAGCTGGCTAGCTTATCTGAATCATTAAATATTTTTTTCAACATAAAAATTATATTCAATGGATAATATATTTATCTAAAGAATAAAATTGATAACAAGTTGTACTAATTATAAGTTAGAGCAGTACAATTCATCTTAAACTCATCTTAAACTTGTATGTAATATGCGAAAAGAATGTGTCTATTTATCATAAAATTAGTATAGAGAATCTGTTATATCAAGATTAAAAAAAGATTTAAAAAGATACATTAGATTTTTTTATTATTATACATAAAGTGCCTTTTGATGCCATGCGTTGAAGCTAGTGGCCAACTTTGAAGAGCACTAAAATGAAGGCACCGCCACATTTTGTAGCTTAAAGCAAAGGGGAAAAAAAAGGTTTTTGTTATGGGATGAAAGAGAGCTAGAGAAGATTGAAAGGCGGACCAAAGAGAGAGAGAGATATATATATATATATATATATATATATAATAGATGTTTAGAGTGTAACGTTAAAAACTTTGAAAAGGTGAGTATGAATGGGACAAAAGTGTGTGGCTTACAGATATTAAAGAACAAAAAAGAGATATTAATAATATTTAATTTGTGTATTTAATATGGCACTCATCAGCTCATGACTTGTGGATTTGACATCACATTAAAGGCTCCAACTTATCAACATGGAGTATAACTCACACATGTTGATTCAGTTCAATTTCATCCACTCATTCCTTTATCATTTTGCTTGCCTCTATTTTTACCCTGTTGTGTCTCATTTATTAATCAACTTGATGATGAAGACTCAATTTTTTAGCTTTTTTTTAATTTAATATTCTCTATATACACACACACGTGTGTATACATAGATCAAGGCCGGTTTGGTATAGCTTAGGAACATTGCAATTTATTATATTATACAATCTATAATTTGTATTGAATGAATATTGATAACTTAAATTAGGGTTGAGCAAGCTGACCATTAACTCAGTGTCCTTATTTGTATCTAGTCGAATTGAGCTAGACCGGGCTTGCTCAAGAAGGAGACAAAATTGGTTGGGCGAAAACGGATGATAATGATAATAATGATAATGATACTAAGGAATGAGCTAAGGACACACCCTCAAATTAGTTGTGCTTGATTATACATACATATTTGTTTAGAGGAAAATTTACCATTCAGAAGCCCTACTATCAATCCACTCGAGTTCAACTAGTCAACCGCCCTCATCCTCTTCTTCGATCGTCTTTTCATCCTCTTCTTCGATCGTCTTTTCGACTCTAACTCTCAACTCTGTGTGCGCCTGTACTTTTCATCTCTATTGCCTCAACCTATCTTCTTGTTGTATGTATCTTTATGTGATGGTGAGTCTTCTTTTTCACAGCAACAATAGGTCTTCTTTTTCATGATGATAGAGTAGGTATGAAGGTTGAATTGCATATTCACTACTATAAAAAGGGGTTTTAATGTCCCTATTTTGGCACTTTTAACGTCCAAAAACTGGAGGAACATCTATGTGGGGGGCGTAATACGTTTTAAGAAAAGAAGTTCGAAAAAAATGGGACGTCTAAAGTCCACCACTTTAGACGTCCCAAATCTAAAATTGGGACGTCTAAAGTCCCTCTGTGTAGGACTTTAGATGTCCTAAATCTCAATTTGGGAGATCTAAAGTCATTTGAATTTCAAATTTCCTTTAGATGTTGAGGTCATCAATTACGAAAGCAAACACAAGTTCCAGACGAGAATCCTCTGTAATAGTTTTGTTGAACATAAATGCTAGCTTTCTCCATTCTCTTTTTGACTCCAGAATACTTCCACCACTTTGCTAGCTTTGTTCAAACTTCTTTTAGTCAAACTTTAAAATTCAAAAAATCCATTTTTTACCCAGATACACTGTACCAGATCTGATTGTGAAAAAAGAGAGGAACTTATATAATAATAATAATAATAATAAACAGATAAGCATGTAAGATTTGAAAAGTGATAAAGAGAGAGTTACTGTCGCAAATAGAGGCACCGAAGGGCATGATGAGAGGGGGGACGATGGCAAAAACACCGAAGGAAAAAGCTATTTGAATCTATAGAATGTAGGTTTTTCTCTGCAACTCTTATCAAAGAAATTGAAAACTGCTGTGGGAGCAAGAGAGAGAGAGAGAAAGGAAGGAAAGCTTCCCTTTATTTAATATAAGGCACAAGTGTCCCTTATATTTAATACAGGTCGCATGCAAATTTTTAAATTACTTTAGACGTCCCAAATGGAATTTGGGACGTCTAAAAACAAATATTTATTTTTTATTTTTTTTTTTTACACTTTAGACATCCCAAATTCCATTTGGGACATCTAAAGTGTAATTTTTTTTTTTACACTTTAGATGTCCCTAATTCCATTTGGGACATCTAAATTTTTTTTTAATTTTAGACATCACTTTAGACGTCCCAAATTGAATTTGGGAGGTCTAAAATCCCACTTTAGACATCCCAGATGGAATTTGGGACATCTAAAGTGTAAAAAAAATTAATTTTTTTTTTTTACTTTAGACGTCCCAAATTGAATTTGGGACGTCTAAAGTAAAAAATATATATATTAAATTTTTTTTAACTTTAGACGTCCCAAATTGAATTTGGGACATCTAAAGCTACCCAGTTCCCACACATAATTACAAAAATACCACCGCCTATGATTTAGACGTCCCTATTTTAAAAAGGGACGTCTTTTAGGATAGTAGTATCTATATTCTGTAGTAGTGATTGGCTCTTATCTTCTCACCGGAGATTTCAGCCACCCTTCTCTATTTTAGTAAGGTTATGAAACTCGGACTGATCATAGGTCCAGTTAGAGTATTGGGTTAAGGGTCAGTGGATTAGACTGAAGTCAAATCGGACCTAACGGGGGGCCAAACCAGTGAGAAATTGAATATTTTAAGTTTATTAATATAAAATTCTAAAGAAAAATTTAAAAAAAAAATTGATTTTTTTTTAAAAATTATTGAACTGGTCCGGTACATGCCCGGTTTGCCAAGTTCCTAGGCCGGACCTACTAATTCAGTCCAAGTTCCAAAACATTGATTTTTACAGCAATTAGGGCCATATGAACTCTTTTGTAGGTGTATTAGTGGATGGAAGTTGATTTAGAATCTTACCGATCACTCCGTCTGGGTAATAGACATATCCGTTTGTAACCAAATGTAGAGTTACTGGCGAGCTATTGAGCCAGCTTGTCCCACTCGTTGCTCAATAATAATTTGAATAAGTCTATAAGTTTTGCATACATTTAACTATAAAATAATTATTGAAAATTGAATTGACATAAAAGATGTGTTAGATAATTTTTTGTGCAATAAAACACGTGCTATAAAATGGACACTTTGCAATTGAAAATAGTTTGAGCAATAAAAACACGTTACAAAATGAATTAAATAATTGACGTGTCAATTATATTAAATACCAAATACTTATAAAGGAAAATGCATAATGAGATTATTCTTGGTGGAGTAAATCAAGAATTGTGAAAATTAAGGGGGGATTATACATAATTTAATTATATGAATTATGGAATGAGTGAAAAACAATTTTCCTTCCCTTCCTCTCATTATTTTCGTCCAACCATGAAAATAAAGGAGAAGACATGGCCTTGGTCAGAGTAAAGAGAAGGGGGATGGTTTGTATAACTAGAAGGGAATCTAGTCCAAATCCAATTGAAGACACATGATGTGAAGGTATGGCATAAAGTTAAGAGGGTATGTAGAGCTGAGAATCAAGGCCGGCCAGGCCCTACAGGGCTAGCCCTTGTCGGGCCAGGGCCTAAAAGGGCGGGCCCTTTTAGGCCCGAGGTAAGAAAAATTACTGTTTTTCAAATCCCGACCCTAAAGCATAAAGGCCAGGGCCGGCCCGCAGGACCTAAAGATATTTTCACAAGATTGAACAAATTTTATTTTTTTTTTCAGTTTTTTTAAAAAAATTACAACAATGGAATTCCTAATTTAACACATAAATATTGTCAAAATTAGAATGTAAACGGTATGCATTATGTAATAAACAAACACGGTCATTAAGTCATAATCAAAGGTAAACTATTGTCTATATACCACAATTACAAATAATTAATGAGAAGACTTAACAAAATTAAAAATACTTCTTCTAAATATATCTTGAAAAGTGTAAGTAGTCAATAAAATAAACAACAAAAGATATAAATAAAATAATTACAAGAAAATAAGTAAAAAAAATAAAAAATTGGTAAGAATACTTATGAAATAAGAAATATTTTTTATAAGTTTTTAATTTTTAGAATTATTAATATAAGATATTCTTATGAAATTTAATTCTAAAAAATTTAATATCAACTAAATATTTGCAATATCATTAACAAAATATAAAAAATCAATAATAATATTATCATACAAATAATTTTAAAAAATAAAAAAACATACAGGGCCTAAAGGGCCGGCCTGTGGCCCTACAAGGCCGACCCTTTTAGGTCCTCGGCCCTACAGGACTGACCCTTTTAGGCCCGCTTTCATTTTTTAGGCAAAAATATGAGACCCGACCCTTAAAATTCAGGGCCTAAAAGGGCCGGCTCGACGGGCTCGGCCCGTTTTCCCGGTTCTAAGAGTATGGCATAAAGTAGAGAGTATGGTTGGAGGTATGGGAGGAGGGATGATGTGCATGATAGATATTAAAATTTTAACCCTTGATTAGATCTATGGCTAGGAAGAAAGGAGACCAAATTAATAAGACACATTTTCTCCTTCCTCTTGGCCATATTTTGTCCAACCACAAGGAAAAGAGGAAGAGAGAGAGCTTGAGAAATAAAGAGAGAGTGAACTTGGAGAGCTTTTGAAGTTTAGAGAGAAGGAAGAGAAAATCTAAGATAAAAAGGTTAATTTTTTATGGTTTTCTTGTGTTCTTGTCCTGAAATCCTTCTCTAAACTCTTGTTTTCATGAATTCATGGTGGTGAAGTCACACTTTGAGATCAAGAAGAGAGGGAGGAGAAGCCTAGAGTAAGAGGAAACCATGAAGCCAAAGAATGTAACTTCATAAACTTGCCTTATTTTGGTGGTGGTGGTGGTGTTGTTGTTGTTGTTGTTGTTGTTGTTCAAGTTTCTTGGTTGAGTTGTAAAATTGGAAAAGTTATAACCCTAAGGGGTTATACTGCCCAAAATCCTTTAAATCATGATTAAGAAGTGTTTAAGTGAGTTAACCAAGGATTTGAAATGAAAAAGTACAAGTTTTGGAAGCTAAAACACAAAACTATATTTTTCCATTTTTCTTCATATTTTCAGCCAGAACCAGAACTGGTAGTAGGAGTTGGATTTTCATGAAATAAATGATTTCATTAAACTTAGTGGATAAAAATAGGTGGGGTTACAGTTAGTCACTTTTTCAATAAAGGCCAAAAAAGCATAATTACGAAAATGCCCTTAAAATCCCTAAATTGGGATTGTCAAGGGTATTTTCATAATTTGACACTGAATTTGCTAATTTTGAGCACGGAAATGGATTCCTTGGGCGAAAATATGTCAGGATAGCCCTAGTCAAAATTTTGGAAAAACATGCCATCGGGCCGAAGTCTCGAGGGCATTTTGGTAAATTTTCATCATAGACTAATATAACTATCAGAAACACTATGGAAGTGTTTGAATTGTACATTTGACATGTTAGGACTAAGTGGAGAGCTTGAGGGATTGGCACGCAAATTGAGGCGCATTATTTAAGGATAAGGGAAGGGCGATTAAGGTAGGGAACTTACCTTTCCTGCATGTATTTGATATTTGTGCTGGTGTATTGATGCATGTTATTGCTTTGCTTAATTTTTTGAAACATATATAAATAATTGAAGCTATGTTCTTGTATATGCTATGGCCATACGTTTATTGTTTGAAACATGGAGCATGTAGATATGTTATTGTGTGAGCATGAGTTATATAATGCAAGTATGTCATGCATTAAGCACTTATCTTGCATATATATTGGCATTATTTTCCTACTGAGATTTCCCAGAATCTCACCCTCTGCTACCAATAATTTAGATAGGAGAAGACAGAACGTGTGCTGAAAACCAAGAAGAGAACCGTACGAAGGGATTGCAGAGGTGGAACGAAGACGGGAAGATGTCTCCGTTTCACTAGGATAGACTTAGAAACTCATGTAGCGTTGTGAGGCTGTGTTAATTGTAATTATCAAGTACGGACCCCTATGAAGAATTTCTATAGTCGTGCTCATAATATCAGTGTATCTATGCTATTCCTATGTTGCCCACTGAACTGCGTATTGTTTTTCGTAAATACTCTAAAATAGGTGAAAATAAAATGAGGGTGTGACATGTGTCCTATTTTTTTTCATATGGGTTTATTGTTAAATGATAATAATTTAAAAATTAGATACATAATCATATGTCATTGAAGAACTTGACGAAATAGACATAAGAAATTTGACCTAAATATTTTCTTATTTTTTTTGCTTTCCATATTAAGCATCTTGCGTAATAATCAGTAAACACAATTTAAATTCTCAAAATATAGTACTAAATAAAGATTCCAAAACGGTAATTAAAGATTTAGAAACATTAAAATACATATCTGAAACTCGATAAGGCCTAGAAAAAAAAAAAACAAGAGGGAAATCAATCAAAGTCAAAAGTAGAGATTTTTTTCTTGTAATTAAAACAAGAAAGCAGGGATATTTTACCAATGTGTTGGCCGTAGCACAAGGGGTTCTAACTATTTAAGCACGATGACTCAATTTGAAACCCACGTGAATGCAGGAAATACAATTTTAAGAAGACTGCTACTGATTAGGTTGAAGTAGTTGTCATTAATCATGGACGTTTATATAATTTCATAAAAATTAATCCAAACAATAAAGGACTACTTCATGGTAATTAGACTATTTTGAAATCTTGAGTTGGGATTAACATATTTCAGCGGTGTCATTTTCCCATTCAACAATTGACATCTACAAATGATTAAAATGCCAATTAAATGCATTGCATGCATGGTTAGACGCGTAACAACTAAAACCGATTATGGGTCCCAATAATTTGTTTTTTTTTAAAAGACAAACTAAAGAGAGTTAGGTCAAGAATTTATACTCTACACACGTGGATCCCGTGCTTCATTACCCTATCTTAGCTGTTCAACCGACACACACACACTCTCTCTCCCCCCCCCCCTCCAAACAAATTAAACTATATCATGATTTTTTTAATCAAAAAATATCATGATTTGTTTTTTGATATACTAAACAGGTATATCATGATTTATGAGCAATATTTAGCTTCTTGTTAACTAAACAAATTAAAAGGAGTTAGTGATTTATTTTTATTTTATACGCATCTCGTGCTTAAAGTAGCTGCATGAGTTTAACATTGAACCGGTTTAAAACAGAGATTAGTGAAATTTATAGAACCTAAAATATAATCACCTTGATAATCATGACTTATGAGAGCTCAAATAGTATGATCCTACCGTCACCCCAAAATGAAAGGGGTGATTTTGTCTCGTAGTTCTTGGTATGTGAAGATACGTTGTTAGATGCATTATATTAGTTCCTTAATCTTTTGGGTTAGCGCGTGTATCTTAAATGTGCCCAAATTTGAGAATGAGTTTTTTATAAAAAAAAAAAAAATCAATTTATACACCGTCGATAGGACAATAAAGATTGATTCTCTCATTTTTTTGTCACATCACTGTTCACTTGACTTTACATTATATGTAAATTATCTTGAGTTATTATTTTGTAGCAGCGAAACAGCTAATTAAAGTGACTAGCTGGTGGAGTCATTAATATTGTAAGTATTATGAAATTAAATTTTGAATATAAGAAAAAATCTACACAACTCAAGTTTCAAAATACACACACATCTATGTGTGATTCATCCTAAATATTATTCTAATATTAATATTTATGATATAGAGTTGAATTGAACAAAACTTTTGCAAAGCACGGATGAGGAACAATGAAATATGCAGCTTAATTATTGCTATACAACCATGTAAAAGTAAAACACGTGATAGAAATTGATACACTAGTATATATAATTGACAAGGGAACTTATCATAAGACAATATTCTTTTTTACCCTAAATATAAAATCCGGTTGACTTTTTTTTTTGGAGTGATTAAGAAAGCTAAATAAGTTATTTAATCATATCTTATATTATTTATTATTAGATTATATATCAATTTATAAATTAGATAAATTAGTTAATTTGAAAAAAATAAAAATAAAAATACTTTAAAATAATTTAACTAACTTCCTTAAAGTCTCTAAAAAAGTTAATCAAATCTTAGGACCGGAAGTAATACATGACAATGAATCAAATGCAAAACTATTCAATTTCATATCCATCCTTCGATGGGCTAAAGTACTTAATACTATAAACCAGATCCTATATTAAAAATCAGAGAGTGTATTTAATTGAATTAAGTAATATTAAATTAATAAATAATTAATATAATATCAATTAAATTAGTTTTAACTAAATGAAAATGATCATATTTGAAATTGATTTATTCTCTCTTTTCTTTCATGAGGTGTATCTATTGTATCTAAATAGAATAAGTAAGGGTAGTCGATTATATGGAGGAGTGGAATCCTCCAAAAAACTCAAACTCGTTATATCTATGTTTTTTTATACACTGAAAAATACAAACTGAAAAATAAGAACAACAAAACTAGAGAATACTAGTAAAAGAGCTCTCTCAAGGAGTTCGGGCTAAAGATTTGAAGACTAATAACTTCATCTAGAGCTTGTTTTACAATCGAGCCTGTTAATGTATCTTTATCTCTACAACTAACTTGGAACTCAACTTGCTAGTTCCAATTAATCATATTCTTAACCTTAAAAATTACTCCCTCCAGTCCTAAATATAGGACATAATTTATAGTGCAATTTACACTATAAACTATGTCCTATATTTAGAATCGGAGGTAGTACCTCCTAGTTTACATGAATTTCGGATGGCTTCAAAAGAGTCACATTTCATTTTCTAACAAAACTTAATTTTGTATAGGTAGGGAATAGTGAAATTACCCAAAATATGAAAAAAGAAAGAAAAAGATATTGGTGAATGGAACAAAGAGTATAGGAATGAGATAAAAATATTAGAGGGTTCTGGTGCGTGAAAGGTAGTCCACAACTTACGAACATGGACATTTCATCAGCCCTTGAAAACGTATAGGTTGGCACGTGCTATTTCAACAACAACTTCTTCTCTTTCTCTTTGGACCATTTCTCCTTCTACTAATTATTTAAACTATTCTCATTTTTTTTAATTAATAAAAAAAAAGCTTCAAATGTTGTTGGAGGGGTGCTATATTATTGTTAATAATTATTAGAATATATAATTAACATTATTGTGCACCTTTTTGGGATCTTTAGATTCGATGAACCAACCAAAATCGTCCAATATAATACTACAAAAAGGAACTTCATATATATTACTTGCAAATTAATTATGCATGTGCATCTGTCTAATATACATCAAGCATATAGGGAAAATAATTTTAATTTTTCAACTTAAAAAATTAAAATAAACTGCATTATATTATATATATTAGATTATCAATTTAAAATATTTATGTGGAATTTATCATCATTACTATTTTGCGTTACGTTGGTCATGTCGGCAGGATATAATAAATATGAATGTCGTACCTAAGGTCTAATTAATACTTTTTTTTGATATTGTTATTGAAAAAACTTAAGGAGAATCTGGTGATTTCTTGGTCAAACCCTTATTATCATAATGCTTCAAATCTCAATTTTTTTTTTTTTACATAAAACTTTCTATTTTTTGGCCAACATAAAAAAGTTTTTTGATACAATCGACATAAAATTTTATATCCTTACTTCTATAGTTCGACGGGATAAAATATCATATAGTATGAACAATATTTAAAGAAAAATAAATTAAAATTTCACTTGAATTAACCACAACTTTAACTACTTTACAAATAATTCAAATTTGTTTAAAATCACAATTTTTTTTGTAAAAATATTTTTTAATAAATAAATTAGAATAAAATTAATAAATATTTTTTTTTTGAATTTATCAACCGTTATTAGACACTACTAATAATTGATTAGTTCAATTCGTAATTCGTAAGAACATAAGACATAAGCTCATAATAAGGGATGCTAGTAATTATCGGCTGTATATCAACCGTAAAAGAGAGTAATAAGTATAAATATTTAATATAGTTTTATACAAGACTGTGCAAGAGTGACAATGATATTTAAAAATTACAAAACATCGTAAAATATTCTCATAATTTTTTCGCATATCACATTGGTTTCTCTCCCTTATTATTTTTTTGTGTGTGTTTGAATTAATTTTTAGAGAATAATTTTTATAATTTATAAGATAAATATGTAAAAAGAATTTTATCTCAATTTATAAAAAAAGATTTTTGAAATCATAATTTAAAAATTACCCAAACACTCGAAGTCATTTCAGATCAATAATATTAATTTCTCTGGATGAAAAAAGAATTATAAAATTCATAAGGTGCCAAAAGCCCCAACTCCAAGAGCCTTGGGATGTACTTATTCTCTCACGTGCTGGACGGATCCGTAGATTTCTTTGCCACGTCGATTGTCCTGACTCCCCAGTGTATTTACCCCTTTACCCTCATTCCAATAATCACCAAACCCTTTAACCGTATAAGAATATGATGTAGCAGTATTGGAAGGATACAAATCAATTGATGAAAGGGTAATTTTGCAAATGAATTTTAATTTTTAATTCCAATCTTTCTTTTTTGGGTGCAAACTTTTAATTCCGATCTTCCTTTCACTTTTAATTTTATTCGATTTTAATTTTATTATTAAGTTTTTGAGATTATTCAATTATTTTACTAACATTATTTCATGGAATGATTTATTGAGCTTGAATTTCATTGACTGATTAATAGAATATTTTATGTGAAATTTCAACAAAATAAAGAGAAACTTTTTTCTATATCAGAATGAATTAGATAAAAATTTAAAATGGAAATAAAAAACAAAATATATAACATATTTAAAAGAAAATTAGTATGTTTGAAGAAATATTTATTTAATTAAAAAAGTAAGAGAGAAATTAACATGCTAGTTAAGTAAGTATTTGGATAATTCTGAGATTATGGTTTTAGAAATCAATTTTTTTTAAATAGAATTTTTTTGCATGTATTTACCTCATAAACTGTAAAAGCTACTAACACTAAGATGATAAGTGGTCAAGAAGAGAACTAAAGTTCAAATGTCGAAAAACAGGTTTTAAACTAAAGGCTCGTCTGATCGAGATTAAGTGTGTGTTTGGATTAGTTTTTGTAAAATAGTTTTTACGATTTATGAGGTAAGTATATAAAAGGAGTTTTATGTCGATTTATAAAAAGTGCTTCTAAAATCATGGTTTCAGAGTTTACCGAACACAAATAAAGAGAAAAGGCAATAGATCTTTGGGGAAAAAAAAAAAGAAAAAAAATGCTCGTTTGAAATAGTTTATTTTTAAATAATAAATGCTTATAAATCGTAAAATATGATATACAAGATAAGCATGTGAGATAAGTTTTATCTCAACTTACGTAATAAGAACTTATTATCTAAAAATAAGTGATACCCAACACACAATAAACAAAGAAAATGGGGGATATGCTTACCCTGCATGCCACGAAAAGGGAATATCCCGTTGAGAGGGTAGGGACGAGGAGGCCAAGTGCCACGTGGCCACGTGACGCTGACAGGAAGAGGAGGTCGGTCTGGGGCCCACATAGTCCCCACAAAGCGGGACCCACGTTTGTTTTTGGCCGCAACGAGCAGACAAAATGGGAACGTCACGTATTGTCGGTCGTTGCTGCCCCTCACCCCCCATTTGGCCCTGCAAGTGCGGCTCTTTGCACCACACGCCCTCCCACTTCCCCCTTCTTTTCTCGCCAAATAATTCATACGCTGAGGACATGATGAATAGCATAATGTAGAGGAAAATTTTGTTGAAAAATGTCTCATTACAACATTTATTGCCCCAGCATCTAAAAACATACGTCTTTGCATGTAATAGAATATAAGGTGCATATAGCTGAAAGAGATTTATATGAGGAGAGGTCACCCATACCTCATCATATCTTGGTTATCCAAATCTAATTTTTCCATTTAAACTTTTTAATATTATTTTTTTAAAAAAATTATTTTAATGAGTATGAAATTTATAAGGATTAATATAATTATTGGTCTCTCCAATTTACCCTCACTTTCTTTTTGATTCCTCAAATTTCAAATCATGGGTTTTAGTTTTTAGTCCTTCAAGTTTCATTTTGTTTAGAAAATTAGTCATTTAGCTTAATAAAAACCTAAATCATTTTGCCTCTATAGAAATCAAAACCAAAATGAGAATAAACTTTAGGGATTCAAAGTGATATTAACCCAATTTACAATAAAGATAATATCTTAATTACTCCCTCAAATCCTTAATATAAGACATATTTACCTAATTTGATTAGATTATGGAAGTTGGTTAAGTTAGTTAATATGACTTGTATTTTTTAAAACATACATTCCTTAATTCTCTCATTCCCTCCCTTGCTTAATAGTTGTTGATAGAATATCAATATGGGTAAATTAGGAAAACATTGATAAATATAAAAACTTTGTCTTATAATTAGGACCAACATCAACTCTCTAAATATGTCTTATATTAGAAATCGGAAGGAGTATCATTTTAAAAAAATAAATTTTTTAATTAAAAATTATTATATTTGGATTATCCAGGTCTTATAAAATTAAGATGATCATCACTTTAATGAGGATCTAAACCGGTTCCGTTCCACTTGCCGGTAGTAACTAGAAAATTTTACAATTAAGAAAATTTGAACATTTTTATTGTTTTTTATTTTTCCAATCTACACTATGGGGACCAAGTGACAGTGAGGGCAGCCTAATGGACATAAGCAAGTCTATGCTGGACCCAGCTGGAGCCATATTTGTGTATTTTACCAGCTCAGCCCAATCAGATCTGCGAACGTCACCCCATTCTAGCCTTTTCATTCTCCTGCATTTGTACCTAAAGTCCCAAACCGCCATAAATATAATTGATCAAAAAAAAAAAAAAAAACCCATCATAAATAATAATTCTTCCCCTCCATCCATCTCTTTCTTCTTCCCATATTTTGTCAGGGTGGATTTACGGGTGTGTTTGGTTTGAGTGGGGAAAGAGAGGGGAGAGGTCCTCATTTTCTTATTTAGTTTGAGTTTTTGGATAGAAGAAAGCTAAAATTTTAACTCTCGTTCTTTTTCATTCCTTTATTTTTGGTTCTCATTAAAAAAGATCCTTTTTCCTTCCCTCTAATAAACTAAATAAGATAAAA
The DNA here is from genome assembly GCA_963855925.1 of Inga laurina. NCBI lineage: Eukaryota > Viridiplantae > Streptophyta > Magnoliopsida > Fabales > Fabaceae > Inga > Inga laurina. The sequence continues at coordinate 23,375,150 of OY979704.1, forward strand.
TCCCCTCTCAAAACAAACACACCTTAAGTGTAGAATCATGCCCTATAGGCTAGTTAGTGGTATAAAAGCTCGTGTGTGTGTGTGTAAAAGTGAGAAATTGTGAGTTCAATCTTATTTATTAACTTAAAATGTTAGCATCTTCTTTTTTAATTAAAAAACTACATAATAATCATGATATACACAGTTTTTTTGTTTTTTGTTTTTTTGCTTTCATGATACACACAATTTAGTGAACAATGAGGCCGTCTTATAGTTTGTTTATACCCACATACATTAGCATAAGGAGTAGAGATGGAAATATGGTCAGCCCATAACTTGTGGCAAGCAATATTTTGGCAGGTGTGGGTCGGGATGGGTTGGGCTTTCACCACCAATACCCATTTATTTGCGGGTTGGCTCATAAAACTTTCGTATTTCATTTTTTGTGAAACATTTTTTTTGCCTCCTTCACTAAAAAAACCAACTAGATACATGCATGGATCAAGTTGAATAATAAGTAATTTGATACATCATGCAGGATAGGCACAAGCTCCTTGGTTTGAATAAAAAGTTATATAGAAAATCTAGCTTAAATAATAAAATTTAAATCATATTTTTCTCTTAAAACAAAACAAGGTAGCCTAATTGGCTTGTGCCCTTTAAGTAAGGTAGCCTGTATAGCTCGTTTTTTAGGGTTAATATAATTTTTGATTTGAATAAGTAATTTGATACATCATCCACGATCAACACAAGATCCTTGGTTTGAATGAGAAGTTAAACAGGAAATCTAACTTAAATAATAAAATTTAAATCAAATTTTCTTTTTTAAAAAATAGGATAGCCTAATTGGCCCGTGCGCATAAGTAAGGTGGCATGTATGACTCAATTTTAGTGAAGAGCCGTACATGCCAAATCACGGTGTCGTGGTGCTATCAAATAAAACTAAGCTAAATATACTATAAAGCAACTAACATAGTTCGATCTCTACATGAAGCCTATATCTAGTTCTTAAGTAATCTAGTGTAAGTAACAAATTAATAAAAGAGTATGAAATGTGGGTTTCATCTATCTAACTAAACTAAAAGAGCTACTTATTTATGAGTTTTATTCAATGTATAAAGTGAGTGAGTGAGTGTAAATGTAAGAGATGACTACCCTCGGTGATTGAATCCACTAAACTTCCTTGTCCAATTTTAATATTGAGTTGTTCTCTTAACCAAGCACAAGGACAAGAAAAAATACTTGCTAATCAATACTCCTAACTTCTCAATGAAACCTAAACTTAGACTCAATGGATCAATTAGGAATATCTCAAGTACTTAGCTCATGTTAATTAAATTCATAAGAGATCCTCTTTACCACCAATTAATTCCTAAAAAACATGGAAACCAATTGATTTCAAGAGAATAGAGGAAAGCAGTTAAATAACAAAAGAGTGCTATGGTCCAAGCACAATCCAGAAGTACAAAGTCTAACACAAGCATCACAATCTAGACTACATCAACCAATCATAACCCTCATCCATACACACAAATCATAACCTCTAGAAATCTATAATTATAATCTGCATATATATATATATATATATATATATATATATATATATATATATATATATATATATATATATATATATATATATATATATATATATATATATATATATATATATATATATATATATATATATATATATATATATATATATATATATATATATATATATATATATATATATATATATATATATATATATATATATATATGCTTTAAATAGTGTTGATCGATGCTAAATGAGAATCTTAGATGATTTTAGATATGCATAATGGCTCCTGAACTAATATTCTTCTACTGGAATTTCTGAAGCCTTGATGTTAATATATCCATGATTGAATTGATGCTTGATGAACTAAATTGTTAAAGCTTGATGTTGAATTTTGAGTTTATGTTTTGAAGGTTTTAAGAGGAGGACTAAGTGCTAAAAATGTAAATGCCTTGAAGATATCTTGGCATGAGATATTGTTTAAGGATAGAAGGTATTTAAATGTTACTCAAGTGTATGATAAAAGCGATGTGAACATGGGTAATGTTTGGATGTCGTAGGCTACAAATTATGGAATCAAAAGTAATAGAAACCCAATATTTCATAACTGAAATATTGGATGGGTATTTTAAATTATCGGGTCATGTATAAGACTCCAAAAATAATGTTGGAACTTTGACAATATGTTTTGAATATGTTAATGTTTGAAGAGTTCAAGCAAAAAATGATAGAAATTTACTATTTAAATGCCTTTAAATGTCAAAGAATTAGTTTGGGTGTTCAAGCTTTAGTTAGAGGCATTTAGAAAATGATTTAGTGAGTGTTTGAGAAACACTCAAACCGTGGTTTCAGAAGCTATTTTCCGTAAATCGAGATAAAACTCCTCTCACATACTTACTCCGTAAATAGTAAAAGCTATTCTCAAAAGCTAATTAGTTGATGATATAAACCTGAATTAGCTGCAAGATAATGTTTTAATGCTTTAATTGTCAATCAATTTTCAAGGCATCAAAGCATGGGAAAAAATTCTGAAAGGATAATTTTCAAGACTGGGAACTAATTTCAAGGTTTGGAGTAAGATTTGAGATTAAGAAGAGACCATATGATAGCTAATTGCTTGAGTTATGTTGTGAATGATAGCAATCTTAATTCTCTTGTATACAAATAAATGTTAGGATTTGATTTGTGCCTAAATCCGCCAAAAGGACGCCAGGAAAGAAGTGCAAGCGTGAGAAAGCAAGATACATGTAGCTTTAATCATTAATTTCGTATATTTTGTTTTGATTGTATGTTTGTTTATGTCATTGTTGTTGCAGTTAAGCATGAGAGCATGTGAATTCCTTACTTCGGTTATTCCCATGGCCAAGTGCAATAATAATTTCAGTTATTCAGTTTTATAGCGTTAGTTTTTTGCTCGTCATTGGGGCTCCAATGCCTTGTAATGAGCCTTTTAGGACATTGGATTTCCATCCTTGAGCTTTGACTTCCTTTTCCACGCCTTGCTTTTCCTTTGAAGCTCTATCATGCCATGCTCCTCCATCATGTCCAAATCATATAGTAAATATTAAATAATAATGCTTATGAGCAAACATGCCAAATTTTAGTAGAATATATGAAAGAGTTAAGGGGTAAAAATGCCCATGAGCTTTTTCAAATGTGTATCCATCACCATAAACTTTTATTAGGTACAAAAATGCCTATGAACTTTTCTAAATAGGACAAAAATGCCATCACCATTTCTCACTATAAACATCTATTAATTTGTTCTCTTTGTGGGTCCCCCAATTGTCCACCTTGTAACCCCTCACCTTCAATCATCTCCATCAATCTCTCTCCCTCAAAACCTTCGTCTCCCCCCCTTCTTCTCCCTCCCTCTCTCAAAAGATCTCACCAAAGGCACCACTTGCCTTTCTTCTACCCTTTCTTTCTCTCGCTCAGTAACTTCCCTTGCCATTCTTCTCTTTCACCCTCTCCTTCTACCTTGTAGGCCACAACCAACTAAGCTTCTCGATGCTCTCCCATCATTGACAATCTTCTTACTCCCAGCCACCCACCACCATTTGCTCATCCCCTGTCCATCATAGAAATGACATAGAAATGACAGCTTGGAGGATAAACAACTGACCTCACCGTCCTCCTCCTCTTGCGATAGTGAGGACGAAGGGACAATGATAAGATGGTAAAGAGCATGGCTATGGAACCTTATATCTGTTGTTTGTTTCAATTTTGTTGTGGGTTTGATTTCTTTGCTCATACATTGGAAATGGTCGCTTCTTGCATTCTATTTTGATTTTGTTGATTCTTGAGAGGTCGAAAGTGGTTCTAGTAAAGGAATAGTGATGATGGACTTAGGACAAGTGAAGGTGCACGTGTTGTTAATAGCGGAAGAAATGGTGGAAAATGGGAGGGAGAAGGTGTGAGAAGAGAGAGAGGAATTTTTTTAAAAAATAATCATCTAAAACAATAAAAGAGAGAGAGTATGACTGGTGAGACAAAATTAATGAGATGGTGTATTGTGATTGGACAATATAGAAATTAGATGGTATCAAATGACACCTGGAAAATAGTGTGGGACCCACCAAACCTAAACGTAATGTCTGTTTGCCTCAATTACTGGTGGGGGCATTTTTGCCCTATTTAGAAAAGTTCATAAACAATTTTGCACCCAATGAAAATTTGAGAAAAGTTCATAGGAATTTTTGCCCCTTAACCCTATATGAAAATACATGCAAAAATTTCAGTAGGGTAGGTTGAGTATAAACTAACGCCTTGTTTGGAAAACTGGATATGAGGATGGAGAAGTGGAAGTGGATTCCAAAAGTTAGGCTATTCGGTTGGTGGGAGTTCACTTCCACATGGAAGTCACTTTTATAAAAAATGATAGAAGTGACTTCCTTAGGTAGACCTATGGAACTGAGATGGGTTCCATGGAAGTGAAAATTTATGGCTATTATACCCTCATGCTTTTTTGTAATTTACTGCTTTGCCACATGACCCTGCTTCGATTTTCTTCACCCTCGACTCAGTAACCCCTTCTCTTACGCAATGACAATGACGACAATAGTGATGGAAAGGATGGCAGTATTGAGGCACATCGACGGCAATGACAGTGATGGTGAGGTACAACAACAGCAAGGATGAAGGCAATGAGTGAATGAGCTATGGTTACGATGGCATCTGTGAGGCTCACTCTCCACTTACGATTTTGTTTTCAACAATGACTTACTCTCCATCCTTGTCTACCCCGACAGCAAATGTGACTCCCTCTCATCTACATCTGACAGCGAACATAACTCTGCCGTCGTCTTCCTCCAACAACAAATGTAACTTGTCCAAGTGCGAACGATTACTGTTCGTCCAATATCTACATTTATGAATTCCATTTTGCTTCAACATGTGGGTTTCTGGTTTCGATTTAGATTGTGAACATTAATTTCAATTTCAATTTAAATTTGTGTTTATCTTCTCCCTTTGATTTCAATGGCTGCCTCTCAGCCCTTGTTATCGAGGTTGCTACTACAGCCTTTCGATATTGTGCTCTTCAATTTCAATTGATCTCATGCTTTGCATCTCATGGATTTGATTTTTGTATTGTTTAGATTGATGATGATGATCAATTGAGTTTAAATGAATTGTTTACTGGTTGATGATTTATCGCCAGTAATCCTATGAACAATGGCGTGTGAGGGTAGATGGTCATAAATGGGGTCGAAGAGTTTCTTAAGGGCACTTTGGTATTTTTACATTATATATATATATATATATATATTAATTAAAAATTATATCACAACTCTATCTTCATACCAAACACACTTTAAACCTCATTTCCAGTTCCCTAAAACTCTTCCATTGTACCAACGGGTGCAAATTTGCCCAGAAAGTTTTCGCTGACGAGCAATGTTACCATAAAAGTTTTTTCAAGTTAAATATCACCCAAAAGTTTCAAAATGTAGTATTGTTTCCCTATATCGTTAACAAACTAATGTTCATCGTTAAAAATTGATGTTAAATGTTAACTTTTTAATGGGAAAAAAAGGCAATATTGCCCCCTTTTAACACTTCCGGGGCAATGTTGAACCTAAAAAAACTTTCAGGGTAACATTGCTCCTTAGGAAAAACATCCAAGGCAGATTTGCACATTAACCCTATTTGTGAATGAAAAGTATTTTCAAAAGAAAAATAACAAAAATAGAGTACGTTCTCCTAAAGTTCCTAAACAAAGTTTATCAACATGATGATTGTCAGTTGGATGATCTTCAATCTCCCTCCCATATAGAATGATTATGCAAAACTAAGTCAACATGGTATATATTCACTTGTTTGTCAATGTGCGATGTTTCTCGTATGTGTTATCTACTACTTAAAACTGTGCATGTAAATGAAATTGCATGAAGACAATATCTTTTTTAAGAAAATCGTAGGTGAGTACAAGTCAACTTTATGATATATAATGTATTTATCCAACTCATTGTATCTTAGGAATTTCACACCCAACTCATTGTATCTTATGAATTTCACAATTGAAATTTGTTCCCGATAGTACCTTGAACCTTGTCTGAGTTAATAAGTGATGGGAGTACCCTGCCAAACAATAAAAATGTATATTTTGAGTTATATTACAATCCTTAAGAATTATCATCAACTTTTTCAATAAATAAAGATGTGGCACTCTCCTAGATTAAATGAACTTTTTATGTAGAAAGTAGGGTGATTTAACAACAAAAAATGTAATAATATTGTAACTCAAAATGAGAGAAGAGAGGAGTTTAGAAATATAACTTGGTGCATACTGCCCACACACCAAGCATTGCCTTTTATAGGCAAAGAGCATATGACTGTTGTAGCGTCTGAATTTGAAAAATATGGAGCCGCAACCAAAATTTTAAAATAAAGCTAATTTTGGAAACCTTTTTAAAAATGAAAAATGGTCTACAAAAACTAATTAGGGTTTAGGAGTCAATTGTGCGTGGGGAAGGTATTAGGCGTCTTATAGCACCTGTTCATAAGAATGGTTACCGTAAGTCAATTATTTAAAAATAAATATGACCTTTAAATGTATTTTAATTGCCAAAAGAAGAAAAGAAATTAAGAAAATATGTTTAGAAAAAATAAGAAAATTTTTTATTCACAAATTTAGATTTGACATAGAAAGAGAGTCTAGGGCCTATATATATTTTAAAGAAATCAAAACCCATGAAGGTAGTTTGGGATAAAAATACATGTCACTTTGTTGGTTTATTAGGAAAATGTTCATTTGATTTTTTTTTTCGAGAAAATGATTTTTTTGTTGGTTTTTGTTTTTTATTTTTTAAAAAATAATTTTTTTTCTTATTTGAAAAATATTTTAGATTAAACTTCCTGGGGAGGTTTAATGAAACTTCCTAATTTTAAACCTAATCACTATCATTGAGAGAGATTTTTGTTAATTTTTGTTTTTTTTATATTTTTTCCTAATGAGATTTCCTAATCTAAACTTATCAACATAAATGAGAGATATTCTTTTTACTTTTATATTTATATTATTTTAGGAAAATCAAAGATTATCAACATGATGATTTCGCGATTGTAACTTCTTGAGTCTCCCCAACTGTTTCAGATTAGAAAGTAAAATTAGTGGTGGACTTTATTTTGCATTATTAATTATATTCTTTGATTGTCAATTAATCATTATTATTAATTATAAAAGCACTAGCAACCTTTCCCATTCCATTGAAAACTATTACTTGAATGATTAATATAATTAATTAATAACTAACTATTAAACGGTGTTAAACTTAACGGCATTAAAAGACATATTGATAACGAAGTGTACTAAACAGTGTTAAAGTAATCCGTTTCTACACCATTTCTAATAATATATAATAGATAGATAGATAGATTTCTTATTTATACTTTTTGTTAGACAAAACAAACACAAAATCTCTAACTTCTAGGCCTATGTTGTTTTTATATGATTGTTTGAGGCCCAAGTTAATAAATTTATGTTCTGATAGGATTTCTAAGTCATTTTGGGCCCCTTCAGGCCACAGACATTAGTTGATGATGATGGTAATACTAATAATACCTGAATATCAAAGGCCCAAGGTCTACCATCATTACCTCATCACCCAAAGAAAGATGGCTTCAGGTCTACTGTAGGTTCTTTGTGCGTGTGCAGTGTTTTGGGACCAAGATATACAAAAGATATCCGATCCCAAAAATAGTCTCACAAAATGTTTTTTTAATTGAGTCTTAATGACTATTCTGAAATTAATTTTTGTGAAATGACTTATTTGAACTCACGTAAAAGACAAATCCTTTCGTTGCGGTCTGGTTCTCCAATTGGCGACGATTGGAGAATATTTTAGCAAAGGTTAGTCAAGGTGAGTTTTAATCCCACCATATTTTGATTACCAAAAAATATATAATTATTGGGTCACTGAAGCTTCGTAATAATATTGTATAAAATATTATATTTGATAATTATTAAACTTTAGGATATATGAAACAGTTAAGAAAATAACAACTTTTCCTTGCTAAAATTATGAGAATAGCTTAGTCAATGACAAATTATTTGTGCATGTGCGTTGACAAGTTTAAGGAGGACCTGCATATATGAATCATAAAACAACTAAGTAAATACTAGTAACAATTTTCACATAACAAATGACAAGAATATCTTAACCAATGACAAGTTATTTGTATGTTAACTTGTCATTGTCTAAGGTACTCTTATCATATGTTAAGCGAGAGTTGCTGTTCGCTTAGTTTTTCTAGCCATTTTTACGCAAAATCCTACAACTTAACGTTTTTAATGCACATGAAAAAAATAACTTATCATTGGCTAGGTTGTTCTTGTCATTTATTAAGCAAAAATTGTTATTCATAACTATTATAGTCATTTTTATATATGTCCCTGCTTTTGTTAATACACAGGTAGAAATAACTTGTTACTAGTTAAATTGCTTGTTTATAAGATCTTGTTCATAGTGCAATTTGCATTGTAAATTATTTCTTACAGTCAGAACTAAATATATCTAGTAATTTATAAAGGACTAGAACAATTTCAAACAAAATTTAAGGAAAAAATTGAACAAATATAATTATCAAAATGAAAAAAACATACCTCAAATAGAAATAAATAACATTATGTGGGGGTGAAATGGGTCGACCCTTGATAGGCTTTGGTTTAAAAGGGCCAAGCCTAAAAGCCCCGTTACTCTAAAATCATGTGTTTGGATGCCTGACCCTCGATTTAAGCAAGCTGGCTAGATCAACTCGGTCCATGTACCTAGCTCTAGAGTCTATGTATAGGAGGTAATACATTGGAGTTAAGTATTCCTTTTGGGTGACAGCTAAAATATTATTTTTCGCACATACCCATAGCAGTCTTGATAAATCAGCCTTTGCAAATTCGATAAGCATTTGGTGAGTGCTTGGGGAGGCATTTAGGCCCCCAAAATGCTGAATTGGATCAGAAAAGGCCAATTGTAAATTGAGGAAAAAAAACGTGTTTGGGAACAATTTTTTTCAATTGGGCTTATCACAGAAAAATAGCTTTTGCCCATAAACTCAAAAAACCAGCTTATGCAGATTTAACGTTTGATATGAGGGTAAATAATTAAAATATCTTTCTAGTTTTGCTCAGTGTGCTATCAGACTGATTGTAATTTTATACTTAATGTAATTTTTTATCTACAAAAATTAATTTAATTTTTTTTTGTGCTTTTAACCCTTAAAATATTTTTCCAACTGTATTTAGTGCATTATCAGACTGATTGTAATTTTACCCTTAATGTTGTATCTAGCTCTAGAGTCTATGTATAGGAGGTAATACCTTGGAGTTAAGTATTCCTTTTGGGTGACAGGTAAAATATTATTTTTCGCACATACCTAGCAGTCTTGATAAATCAGCCTTTGTAAATTCGATAAGCATTAGGTGAGTGTTTGGGGAGGGCGTTTAGGCCCCCAAAATGCTGAATTGGATCAGAAAAGTCCAATTGTAAATTGAGGAAAAAAAAAAGTATTTGGGAACAATTTTTTTCAATTGGGCTTATCACAGAAAAATAGCTTTTGCCCATAAGCTCAAAAAACCAGCTTATGCAGATTTAACGCTTGACATGAGGGTGAATAATTAAAATATCTTTTCAGCTGTGCCCAGTGTGCTATCAGACTGATTGTAATTTTATACTTAATGTAATTTTTCATCTACAAAAGTTAATTAAAAATTTTTTTTGTGCTTTTAACCCTTAAAATATTTTTCCAACTGTATCCAGTGTGTTATTAGACTGATTGTAATTTTACCTTTAATGTTATACCTAGCTCTAGAGTCTATGTATAGGAGGTAATACCTTGGAGTTAAGTATTCCTTTTGGGTGACAGGTAAAATATTATTTTTCGCACATACCCACTAGCAGTCTTGATAAATCAGCCTTTGTAAATTCGATAAGCATTAGGTGAGTGTTTGGGGAGGGCGTTTAGGCCCCCAAAATGCTGAATTGGATCAGAAAAGTCCAATTGTAAATTGAGAAAAAAAAAGTGTTTGGGAGCAATTTTTTTCAATTGGGCTTATCACAGAAAAATAGCTTTTGCCCATAAGCTCAAAAAACCAGCTTATGCAGATTTAACGCTTGACATGAGGGTGAATAATTAAAATATCTTTTCAGTTGTGCCCAGTGTGCTATCAGACTGATTACAATTTTATCCTTAATGTAATTTTTCATCTACAAAAATTAATTTAAAATTTTTTTTGTGCTTTTAACCCTTAAAATATTTTTCCAACTGTATCCAGTGTGTTATCAGACTGATTGCAATTTTACCCTTAATGTACTTTTTCAGCTCCAAAAATTACTTTAAAATATTTTTTTGTGCTTTTAACCCTTTAAAATATTTTTTCAGTTGTACCCAGTCTTAGGAGACTGACTACAATTTTACCTTTAATGTATTTTTTTTAGTAGTAATGAGCACCCAAAACTTAGAATACTGATTTATTGATTTCCACCCACTCTAAAATATTTTTCTAGTAGCACCTAATATTTTAAAGTAATTCATCATATTTACTTGATTTTTTTAATATTTTTCCACCTACTCTTTCTTACTATTATCACAAAAATCACTTGTACTTAAGCCAATCCAAATAAGTTTTACTTTTACAAAATTCATTTATACAATTGTCAATCGAAATAGAAATCACATTACACAATCTGATTTTTACCAAAAATAATATTACAAAAAACTAAATTAAAAAAAAATATATTTTCAATCACTGTTCTAAACACGAATCTGGATTCTCTCCCATTCTTTTCCCCTCCCTTGCTCCTCCCTTACTTAAAACAGCGCCGTTTTGGGTCCAAAAAATAGGGGGTTGGGTCCTTTTTTTTTTTTAAATACATGTAGCATCCTGAAGTATTTTTTCAGTACCGCCTAGTATCATGAAATAATGTTTTCTACATTTAGTATGGTAAAATATTTTTCTAATTGCAACGAACAGTCTAAACTTGAAATACAAAGTAGTGATAAAAAAATATTTCAGGGGATTAGATGCAAAAAATAATTATTTTAAGATATTGAGTATTATTGAAAAAATTATTTAAGGTGCTGAATGAGTTAAAAAAAATTATCATACTGGATGTTATTAAAAAAATACTTTAGAATGTAGTTTGCTAGACAGTAGCTACTACTAAAAAATTATTTAAGGTGCTGAGTGGGTTAAAAATTAATTTATGATATTGGGTGTTACTAAAACAATACTTTAAAGTGTAATTTGATAGATAGTAGTTACTAATAAAAAGATATTTGAGAGTGATCAGTGTAATAAAAATTATTTTAAGATATTGGGTGCTACTTAAAAATTATTTCATGATACTGGACGGTACTAAAAAAAATACTTCAGGATGTTATATATATATATATATTTACAAAAGGACCCAACCCCTATTTTTTGAACCCAAAACGGTGCTGTTTTAAAAAAGGGAGGCGCAAGGGAGGGGAAAAGAATCGGAAAGAATCCGGATTCTCTAAACACACACTAGGTCAACATGAAATTTGGTTAGCCACTACACCACGTCCAACTCGCTTTCTTGATAGCCAGATCGTTGATTCATGTCCTGGTATAGCTAGGAATACGGGCCACCCCGCGGGTTGCGAGCTGGCCCGCACTAACCCGCGGCCCGCACGGTGCGGGCTTGTGCAGCCCGCACTTTTGCGGGCTGGCAAAATGCCAACCCTAACCCGTAGTGTGCGAGTTGCGGGCCAGCCTGCGGGTCCGCATTTTTTTTGAAAACAAATTCATATTTTTTAAAGAGGATTGAGGAATGGTCTTGGTCAACTTTCTATTATCAATGTTCAAGTTCTTTTAGTCTTATGCTTTCTATGTCTAAAGAATAAGTCCAAAAAGAATGAAGCCCCTAAATATGAGACACATATATATGAGTAATTAAATTTACCTTCCTAATATCAATTATTTCTCTTATAACAATTTAAAAATATAATCTACAATTTAAGAGATAAAGTTATCAAATTTGTTAAAGTTTATAAACAAAACATAAACTCATCCTCAAGCAACCAAGATATAATAATTTTGTTTAAAGAAGAAGGGAAGAAGCTAAGAATTTTTCTTTTTAGATTGGGAGGTACCAAGATAGGAGTGAAAAATTTATAACTTTTGTAAAATTATTATATGTAAATAAAAAATAAAAAATTTTGTGGGCCAACCCGCCAACCCGCGAGATAGCCTGCATCAACCCGCGGGTTATGCGGTGGGGGCCTGTACGGCTCGCATTTTTGTGAGTTGGGATTTTCCCAATCCTAACCCGTCAAAACCCGCGGGCTCACTGGTTGAGCGCGCGGGTTGGGCCCATATTACCGACTCTATGTCTTGATATACTATTTTCGTACCGAAATCTTTTCTAGATTTTTTGAGGATAGAAAGGTAGTCAACATCCTTTGTACATGGTAGGGCTTTTCATAATGGAACCAAAGCCCATATCTGATTTGGAACTTGATAGAGCCTCTCGGACTAGATTTACTACAAAAGGAGTGGCTGAACCCTTTAACTTTCGTGCCATTACACAAGCTCATAATCTCTTATTCATTTTGTTTTGAGCTTGATTTTAGTGATAGATAGGGGTGCTCATGAAACGGGACAAGATGGAAATACTTGGTGCTCGTCTGGGATAGCTTATTTTTAGGCAATAAGTGCTTATAAATCATAATTTACGGTATACGAGGTAAGTATGTGAGAGGAGTTTTATCTCGACTTACGTAATAAGTACTTATTGACCCCCAATAAACAATACCAAACACACACTTGGTCTTGATCTCGTCCTGGTAAACAGAGACGGGATAGGATTTTTGTCCCGAGTCCCGTCCAATTCCAAAGGCTTCCTATGTCCCATCAAGACAGAACAAGGCACTACTATACAAATTAGAAGCTGTAGTGCTTCTTTTTTAATGTCATGGTTACAAAAACAAGCTGTGGCACTTCCATAAACATTACAACTTATATTTTTTTTTTCAAAAAAACACTTACTATAGCGCTTGTTGATCACTTCCAACAAGCGCCATAGAAAGTGCTTATATATATATATATTTAATTAAATTTACTTTCTGTAGCACTTTCCTAAGGAACATGAAGTAATTTTTTTTTAAAAAAATAATTTTTTTATATTTTTCCTCAGAACCCCAATTATAGTCTCCAACAAATTTTAAACACAAATTTCTTTGTTTACAACAAAATGAAGAAAACCAAACACAATAAAATAACTCCAAAATTATACAAACAAATAACCAATTAACAAACTTGTTTCACTACTAAATATTGTTACAACAATTGTGATTGAAATAAAGCTAATTCTAGCTAAATAAACAGCACAATAATATGCAAGAAACAACCTACTTATCTAGTAGCTAGCTAGAGCATTGTTTGAGCACATATCCACACCATGCATCGATAATTTTATTTACTTGATGGTCAGTCAAATTGTCACAATGTCCATTTGCATAATACTGCATATACAATGATGCACACAACGAATTAACATCACTAAAAATTAATTTTTCAGACAGTACTCAATTAAATTTAAAAAATAATATGAATTGAAACTAAAATGGCTTACTTTTAGAGGAACAAAAAGCTGATCATATGTAATTACATTCTTCATAAATTTCATAATGTAATACCCACAATTATTATTATTGCGTTAGAAATGATACTGTAACAATATAATGAAATAGTTAACTCAATTTTTGAATAAAAATTGTTTAATAACTAAATTTGAGTAAATGCATATAAGTACCCATATCTTCTTCCATGTCACACCCTTATCTTATTTTCACCTTTATTTCAGTGTAATAGTGAAAAATGATAGGCAATGCGGTGGGCAACACATGAATAGCATAAATATACTGATAATATGTTCATGATTACAAAAATTCCCCATAGGGGTTCATACATAATAATTACAATCCATGTAGCCACACATGGCTACTTGGGTGTCTAAACCTGTCTCAGTGAAACAGAGACATCTTCTCGTCTTTGTTCCACCACTGCAATCTCTCGTACGGTTCTCTTCTTTGTCTTTAGCATATCTTCCGTTTTCTCCTATCTAAATTGTTGGTAGGGGTGGGTGAGATTTGAGAGAATCTCAGTAGGATAACAATACCAATATACATGTAAGATAAGTGCTTAATGCATAACATGCTTGCATTACATAACACATGCTCACACAATGACATATCTGCGTACTCAATATTTCAAACAACAAAACTCTGGCCATAGCATAAACAGAAACAGAGCTTCAATCATTCTTATATGTTTCACATAATCAAGAAAAGCAATAACATGCATCAATACACTAGTACAAATATCAAATACATGAGGAAAGGTAAATTCCCTGCCTTACGTCTTTTTTCCCTCGAAATGTGTGCCTCGATTTGCGTGTCAATGACTCGGGTTCTCAAATCGGTTCTAAAACATCAAATCTACAATTTAGACACTCCCATAGTGTTTCTAGGGTTTATATGAGTCTATATTGAAAAATGACCAAAATGCCCTTGGGACCCCGGCCTCGCCGTACCCGGTCTGACAGTACTTTTCTTAAAATTTTGACATGGGCTATTCTAACTTATTTTCGCCCAAGGAATCCATTTCCGGACTTAGAATTATTAAATTCACTGCCAAAAGATGAAATTGCCCTTGGCAGCCTCGCTTTAAGGGTTTCAGGGGCGTTTTCGTAATGATATTTTTTCGGGTTTTTCCAAAAAGTGACCAACTGTAAGCCTACCTAATTTTTCCTCCTAAACTCAGTGGAACGATAATATCACTGAAAATCCAACTCCTTCCCCTTAGAACACGTTTGGCCGAAACTTTGCCAAGGAAAGGGAAAATTTGCAATTTTGTGTTTTAACTTGTAAAGCTTACTCCTTTCCACTTCTAATCCCTTATTAAGCCATTTAAATATATACTAACCATGATTTAAAGAAATTTGGGCAGCATAACTCCCTGGGGTTACCACTTTCCAAATTTACAAATTCAATCAACAAACACCAAATCAAGCCAAAAACATCAATAACAACAACATACTACCTTAAAGATTGAAGTTATCTTAGTTTTCTTTACTTTCTCTTTTTAAAGCCTACCACCCTCTTTCTCTCTCCCTTGAGATTTTCTTGGTAAACATAGTGTTTCATGGAGAAGAAGAGATTAGATAGAAGATCATACAAGTTTGGAAGCCAATCTTAAGTAACAACAAAGCTTACCTTAGCTTTCTTCTTCCTCCTTCTCTCTAAAACCTTAAGCTCTCTCTCTCTCTCTCTCTCTCTCTCTCTCTCGGGTTAGGACGTGAGAATGAAGGAAAAAGATGAAGGAAGCCTAATAAAATATCTTCATATTCCCTTAATTATTATTATCACAAAATGAGATTTATGACACCATGTACTTGGCTTTTTCTCATATGACACATTCTCTTTCTTCTCTCCTTAATGCCCAACGTAAATATGAGGAGGAGGAGGAAAAATATGATGATGCCCACTTAAGAGATCTCATCATCTTTTCCTTTTTGTTTTATTTTTAAATTGGAGTTATGACAAAGCTTGTACTTGAGTTTATCTTCATCAAATGGTGTCATAAGCTCCATTACACTTGAACTAACTTTTCCTCCCTCTAATTGGCCCAAGAATGACGTCCCAAAAGGTACTTAATACTCCAATTTGGGCTTCTTCAATCATCTTAATGAATTGGTCAACATATAATACTTTATTGAATTTCCACATGTGCTTTACTTTTCACAAAGTCATATTTAATTGTTTGGCTTAAGATGATGCCACTTGGCATGTTTATGAGCCAAATAATTATTTTCCTCTCCTATTTCTTTATTCCACAATTTACACAATTGCCAACACATTTTATTTTCCAATTTTCGGAATAGTTGGCCTTCTTGGCAGATTTTCTACCCAAACTTTAAAAAATCATAACTTAATTTGTAGACATCGTTTTGGAGCGATTCCAAAGGCTATAGAACTCTTATTGAGTCTAGTTTCAAGGAAAAATATAGCCTTTTATTAGCTGGAGCATATCGTTCCCATATTTTAAATCCTTACATGCTGTTCTAGAAATGAATCAATTTCACTGGGCAAACTTCAAAAATTCATAACTCTTTGTATATATCTCTAATTGAGTCATATATCTATCAAATTAATGCTTAGGATGTCTACTTTGACCCTATAAAATTTTATAATTTTTGAATATCATTTGGTTAATGAAATGCATTGCAGCACAACACCGCCTTACTGGAAGCAATGAAACGGAATGTAGTTGTAACTCGAACAAATTCCATTTTTGTATACAAACTTCCCATACTCTTTAATTCACTATTTTATTCCCTTTAATACTTCAAAGATATAAAAAATGTTAGGGAATAGATTTGAGACACCTACTCAACCAGAGTTTTGCAGTCCACTTAATTTAGGCTTATTCCTAGGCCTCTAATCCCAAAATTCGGGATGTTACATTCCACACAGAGCTATGTCAGGGTTAGCAACTTTAGAATAGCTTAATGAGGAAGAGGCTCAATAGGTAGTTAATGTGCTAACAAAACAAATAGAAATTGAATACTTTTGGTTATTCAATCATACAGACAAAGATTTACACATCTACACATACACTTACCTGTTGAACAACCACAACATATCAGGACAGTTTTCTGGTTGACCATTAATTAGAGAATCAATATAATAAATGCAAGGGCCTGAAGGTTATCCAATACACTCTAAAATATTTTGAAAATTTTTCTTCAACAATCATGTTATATAAAAAGTGAAACAATAAAAAAACATACATTAAAATACTACCACTATTAACTTACCCTGTATTGTGTGCGCTAGAAATAGAAAATCTAATGTTGCCTTTTGTTTGAAATACTCTTTGAGATTATTACATTGTTCATGCAAATCTACTTTCCTATGATGTTGCCCAACGATATAGGGGTTGACAAATGAGAAATACACCCTCTCTATGTCCATTAAGACATCATGATACAAGTGCCTTTATGGAAAACAAACAATTTGATTAAAACTAAAAAAATTGAATGATAAATAATAATATAAGTGATGATGATGATGGAGTACCTAATCTAGATGTTGATAATCAAAGCACTAACACAACTACACTGAAGTGTTTTGCATAGCACCTCTTTATTACATGATCAAATATATCATTTGCATTGTAGATGTGTTTATCAAAATGTAATAGCAGACCTCCTTCCTGGATCAAATTAGGTGCAATAGATTCTAATTGATCATGATATGAGGTAATTTGTCTTTTACTTAATTAGCTGGATGAGGCTTTGGTTTTTGGTTCAGTTGTTGAACAATTAGAATTTTTGCCATGCACTTGAATTTGTTTTCCTTTAGAATGTGAAACCTACAAATTGTGAAATTAAATCATGTAGTTTTAGATGGAAGTGCATAGAAAAGTAGAAGGAATTGTAAGTTAACTACCTTTTGCAATGGTTGTATCAGACCTATTGCCCAAGCAACATAACCACCTACAACATCATTGACTATTTTTCTTCATCCAGAGAAGGGATTGGAAATAGTGCATCTTCATTGGTGCAAATATCAACCCTTACTTGGAGTGTGTTCTTGGGCAATGATGAATTGTGTAATGTGTCATTAGCAGTGTTGTAGGCAATGCCCATAGCAACTGCGTGCTTAAAGATTGATCCACATGTAACTTGCACTTGGATTCACCTTACAAAAAATAGAGTTAATATATTAAGGTACACCAATTTATAGTGTGACGAAAAGTTAACTAGAGAAGAAATTAATTGTCAAAGGAAGAGGGATTTTAGGTAGGGAAGTATAACTATCCTTTACCCTTGGGCTGTCACGTGTTGGAACACTTTGTGTCGCCCTACACTGCACTAAGTTGCCAATTTGAGTCCTCAAATGCGCAGTTTGTTCTTGCATCAAATAGATTTGTTTGTGAAATTGTTCTTGCATTTGATGCTTGAAGCAATTCATCTCTTCTCTCAGTTGCAAAAAGTCACTTTTGTTGGATCGCTTTTGGCATCCAAAGTATGATGTCTGTGTGATTGCAAAACCAACACCCCAAACAGGACCATTATAGTCAGGTAAATCTGGCGCTATGCTCAACAAATCATCACGACCAACATATTCCATCAACTTTGGCATCTCTTGTGTCATTGATCGCTATAAGAATTATAATACTATTAGTTACTATAAAATAGATCATTTAAGTAAATCTAATTCTTTATTGTATAATCCAATACTTCCATAATATTTTGCAACTCTTCTGGCTTCTTCATAAGGAATTTCACCTTTTTTATTAGTGCAACCAACCAACCACAGATCATGTAGTGCTACCTGTGAAGTATTTGAATTTGATTCTTGTATCTGCATATCAAAATTAGTTAAATTAAAAAATTAGTCATACATATTAGATACATATGAAATACTCATCCTCTTGTGTAGTGATATGGCATGTTAGTCGCATTAGAGCAATTTTTCTCACTTAACTCTTGTTTAGATCCAAATGATTTATATCAATAAATATTAATTATAACTTGATTACAAGTAGTTGGTAAAGTCTATTATTATATTACATGGAATTACTGAGTTGTATATATCTTCAAAAAATCATTCCAAATTTCTTGAGTAATGATTCTAGTGTATAAATCTGGCGGTGTAGGAATGATATTCTCATTATCATCCCTCATGTAGAATAGTATGAGATCGGAATGAAACTTTCTCAGAAGTACACCGACTTTTCTTAACACGTACTTCTCTCGATCATCATCAATAATAAAACAAGATTGTAGCAAAAAATTATACATAATTTGTTAGATTGAAATTATATGAAACAAAACAACTCGAATGAGAAAGTAATTTATGTTTTACCTCGACTTCACCCCATATGACATCCTTATAGTTTTTTCCCTCCAATTTTTAATCTTGAATTGTAATTGGGACTTTGTCTCGGGCTATAGTCCCAATAAAACTAGAAAAAGAGCTACTGTTATGTCCAATTGGACATTCCTTGGCATTTCATTCAAGTTGTAACTTGATCCCCTTACTTCTTTGTTTGATCAACATGGCCATAATGGTCCTGCCATGGGTTATGTGCTCATCAAATCTTTGTCTAGCAGTATTCAAGGGAACAACGTCATTCGTCTCATGTTCGAAACCATCTTAATTGGTGAACCCATTTTCCTGCAAGTTAAGTGAACCAAACAAAACATCATTGCATTTACTAATTACTTTTATCTTTCGTTATTTATTTTAAATTAAAATTGGTAGCTAACATCTTAAAAATGAAAGTTTTCCAGGTTGTAACCCCTCTTTTTTAATTGATAAATAATCAATTAATTAATTCAGCATGTCACAATAATTTTTCAAGCTCATAACAAAATAAATCATATTTGCCAATGCATATATAGGTAAATTAGAAAGCATTACATTCCAAAAAATAAATACAAGTGTTAAAAAGAAATAATTATTTTACTTATGTAACTCATCAATAACAATTACTACAAGAGCTAAAAATTATAACTACTATATATTTTCACATACAACCTATATATAACAATATTTAAATTTATCTCAATTATTTTTTTAGCATATATTAATGAGAATAATTTGTTTAGATATCATAATAAATTAAATATAAAAGATATTGAGCAAATTAAGCTATTAACTACTAATAAAATTAAATTTGTAAGCTCAAAAATTTAAAAAACTTACAGTGTATAGGAAGCTTAATTAGAGTGAGCTGAAACTTCAACCACAACATTTGAAAAAAAAAAGGTTAATGAAGGAAAAGAAAGAAAAGAAAAAGAAAGTGGTTCTAGCTTGAAAATTTAAAAAAAGAAAGAAAGAAAAGGGAGTGGTACTTACGGGTATTTAGCGACAAAGGAAATGAGACCAAATCACCAAAGCAAATGAGGAGGGAGGAGGAAGTGGGGACAGTACGGTTTGGAGGAGGAAATGGGAAAAAGTAAATGATCAAGGAAGAGGAAGTGGGGACTAAAGGAAAGAGTAATGTTGGTGATGGAGAGGACGAAAGAAGGAGGAGGAGGAGGAAATGTGGGGACCAAAGGTTGAAATGGAGAAGGAAATGGGAGTGGGGACCAAGAGGATAAGGGAAAAGAGCAGGCCAATGGTGATGAGCTGGGGACTAAGAGGAGAGGGGTAAGGAAGGAGGATACATCGTTGCTTGCAAATTGCGGAGCTGTTGGAAATGTTAAAGCAGGGTTAGGGAGGGAAATAATAATAAAATATACCTTCTGTAGTGGCTGCATCCCCTAATAAGCTGTAGCGCTTATGGAGGCCACTTTTTTTTAAAAAAGAAAAGAGAAGAAGCTTTAGACTTCCAAAGATCAGAGAAAAAATTAGAAACCAAACTGGTGATGATCAAATCCATTACGAAAATTTGACTTATGGGTAGCTCGTCACAATTGTCCAGAAAACAGCTTTAAAACTTTGTCAAGAAGATAGAATTCAACATCAACTTGCCAAAGAAAAAGCCTTCAATAGAAAAGGTTAAAGATCTTTCTGTGAGCAATTTGGTTTTCCTGCCGGTAAAAGGTTTACACCTAAACACAGACAAGAAAACAAAGAACACCAAAAACACCAAGCCAAAAGATATTGGAAAAAACCCTAGAAAACACCTAAGAGTAGTCATCCTAGAAGACTTAAATTTTCATATTACTGCTTTATATTAACATACATGGTGATATTGATAATAGTTTCATAAATTTACTTGAGTCATCATCTTATCTAGCATATTTCTATGGAACCAGATGGTAGAAAACACCTAAGAGTAGTCATCCTAGAAGACTTAAATTGGCATATTACTGCTTTATATTAACATACATGGTGATATTGATAATAGTTTCATAAATTTACTTGAGTCATCATCTTATCTAGCATATTTCTATGGAACCAGATGGTAATAATATCTGGACAGGGAGATTTGAATTATTATGTTTAGATTCTTTTCTTTTCACTCTTAATCTAGCCGTTCTTCTTCATCTACACCTTGGTCCGATCACTAGTAATAGTGAATCAGTGCCTGACTCTGTTAACTCTCTCATAGTTAACATAGTTGAGCATTTCATAGGAGATCCTTCTCTTTGGAGAGACAAATCTGCCAATCTTTTGTCAAACCTTAGGTGTAAAACCCTAGCATATTTTAGGTGGTATAAGTGTAACCCCCTGCCTTATAATCCGTAATTATAATTCAAAAGTGCATAATTAAGTTGAATTAGAGACCAACGGATAATAAAGACTTATTTTCAATCCCATCCTAAGGATGGGGTTTTCAAAAATTTCCTTCAAAACGTGTTTAAATCAGTCTCATACTTACCTTTTGAATATAATTAACCTGTACAGTTAAGTTGCATTCATACATATCAAAGTGTTGTAAACCAAAATTCCCGGCAACCCCCGAGTTTCCATATATTAACTAATAGGTTTACGGGGCATCTTCGCCCCTAACAATTTCCATACAGGGGATTACAACATTTACAAAAAGCTCTAAAATACGATAACCAACTATCTAAAACTAAAACTCCTAACGAGGAGCTCTAGCCGTCCTTTGTCGCCTGCTTATCCTTCAAACCGCTTGCCCTATCAGTAGGTTAGTCAATAGAAAGAATAAGATTCAAAAGAATCTCAGTAGTAATAAATCACTTATACAGTATATAATCATATAGCATGCAAGCAAATCATCAATCAACACAGTAGTGATGATCACAATATACACATTGCCTCAATGGCATACACATAGTCTTCGCAGCATACTTATAGCCTTACGACTTACACATAGCCTTCTAGCTTACACATAGCCTTTCGGTTTTCACATAGCCTTTAAGGCTGTCACATAGCCTTTCGGCTTTCACATAGCCTTTCGGCTTTCACATCCACAACGAATTTATTGTCATACCCCACCATCATCCTCTTTCACCCGCCATCACCATGGCTATTGTTAGCTACTGGAGGACTCTTGGCATAGAGGTACAAGTTAAAGGAATATACACATGATGCGTGATCGATGTGACAATATACACATAGCTTTACAGCATACACATAGCAACAAGCTCCGCAGCATTGGCAATACACAATTCAATAATATCACATACATACAATGCATTACATACAGTATAAGAGGAAGTGTCACTACCTTATTCTTTTCGGTTGTACTCTGGCACCGGTTGATCTTGTATAGGACAGAAATTGAATCCTAAAACCAAAACCAAAGACATAGCGTTATTTCCTTATCCAAATTCTTAATTTCAAATGCTCAAGGTTGGTTATCATTTGAGGGCTTTAGGTAGCTATGAAAGTCTCTAATAATAACCTACAAGGATTGGGAAATACTAGGTTAGAAACCACTTTTAAAAATCACAAAGTGCTAAAAACAGGGGTTGGTTGCAGCCAAGAAATCTCTGGCTATGGCAAAAAATAGCACAGAAAGTTTTTGGCTGCAGCTAAGATCTTCTGGCTGTGGCAAAAAACTGCACAGAGAGTTTTTGGTTGCAGCTAAGATTTTCTGGCTATGACCAAAGACAGCCCAGAAAGTTTTGGGGGTTAGCCAAAGAAATTTTAAAAAATCATAACTAATTCTAGAAAAATTAAAATGGGGTGATTCCAAAGCCAATGAAAATCTATTTAAGTCCTATTTATAGAAAAAATATGAATCAATGCCGTTCATAACCAAAAAATAGAGAATTACACGAAATCCTATACTACTCCAGAATAGCTTCCAATTTCAACCCCAAACTTTGGAAAATCATAACTCTTAGCTCGCAAATCAAAATGACATGCATTATATGTCCATTTTAAAGCTTGGCACGTGAACTTTAAGGCTAAAAGTTTCAGAATTTTTAGACAACATTTGCTCATTCAAAACGTCTATGGAAACCAATTGCCCATCACAGAGTTTCAATGGACAGAATTTCCAATTTTCAACCAATGTGTCAAATGGCTCCCAAATCAACAACCACACCTATTCCCACATAATTTTTTACAAGGAAACTATTGGAATCACTAAAACAACCAAATTCACATCACATTGACATGTTCTACATTGGTCACAACATATCAATCACAATATGATACACAAGACTCAACATTGTAATCCTTTCCATTCCAAGTTCCAAACCAATTCCATTGTTCAAGACATATAACAAAATGCCAATTCCACTACCAAAACACCATGCAATTCACAAGACCCTAATGACACAAAAATTAGGGCTAAAATTCAAAAATTCCAAGTTCAACCAATGAGCACAATATATATATATATATATATATATCAAAAGATAGCTATTTCTCACATCTTTCACTTTCCAAATCTTGTTTTTTGATTCCACCAGTTTCAATTTTTCTCAAGCTCTCAAAAACCTTCTTTTAAAAATCTACAATCATAGAGATGAAGCTCTCATCAACATGATCAAAGTTAAAGAAGAGTATTTCACCATTCAAGGTCAAATAGAGCACCTACCTTGAACTTCTTTCTTTCTCTTTCCTTCCAAGCTTGGATGAAAATGGAGTTAGAGAGAGAGAAATGAGATGATGATGAAGATAATCAGATTTTGGGGAGCCAAGGCTCTTTTTGGCCAACCTAATGAGGGAAAGGAGAGAGGGAAAAAATAGTTGACACATTGACCAAGATCCATGACTTACCTAATGCCAAGTGTCATGATCTTGAGCCTCTTCCCATTCCTTCCATGTTCATGCAAGCATAGGATCACTCTCTCATAATCTCTTTAGCAATTAAACACTCTACAATAGCTCTAAGTAATTAGTAAACTCCTTCTACGATAGTTGACTAATTGATCGGTAACTTTTCTTTTTCCCACTTTGCCCCTGATTATGGTAATTCCTACTAAATCACCACTAAACACATTTTATTATTCCATTTCACCATAAGATGCGCCCTCCCTATATTTTGACTCAATTTAGATATTAATCTATAATTGAATTTAAATACAGGGTTTAGGCACTAATTATTACGCATTCGGATCATAATTCAAATCACATTCTCTAAAAGTGTTTGTTTATCAATAATTACATTCACTTTTGAAGTTCTTAACCCTCAATCACTTTTTGGGGTATTACAATAAGGATACCTTCCTGACCGCTACTTCCCCGCTCTTGGTATCAAAGCCTAAAAGGGAAGTAGGGATGCATGAGAGAAGTTGATGATGATGACCGTTTAAGAAGCTAATATGGATATCACATGTAAAAGTATGCTCTGTGGTTGTAGCTCTGCCTAACCTTCCATATCAGAAATGATAATATAAAATCATGCATATGCTTAATAATATTCTCTCTGATAGTATGCATGTTAGGTATTCTTATAGTATCATATGGACTTCATTCGTTTTTTAAGGTTATGGCCGTAAAGCCCGCTGTGGAAAGGGCAATTAGTCCAAAAGGTAGCTTAAATGTTCATATGAGACTATGGTTTGCTATTTGAGGCGTAGACTAGGAAGGGATATTATTAGCATATTACTGCTTTGATATTAACATATATGGTGATATTGATAATAGTTTCATAAATTTACCTAAGTCATCATCTTATCTAGCATATTCTATGGAACCAAATGGTAATGATATCTGGACAGGGAGACTTAAATTATTATGTTTAGATCTTTTCTTTTCACTCTCAATCTAGCCATTCTTCTTCTTTATCTACACGTTTTGCACCCTCTCCTAACCCAAAAAGAGGAAATCCCTGTAGAGGAAATCCTTCCTTATAAAATAATATTTTTAAATATGAAATTCATTTTGAAGATATTAACTAAAATTTTAGTGACTGGATGATTCCAGACACTGATAAAAATGAACTTTAAAGACCTAGTAAAAAGTGCTTCCAATTTTCTGATTTTGTAATCAGATCTATAGAGGAAGTTATCCCTCTCAATTTGGGAATAGATGATATTCCTCTCCTGTCTGAAAATTCAATAAAACTTTACCCAAATAAGTACAAATTCCTTCATATAGGATGTGTCTAAGTAGCCTTAATGCCTCTAATTAATGTAGGATTAAATGCTGCCATATTAATTTGTCTTGGGGATGTAAGACTTAATAAATTTTATGATTCCTTTCTGGGAATGGTTGATGCAAGCCTTCATAACAGGCCAATATACTTTAATTGTCAATTTTATGATTACTCGCTGGTCTTCCTTCTTCTTTAGGGGATAAGATTAGAGAAAAAATTAGAAACCAAACTAGTGATGGTCAAATCCATTACGAAAATTTGACTTACGGATAGCTCATTGCAATTGTCCAAAAAACAGCTCTGAAACTATGTCAAGAGGATAGAATTCAACATCAACTTGCCAAAGAAAAAGCCCTCAATAGAAAAGATTTAGGATCTTTCTATGAGCAATTTGGTTTTCCTGCCTGTAAAAGGTTTAAATCTAAATACAGACAAGAAAACAAAGAACACAAAAAATACCAGGCCAAAAGATATTGGAAAAAACCTAAGAGCAGTCATCCTAGAAAACTTAAAAGTAAGTTTAAGTCCAAAACTCTATTTGACCTTCCCAAAGAAAAATTGTTTGTTTTCGATGTAAGAAAGAAGGCCATATGACAAAATACTGTAGGCTTAATAAGAGAATTAACACCTTACAGATTGAAGAACTAGTTCTTCAATAATTAAATAATCTGTTGATTGAAACATCTTCAGATGAAGAATATGAAATGTCCTATTTTGACGAAGTTAACCAACTTCGACCAGAAGATATTTCGTCTTCTTCTGATGAGAAAACTCTTCAGATTATTGTTTTAGACCAGGAAGAAGACATACTTTTTGAAGTAATAAATTCTCTTCCTAATAATGAAGATAAAGTGAAATACTTTAACAACATCAGAGAAACCTCGGCTTCATCTTCAAAATTGTTTTCAAAACAAAATCAACTTAAAAATTTTTTTTTTACTGAAATAATGAAAAAATTTCAGAATAATCGAAAACTGATCACGATTTTAGACCTTCAAAAAGAGATAAATGGTTTAAAAGAAGAGATTAGAGAATTGAGAAATACTCAAGATCTCCATTCTCTTATTCTAAACCAAATCCAAATGGAAGAAATCTCTGATAAAGAAAAGGAAAAGGTAGAATATATTGGTGATACAAACCAATATATCTCTGACCCTTTCTTGAATCTTTTATCAAAGATTTCAGTCCAAAAGATTTCTATCCAAAAATGTCATGTTTTGATCAAAATTATTGTTGCAAATAGTTTTGTTCTGGAAATTATTGCTCTATTTGATACTGGTGCAGTTTAAGCTGCATTAGAGAAGGTATAATTCTGACTAAATTTTATGAAAAAACTACAAAGGGCCTCTGTGGACCAAATTGGTCGCCATTAGATATCAACTACAAACTGACAAGTGTTGTCGTTAAAAATAATGGTTTCAAAATTAGTACTCCTTTTATTTTGGCAAAAGTCTTATCTCAAGATGTAATTTTGGGAGTATCATTTATTGACCAATTAATACCTTATAAGGTTTCAAAAGAAGGAGTTAAATCCCCATTAATGGGAAAGACAATTTTCTTCAAATTTGCTCATCCTCCTTATACCAAATTTATTAATACAATTGAGTATAAGTAACATCAAATTAATTTTCTAAAAAAAGAAGTTTCCTATAAAGTTATTGAAACTCAATTAGGAAAACCTCTTATTAAAGAGAAAATTCAAAATGTTTTGGAAAATATTCAAAACACAATCTATTATGATCTTCCCAATGCTTTCTGGGAAAGAAAAAGACATGTAGTCGATATCCCTTATGAGAAAGACTTCAATGAAAGACCTATTCCTACCAAAGCTCGCTTAATATAGATGAACCGGGAACTCCTGAAACATTGTCAAAATGAAATTAAGGATTTACTCTTAAAGAGATTAATCTTTAAAAGCTAAAGCCCTTAGTCTTGTGCAGCTTTTTATGTCAATAAAAATTCTAAACTTGAACGAGTCACTCCAAGGCTTGTTATCAATTACAAGCCCCTCAATCAAGCTCTTTAATTGATTAGGTATCCTATTCCTAACAAAAAAGATCTTTTAAGTCGCTTTCATCAGGCCAAAATATTTTCAAAATTCGACATGAAGTCAGGATTTTGGCAAATCTAAATTAGTAAGAAAGATCACTATAAAACTGTATTCACTATTCCTTTTGGACAGTATGAATGGAATGTCATGTCTTTTAGGCTTAAAAATGCTCCCTTTGAATTTTAGAGAATTATGAATGAAATTTTCAATCCTTATACTAAATTCATTATTATTTATATTGATGATGTTTTAGTGTATTCAGATTCAACTGATAAGTACTTCAAGCATGTGTGCGTCTTCACAGAAATTGCTAAGCGCAGTGGTCTTGTAGTTTCCAAAACCAAAATCAGTCTATTTCAAACAAAAATTCAGTTTCTTGGTCACCATATTCATCAAGGAACCATTATTCCAATTGATAGAGCAATTCAGTTTCCTAATAAATTTCTAGACCAAATTTTGGAAAAAAATCAACTTCAAAGGTTTTTAGATTGTCTGAATTATGTAGGAGAATTCATCCCCAACCTAAACAATATCATTAGGCCTCTCAATGAGCGTCTTAAGAAAAGTCCTCCTCCATGGACAGATGATCACACTAGTGTGGTCAAACAAATTAAAACCTATGTCCAAAATCTTCCATGCTTGTATCTTCCCAATCCACAAGCATTCAAAATTGTTGAGACTAATGCCTCTTGTAACAACCTAAATTTTATTATCTAATATGCGTTGTAATTATTTGTTGCATTTAATGAAATGGAATGGTGAATATTGACTCACCTTGAATAGCCTCGGGCTATAAATTTTGGATCATAGGAATTAAACACTGAAAATTGGAAGTGAATAGTACTGCTAAGCTAATTTTCGGTGAGGCAACGAGACTGTCATTTGATTTGGAATGATCAAATGATGTTAAACAAATGTGAGATTTTACAGGATTAAAATAGACATCATAGGCTTTAATTTGATAGGTAATGGATAATTCTTGGACTTATATACTAAGAGATATGATTTTTCAAAGTTAGACCCTGTTTCTAGAACTAAATCTAGAACAGGTAAGGTCTAACGAATATTTGAAAATTATGAGCTTCCAGTTGGCTAAAGGCTATATTTGTCCTTGAAACTAGATTCAATAAGGGTTTCATAGCTTTTAGAATCACTTTAATTTGATGTCTATAAATAAAGTTATGATTTTTCAAAGTTTGGTCAGAAAATCTGCCAAAATTGCCAACTATTACGAATTTGGAAAATAATGCAATGGCAATTGTGTAAATTGTGGAATTAAGTAAAAGCCCATATTTTCCCTTTATTGGTGGATATTTGTTGCCAAAATATGAAAGAAGAGGGAAAATATTTACTTGGATACAAATTGTGCCACGTGTCATCATCTAAGGCCAAGGGATTAAATAATAATTGATTAAGTATGTTTAGTTGGGCTAATTGGATGGAACCAATTTGGTTTGTGGAAGGCTTAAAGAGGCATCATTTTGGGCCAACAAAAGAGGAAAGAATTTGGTTCAATCAAATGGAAGTTAATGACATAAATTAAGAGGAGATAAGATCAATATGGTTATGTCATAAATCAAATAAGCTAATATTTATTAAATAGAGAGATATAGGATATTTTATGAAGCCTTGCCTTCATCTTTCCTTCCTTATTTTCATCCTCCACCAAGAAATAGAGAGAGAGGGGGGGTTTAAGAAATTTAGAGATAAGAGGAGCTTGAGGAGCAAAAATCCAAGGTAAGCTTTGTGATTTCATGAGCTTATGCCTCCTAACTTGTGTAATAGCTTCTCTAAGCTCTTGATATACATGAAAAACCATGTGTATCAAGAAAATCTTCAAGGTTCAGGAGAGAGAGAGAGACACCTAGAGAGAGAAAGTTTGAGAATCAAGAGGTAACTTCAAGAACTACAAATCCTTTGTTGTATTGTTGTTGTTGTTGTGGTTCTTGTCATGATTTGTGGTTTGGATTGTTGATTTTGTAAAGTTGGGATGTTGAACCCTAAGGGGTTATGCTGCCCAAATTTCCTCAAATCATGTTTAATAAGTGTTTAAGTGGTTTAATAAGTGGTAAGGAGAAAAAAGGAGTAAGCTTTAAGGGCTCAAACACAAAAGCTCATTTTCCCTTCTTTTGAGCAAGGTTTTGGCCATAATGAGAAATAGGGGTTAGGGCTGGAATTTCATTAATCTGATGGTTCCATGGTGTTTAAGAGGAAAAATTGTGTAGGGCTGATGTTGATCATGTTGTGAGAAAAGCCCTAGAAAGTGAAATAACGAAAATACCCCTAAAACCCTAAGTAGGGGCTATCAAGGGGAAAACTATCATTTGGTAGTGATTTTGAGAAAACTGAGGTCAATAATGGATTCTACATGCAAAACTGTGTAGGAATAGCCTGGGTCAAAATTTCTGAAAAGTACAATTGGACCTGGTAAAAAGGGGCTTGACCAGGACCCTAGGGGCATTTTGGTAATTTTACAGTTTTAGACAAATATAACCAACAAAAGTAAATTGGAAGAGTCTAGAGTGATAGATGAATGAGTATTAACCTAATTCTTGTAAATTTAGAATTTTAGGACCGAACAGTTGTGGCCGAGCTGGATTAAGACAATTAGATGATTAGGCAGGAAATGGCTATTTCAGGTAGTAACTCTATCCTTCATACACTATGTGAATGTTTATATGCTTTGTGTATGCCATCTTCCGTAATATGTATGATACACAGTGCCTACAGGTACACCGAACACAGTGCCTATGGGTACACCGAATTACAATGCCTACGGCTACATCGATAAATAGGCCTCCGGGTATATTGATATGCCTAGTTGGTGGTATCAAGCCCAGTTGAGGTGCGAAATAAGTAGGGGTTGCAACAGTGGTTGGCTTTGAACATTTTCAACCTAACTATATTATGTGTTAACATAATACTACTGTATGTGGTACCTGGCATATTTATTATTGTATTTTCTATGATTGATTGTATGTTATTACTGAGATTTTCTTGAATCTCACTCTTTCCATAAATGAATAAAGTTTGTAGCAGTAGTAGTCGGCTTCAATTGCAAAGTGGTATTCACCAACAATTGAAGGCGCAGGTCAAGAGTGAGTGAAGACGTTGGTTATTTAAAGATATTTTATTATTTCAAGATCTGTATGTATTATATACGAACTCTAGTGGGGAAAACCTGTAATGTAATCAAGTTTAATGTATCGATATATCAGTATAATTCCGCTATTCTTGTGTTGCCCACCAAATTACGATCTAGTACTCTGATTAATATCAATATAAGTGGTATGTAAGGGGGGATCTTACACCTCTGACATAGGTTATGGTGGCATTCTCAAACAAAAAATTGATGGTAAAGAGCATTACATTGCATTTACTTCAAAACACTGGAATAGGGCTCAATAAAACTATTCTATCATTAAAAAAGAAATTTTAGCAATCGTTTTGTGCATAAACAAATTTCAAAACGATTTGTTAAATCAAAGGTTTTTGATCAGGTTTGATTGTAAATCAGCCAAAGATGTTTTGCAAAAAGATGTAAAAAATCTTGTGTCAAAACAAATTTTTGCTAGATGGCAAGCAATTTTAAGTGTCTTTGATTTCAAAATCCAATTTCAAGTCTTGTAATGAACCCCAAGGATTATGCCTTCCCAATAGAAACTCTTCAAGCCTTGGCTTCCAACCAAACCTTGACAAAATTACCAAATAAAAGATGGGCTGACATAGCCAAAGAAGAAGAGTCTAAGGCCCTTGCCTTAGCAATCAAAAACAAATCCCAAGAGATTACTAAAGCTAGTTCTTTGTCAAAAGCATTAGTTTAATCTTCTCAACAAAACCACCACAAACTACTTTTATGGCGAAACCAGAAAAGACCATAAATCTTTTCCATTTCAATTTGCTTTTGCTTTGATTTTGAAAGGGTTATTTTTGTCTTTCTACTTCACAAATTAATTTTACTACAGTCCTGCTTTGATTTTGAAAGGGTTATTTTTGTCTTTTTGTAACATCCCAAATTTCAGTCACCAAAATACCTTTACAACTTTGTGGTATTAAAGGAAATAAAATGGTGAATATTGGCACATTTGAATTAGCCAAACCGTGCAATTAGTGGCCACATGAATTTTGGGCCACAATAAGGCATAAAATTTAAATTGTGTCTTCATAAAAGGGAAAGAAGAAAGCCCAATTTAATTACAAAAATGTAAAGGCACAATAGTCATTTGGCTAAATAAGAATTAAAAGCCCATATTTTCCCTTTTCTTATGGTGCTGCACGTCCAAACAGGGGAAGTAAGAGGGAAATAAAATACTTGGTCTAAATATGCTAAAAGATGAAGTAATATTGGTCAAGTAAAAAAGTGAAGAAAAGTCAAAAAGTGAAAACATGTGATTAATTAGCATAAAATACAAATATCTTAAGGAGATGGATGATGCTATTTGTTTTAGAGCTCTTATCTCTTTTCCAAGAGCCACTTTCATCCAAACACAAGAAGTGAGAGAGAGAGAGAGAGAGAGAGAGAGAGAGAGAGAGAGAGAGAGAGAGAGAGAGAGAGAGAGAGAGAGTGTGTGTGTGTGTGTGTGGAGAAAACAAGAGCAAAGAGAGAGCTCAAGTTATTCAAGAAGCAATCAAGGTAAGTTGATTAGGAAATTTCATGTGTTATGCCTTCTAAATCATGCACAACTCTCTCTAATTTCTATGCCATCTTGAAACACACATGTAGCAAGCACAAAATCAAGAGGAAGAGAGAGGAGGAGGTCACGGTTTAGAGAGAGAAAGAAGAAAAACAAAGGTAAAACCATTAAACCTTATTATCTTGTTAGATTTAAGGTTGTTGTTGTTGTGGTTGATTTATTGGTTTATTTGGTTGATTTTGTAATTTGGGAGGCACAAACCTTAAGGGGAGGTGCTGCCTAAATTTGGAATAATCATTTGGGAAGTGTAATTTGTTAGAACCGGCTGACACCCAAGAGGAGGGTGAATTGGGTGTAAGATAAAAGTCTTAAGAACTTTGAAAATCTCTTTGCATCTTAGAGGAAGAAATAAATATGAAAGTAATGAATCATAAATCAACAGTTTATATATGCTGGAAATATAAGAGTTTAAGGAAGAGAGTGTGCAAACTGTGATTTATCCTGGTTCGGTCCAATCTGCGATGGCCTACGTCCAGTCCCCAGGCTCCTCTTGAGATTTTCAAATCCACTATCTTCTTGTTTAATCCAGGCACAAGAAAAGTTTTTACAACCCACAAGTTTAGTTGGGCACTTGTAAAGCCGTTTACAAATCTCTCACCGAGTTACTCCCCCTTACACACCGTAAGGTTACAACTGAGTTACTCTCCTTACACACCCCGTAAGGATACAGCTTTGATGATGAAAGATTATAGTCAATCTTCTCTCTCAGAAGTGAATAGATGAATACTGAAGCATAATGAAAATAATCTCTCTCTCAAATATACATGATATAGAAAATGGATAAGAACAGAGAGTAGTTGGGTTGGAGTAGATGATTCATGATCTTTGCATGTTTCTCGTTGGTGTTCTTGTTCTTGTTGTCTGCTTGAATCTTCTGTATTTATAGTTGAGTAGGATATGACCATTGTGAGTATTTCAACTTATCCGTTGAGTCCGTTGCTTCGTTCGGTCGTTCTTCACATTTGAAAACTAGCCGTTACGAACGTTGACGCTCTGCTTCCGTAAAGTCAGTTTTTCTCTCTTCACATCATCTCTTCATTACATTCCTGGAGAAATACATTAAACACTAATACAATGAAGTGTAAGAATGATTGGAAGCAAGAAGAGTAAGTTTCATAATTAATCCTACGATTTTTGAAAGCTTCAGTACGTTGCTCTGTTCTCCTGGGAAGCATTACTCGAGTGGTCACTCGAGTAAGCCTTGGTCATTACTCGAGTAGTGCATGGAGTAAACAAATTTACAAACCTTGGAAATACCTGTTTACTCGAGTACTCACTCGAGTAACGTTGGCAGGCCGAGAGCAACTGGAAGTGATTTCCCTGATTACTCGAGTGCTTACTCGAGTAACGTTGGCAGGCCGAGAGCAATTGGAAGTTTTCTATCTGATTACTTGAGTACCTACTCGAGTAAGGTTGTCAGGCCGAGAGCAACTGGAAGTTTTCTGTCTGATTACTCGAGTACCTACTTGAGTATGGTACAATTTTCTTCATAGGTTACTTGAGTGGTTACTTCAAGTGAATTCTTGATTTTGATTTGAAACATGGCAAATTATATATCATCAGAAAGCTCTCATCGTTTTCATTCCAACGCAACAAGAATCAGCTCCAAACTCGTTGTGTACAGAAAGTTATGATCCAAAGAGTATCTACTGTTCTTAGACAATCTCTGAAATCACGAGCAGCAACTTCCAGATGGCATAGCTATTAGAATATAACCTCAAATATGTCAAATTACCTATCCATAGAAAGCCCTTTGAGTCTTCTTTCATATGGAACTGGTTTTGTCTCAATCTGATATGTATTTTGAGAGTTCTGTCCAAAATACCAAAGCTGTCCTGGAATATGACGGTGATTAATGTGTCAACTTCAACAGATCATATCTCTCTCATCTTAACTCCTTTTAATGTGATCTTGGTGTCCATAGTTCGTGTTGGGAGTCTAGTGTCATATTACACCATTTTTAGATCAATCTGACATATGGTTAGAGAGATATGCCCAAAATACCAAACCTCTATTCTGCCGCGTGAAAACAGAGTGCCATTTACTTCAAGTGCCACCTCGGGTAATCTTCAAGTAACCCGGCAGATTACTCGAGTAGCTACTCGAGTAATCACCTCCAAAATGAGGCAAAGCCCTATTACTCGAGTGATTACTTGAGTAATCATCCCCAGAGGCACCATAACTTCCGTATACATCATTTTAGCTTCGTATTGACCCATTCCAACTTCCGTTTGACCATAGAAACCTCCGATATCACTTATAATAGCTTGGATCTTGATATTCTCATGTGATCTTGCAAGTTCTTCTTTCTTTAATCTCTTTCTTCTTCTTTCTTCAATCTCTTTCTTCTTGTTTTACCACTTGACAATCATTCTTTATAACCCAACTAGATATCTTCTTGAATTGATGATCGTTCTTCATAAACCAACTAGATATCTTCTTGAATATCTCAATCTTCTTCAATCTTTGCTTGATATTCCTATTAGTTCTTGCAATGCCTTCTTTCTTCAATCCCTTGTCTCTTGATTTTCTTCTTGATGATCATTCTCCACATATGAGGCATTATAACATCAACCTACAATCAGGTTTATGACTAATCTACAAAATATGCAACATTAAATATAGTGGTTAGTCAATGTGGAAGATAATTATATCATACAAAAATTTTGCTCATATTTAACATCTATATCATCAAAAATATTCATATCTAACATTCTCCCCCTTTTTGATGATGACAAATCTTTCAAGAAAAATATGTATGAGTTATAAAAACTAGTAAGAACAATATATTTTTCTTGCCTTTCTCTCCCCCTATTTGACATCAGCAAAAAGTTTGAAGTATAAAGAAGAAAGACTTGTAGAAGAGTAAATATGTCATGAAAACAATTTTCTCTTCCTTGAATTGAAGGTAATTTTATTTGATGAAAATGAAAAATGATTTTTGTGGAAAACAACTTTCATAATCAAGGCAAATTAAAATCAAAGAAAAAGTATTCTTGAACAATAAAGAGAGGGTTTAGAAATGCTCATGTAGTTTTTGGAAAATGATGAAGTGCTCCATGAAAGCCGTTGCTTTATTCTTTAGCAATGCTAGTTCATGATGTTGTGTTCTCCACACGTCTTGCTATGCAACTCTGATGTATGTTCATGTTGTTGCCAAGATTCTCCAATTGAGTTGAGCTTCTATTCAGCATGCTCAATGATCATCTGTATTGGCATATGTATTTATTGCTTTGAATATTGCAGCCAATATATCTTCCTTGATTGATTGTTAAAGCATATGTCATCATATATGCTCCTTTTAGTGTGCTGGGGAATGATCTTGCATAGAACAAATTCTCCTATTATAAATAAAAACATTCTTGCAGGAGAATAGTTGGTGCAATCAAGTATTAAATTTATTGCACAAAACAAAGTCATCCTTTCTATATGATATGTTAAAAATTAAGATCATGAAAGGAAATTATAAGAGTAACTCATCATCAAAACTAATTAAAAGATAGTGAATTCAGATGAGTATGTTAAAAGGATTTTCTTTCAATAAATGAGATGAGCTTTTAAGATATAAAACACATGTGAATGTGAAGCTCCCTCTTAATGAATGCATGGCTTAAAAGAAAATCGTTGTGAATAATAAGTTAATAACTCCTAGATTTGTAAAATCATTAGAAATTTTGTAGAAAAAAATGATTGTGAAAGTATGAAGATTTGGAGAGAAATTAAGTTTTGAAAATAATGATGCTATTCAGGGTTTTAAGGCTGTAACCCTGTATTACTTGAGTCATTACTCAAGTGTTCACTTTGAGTGATGCAACTCAGAGAATTTGAATTAAAGAATACAATACCTCACTCGAGTAATCTCGTAATCACTCGAGCTATAATCCTTTGAAGTCTATTGTTGCATCGTTGGATACTCACTATATGATAATGTGATTAGTATTGAGAGATTCTGAAGTGTAGTCTTCTGTGAGCACTTTAGGATACCAGGATGAACTCAGAATAAGGCCTTGAGATTCTGGTTGATCAAGTCACAGAGTTGTCTAATCTCGCCATTCACAGAGGTAATGAACTCAGTATCGTTCGTAGCAAGCTCTGTGTGATTGTTGAAGCTCTTCTCTCAAATAGCCCTAGACAGATGGAGCAAAGAATGAAGGATCAGGGAGACCAACTCTAGTGAAGTGTTGTCTCTCATTTATTCTTGAAGTCTCGACTCTCATCCTCTATGCCACTTGTGTTAACTTGGAGTGAGTTTCAGATTTACTTGGAGTAATTGCGAATTACTTGAAGGTCTACTTGAAGTAATTACTGATTACTTGAAGGTCTTACTTGAAGTAATTGCAGATCACTTGAAGTAATTTCATATTACTTGGAGTAAGTTTTGTAGAAGTATATATACACCTCTTGTTCTCTGACAGACATGATCTTTCCAGTATTCATCTCCTCCTTGCTTATAATATAGGCCATTATGTGGTAATTCTTCTCGATGAAGTAAGTGAAGTTATTAGCCTTGTTCACCATAGCTCTAGTGTATGTATATCAGATGATGCCATGAAGATCACACATAAAGCTAAGGTTGAAGTTGAGAACCCTCATTAGCTTTCATGATTTGATGATTCTGTACTTCTTAGGCTCGTGTACTCCTTGAGAGGTCTAGTGGGAGAGTATTGAAGCCCAAACACTTATTAATCTTTGAAGCTAAGATGGTGACACTCTAATCTCTGACTGTTGTCTCCAATGTTTCCTCAATTATTGTGCCTTCTTCAAAGCATAACTCAGCAGGATCCATATCGTGGAAGAGATGTCTAACTTCCTTTAGTAGTAGGGAAGATGAAGGAATAACCAAGACTCATAATTGCGAGACTTGTTCTTGACCTTGAATTGAACACAGTTGAGGCTACTAAGAGATGTTCCTCCTCTTTTTCTTTCTTTGATTACACTACTAGCTGTTACTTGCTAGTGATGGGGTGTCATTTGAGTGATACCACAAATTTTGCTTCTGCTCATATTGCAACACTGTCAGTCACGCCTCCTCTATTAGCCTCTGATCTTTGTATCCAAAAGTAGAGCATTTTGATTAATTCCTGCAAAAGTATATGCTCTATTCGGAAAGCTCTCATCGTTTTCATTCCAACGCAACAAGAATCAGCTCCAAACTCATTGTGTACAGAAAGTTATGATCCAAAGAGTATCTACTGTTCTTAGACAATCTCTGAAATCACGAGCAGCAACTTCCAGATGGCATAGCTATTAGAATATAACCTCAAATATGTCAAATTACCTATCCATGGAAAGCTCTTTGAATCTTCTTTCAAATGGAACTGGTTTCGTCTCAATCTGATATGTATTTTGAGAGTTATGTCCAAAATACCGAAGCTGTCCTGGAATATGATGGTGATTCATGTGTCAACTTCAACAGATCATATCTCTCTCATCTTAACTCCTTTTAATGTGATCTTGGTGTCCATAGTTCATGTTGGGAATCTAGTGTCATATTCCACCGGTTTCAGATCAATCCGACATATGGTTAGAGAGATATGCCCAAAATACCAAACCTCTATTCTGCTGCATGAAAATAGAGTGCCATTTACTTCAAGTGCCACCTCGGGTAATCTTCAAGTAACCCGGCAGATTACTCGAGTAGCTACTCGAGTAATCACCTCCAAAATGAGGCAGAGCCCTATTACTCGAGTGATTACTCGAGTAATCATCCCTAGAGGCACCATAACTTCCGTATACATCATTTTAGCTTCGTATTGACCTATTCCAACTTCCGTTTGACCATAGAAACCTCCGATATCACTTCTAATAGCCTGGATCTTGATATTCTCATGTGATCTTGCAAGTTCTTCTTTCTTTAATCTCTTTCTTCTTCTTTCTTCAATCTCTTTCTTCTTGTTTTGCCACTTGATGATCATTCTTCATAACCCAACTAGATATCTTGAATTGATGATCGTTCTTCATAAACCAACTAGATATCTTCTTGAATATCTTCAATCTTCTTCAATCTTTGCTTGATATTCCTATTAGTTCTTGCAATGCCTTCTTTCTTCAATCCCTTGTCTCTTGATTTTCTTCTTGATGATCATTCTCCACATATGAGGCATTATAACATCAACCCACAATCAGGTTTATGACTAATATTCTCCTCCTTCTTGATGATCATTCTCCACATTTGAGGCATTATAACATCAACCCACAATCGGGTTTATGACTAATCTACAAAATATGCAACATTAAATATAGTCGTTAGTCAATGTGGAAGATAATTATATCATACAAACTTTTTGCTCATATTTAACATCTATATCATAAAAAATATTCATATCTTACATAATTAAGTGGTTAAATAAGTGATTTAAGGTGAAAAGAAGGTGTAAGCTTGATTGAAATCATAAAACTTCATTCCCCCTAAAATTTCCAGATTTTCGGCCAACTGTGTTTGACAGGGTTAGAGCTAGAATTTAGTTGATTTGATGATTTTATTGTATTTAAAATGGAAAATTGTGTAGGGAACATGTATAATATGAAGTGTGAAGGCTTTAGGGTGTGAAATGACAATTTTACCCCTAAAACCAAGTTCTTGGCTGCCAAGGGTAAATCTGTAATTTGGGCATGAATTTGACTAATTTGAGGTCAAAAAAAGAGTCTACATGCAAAATTATGTAGGATTAGCCTGGGTCATAATTTTTGGTAGAGTACAATTAGACCGGATATAAAGGGGCTTAGATCGGGTCACTAGAGGCATTTTGGTCATTTAGCAATTTTGAGTCAAGATAACCAACAATATGAGTTTAGAATAATACATGAATGAGTAATGACTCATTTATTGTACATTTGGGAATTTTAGGACATATCAATAGCCCGAGCTAGATGAGAGGTATTAGACAGATAGTAGAGTAGGAAAGGACAATTCAACTAGTAACTCTATCTCTGATACACTATGTAAATGTTGTTATACTGTATGTTGCTATATTCTGTGATATGAATATGGTGCCTGGGGCACATTACCTGGCTGTGGTCTGGGACCCAGCGAGGTATATGAACAAGTAGGGGATCCAAATAGTCATTTGGCCCTGAATAGTGTGCACACATACGATACAGTATGTATTTACATTTTACACTATATGGTGCATAGCATATTTAATTATCACATTTTGTATGATTGATAGCCTGTTACTACTGAGATTCTTTTGAATCTCACCCCTTTCCATATTGTATAGTGTATCGAGTAGTAGGAAGTGGCTTTAAGGGCAAAGTCATAATTACTAGCAACTGAAGGTTTCGGTCTAGTTCAAGTGCTGACATTGGTTATCTGCAGGATTTTTATTATTTTAAAGCTTGTAAATATTATGTACAAGTCCCTGTGGGAATTTCTGTAATATAATCATGTACTTTGTATCAGTATTTTTATGCTATTTCTGATGCCCACTGAACTATGTGCAAATACTCTGATGAATCTTGAAATAAATAAGAGGTGTGACACTTTTTACTTCACAAATTAATTTCACTGCAACCCAACAGGACTACAATGAATTTAGGAGCTAATGGAAATTAATTTGCTATAGTGGTCCTTATATGAAATTTTCCCTTAATAATACCCGAGACCTTTTGGCAGGATATCTTCTTCAACACATAGACTATGAGTAGAGTTTATTTTGTAAAAAGGTATCTTTTAGACATAGTAGTTTAGAGAAACTATGGACACTTGATTATTTTTTTTGTATATGAAGAGCTCTATGTTACACACTACTAGAAAAAAAAAAGTATTTTAGACTAGTTGAAATTGGCTTTTTAAGCCAGGTTTAAGTTTGGTCTTATATCGACCTGTTTTAAAAGTTTGCTCTTATTAAGACTGGTCCTACAACCGGTCTAAAAAGTTACTTTTTTAGACCGTTGTTTTAACAACCCGTCTTAAAAAGTTTCAGTTTTAAATTAAAAAAATGCCTACCTTTTAGTCTAGATAATTTCATATCGGTTTAAAAAGTGGGAAATTTGTTTTTAAATGTACATTTTTTTTGTTTCACCGAAGCCTGTTGGATTATTATATATAAAAGTTATATTATATAAATTCAATAGATAGCCCTAAAAATGCAAATGCAATTGATATAAAAAAATAATTATATATAACCAACCATGAATCTACCTAATATTATTATATAATTAAATATTGATTCCGGCAATTGTTTTTCAAGATTTACTTTTTTGGCTTGCATTTTCCTCACCTTCAAAGGGGCTAGATTATTTTGGAGTGTTAGATATAGTGGATGCAATTTTAAGCCTGGCATTTACATGTTGTTCATGCACTTTTCATATTTTGAGCATATCTAAAGTTGAGTGCAGCTACCCATGGATTGGGTGTTGGGTTACAACACTTATGCATTTTGATACTTTTGGGCCTCAAATATGACACACGTCTCTACCCTACCCTTGTCTTAGGTGATAAAGGAGAAGATTCTTATTTAATGAATCTGAGTATAACAAAGGTAATATATAAATATGAGAATTGGATTTTGATACAAGTGAATTTGATATTGTGACCAGGTTCTGGATGACATGAAAAATAAGCTGAAGGCCAATAATGAGGAAGTAACTGACTTGGTGGAAATACTAGTGATGGGATAAGGACTAATAACTTTAAATTGGGGGATGAAAAATATTGGCTTGAAGATCTACCCTAGGAAGGACAAAATTTGTTTAACTGGATAGCCTGGTATTGATTGTAACAATTCATTTGTTTATATAAGTGAAGGTCTATGTTCCCTTATTCAAAAGTTGATTTTCCCAATCATCACTTGGTTAGCCAGCTCAATGAATTTTTCCTTCCAAGCATAGATCAACCGGTCTACATTTTTCATCATCTAATTTAAACGTCTTAATCATCAAATTGTCACTAGTAACTCTACTTAGTCAGGGAGCTCCTTATTATTGGCCTTCATTTTAATTTCCTTCTCAACCAATACCTCATCACATGACCATATTCAACCATACAAAATATAATTCTCAATTCTGTATATCAACTATGATAGACTTAGCTTCATTAAATAAGATACTCCAACTTTGTCACCTAAAACTGAGGTAGGCTAGAGCCATATTCTACTTGGACTCTCAAAAGAACAAAAATGGCTAAGATTAGTAAAGTTAGCACCCAATCCAAGGGTCATTGGATTTAACTTTAAGGATGGCTCGCTATACAAACAACGCATCAATAGCTCCCACATGTCAGGGTTAAAAGCACAAGCTATACTTCCATCCAATACTCAATAATGATCTAAGCCCTTTCAAGGTTGGGCATCCAAACAAAAAAACTTGAAAAAGAATAAAAGCATTGGAAACAAGATTCAATTAACATACGTGTATGGAGACTTTTGTCCATGAAATTGATGAATGGATTTGCGAAACTTGCTATTATGAGGATGATCCAATGAAATTACATCATTGTCATACTCACAAGTTTTCCAATCCCAACCATAACAAATTCAATGGACAAAAATTCGCATATAATAACTTAACATATGCTTAATTATATATACAAATGAACACACACACTGCCTGCCACTAATGATATCAGTATATATACAAATTCACACACAAAAGAAAGTTTTTGACTTACTGATGAATAGATGGTCTGTTTGGAACTTATCTAGCCTCTGTGCCATGCATGCATGCCTTGTTTTCATTTCCATTGCAGGTTGAACCTTGTGATCTATGTGGTGGTCTTGACTGGCTGGAAGTAATGATACTTGTTTCAAATTCAGTATACTACATATGTTAATGAGCTACATTGAATTTGAAGCAAGCAACTAATAAAATAATACTAGCCTACCAACACCACCACATATAACACATATATATGACCTTTATTAAGCTCTTCATACTATTTTCTGTACATTATGCAATTATTAGGGCATATGCAAATTTTTTTCACACTCAAGTGGACAATGGTAGGGACACAAAATTTATAGCTGTAAGTGTATGAGCTGTATCAAGTAATAAAAAT
This sequence comes from Inga laurina, assembly GCA_963855925.1. NCBI lineage: Eukaryota > Viridiplantae > Streptophyta > Magnoliopsida > Fabales > Fabaceae > Inga > Inga laurina. The sequence continues at coordinate 23,416,919 of OY979704.1, forward strand.
TGAATAAGATATTGTTCGTATGAGGACTTGGTACTAACAATTCAATTGAATAATGATTTTATACTTTTACTTAAGTTGAGTCCACACAATTTGAATCAAAGATAGCAATAAATGCTAACTAAGAAAATCAAGTCTAACTAAGGCTAAGAATAAGGGTGATTCTAGATCTTAAGCTGTGACTTGGATTATTATAGCATTAATTACTTTTTAGTGTCTAATTTCTCCCCTTAATTGCATTTAAAGTTATATTGGCTAGTTTATGACTCTTAATTACTAAAAGTGTGTTTCTATCCGCTAAAAGACATTTCAATTATGTTAATATCTAATTGCTTAGGCAATTAGTGTCACACCCCACAATCATGCTACCCTCTAGGCACGGAGATGTGTGGCGGTGGGCTTAATTGGACTATCCCCGCCACCCCCTAATAGCTGGTTTCTTTCGCCTTCCTAACCCTCGAACAGACGACTTGTGGCTACAAGTCACGTGCCATGTGAGAGTTGGTACCATTGAGCTAGCTAGCATATTTTTGCTGAAATTTTGACTTGGGATATTCTAACATATGTTTACCCAAAGAATCCATTTCTGGCCCCGGAATTACCAAATTCATGATCAAAAGACAGAAATGCCCTTGTAAGCCCCTAATTTAGGGTTTCAGGGCATTTTGATAATTATGCTTTTTAGGGCTTTATTGAAAAAGTATTCAACTATAACTCTACCTAATTTTTCCTCCTGAACACAATAAAATCATCAGATTATCAAAAATCCAGCCCTAACCCCTTGGTACTGACCTGGCCAAAACTTATGGGTTCCCTAGGAAAAGTTGGGGTTTTTGAATTCTAACCCCGCAGACTTGCTCCTTTCTACTTCTAACCACTTAATTAACTATTTATTTACGTTATAACTACCATTTATACTCAATTTGGGTAGGATAATGTTTAGGACACAACTTTTCCCTAAATTACAAATAGAGCAAATCCAGCATAATTTTATCGATTAAATTACTCACAGTAGCCGAAACAATCAATATTTGAAGTTTCAGAAGTTACCTTAAGCTCCTTCTTGTTTTTCCTTGGTGTGGATGAAAACCCTAGCTTTAAAATACCAAAATTTATGCTTCTAATAGCCTAAATAACATAGAAGAAAAACTTAGGAGAATGATTATACATATTAGGTACGAATTCACCGAAGATATCGACTTACCTTGTGAGATTTTCCTCCTTCTTTCTCTAAAATTCTCTTAAGCTTTCTCTCTCTATTTTGATCATAAGGGCATCGGTTTTGGACTGTAGGAGGAAGAGGATGATGTTTTATATTAGTTTCTCTTATTTTACTCTAATTTTCTAATTTCCAAAAATCAAAATGTTAACTTATGTACATGTAATGTTGTCACAAGCCCAATTAGCATGAAACTAACATTTCCCTATTATTGTTACATGTAATGGCATCCCAAGGGTCCTACCTTTAGGTCCTATGTTGGCTTCATAAATTGTTTCAAGTTACATGCACAGTTAAGTCACATTTTGGTCAAATTTGCGAATGTGCACCAATTTTCCATAAATTCATATTTATTTGACCAAAATGCTCAAAATATATATTTCTCCTTTATTTTCCTTAATTAATTGAAATTAAATTCAATTAATTGGAAAATAATTTATTTTGTGCTAAATTGTGAAATTTACAATTTTTCCATTACCTTTTAAATATAATTTCTTTTCGTCTTTTTCTTTGGTGAACTTTCATTTATTATTGGACCAAATATTTTTCTCTATTTTTCCTCAAATTTTGGGCCTAAATATGGGCTTTTAAATTTTCTAAATTTATTCCATAATTATTCTAGCCTAATTTTCCTGAAAATGAAAATTTATAAAATTCATAAATTCCAAATTCATGAATATTCACCATTTTATTGCATTTCTCAAATAATTACAATATATTTTGGTGAATAAAAATTTGGGGTATTATAGTTCTCCCTTAAATAAATTTCATCCCTGAAATTTGCTACTCTTGTACATCCATAAATTCTGGGTAACGTTTCCTCATACTCTCTTCTATTTCCCATGTAGCGTCCCTGGGAGATAACCTTTTCTAGACAATCTTGACAAATGAAATGCTCTTATTCCTGAGTTACTTTTCCTGCCGATCAATGATCCAGTCAGGTGTGACTTTATAAGTCAGATCGTTAGACATTTCCACGTCTTCATATTCAATTACATGTTCTAGATTAGGTTGATACTTTTTCAGCTAGGAAACATGAAAAACGTCGTGTAGCTTGCTTAGATTTGGTGGCAAAGCAATGCGGTACGCTACTAGCCCAATCTTTGCCAAGATCTTGAACGGACCAATGTACCTTGGATATAGCTTTCGTACTTTCAACGCTCTGCCAATACCTATAACTGGTGATACATTCATGAACACTTGGTTGCCGACTTCAAATTCCAGAGGTTTTTGCCCCTTGTCAGCATAACTCTTCTGTCGTCTCTAAGCAGTTAGCAATCTCTGCTTAATCAGCTTTATTTGCTACGTTGTCTGATCAACAATATCTGGCCCAAGTAAGTGTCGATCAGACAACTCTGTCTAGTACAAGGGCGATTGACACTTCCTCCCGTACAATGCCTCACATGGAGCCATTTGGATACTCGAGTGATAACTGTTGTTGTAGGAAAACTCTGCTAATAGAAGGAATTTGTCCCAACTGCCTTTGAAAACAAGTGCACACCCCTTAGCATATTCTCAAGTATTTGAATCATTTGCTCTATCTTCCTATCTCTTTGAGGATGATATGTCATGTTGAACCTCAGTTTAGTACCCAAAGCCTTGTGAACAGCCTTCTAGAACTTAGAAGTAAATCAAGGATCTCGATTCGAGATAATGTTCTTTGGAGTACCATGTAATCGCACAATCTTCTTAATATAGATCTTTGCCAATTTGTCAGGAGAATAGTAGATGCTGATAGGTAGGAAGTGGGCTGTCTTTATGAATTTGTCAACTATTACTCAGATTGCATCATGGTTTCTGACCTTGGGTAACCCCATCACAAAATCAATCATAATGCTTTCCTACTTTCGCTCAAGAATCTGAGGGTTTTGCTAAAGCCTTGGTGGTTGCTGATGTTCAACTTTGCTTTTTGGCATGTTAGACAATGAGCAACGAACTTAGTCACCTCCTTTTTCATTCATGGCCACCAATATTAGGACTTCAAGTCATGGTACATTTTGGTAGCTCCTGGATGTAGAGTGTATTTACTTTTGTGTGCCTCCTCCAGGATTTTCCGTTTTAGTTTTGGTTACGATGGAACATAAATCCGCTTCTTGTACCTGCCTAGTCCACTGGGTGACAAGTCATATTCCTGAGTTTCACCTTTATCAATCATACCCCTGATAGATAATGCTCGTCTATCCTACAGTTGTGTTTCTTCAATCACTGCTCTCAGATCATTATATACTTTACTGACCCTACTGCTTATCAGAATTTGATTTGGTAGATTGCAATCTCTAGAATCCTTGATTAGTCTCTGCTAGTACATCATCATGGCTGCTACCTGCACTGATTTCTGGCTTAATGCGTTTGCAAAGACATTAGCCTTTCTGGGATGATATTTGATTTCTAGATACTAATCTTTTAGCAACTTCATTCATCGCGCTGTCTCATATTGAGCTCTTACTGATCATATAAGTACTTCAAGCTCTTGTGGTCGTAGTACAACTCTACTGTTGCAATATAGAGATAATGTATCCAGATTTTAAGAGCAAACATAATCGCCGCCAACTCAAGATTGTGAGTGGGATAGTTCAGATCATGAGGTTTGACCTGACGAGATGCGTATGCCACCACTTGGCCACACTGCACTAACACACATCCCAATCTATGCCTATTGGCATTTGCATACACGACGTACGTAAATTGTGGATCTGGGATTAATTAGTACTGGTGCTGTAGTCAACCTTTGCTTCATTTCATGAAGCACTTTTCACAATTCTTGTCCCATAAAAAATATTGAGTTTTTCGTGTCAATTTTGTCAATGGCAAAGAAGTTCTAGAGAAATTCTATATGAATCTTCTGTAATACCAGACAAGTCCTAGAAAACTGCGCACTTCAAATACAGTCTTTGGCCTCTTTCAGTTTATTACTGCTTCCACCTTACTAGGATCAACAGAGACCCCTTGCTGTAGGGCAACATGACCCATAAACTTTACCTCTGAAAGTCAGAATTCATACTGCTCAGCTTGGCATAGAGTTGCTTATCCCTTAATATATTCAACACCATTCTTAGATGCAACTCGTGTTCAACCTTACTCCCCGAGTACACCAAAATATCATTAATGAATACTACTGTGAATTGGTCTAGGTATGGATGAAAGATTTGATTCATGTAGTCCATAAACACTATAGGTGTATTGGTCAACCCAAAAGGCATTACAAGGAACTCGTAATGGCCATATTTGGTCTTGAAAGTAGTTTTCGACACATCTTCTGCGTTGACTTTCAGCTGGTGGTATCCCGATCATAAATCGATCTTCGATAATACGTAGGAACTAGATAACTGATATGTTAGATCTCATGTTTTGATGATAACAAAGGAATGGTTTGAAAAGGAAATGATTAATAAACAAGTTTGAACAAAGTAATGACAGGAACAAGCATCACTTGAAGTAAGCATTGGAGTAATAAATAAAGGCCAAGAGAAAATGCTGAGGAACTTGATCAGAAGCAAATTTTCTAAGGCATTACTCGAGTAGCTACTCGAGTAATGAGACAAAACTTGAAGTAATCAGAGACAACTTCCAGTAACCTGCCAACGTTACTCGAGGAGCTACTCGAGTAACAGTGTAAGTATTTTCAAGTTACTCTCGGCCTGCCAATGTTACTCGAGGAGCTACTCAAGTAACCAGGTAAAAACTTGGAGTTGCTCTCGGCTTGCCAATGTTACTCGAGGCGCTACTCGAGTAACAGTGTGAAAAACTTCCAGTTGCTTTCAAGTTGACAAAGACACTCGAGGAGCTACTCGAGTAACTCTGTTTCTGAAAATGTGGACCTCTCGGCACTTTGTACCACTGCCAATGTTACTCGAGGAGCTACTCGAGTAACTCAGTCTGGTGAGCAAAAACTTGAAGGTGGTACCCGATTAACTTGTTATCATCTTATCTCATTTTCCTCGAGTCTTTACTCTAGTATGCAAGTATTTAATGTTTTATGTTAAGTGGATTACTCGAGTAGGTACTTGAGTATGCAGAGATATTGTAAAGGAAAACCTCAAGTCATTACCCGGGTAAGTCAAGCACAAAAAGTACAGTTACTCGAGGTGGTACCCGAGTAACCTATGTAAAAATGAGTGCATTACTCGAGTCAGTACCCGAGTAATGAGGTAAGTGCTCTCGGCATTGAAATCCTGCCAACATTATTGGAGTCAAGCATCGAGTAACCAAAAGTTTTTATAAAGGCTTACTCGAGTTGGTACCCGAGTAACTCATAAAGTTGTGAGTGCGTTACTCGAGTAGGTACCCGAGTAAATAACTATTTCCAAAGGTTTGAAATTTAGTTTACTCCATGCACTACCCGAGTAATCTTGTATTTATTCATTGACTTGCAGTTTAACAAAGATTTCTCGATGTTACTCGAGTAGGTACTCGAGTAAACTTCAAGGGATGCTCGAGTAGCTACTCGAGTAAGCAAACCCAGAATTTTTAGAAATCATTCAAACGTTCATTGATTTGTTTCCTATATGATTAATATTTCATTGTATTAGTATTCTTAGTCTATTTACAGAGAAACAATGAAGAAATCTTATCAAGTGAGAGAAGTCAAATGAAACGTTCAAATGCCAACCACCGCCAACGGATATTTTTCAAAAGCTGGAAAAGTCAATAGTGGCTGCGCACTCTCCAACGGACCAGAAGAAAATGTTCCAACGGTCATCACCAACATATCTATATATATATGGGAACATCCAAATAGAGAAAGAAGAACAAGCACACACACAAACGAATCATTAAGTTCATTGCTCTGTTTTCACGTTGATATTGTATATTTATGCGTCAGTGATTCTCATTCACTCTGTAAGAGAGATATTTCATTCAAACTCAATATTTGTTATTGAGATTACTTAAGGTTGTGGAACCTTGAGTTGGGATTGGATTACAACTTGTAAGGGGGAGCGAGTGTCCAGGTGAAGGAACTTGCTTGTACTGACGTGCCAAGAACCCACTGAATCTTAGAAGTTATAGTGAAACTCTCAGAGAAGCTCTGAGGACTGAACGTAGGTCAAAGTGGTTGTGACCGAACCAGTATAACTCCCGGTGTACACTTCGGTGATATTTCTCCTTACTCATTACTGTTTTATTTCCACTGTTAAAGTTTTATATTTTCGAAAGAAATTTTAGTATCACCCAATTCACCCCCCCTCTTGGGTGAAACGCTTGATCTAACATGATAGAGCAAGTTATTACTTCTAGGGAGTAGATATTTGTTCTTGACAATCACCTTATTTAGCTCCCAATAATCTATAGAGAGACGTACGCTTTCATCTTTCTTCTTGACAAAGAGCACTGGGCACCCCATGGTGAAATGTTGGGTCGAATGAACCCTTTCTCAAGTAGCTCCTCAATTTACTTCTTTAGTTTTGCCATTTCACTTGGGGCCACTCGGTATGGGGCTTTAGATATTGGACTTACTCCAGGCTTAAGATCAATCAAGAACTCCACTTCCGTATCTGGAGGTAATCCCCCGATATCCTCTGAAAACATATCAGGAAACTATTCGCAATAGGGATATTTTCTAAAACTACTCTGGCCTCCGACTGCATAGAGCAAAGTACTATGTACCCCTGACTACCTTTCCGTAAACATCTCTCAGCCTTAATTGTGAAGAGAAGATTAAGAGTGATTTCTGTGTCAGCATGCGATTGAAAATTGGGATATATAACCTTCTTCTCTTTGCAATCCAACAATACGCCATTCACCGTCAACCAGTCAATCCCAAGAATCATCTCTAACCCTTGTAGTGGTAAATAAATCAGATCTACGATCGATTCATGACCCTTGCATTTACTACACAATTCAGACAAACGTTAGGCGTAACAATTTAAGTGCCCATGGGCGTAGACACAACCATATCATATGGGAATATATGCATATTCAAATTCAACCATGTCTCACAATCATATGCATTGAATGAATGGCTGGCACCCGAATCATACATGACATATACTAGATTGCCATTCAAAGTAATCATACCTTGTATCAGTACTAGAGACTTGCTGGTTTCTTGTGTCAGTGTATAGATCCTACTTGGAACCCTGGGTCTCGTCTCCTCCAGCTGGCGCTTCTGTAGGCAATCCCTGGAAATATGCCCCAGTTTGCTTCATATGAAACAAATAGGTTGTCCATTAGAATCTTTTCTCAATGGAATACCATTACAAGTTTTACCAGGATGGAATGGCTTGCGACAATGCCAACAAGTTCTATTTCTCGAAAAACCTTGGCTTCCACAGCCCTAAGCTTGATTTGACCTCTTGTTGTCTGTAATATCCCAATTTTTGATTAAGGGAAAATCATGATTATTGTGGATGATTATGAATTTAAATTGAATTATTATGTGTTTTATGGCAATATTGACTAATATGTCATAATTATTGAAAAATTAGAAGAATGGAATTATTGGCCATGAATTGGTAACTAATGGAGAAATTAATTACTAACTAAGAGAAAATGGGAAGTGTGATTAAAATGGCTAATGGAGGGATTAGAGTAACTAATTTGGTTACTTACTTTATGAGAGCCAATAGATTTGAGACACTTGGCAAGCTTATAAATAATGGGAGTTGTTGGGAAAGTCAAATAACTATATTTTATTGTTTTCTCTCCCTCTCCCTCTCTCTTATGCGCATAGGAGGGGCTAAAGGGGGTCAGAATTTCTGTGCTTCATCATCATCACTCTCATTTCTCTCTTCTCTCTCTCATTCTTGCTCTCTCTCTCTCAGAAAATTCCAAAGACGCCAGCGGAATATGATGAGAATGACAAGAAACTTATCACTCTCAATAGCAAAGCAATTCTGATGCTACAAAGCGCTTTGAGTCAAAGTGAATATTTCAGAATTTGCACACTCCCAACAGCAAAGCAAATGTGGGAAGCTCTGGAAATAGCTCATGAGGGAACTTCGGGAATAAAGGAGAATCAAATCAACACCTTGGTCACCGAATTTGATTTGCTTCGAATGAAATCAGGTGAGTCGATTTCTGAATTCGAACTTAGATATACTCATCTTGTTAACCAACTTGCAGCTCTTGGGAAAGTCTATGATCAGCACACCCAAGTACGAAAGATTTTGAATATTCTTTCTAAAGAGTGGGAAACCAAAGTCACTGCGATAGAAGAAGCAAAAGGAGAATCAATGAGATCAGTTGCTTCTTTATTTGGAAGTCTTTCTGAATATGAAAGCAAACTAAAGTTCAAACGGGAACTAGATGATATTGGTGACAAGAAAAAGAAAGGTCTAGCACTAAAACCAAAAGAAGAAAATCAAGATGAGGATGAAGAGTTTGTCGATGACGAAATGGGCCTAATCATAAAACGATTCAGAAAATTCTACAAGAAAGGTCAAGGATTCAAACATTTTCAGAAAGGAGGAAATAGTAGCAAAGATCATATCATTTTCTATGAATGTGGGAAACCAGGACATATCAAGTCAGAATGTCCAGATTTGAACCAAAACAGCAAAGAAAAGAGAAAAGGCAAATTCTTCAACAAAAAGAAGGCCTTCGTATCTGCTATATGGGGTGACAGCTCCTCAGACGAAGAAAGTGATGAGGAAGAAGTAGCTAATATATGTCTTGTTGCTCAAGAAGAAACAGAAGAAGAGGTAAATGATTCTGAACCTACCTATGATGAATTACTTTCCGAATATAATGCTTTGCATTCTAAATTCATCAAAGTAGTTAAAGAATTGATTGTTGTTAAAAAGAAAAACAAGGTTCTTGAAACTGAACTTAAGGGAAAGGATTGTGAAAATTGTTTATCTTTGAAAAACAAAAACATTGATCTCACAAAAACTCTTGAAAAATTTACACAAGGAAGTGAGATGTTAAATGTTATTTTAAAAGCTCAACGATTTGTTAACGATCGATCTGGAATTGGATATAATCCAAAATCAGATAAAAGAAAAGGAAGAAAGAAAGCAGGAGGTAAGTCATATTTGAATTATTTCCAACATTCTGTGCATACATCAAATCCTTTTGCATTTTGTAATTATTGTAATAGAAAAGGACATTATACTTCTTCATGCATTCATAAGAAGAAAGGAACAATAGGAACCTACAAATGGGTACCTAAAGGTTCATATATTCAGAAAATTATTTGTACTAACCCAAAAGGACCCAAAAAGATGTGGGTACCTAAGACTTAGTCATTTGATTGCAGGTATGTCTCAAAGCATCCAAAAATAGCAAGTGGTACATAGATAGTGGATGCTCTAGACATATGACCGGAGATTTCGAAAGTTTTACCACATTACAACCTAAGGAAGGTGGAAAGGTAAAATTTGGAGGAAATCAATCCGGAAGGATAGCAGGAATTGGTGAAATCAAAAATGACAAAGGAATACAAATGAAAGATGTATATTATGTTGAAGGCTTGTGTCACAATTTGCTGAGCGTAAGTCAAAGTGCAGATAAAAACAACTGGGTAATATTTGACTCAGAAGAATGTTTAATCATCAACAAGAATGACTTACAGCTTGATAAGAAGAATATCAAGGCTAAGCTCAGAGCAAAAAGGGAAGGTAACTGCTATACTCTAGATATTAGTAGAAATGAATCTGAAAATTGTTTTCTGAGTAATGCCGATGAAAGTTGGCTTTGGCATAAGAGATTGGCTCATGTCAATATGCATCAACTAGGCAAATTACTCAAAAAGGATTTAGTACTTGGATTACCCAAAGTAAATTTCAAAAATGACTTGATTTGTGATGCATGTCAAAAGGGTAAACAAACTAAATCATCTTTCAAATTGAAAAATGAAATTTCAACAAATAGACTATTACAATTATTGCATATGGATTTAGTTGGTCCAGCAAGAGTAAAAAGTCTTGGTGGCAACCTATATTCATTGGTCATTGTAGATGATTTCTCTAGATTTACATGGGTTATTTTTCTATCATCAAAAGATGAAACCTTTGAAGAATTTATTGTTTTTGCCAAGAAAGTGCAAAATGAGAAAGGTATGTCCATTGTAGGTATTATGACTGATCATGGTGGAGAATTTGAAAATCAAGCCTTTGAAGAGTATTGTGATACTAATGGCATTGATCACAATTTCTCTGCTCCAAGGACGCCTCAACAAAATGGAGTTGTGGAACGCAAGAATAGAGTGCTCACTGAAATGGCTAGAGCACTGTTGAATGAAAAGAATGTATCTCAAGTGTTCTGGGCTGATGTTATGAGTACAGCATGCTATATTTCAAATAGGACCTATATCAGAACAAAACTTGGAAAGACACCATACGAGTTGTACAAAGGATGAAAGCCAAACATTGCTCATCTACACATCTTCGGTTGTAAGTGCTTCATTCATAATAATGGTAAAGATAACTTAGGAAAATTTGATTCTAAAACAGATGAAGGAATTTTCCTAGGGTATTCTAACCGAAGTAAAGCATATAGAGTTTTCAATAAAAGAACTTATGTTGTTGAAGAATCAATTCATATTGTATTTGATGAATTTGAGTCCTCTGACAAAACCATTGATGAAGAACAGGAAGTTGTTTTAAATCAAGAGAATGGTCAATATATTTCTAAGTCTCTTATTCCAGAAGTTGATGAAACTAAGGAAGAAGAGCAATCCCTAGGACAACCTAGAGCTTGGAAATACAACAAAAGTCATCCTTTAGATCAAGTTATAGGAAATGTGAATGAAGGGATCAAAACTAGAAATAGAATTTTCAATGAAGTAAGTTTTTCTGCATTCATTTCTGAGATTGAACCTTCTAACATTGATGAAGCCCTATCAGACAATGATTGGGTTATAGCAATGCAAGAAGAACTAAATCAATTTGAGAGAAATCAAGTTTGGGATTTTGTACCTCGACCCAAGGATCATCCGATCATTGGTACTAAATGGGTATTCAAGAACAAACTTGATGAATCCGCAATTATTGTCAGAAACAAGGCAAGATTGGTGGCCAAAGGCTATAATCAGGAAGAAGGGATTGATTATGAGGAAACGTATGCTCCAGTGGCTAGATTGGAAGCTATACGTATACTCTTAGCCTTTGCATGCATCAAAGGATTCAAACTCTATCAAATGGATGTAAAGAGTGCATTTCTAAATGGTTACATCATGGAAGAAGTGTATGTAGAACAACCTCCAGGTTTTGAGGATGTTACTAAACCTGACCATGTTTTCAAACTTAAAAAGGCTTTATATGGTTTAAAACAAGCTCCTAGAGCCTGGTATGAAAGGCTCAGTAAATTTCTTATCGATCAAGGTTTTGTACGGGGTAAAGTTGATACAACACTTTTTATAAAACGAAAACTCAATGATATTTTGATTATTCAAATATATGTTGATGATATTGTTTTCGGTGCTACTAATGAATCTCTGTGTAAGGAATTTTCTGAGATAATGCAGGGAGAATTTGAGATGTCAATGATGGGAGAATTGAATTTCTTTCTTGGTTTGCAAATCAAACAAAGAAAGAATGGAATCTTCATATCTCAAACAAAGTATTTAAAAGAGCTATTGAAGAAATATGGAATGGATGAAGCAAATGGCACAGACACGCCTATGAGCTCAACTACGTTGCTTGATGCTGATGTCAAAGGGAAAGACTACAACATAACAAAGTATAGAGGAATGATTGGATCATTACTCTATCTCACGGCAAGTAGACCGGACATCCAATTTAGTGTTGGCATATGTGCAAGATATCAATCGGCACCAAAAGAATCACATGCTGAAACAGTCAAATGGATCTTTAGATACCTTGTTGACACACCCGAATTGGGTCTGTGGTATCCCAAAGGAAGAAGTGAATATCTTGTTGCATATTCAGATTCAGATCATGGAGGATACAAAACAGACAGAAAGAGCACCAGTGGACAAGGACAATTTCTTGGAGGATCTCTTGTATTATGGTTCAGCAAGAAACAAAATACAGTGTCTCTTTCGTCAACGGAAGCCAAATATGTTGCAGTCTCAAGTTGTTGTGCACAAGTAATATGGTTAAAACAACAACTACAAGATCTTGGTATTTATCTCAAAGAAATACCAATCTATTGTGATAATACAAGTACGATAAGCTTGGCAAAGAATCCAGTTCAACACTCTAGAACCAAGCATATCGATGTCAGACATCACTTCATCAGAGATCATGTTCAAAAGAAATGTGTGAAAGTGATATTCATTCCTACTCATCTTCAACTAGCTGATATCTTCACAAAACCCCTTGCAAAAGATCAATTTCTATTTATTAGAAGAGAATTGGGAATGGTAAATCCCAATGAGTTGTAAGTTATTTCAGCTTTCAATAATATTAGATGAAGTCACTTAATAATGTTTTGATGATTACTAACTTAAGCATCGGAGTATATAGAAAATGATTTTGCAGGAAGGAAGAAACTTTGTTTTTAAGAAACAAAAACAGAGGTGATCAGAGGACACATTTACTGGAGTACCAACTTGAAGTAACGTGTGACAGAGAAGCAATACCCAAGGAACAACTTGAAGTAAAGAAGCACTTTACTCGAGTACGTGCTCGAGTAATGGACTTCAAAACTGGAAGTAACGGATCAAGTTACTTGATTTTCAAACATAACGGTTCAGTTTTCAAAGAAATGAAGAGTCAGAAGTTGAAAAGCTGATTACCCGAGGCAGGCCTCGAGTAACCTTGAAGCTTACTTGAGGAAGGCCTCGAGTAAAGTCGAAGTTCATATTTTCAAATTGTTAAAGAATGACTCAAATCTGACCAGAATGGGTTATAAATGATCGAGGGAACATTCATGGATAATTACTATATTGTTCATGCCAGGTACGCAATTTAAATGAATTATTTTAGAATTTTTTTTGTATGAACACCCGAGGAAGGCCTCAAGTAAACTTGAAGATTACTCGAGTAAGGCCTCGAGTAACGTCGGGTTCTAGGTCTTTATCTGTCGCAAACTCGGTCATTTCCACAAAATCTCCTCGAGTAAATCACTATTCTCTCTCACAAAAATTTTTCACAAGTGATTCCTTGCTTCATTTCCGTCAAAACCCAAGAGATTTCAGTTCTAATAACCACCTATTTTGCTCAAAATCTCTGTGCCCTATTCGCGTCAGTATTTCTGCGTTTCTGAGAATCCTTGTTTTTCAATCTTTCAGAAAGATGAGAACTAAAAATCTCACTCCCATAGATTCCTTTGAATCCCAACAACATTCTGATCCTCTTTCTTCACCTCCCAAAAAGAGAAGAAAGTTAACTCCAAGACCAAAAGCCAAAATTCCTCTTCAACCGAAAGCCAAAGGTGTAGTGATTAAAGAGCCTATTGCTACAAGGGCTCAATCCAAGAAGAGTACCTCAACCGGAAAAGGGAAGAGTGCTAAATCTCCCTCACCTCCTCCCTCTGACTCCTCTACCCCCTCTTTCACACCAAAGCCTATCAAAAAGCCAAAGTATGACAAGAATGTGGCTAATGCTATGGTTGGAATCTTGGATCAAATGGAGAAGGGTCAATCTTCCAAGAAGTCCAAAGTACCGAAAGCAGAGATCACCAACCCTCCGAAGGGATTCAATGTCAACAAATTGGTGGAGTCTCCCAAATATTTGACTCAATTTTCCAGAAGAAAAGTGTGTAAGACACACTATGTTGATCTGAAGTTACTTCAAGAGGTAGTGAAGCATGACCTAAGTTCTTATTTAGATCCCTTTATGCCTTGGCTATCTATTAGATTACCATTCTGTACTAAAGTGATCACCCATTTTTATTGTAACTTAGAGATCATAGATGAGCCTAACCGAACCTCTGTTGAGGAAGAAATGACCACAACTGTGAGAGGTCAAAAGATATTAATTTCACCCTCTAGGATTAATTTATGGCTAGGGATAGAGAACCCCCTTGATGATATCTATTCTGAACTTGAGCCAAACCAAATCTTCACTATTCTCAAACCCGGTGAGCTAGTTGGTCCCCTAAACTTTAAACCGAGTGATATGTGCGATCATCACAGGGTCCTATGGTACATCTACTCTAGGTCCCTAGTGAACAAAGCCAACAATTACACCTATTTTTCCGATAGGGACTTTAGGTGGTTTGCTTCACTGCTTCTGAAGGAACAAAAGGATCTGGGAGAATACATTTTCTCTGAGATGAAGAGATATAAGGTGGATGGGAAGGCTACAACACCAATACCATATCCTCAAATTGTGTCTCCAATCCTGAAAGAGAACAAAATATGGTATTTGGATAGTAAGGAGCCCATTGAGAGGTTGACTCCGGTTGGGAGAAACCAGATTGGAAAATTGAACATCGATATCCCTCTCAAAGGCCCTCTGGAATCTGGGTCCAAAAAGAAGAGGAAGACCACTGAGGTAGAGACCAGCAAGTTGGATGACACTCAGTCATCGGCTCCAGCTGCTACCACATCATCACCATCTTTTCTCAATGCCACTCTCCAGCACTTTATGGAAAATATGCTGAGAGGCTTCCATGTGGATATCGCCAACACGAACGCCGAAATGATTACCAACACAAATTTCAAGATGGCGGAGTTGGTTAAGAAGATAGATAAGAGGCATGAGGAATTGGTTGAGAAAATGGATAAAAGGCATGAGGAGTTGCTAGCTGAGCAACGTGCCCAGGGCGAGACTTTGAGAATGATTTTGGCACGACTGGACTCCTTAGGTCCAGGGCCTTCTGCTGGTCCATCTTCTTCTGCACTACCACCTCCTCCAGTAAACCCTCCTTCAGAGACTCCTATCCCTGAGGATGAACCATCTACCCCTCTGGTTTCTGATCCACTTGAGCCCCAAGGCAAAGATATTCTATTCACAGTGGCTGATCTTGAAACCTATGAGACCACTCATATCATCATTGATGATTCACCTCCCAAACCTCAGCCAGAAACCGCTCCTAAACCGACTCCATCACCTGCCCCTACAGAGGAAATCTCTCCTTCCTCGTCCTCCTCTGAACATCTTACTCCAGAGGCTGAGACCACCCCTGAGATTCAGACTACTCCAGGAGGAGAAACCTCTACTATGGTTGTCTTCCAACCTTCTCCTCCCGGCGATGACATCCATATCCCTCCAGTTTATCTGCCTGACCCTGTCCCCTCTAGCTCCTTTGAATCTTTGGGCTCAGATGATTCTCCTGTTCTTCCAGTGACACCCATTTCTGTGGTCAAACCTCATAGCCCTCCACTTGATTGATGAAGCCAAAAAGGGGGAGAAGAACTTGAAGAGTGATTTGTGGAAGTGTCTGAGTTTATTTTGGGATATTTGGTTGTATATGGGTTCTAGGGAACATTTTGAAAATTGATAGTTTCTTTTTATTAGTCTTCCTGAACTTATTAGCTTGTAACTTGTTTCAAAGCTTAATGTTATGATTGCATTTTAATTTCATATTGTTGTTGGACTAATAAAATTGCTGTGTATGCAAGGTGTATGCTATGAATCCAAACTAAATAAGACCAATTTAATTTGAAAAACCATATCCAAAATCACTAAGTTTTGTCATCATCAAAAAGGGGGAGAATGTTAGATCTCATGTTTTGATGATAACAAAAGAATGGTTTGAAAAGGAAATGATTAATAAACAAGTTTGAATAAAGTAATGACAGGAACAAGCATCACTTAAAGTAAGCATTGGAGTAATAAATAAAGGCCAAGAGAAAATGCTGAGGAACTTGATCAGAAGCAAATTTTCTAAGGCATTACTCGAGTAGCTACTCGAGTAATGAGACAAAACTTGAAGTAATCAGAGACAACTTCCAGTAACCTGCCAACGTTACTCGAGGAGCTACTCGAGTAACAGTGTAAGTATTTTCAAGTTACTCTCGGCCTGCCAATGTTACTCGAGGAGCTACTCAAGTAACCAGGTAAAAACTTGGAGTTGCTCTCGGCTTGCCAATGTTACTCGAGGCGCTACTCGAGTAACAGTGTAAAAAACTTCCAGTTGCTTTCAAGTTGACAAAGACACTCGAGGAGCTACTCGAGTAACTCTGTTTCTGAAAATGTGGACCTCTCGGCACTTTGTACCACTGCCAATGTTACTCGAGGAGCTACTCGAGTAACTCAGTCTGGTGAGCAAAAACTTGAAGGTGGTACCCGATTAACTTGTTATCATCTTATCTCATTTTCCTCGAGTCTTTACTCTAGTATGCAAGTATTTAATGTTTTATGTTAAGTGGATTACTCGAGTAGGTACTTGAGTATGCAGAGATATTGTAAAGGAAAACCTCAAGTCATTACCCGGGTAAGTCAAGCACAAAAAGTACAGTTACTCGAGGTGGTACCCGAGTAACCTATGCAAAAATGAGTGCATTACTCGAGTCAGTACCCGAGTAATGAGGTAAGTGCTCTCGGCATTGAAATCCTGCCAACATTATTGGAGTCAAGCATCGAGTAACCAAAAGTTTTTATAAAGGCTTACTCAAGTTGGTACCCGAGTAACTCATAAAGTTGTGAGTGCGTTACTCGAGTAGGTACCCGAGTAAATAACTATTTCCAAAGGTTTGAAATTTAGTTTACTCCATGCACTACCCGAGTAATCTTGTATTTATTCATTGACTTGCAGTTTAACAAAGATTTCTCGATGTTACTCGAGTAGGTACTCGAGTAAACTTCAAGGGATACTCGAGTAGCTACTCGAGTAAGCAAACCCAGAATTTTTAGAAATCATTCAAACGTTCATTGATTTGTTTCCTATATGATTAATATTTCATTGTATTAGTATTCTTAGTCTATTTACAGAGAAACAATGAAGAAATCTTATCAAGTGAGAGAAGTCAAATGAAACGTTCAAATGCCAACCACCGCCAACGGATATTTTTCAAAAACTGGAAAAGTCAATAGTGGCTGCGCACTCTCCAACGGACCAGAAGAAAATGTTCCAACAGTCATCACCAACATATCTATATATATATGGGAACATCCAAACAGAGAAAGAAGAACAAGCACACACACAAATGAATCATTAAGTTCATTGCTCTGTTTTCACGTTGATATTGTATATTTATGCGTCAGTGATTCTCATTCACTCTGTAAGAGAGATATTTCATTCAAACTCAATATTTGTTATTGAGATTACTTAAGGTTGTGGAACCTTGAGTTGGGATTGGATTACAACTTGTAAGGGGGAGCGAGTGTCCAGGTGAAGGAACTTGCTTGTACTGACGTGCCAAGAACCCACTGAATCTTGGAAGTTATAGTGAAACTCTCAGAGAAGCTCTGAGGACTGGACGTAGGTCAAAGTGGTTGTGACCGAACCAGTATAACTCCCGGTGTACACTTCGGTGATATTTCTCCTTACTCATTACTGTTTTATTTCCACTGTTAAAGTTTTATATTTTCGAAAGAAATTTTAGTATCACCCAATTCACCCCCCCTCTTGGGTGAAACGCTTGATCTAACATGATAGAGCAAGTTATTACTTCTAGGGAGTAGATATTTGTTCTTGACAATCACCTTATTTAGCTCCCAGTAATCTATAGAGAGACGTACGCTTTCATCTTTCTTCTTGACAAAGAGCACTGGGCACCCCATGGTGAAATGTTGGGTCGAATGAACCCTTTCTCAAGTAGCTCCTCAATTTACTTCTTTAGTTTTGCCATTTCACTTGGGGCCACTCGGTATGGGGCTTTAGATATTGGACTTACTCCAGGCTTAAGATCAATCAAGAACTCCACTTCCGTATCTGGAGGTAATCCCCCGATATCCTCTGAAAACATATCAGGAAACTCATTCGCAATAGGGATATTTTCTAAAACTACTCTGGCCTCCGACTGCATAGAGCAAAGTACTATGTACCCCTGACTACCTTTCCGTAAACATCTCTCAGCCTTAATTGTGAAGAGAAGATTAAGAGTGATTTCTGTGTCAGCATGCGATTGAAAATTGGGATATATAACCTTCTTCTCTTTGCAATCCAACAATACGCCATTCACCGTCAACCAGTCAATCCCAAGAATCATCTCTAACCCTTGTAGTGGTAAATAAATCAGATCTACGATCGATTCATGACCCTTGCATTTACTACACAATTCAGACAAACGTTAGGCGTAACAATTTAAGTGCCCATGGGCGTAGACACAACCATATCATATGGGAATATATGCATATTCAAATTCAACCATGTCTCACAATCATATGCATTGAATGAATGGCTGGCACCCGAATCATACATGACATATACTAGATTGCCATTCAAAGTAATCATACCTTGTATCAGTTCTAGAGACTTGCTGGTTTCTTGTGTCAGTGTATAGATCCTACTTGGAACCCTGGGTCTCGTCTCCTCCAGCTGGCGCTTCTGTAGGCAATCCCTGGAAATATGCCCCAGTTTGCTTCATATGAAACAAATAGGTTGTCCATTAGGATCTTTTCTCAATGGAATACCATTACAAGTTTTACCAGGATGGAATGGCTTGCGACAATGCCAACAAGTTCTATTTCTCGAAAAACCTTGGCTTCCACAGCCCTAAGCTTGATTTGACCTCTTGTTGTCTGTAATATCCCAATTTTTGATTAAGGGAAAATCATGATTATTGTGGATGATTATGAATTTAAATTGAATTATTATGTGTTTTATGGCAATATTGACTAATATGTCATAATTATTGAAAAATTAGAAGAATGGAATTATTGGCCATGAATTGGTAACTAATGGAGAAATTAATTACTAACTAAGAGAAAATGGGAAGTGTGATTAAAATGGCTAATGGAGGGATTAGAGTAACTAATTTGGTTACTTACTTTATGAGAGCCAATAGATTTGAGACACTTGGCAAGCTTATAAATAATGGGAGTTGTTGGGAAAGTCAAATAACTATATTTTATTGTTTTCTCTCCCTCTCCCTCTCTCTTGTCAGAATTTCTGTGCTTCATCATCATCACTCTCATTTCTCTCTTCTCTCTCTCATTCTTGCTCTCTCTCTCTCGTCCACCATTGTTGAAGGCAAGGGAACGAAGAAAGCTTGATCTTTGGGTAAGTAAATGACCTCTATTGCTCAAACTCCCTTCATTAAAGTTGATCCTTGAGTTAAGAGCAACATTTCTATGGTTGTAGTTTGTCCATTGGTTATGGTTTGTGGCCACACAGAATTTTGGGAGGTGGTGAATCAAGAACTCCCTTTGAGAAAGTTGATAAGGTGAGTGAGACCTATCTATCTATCTATGTTTTATGCCAAATGGATTAACTTGGATTTTCTGGAAATTCTTGGGCCATTTTCGAAAATGAGGGCCATTGAGAGTTTGGTATATGTTTGGTATGGAAATTGTATGTTGTAATGCATTTTGGATAGATAGATTTGATTGGGTTTGAAATTGTTAAGTTTGGAGATTTTGGAAGTTTAGTGTTTAAGGTTACCCAAAATCAAAGCATGATAATGGAATAGGATTTTGGTGATTTTGACATTCCCATTGGATTCCTTGAGTGATTTTGTGTGGGAATAAGCTTGGTTGTTGATTTTGGATTCATTTGGATCACTTGGGAAAATTTGGAAATCTATCTTGTTTAAGCTCTGTTATGCACAGTCTGTTTGCACGAGCGTTTTGAGTAAACAAATGGTATTGGAAAATTATGAAAATTTCCAGTCTTAAATTTCACATCCCAAGCTTCAAAATGGACATAGATTTTGTGTCATTTCGTTTAGTATTCTAGGAGATATGATTGTCCAAATTTTGGGATGGAAACAGAACTCTGTTTTGGAGTAGTGTTTAGTTTTTGGTGATTCTGTATTTGTGTAGTGATTTCCAGTGATGGGCTATATTTTTCCTTGAAAGAGGACTTATATATCTTTCATTTGGCTTTGGAATCACTCCGTTTCAATTTTTTTACAATTAGTTATGGTTTTTCGAAGTTCAGCCAAGAGTCAGGAAATTTCTTGGCCGCGGCCCATGAGTGGCGGGCCGCGGCCCAAACCTTTCTGGCCTGATTCGGGCCGCGGCCCATGAGTGGCTGGCCGCAGCCCATGACCTTCTGACCATATTTGGGCAGCAGCCCACCCCTATGTTCCAGCACTTTGTGTTTTCGAAAAGTGACCTTCAACCTATTGTTTCCCAACCTTTTAGGGCTTTTATTAGAGACATTTGTGGCCTCTTAAGAGACCTAAATGATAACCAACTTAGTGTATTATGGAAATAAGTAATTGGAAGAGAGATTGATCAATTGTCCCTAATTTGGTATAGGATTTGATATCTGCCGAACGTGTGAGCCCACTGTGCCAAAGATTGTTAGGAAAGATACAGGTAGCTGTTAGATCCCAAGTTTTGATGATAATAATAAGTCAATTATGTGCAAAACATGTTTTTAGAAGGTTAAGAAAAGTTTCCAAGTTACCAAATGCATATTTGATGCTTTGCTGATATCTGCTGTGATATTGCACTTGAGTGCTCGAGCAGGATATTTGTGCTCGAGCAGAGATCTCCTTTGTGCTCGAACAGGTGCGAGAGAAAGCCAGAAAGTATGTACGCGAGAGGCATTCTTCCTTTGTGATCACTAGATCACTCGAGCACACATGCGAGTGAAGGTCTGCGAGTGTTTGGCCGAGAGCAAGTAATGGCATGCTTCCTTTGTTCACTCGAGCAAGTCTGCGAGTGTTTGGCCGAGAGCAAGTAATGGCATGCTTTCTTTGTTCACTCGAGCAGGGTACCGCGAGCACTTGGCCGAGAGTCATGAAGTTTAGAGAAGTGCAAGCGTGCTCGAGCACACCCATATATGCTCGAAGTGACACACCAATGCTTGCGAGTAAAAATTCCATCCCTCTCCAGTTCTGTTGCAAGTGCTTGTTCAAAAGGAATAATTCTTGGGAATATTCTTCTCACTCGAGAAGGAGTTTTTGTGCTCGAGTGAGGGCCCACATCACTCGCGAGTGAAAATTCTATCCCTCTGAAATCCTGATGCGAGTGATGGTTTTGAGAGCATATTCCTTGAGAATATGCGTCTCACTCGAGCAGAGGTATGTGTGCTCGAGTGAGGGTCCATTTCACCCGCGAGTACAAATTCTCACTCTTGTCAATATGGTGTGCGAGTGATGACCCGAGAGGACATTCCCTGTGAAAATTGCAAGATCACTCGAGCAGAGGTTTTGTGCTCGAGTGAGACCCCTCTTCACCCGCGAGTGAAGATTTTGTCTCTCTGATATTCTATGCAAGCACAACCCGATAACAGAGGTATATGAAGGAAAATAGAAGATCACTCGGGGTGAGCCTTTCATGCTCGAGTGATGCCCTGTTTGACCACCGAAAATGCTAAGTATCACAACGTTCATTCCGAATATAATTTATTGTTATTTATTCATATCATCATTGCTTATTATCATTGTTTAACCTTATTTTAAATTAATTATGAGTGTGATACAGGAACATAAACGTTTGAAATTAGTTGTTACGGAGAAAGTCAAACAACGGCAGACAACATGATTACAAACACGTTCGCACCTACCGCATTCAGAATATTCAAACATGCGCGTGTCCTTCAATAGTTGCAAAGTCCCGCTCCTCAAATATTGATTTCCCAAACGGGCAAAAACTGAAGCAACTATATATACAGAGATTCAAGGATAATCAAGATAACAACGTAGCACAAGAATTCACAAGCATATACCAAGTCTCTGCTATTCATTATTTTTCTCTGTATACACATTGATCATCAGTGTTTATTCATTTTCTCTGTAAGAGAGTCTTCATACAATTCAAATTTATATGTTTATGTGATCTCAAGGTATTGGGACCTTGAGAGGGTAGTTTTTCCTTACAAGAGAAGCAGTTGAGAGAATTTCTGGTTGAACTTTCCATTAATAAGTCTTATAAGATACAAGCGGAAGAGAACGTTGCTGCTCGTAAGACTTACAGTAGTGTAAGCTGGAGAGAACGTTGCTGCTCATAAGTCTTGTATACATAAGTAAGTGAGAAAGGTCATAGATTGTTTTTCTGCACATAAGACTTGTCGTAAGGGGGAGAGAAGTTTCTTGTTAAGAGAATATTTCTGCTCGTAGTCCGTTCAAGGACGATTGTTGTTTTGTGTCGATCTGAGAGCCCATTGAATCTCGGAGGAATAGTGAAAATCTCAGTAGGTCGTGATCTCTGAGGACTGGACGTAGGCCTTGTTATTGGGCCAAACCAGTATAATTCTCTGTGTTCAAATCTTCTCAACTCTACTCTATCTACTATATTTTTCATATCACCACATCAAGCGAAAAATTTATAACATCACCCAATTCACCCCCCCTCTTGGGTGAAGCTTGCCTCTTACAGTAGCGACTCCTCTCTTATACTTTGTGTAAATGTATTGTATGTTTGTTTGTCATTCATTGTGTGGATGCTGCTGCTACTGCTTTGTGATACCTTGTGCATTGAGATACCTTGTGGAGTTTTGTGATACATTGTGCTTTGAGATACTTTGTGGTGCTTTGTGCTTCGTGTTGTTGCTACATAGTGTTCACCGTGAAAGCGGGCGTTGTGCATAGTGATTACAGCGAAAGCTGGCATAGTGCATTGTGATTACAGCCATGAGTGCTGTCGTATGTGGCGCGAGCCAGTGATCATTGTGAAGCTGCTGAACATGATGAACATACATGCTCTATGTTTATATATTGTATGAGTGTCTTGTTGCTACTGGGATTCTTTAGAATCTCACTCTTTCCATATGACTAACCTTTTCAGACAGGGCAAGTGGCTCGAAGGAAAAGCGACCAACCCGGAGTGGTTAGGACCTCTTAGGGACAACCAGGATTTTGGGATTGTTGGTTATCTATTGTAGATTTGGGATTACTGTGTATAAATTGTTCATAGTGAATTTTTGACTTGTAATCCCCATTTGGGAAAATAGTAATCCCATTCGATATATATAGAGTAACCCAGGGGTTGTCGGGATTTTAGTTTCCGCACTCTGATATTTCTTATGTGAATTGATTTCTCAAGTAGTTATATCTGCACGTGAATGTGAGACCAGGAATTATTACGTTCTGAACTAATTTTGAAATACCTCATCCCGAGTTGAGGGGTTATAAATTGTTGATTTCATTTTATTGGTGTCTATTTCACTTAAATTTCGAAATCTGGATGTGATTACCGTGAGGGGGTTACATTGTCACCCCTGGAAGGTCCGCCTTGATCTTTTCGTTTTAGTGATGTACTGTCACTTCCAGAAGCACCCTTGTTACTGTCTCCAGCAGCCAAACTCAATATATGTTTCTCAATGTAACGACATTCTTTCACTACTTTGCTGAACTCAGTGAAATGTTATGAAATCAGTTTCTCTTTCATCTTTGGTCTCAGCCCCTCAATCATCATATTAGCACTCCATTTTTCATTATCCTGAAGCTTGAGGTATGCTGAATATCAGGACAACTGAATGTATCGAGCCAAATAGTCCTCAAAGCTCTTCTATTCTTGTTGTTGAATGCTTAAAAACTCTTTTTCTTTCTCACGTTTGACGGATAGGGAAAAATATTTCTTATTGAACTATTGTTGGAATAACTCCCTGGTTATAGGAATATTCCTTCCCCTCAGAACAAGCTCGGTGTTCTTCCACCACCGGTTTGTGTCACCCTCCAGCTTGTAAATAGCTAATAGAACTTTGATTTCATTTGGGCATTACAGAATATTAAAAATCTTTTCCATACGTGACAGCCAGTCCTCCGCTAACTGTGGGTTAAACTTCCCCCTGAAGATAGGAGGTTGCTTTTTGCTGAACATGCCTACCTAGGTTTGCATGTCATCTTCTGGCTCGGGTACAACATCCTCTAGTAGAGGTTCCTCTTCACAGTTTGCTCTAACGAACTCTTTTAGGTGATCTTGCCTAAGTTGTACTTCTCTCAACTCTTCTATGATTTTATTCATTATAGCTTGCTACTGCATTAGTATTGCTAGAATTTGTTGCTTTATTGGGTCAGGTCTTGGGTCTTCCTCATTATTACCATCTCGACCCCCAGTTCTTCCTCATTCTCGACCTCTACCTCATGGCCTACCACACTTCATCTCTATATTTCAAACTAAATGAAATAGAGAAAAATTACATTTCATATACGGGCAAGTGCATTTTTGTCATTTCATAAAAGTCAGAGTACACAGATATGTCATATGGAATATACATAAGCTATTTATAGTTGTTACAAACAGATAAAAACATCATACTAACTATAAACTACTGTACATGACAAACTTGTCCTTTTACTTTTACATTACATATAACTTCCCAGGAAGTCACCCATCCTAGGATTTCCATGGGTCAAGCACGATTAACTTTCCATGTACCCTCCGAAAACACTGACTCTGGCTCCATATTCTTCTGTCCGTCGGTTTTACATGACTGAACTTATCTTGAAATATGTGTCAGTCACCTCGGGTCACCAAAATACATCGCTTGGGTCCCACATCAATTTATGTACATAAATCTCTGTACTAGGTTGACCATATGCTCTAGCAACGCATAAATGTTCCCGTTCGGACCCTGCTCCACAATGTTGATCTTTTATCGGTTCCAGAAAGCGGAGTCGAGGAAGAAGTCCATTGTCGTATACACTCATAACTCATCAGAAAGCTCAACCTCTAGCTGTGCTCAAATCTCGTACAGGGACTCATACAAGTCAGGAACGTGAGGTAACGATCTACAAGAGTGGTTTGATCTCGAATGCCCTATGGTATCGGCCGTGAATGTAGTCCTACAGCTCCATGTTTAGCTGCAAGTCATACTCCATATGTACAGTATCATCTCGGGACTTATAATCACTAGGTTCATCCTCTGAGATCTCCTCTGAATCGTCCTCCTCTAGATCGTAATCTGAATCATTCGATGGCGGAGCCTGATCTCCCCTGCCAATAACCCTGTTGACAATGCTAGCCTAGGCTTAGGTCCATATATTGGTCGTCCAGCACACTCTTCCGCTCCTTCCGTATCATAAGGGCACCTTCCCATGCGTAATACTCGATGAAAGGCTGTCCATCCAGAATCCGTTGCTCTGACGGGCTTTGGTTCACTGATGCCTCTGACCCTACACGTGTCTCGCTAGAGCTGCTCATGATATCCTGTCATCATGCAAACAATACCATATCAGTATACCATTTTGATAATGCCAGAACCGCTGTAAAGCTCTGATACTAAAAATGTCAACACCCGTTTACATTTCGATATGCACAGAGTAATAAAGACCAAATTCCATAGGCATACAGAAAAAGTACAACTATAATAATAAAATTATTTGTTTACATACATGAATTAATTGTGCAGAATTTGATAATATTTACAACTTTGTCCAAAGTATTTAAAATGAACTACAAATAACCACTATCTTGGCCTTGGGAGTCATGCCTATCAGTTCCCCATATTTACTACCTTGTCTTTAGAGCCATTAGCTCCCGCTGAGACAGTTTTGTTTATAAAAAGGGGTGCGATTCTAAGGAATCCCAGTAGCAACATATAATCAAACATATAAAATGCGAGAATAATTAAGCAATCCACCATATAATGTAAAATAAAAATTCATAACAATACATGTGTGTACACAAAGGTCAGGGCCAAATTGCTATCTGAATCCCCTACATGTACCTCAGCTAGGCCCCTATCTACAGCTAGGTAATGTACCCAAGGCATACCTCAGCTAGGTACCTAACCACAGCTAGGTACCATACCTCAGGCATTGTGTTCATATCACAAAATACAATAACATTCAATATATCAACAATCACATAGTGTATGAGAGATTATAGTTATTACCTTAGCCCTTTTTCGCCTTGAAACATGTTCCTCGTAAAGCGTGCCAACGACTGAGCTCTCAACTTAGTCCTAAAATGTTAAATGTACAAGAATTAGGTTAAAACCATTCGTGCACTATTTTAGGCACTTCCAATATATTGTTAGTAGTTATAAAAGTCTATTGTGAAAATTTACCAAAATGCCCTCAGGGACCTGACCCGGCCCCGTCGTAGCCGGTCCAACCGTACTTTTCCTGAAATTTTGACCTAGGCTATTCTAACATATTTCTACCCAAGGAATCCATTTTTGGCCTCAGAATTATCAAGTTCACTACCAAAAGACAGAAATGCCCTTGGTAGCCTCTAATTTAGGGTTTCAGGGCGTTTTGGTAATTATGTTTTTTAGGGTTTTTTTTGAAAAAGTGTTCAATTATAACTCCACTTAATTTTTCCTCCTAAACACTATGAAATCATCAGATTATCAAACATCTACCCCTAACCCTTTGGTACTGACCTGATCAAAACTTATGGGTTCCCTGGGAAAAGTTGGGGTTTTTGAATTCCAATTCCGTAGACTTGCTACTTTCTACTCCTAATCACTTTATTAACTATTTAATTACGTTATAACTACTATTTAGACTCAATTTGGGTAACATACGTTTAGGACACAACTAATCCCCAAATTTATAAATAGAGTAAATCCAGCAGAATGTCACTGATTAAATTACTCACAACTGCCAGAACAATCAATATTTGAAGTTTCAGAAGTTACCTTAAGCTTCTTCTTGCTTTTCCTTGGCATGGCCAAAAACCCTAGCTTCAAAACACCAAAATTTTTGCTTCTAATACCCTAAAAAACATAGAAGAGAAACTTAGGAGAAGGATTATACACGTTAGGTACGAATTCACTGAAGAAATTGACCTACCTTGTGAGATTTTCCTCCTTCTCTCTCTAAAATTCTCTCAAGCTTTCTCTCTCTATTTTGAGCATAAGGGCATCGGTTTTGGGCTGTAGGAGGAAGAGGATGATGTTTTATATTAGTTTCTCTTATTTTACTCTAATTTTCTAATTTCCAAAAATCAAAATGTTAACTTTTATGTACATAAACTTTATGTACATGTAATATTGTCACAAGCCCAGTTAGCATGCAACTAACATTTCCCTCTTATTGTTACATGTAATGGTGTCCCAAGGGTCCTACCTTTAGGTCCCATGTTGGCTTCATAACTTGTTTCAAGTTACATACATAGTTAAGTCACATTTTGGTTAAATTTGCGAATGTACACCAATTTTCCATAAATTCACATTTATATTGCCAAAATACTCAAAATATATATTTCCCCTTTATTTTCCTTAATTAATTGAAATTAAATTCAATTAATTGGAAAATAATTTATTTTGTGCTAAATTGGCAAATTTACGATTTTGCCATTACCTTTTTAGTTTAATTTCTTTTCTTCTTTTTCTTTGGTGAACTTCCATTTATTATTGGATCAAATATTTTTCTCTATTAGTCCTCAAATTTTGGGCCTTAATGTGGGGCTTTTAAATTTTCCAAATTTATTCCATAATTATTCTATCTCAGTTCTCCTGAAAATGAAAATTTATAGAATTCATAAATTCCAAATTCTTGAATATTCACCATTTTATTGCATTTCTCAAATAATTATAATATATTTTGGTGAATAAAAATTTTGGGTGTTACAGGCTAAACTAAACTTTCACAAAAAGTTGTTAGGATTGTTAAATGTTGTTGGTTTTTATGACGATTTGTTGTCTTTTTTTGATCATACTGTGGAAATAGGATTTATACTTCAAGTGACTCGCCATACCATAATTTTTGCACCAACTGCTGATCAGTTGATGGATCAACTACAAATCTATGAACCCAAACCGGATTTATTAGTAAGGCAAATAGGTGGGCAATCTATAAACAACAATCAGAAGCATAATCCAGATACTATTTTTCGGTTGTAACTTTCTTGAATCTTATGGTTCTAGTCTTAGTATTTTGGTTTACTTTATTATGCGTTTATGTTTTTAAATAAAAACTTTCTCTAAGCTCTAAAAGACATTGAGGACAATATCTGATTTAGGTTGGGGGAGGAGAGAAAAAATTAGTTAGTTAGTAAAACCATTAGATTTATGGGATGCACAAAAATGACAAAATAAAGAGTTATTTTTAACTCTTGAGACGCATTTTATTAGTTGCATGTTTTTGTTTCATCTTATGTAAAAAAAAAAATCCTTTTTGGTTGCTTTTTAATGATTTTAAGAAGTATATAAGTTTTAAGTATGAATCAATTGAATTTAGAGATTTCATAGCATGATTGAACAACTGATTGTTGGGATTGGTGATAAATTTTGATATTGAATGAGCTGAGTTTGAAAGCCCCTGACTGTGAGTTTTTGAGCCTATTTGATCAATAATGATTATTTTTTTCTTGTGTGTGATATTCACTTATTAAGTTGTTACTCTAAAACTTGCTTTAAATCTGGTTGAGATTGCATTTCACATGCACATTCAAAAACGATAAAGGCATTCATTGTCTTTGTTTAGCCATAGCCAAATAGCTAACTTTGCAATTATATTGTTGATAAGCCCCTTTGAGCCTAATTAATTATTTCTTTGTTCTCAACCCATTAAAATATGTTTTAATGATATATCAAGTGATTTTACCTAATTCGGAAGATTAGGAGAGCATTTAAAATTTTTGTGAAATGTGCTTTTGACAAGTATGGGGGTGTATATATTATCAACTTTAGAGTTGCAGAGTTAAAAAAAAAAAAAGAAGAGTAAAAAAAAGATATTGGGTATTCGAATCAAAATTGTGGGTTGTTGTGATAAGATAAATTTATTTATGAGTTGACCCGTTTTTCACTTGCACTATTAATTTCTTAAATATAGCCCTTCATATCACGTTTTACATTCATTTTACCTTAACCTCATTACAACCCTTAATAAGTCCTTTTGATTTGAATTATGCATGTGAATTAGGTAGTGGAGATTGAGATTTTTAGCAAGCCTATGTTAGTGCAATTTTTTCGGTTGAATTTGAGTGAAACACTTACCCTTAACACTTGAGAGATTGAAAGTACGAGTCACAATTATGAACTCGATTCATTAATTTTTAAATAAAATTACCAATTTATATTTTTTGTTGATTCAAGAATGCTATGATCTCTTTATTCTTTAATTGTGTTTTTGCTTATGATTTGACACTTTTGATTTTGTTGGAAGTGTAGTAAGAATTATTGGTCACTCATTATTGTTCGAGGACATCCAAGAGCTAAATGTGGGTGAATTTGATAAATAAAATATTTGTATATTTATTTACCCTTATATGATGATTTTGTGGATTATATGTGAGCTTAATATAATGAATTTGAGTGTAATTGATAAATAAATAATGATTTTGATATAAAATATAATTTATCAAAAAATACTAAATTTTAACCTTGTTTCAGTTTTCAGGCGATATCTGGAGCTCTAGATGTCGGATTGGGACATTCTTTATATGGATAAAAAGCTAAGAAAATTCCTATAACTTTTATGTTGAGGGAAAAACCCAGTTCTGTCTTCAAGAGTTTTGAATTTTGCTTGGAAGTTGAGAATGTGAATTTGTTTAAGTCTAACCTTTGCCCACTAATTTGACCATAACTTAAGCTGCAAATGTTGAAATGAGGAGCTCTCGCATGCGTTTTCAAGCTAAGATCCATATCTATAACTTTCATGAAGACAAAATTAGGCTTCAATTAAGAAGCATGATTGTCACTTGGTCAATATTGGAGGCTTAAAGTCAATATTCATGCCTAACAAGTGAAAATGTTTGCACCCCATTTATCTATAAATAGCAAGGTATTAAAACTCGGACCGGGCATTGAACCGGTCGGGGTACTAGGTTAAGGGTCAATGGGTCAGATCGAGGCCAAACCGGAGCTAAATCGGGACCAAACCGGTGAGAAATTGAAAATTTTAGACTTAGAGTATGACATTCTAAAGGAAAATTTTAATTTTTTTTTTAAAATATGAACTCGGACCGGACCGGTTTACCGGTCGCTTCACTTTTTTTCGGGCCGGACCAGCCGTTCCGATCCGGGTTCAATAACCCTGATAAATATAGGAGTGGAAGACACACCATTTGTGAACACCCTGTTTTGTCCGGGCCCCACTTAAAATATATAAAAAAAATAAAAGAACATAAATAAATGAAAATCCTCTCATTGATGATGATTGGTGTCCAAATTGGCAATTATCATTAAAGAGAAAAATAAACAAATAGAAAATAAGAAAATCCTCTCATTGATGATGATTGGTGTCTAAATTGGCAATCATCATTCAAGGGAAAATTAAAAAATAAAATAAAAAATGAAAAAAGTCCTCTTACTGATGATGATTAGTGTCCAAATTGGCATTGTCATTCATTAAGGGAAAATAAAAAAAAATATATATCTCATTCATAGGTTTAAATTAGGAAATTACTAGTAAGGAAAATATAAGAAAATAAATAAAAAAATGAAAATGAAAAATAAAAAATCTCTCATTTATATTGTTAGGTTTAAATTAGCTAGGAAATCACTTGTAGGAAAAATAATAAAAAAAATTAAAAAAAAATCTCTCATTGATGGTGATTGGGTCAAGTTATATAGTTTTGTTAACATAAAAAACAAAAAAAATTAAAAAAAAAATCAAAAAAGAAGGAGCATTTATGAAGAAAGCTCTTCCTTGAGACTATAAATAGAGGAATAAGGGTTGAAGCAAGACACACACAAAAATTGGGAGAGCAAAGACACAAAAAAATTAGGAGAGTAAAGACACAAGAAAATGGAGAGAAAAAAGAGGTAAGAAATGGTTAGAAGTGTCTAAAAATAAGAGTGAATTATTAA
Source organism: Inga laurina (assembly GCA_963855925.1). NCBI lineage: Eukaryota > Viridiplantae > Streptophyta > Magnoliopsida > Fabales > Fabaceae > Inga > Inga laurina. Next base: position 23,447,688 of record OY979704.1, read on the forward strand.
TTGTGTTCATCTTTTTATCTTCTTTTTTATACCCAAGGAAAACCTATGCTCTTATGGTTGTTGCAACATATGGGATGCTTCAACACCAATGGCTAGAGGGAGGAATATAATATGAAGAGGATTAATTCATTTTCTTATTATTTTTCATTTTCCTTCTCTCATCTATTTTCCTTTTCTTGAAAACCCAAGGAAAGCCTATACTCTTGTGATGATTATCACATATGCAAGCTTAAACATCAATGGTTAGAGGGTGTAATCCAATATGATTTGGATCATTTATCTTATTTTTCTTTTCCTTTCTTTTTCTCCTTATATCTTTCCTCTCTATTCTTTTTTATCTTTTCGTTATTTTTTCTATTTAATCTTTTTAGTCTCATGTGATTATACCACTCATCCCTCTTTTCTTTTACTTCTTTCACTCCACCTCTCCAACAATATTTATGCTACTCTCTTCTTGTTGACATTGCGAGGATATGCCTAATGATATTTGTGTGTTACTTGGACCATGAAGAGGTACGTATCTTTCATTCGTTGACTTGACATGTGATGGTTTGCTTCCACCACTTATTTTCACTATTTGAATGTGTATTACCTATTTGTTATTTTTTATCTCTCCCTCTAACATAGGTTTTCTTTATGAAAAGGAAAAAGAAATAATTGTGACCCATTTTCATAAATGAAAATAACAAAGAAGAAAGCTTCTCTTTTTATCAAAATAGATGAAATTGATTTTAAAGGGGATTTCTATCATGTGAGGTTTTTAGAGCCTTCTCAGATAAAAACCAATTATTCTTCTGTGTGAGATTATGAGAATCTCCTCAGGAAGTTTAGTCCAAGAGCCTCCCAAAAACCTTTCTTTTATTAATAAAAATAGAAGAGTTGTTTTCATAAAATAAAAAATAGCAAACAAATAAAAAATCATTTTCTCAAATAAATTAAAGAAAATTTTTCCTTAAAAAACACAAACAGAGTGACACGCATTTCTACCCCGAACTATGTGGGCTTTCATTCCTTTAAAGGGTACGTAGGCCCTAGGTCCTCTTCCTAGGTCAAGTTCAATTTTATAAATAAATAAATATTTTTTCCTGATCTTTTTGTAAATAAATGTTCCTTTTTTCTTTATTTTTCATTTTAGTTATTTTAGTAAATATTCTTTTTTATTTGGGTAATTATAATAAAATTAAAGGCCATATTCATTTTTAAATAATTGATTTAGGGTAACCGTTCTTATGAATCGGTGTTGTGGGGTGCCTAATGAAAGATACAAGCTTCACCCAAGAGGGGGTTGAATTGGGTGATGTGATAAATTTTTCGTTTGATGTGGTGATATGACAATATTTGTAGATAGAATAGAGTTAAGAGGATTTGTACACAGAGAGTTATACTGGTTCGGCCCAAAAACTAGGCCTATGTCCAGTCCTCAGAGATCAAGACCTACTGAGATTTTCACTATGCTTCCAAGATTCAATGGGCTCTCAGAATGCCACAAAACAACAAATGTCCTCGAATAGACTACGAGCAGAAATATTCTAACACTAAGAAATTTCCCTCCCCCTTACGACAAGTCTTACGTGGAGAAAAACAACCTATGACCTTTCTCACTTGCTTATGTATACAAGTCTTATAAGCAGCAACGTTCTCTGCTGCTTACACCACTGTAAGTCTTACGAGCAGCAACGTTCTCTACTGCTTGTATCTTGTAAGTCTTATGAGTAGAAAGTTTTACTAGGAATTCTCTCAACTGCTTCTCTCGTAAGGATATCTACCCTCTCAAGGTCCCAATACCTTGAGATCAAATGAAAATAGAATTTGAAGTGTATACAAACTCTCTTACAGAGAAAATATGATAAACACTGAAGAACGATATAAATACAGAGAAAATGTGAATAACAGAGACTCGTGAATTTGCTTATGTGAATTCTTGCACTTCGTTGTTTTTGATGATCTCTGGAACTCTGTATTTATAGACGTTCGATTTTGCCCATTTGAATAATGATTATTGCGGAGCGGGGCATGTTACTGTGTAACAGCATGCGTACGTTTTAAATCTTTGATCGCGGTAGGTACGTGCTTGGATGGTCGTAATGATGTTGTATGCCGTTTATTTGACTTCCTCAGTGTGTTTCTAATTCAAACGTTCAAACTCCTGTATCACACTTATAATACATGTTAAATGATGTTATATAATAATAATAAGTGAAAATATAATGAATAAATATCATTAAACCATATTCGGATTGAAGCTATAAGACTGATGCGTTTTAGCTTCTGGCAGAGTCTCACTCGAGCACTGAGGGGGCTCACTCGAGTGAACTACCATATTTTCTTCTTTTGCTTCAGTTTTACACTTGCACTTCCACATGATTTGAGAGAGTGCATTTTCACACTTGCGAGTGATGTGGGTCCTCACTCGAGCACAACTCCTCCTGCTCGAGTGTCCTTATATTTTACACTAAGAGTCGCGTCTCTGGACAACACTCGTATACCATTTTAGCAAGAGTGTGATTTTGCACTTACAGGTGATGTGGGCCCTCACTCGAGCATACATACTCCTACTCGAGTGAGAAGAATATTCTTCTGTAATATACTCTTGTCTTCAGCACTTGCATCAAAATTGAGAGAGTTAGATTTCTCACTCGCGAGTGCTGATATATCACTCGGGCATATGAACTCTTACTCGAGTATGCTTGTGCTTCTCTGTTCTTCATGACTCTCGGCTAAACACTCGCAGTCCCTCACTCGCTAGTGCTCGAGTGCAAAACAGCTTCATGCTCGAGTGTTGGTTATAGTGCTCGAGTGCATCAGTAAGATTGACAGTAATTGCTCTCAGCCAAACACTTCTTGTCCAACACTTGCATGTGCTCGAGTGTAAAAGAGCCTGATGCTCGAGTACTAGCTCTAGTGCTCGAGTGCATCAGTAGATCTGATAGCAATTTGCTCTCGGGCAAACACTTTTTGTCAAACACTCGCATCTGCTCGAGTGCAACATAGCTTCATGCTCGAGTTCTAGCTCTGTTGCTCGAGTGCATCAGCAAAAGCTGACAGCAGACATTACAAAACTTTGCCATATGCATTTGGTAACTTTGTAATCATTCTTTAGACTTGTGAAAACATAGTTTGCATACAATTACCTTTTGTTATCATCAAAACTTGGAATCTAACATTCTCCCCTTTTTGATGATGACAAAACCTTTGTGATGAGTTTTAAGGAAAATCTTGATTAGAGTGAAAATTTTTAAAAACATCATCAACGTTTCCAAATGCATATCTTCACCAAAGTTTAGGTTCAATTTCAGATTTTTGCACTTATCTACATATGTTTCCTGCAATACTTCCACTGGACACTTAACAATCAAGATAAGTCATAGTATCACAGAAACAATTAAAACTGAACAGAAAACTTAATAAACTTGAAAATAACAGAAACTATTAGTGAACTTTAGAATTACAATATTAAGTTTGAATCATCACCTACCCATAAAACCCATATACAACCACGTCAGTAGAAATAAATTCAAAAATAACAATTATAACAATAATCCTACCCCAATACACAAAACTACCCAATACGCCCCATATAAGCTCAGAAACCATCACAAATCCTTCTCCCCCATTTTGTCAACATCAGAAGGGGGCTGAGGAAAAGTGAGATCGGATGGTGGGACAAAGGGCATTATGGCAGTGGAAGGGTCTACTGGTACCGGCTTAAAGGGTGGAGATGATGGCTGAGGAACAGAGGCTGACGGTGGTGGTAAAGGCGACCGATCATAAGTGACATCAACATTAGAATCCAGATTGGTGAAGAGAACATGTGTCTGTGGATGAGGAGGTGAAGTCGAGGTAGGAGTGGTCTCAGGTGGCACCTTAGAAGATGTAGCCGGAAAGTGAGAGCGTAAGAAGATCTCCATATCAGTGATTCTTCTAGACATATCATCTTGAGTCTTAAACATCAAGTCAAAGTTGGTACTAGCCTTGTCTACTAACTTTAAGACTTGTAACTCCATTTTGTCCACAACTTCTCATACTCAGTCAACAATTCCTTTTTCAAACCAGACACAGCTTGATTGATCACTTCAGTCAGATGAGTGAAAAGTGATGCATTCAGGAAAGATGGAGGGGGAACCTGACCTTGAGCAGACGACTGAGCCTCATCACCTCTTGATGGAGTGGCTTCTCTCTGAGATGTAGCCCTGGTTCGACTCACTGGAAGATTGATACTTATGTGAGTCAATTGAGTCTTGCCAAACCTTAGAATGATTACCCTCTCAGTTCCTTTCAAGTACTATATTTTGTTTTTCATGAGAATGAGGGATACAAGTTGAGGGTATGGTATAATCGCGGATTTTGATGAAGAAAATCAAAATCTTCTCATCTCACTAAAAATAATCTCCCCCACATTTCTTTGTTGTCCGGCTAGGAAGGAGGCCAGCAAATAGTAATCTCTCTGAGCAAAATGGGTATAATTCTTGGACTTGTTAACCATGCTACGAGAGTATATGAAGGACTCGATGAGAATCAGGCATGTCAATAGGCTTAAAGTTAAGAGGACCTATTGGGTCATTTGGTCTTAAAAGCCGGAAGGTTTCATTGGCTGAAAGAGTGGGTGGATCTGGAGGTGGTGCAACATACCCAAGTAAATCATTAATGATACTAGCAGATATCATAATGAATTGATCTCTAACAGTGGTAGATACTGCTTCCTCAATCAATTCTCCAGTCTGTTAGATATGATTAGTTTTGATGATGTCAAATATAGATGTGAAATGATAAGAGCAAAAAGTTTATATAATGTATTTCTTTAACTAACTACTATATTTAATGTTACATATTTTGTAGATTAGTCAAGCAAAGAATGAAGAAGATTGAATTAATGAAAATGAACAAGAGGAAGAAGAAGAAAAGAAATTGAAGATAGTCAAGGAGATGCTTATTCGGATTATGAAGAATGATTATCAAGAGGAAAATCAAAAAGAAAGATATTGAAGAATGAAGAACTTGGAAGATCTATCAATAATATCAAGATTCAAGTTGTTAGAAGTGATACTGGAGGTTTCTATGATGATACTGGAGGATTCTATGATCAAATGATGGTTGGAATAGGTTAATACGAAGCTAAGATGACTTATATGTGAGTTATGGCACTTCTAGGGGAGTTATACTCGAGCACAGAGCTCAATACTCGAGCACGGGTTGAACTCACTCGAGCACAGGGTGAAACTCTGTTCTACTCTGTTTTACGTTCAGTCTGACAGAGGTGTGGTATTTTGGTCATATCTCTCCAACCACACATCGGATTTACCCGAAACCAGTGGCATATGAACGAAGACTCACAACACGTAAAAAGTGCACCAAGATCACATTGAAAGAAGCTCAAATGAAGGAGATATGATCTGTGGAAGAAGACAGTGAAATCACCGTCACTTTTCAACACAGGTTCGGTATTTTAGTCATATATCACAAACCACACATCGGATTGAGACGGGACCAGTGCCAAATGAACCTAGACTCAAAGAACTTTCCATGGATAGGTAATTTGCCTAATTTGAACGTATATTCTAGGAGCTATGCCTTCTGGAAGTTGACACTTGTGCAGTCTAGCGGAATAGACACTCTTTCGATCATAACTTGCAGAATACAACGAGTTTGGAGCTGATTCTTTTTGCATTGGAATGCATATGGCAAGAGCTTTCTTATGATACATCATTTGAATCAAATAAATAAATTTTTTCTAAAGTGGCCCCACATCACCCGCGAGTGCAAAAACGCACTCTTGAAAAATGTTGTGCGAGTGATGTCCAGAAGCAGCTGAATCGTGAAGAAACTTATAACACTCGAGCACTAGGATTCATACTCGAGCATTAGACTATTTCTCACTTGAGCACATGCAAGTTTTGAAATGAAAGTGTTAACCCGAGAAGAAGCATGTACGTGAAAATAAGAGGCGCACTCGAGCAGGACGTGTTGTGCTCGAGTGATGTCTAGAATTCACTCGAGTAGATGCGAGTGAAGAGCAGCGAGTGTTTGCCCGAGAGGAAGCTAGAACGTGAAAATATCAAATGCACTCGAGTGAGCCATACTGCACTCGAGTGAGGTCCTGACAGAAGCAACGTAGAAGTTCAGACTCTCACGGCCATCAATCCAAACGTGGTTAAATGTTGTACAATCATTATGTTTTCACTTGTTATTGTTCCTAAACATTAACTAACATATATTTCAAGTGTAAAACAGGAGATTAAATATTTGGATTGCATCTTCAAGAATGGAGGTCACGTATGGAAAAGTCTTCACTCAACGTGATGAGTCCCAAAAGCCAGAAATTCATCTTTTGACCAATGATCCAACATACCCATGACTATTCTTCATCATATTAGTGATTAAGCATTTTACAGTGTGAAACAGGAAATTTAACGGTGAGCTTACAGATTCAAATGAAAGAGTCAAGTGTTGCGGGCGACATCATTACACACCGAATGGCGGCTACCTACCACGACAAGCAACTGACCCACCATGAGAGATTGTCTGGAAACTCAAACATATTCATCCCGCTCCACAACGTGACGTACAGCTCACAATGAAACATCCCACTCTTCAACGGGATGCTCTGCTCTGCAACGGACAGTAGCTCATTTTTCAAATATGCTCAACGGTCAAAATGACTCCAACGGACGAATGCTCACAACGGTCATCATCTTCATCAACTATAAATAAGAGAGCACTCAAAGTTGATGGGAGACAGAGAAAACGGAGACAGCGAGCAACTACGTGAAAAATGATAGAAATATCAATATAGAAATATCAATCCTCTGCTTCTACCCAAACACTCTCTGTTTTCCAGTTTCTGTATTACTTATCATTAAGAGAGTGATTGTTTGTATTGTACTTCAGTGAGTATTATATCTACTCTGTGAGAGAGTCTGTAAACACTTTCAACTATATTTCTGAGTTGTTCTCAAGGTAGAGGGACCTTGAGAGGGTTGATTTCCTTACGGGAGAAGCTGTAGAGAGAATTGCCAGTAAGACATTCTGCTCGTAAGACTTACAAGGTGCAAGCAGTAGAGAACGTTGCTGCTCATAAGACTTACAGGGGTGTAAGCAGGAGAGAATGTTGCTGCTCGTAAGACTTGCATGAGTAAGCAGGAGAGGAAGATCTTCGGGATTGCTCTGCTCGTAAGACTTGCCGTAAGGGGAAGTATTTTCAGTAAGAGATTTGTAATAGGTTTCACAAGTACCCGGTTAAACTTGTGGAATTGTAAAGGCTTTTCTTGTGCCCGGATTAAACAAGAAGATAGTGGATTTGAAAATCTCAGGAGGAGCCTGGGGACTGGACGTAAGCCATCACAAATTGGACCGAACCAGGATAAATCACAGTTTGCATATTCTCTTCCCTAAGCTCTTATATTTCCAGCATATATTATTTAATCTAACTGTTGATTTATAAACCTTCATACTTACCGCTTTCGTTAAGATGCAAAAAGATTTTCAAAGTTATTAAGTTTTTATTATACACCCAATTCACCCCCCTCTTGGGTGATAGCCGGTTCTAACACAGCCCTAGAATGTATGTTGTGGGTTTTTATGTTGCAATAAAAAAGTTTTCACAACAGATGGTGAATAAGGAATGTGAATATTCAACCAGGGTGCATAAAATCCAAGATAAGGGTATAAATCCAAATGACAATTCTTCTTTAGATAATCTAAGTCCACATAAACTATAGGGCAAAAATGTCTATGTGCAAACTCAGTATCATATAGCTTCTGTTTTAGTGGCTTTAGTTCCTTAACATTGAAACCTTCAGGAGGACTTGTGACTTGTTCTTCCTTTGGAGCCTGTGATGTAGAAGGTACCCCTGAAGCAGCCGTACTAGACTGACCAACATGGTGTGAACTTGAGGCACCGGCTTGAGAGGCAATTTTGCCAACCAATGTGTCAAGTTTTGACCTCTCCACTGCAACAACCACAGAGAATATCAAGCAATCATAACATTTTTCACACTTAAGAAATGAACATGCAAGCAAACAACATTCTTGTCATTTATGTAGATGTAAGACAAAAAAATATAAACTTTCAATCAGGGTTTTGACAAATAAAGAAAAGGACTGAGCATTAGGATGAACCAATCAAAACTTCCATACAAGTAAAGACAATGGAAGATAATACTTACAGAATTATGCTAGCGCAGATTCGTGAAAGCCAACGATTTTCGTTGAACACAAGATCACAAAGGTTAAAATAGAGAGGGAGAGTTTGACATAAATGAAGACCAAGCCATTCTAATGATGGGGGGGAGAGCATGGTGCAAGGAGGCGACGGAGAGAGGAAGAGTGTGCAGCTACTTTGCAAGGCGAGAGTTGAAGTCTGAGCATGAAAGTGAGTATCAATACTAGGACATACTTTGTTTGACTGGATCTCCTTACATCCGCTCTAAATATTAAAATAAAAAAAAATATTTTTTCCAACTAAAAAATAGTATATCTTAATAATAACTAGATCTGTATTGTCACTGAATGAACTATTTTATCTTGGTTGTTGAAGTAGAGCATCTGAATTATGACACAAAAATATCTACCTAGAACTCTCATCAGTTAAGTCGAGATAGTTCATTCAGTGACAATACAAATCTACTTGGAATTTTGATGTGAAGATGTAATGGCCCCACGCAGGCAGCCGGCCGGGCCCACACATATGGCCATATAGGCCCTTGGTAGGAACTGTGCCCTCATCCACACCACATAGGTGCTTGGGGATTTATTTTGCCTCCCTTAGGGATCAAACACACTACCTGAGGATAAGTAGTGTGTTCGATTCCTTGGGAGGCGAAATAAATCCCCAAGCACCTGTGTGGTGTGGAGGAGGGGACAATTCCTGCCGGGGGCCTGTGTGGCCACCTGTGTAGGCCCGGCCGGCTTCCTGTGTGGGGCCGTTATAGAAGACTTATGTTCTTCATGCGTGATTTGTACTTTACATATATATGATGGAAATGTGAGACTCGGTATAAATCTTAACTTGTCTAAATTAAGATTACATTTATTAATAGGCATCATGACGGATGAAGATTACATTTTTGAAGTAGCTTGAGATTTCTAGAAGACAAGTTGGGAAGTTTATTTTGAAAGCTAAAGAAACTCTGAAACATTTAAGATTGGTTGTAACGAAAAGATGGTCTCTAGAATGATATTTAAACCGAAAGTATTAAGATAACATTTATTAATAGACCTAACCAATGAAGATTACATTTATTGATGCGGCTTTAGATTTCAGAGAGACAAGTTTGGAAGTTTACTTTGGAAGCTAAAAAAACTCTGAAACGTTTAAGATCGTTTATAAAGAAATGATGGTTTCTAAAAGAATGTTTAAACCACAGTCTAGAAAAAATTTAAATTTTTAAATTTTCATAATATTTAATACTTATTAATACTGTATTAATTAAACTATAACCGGTCTAAATATTATTTAAACCGCGCGGAAGTGTGACCGGTATTTTGCCTAAATAAATTCACTTAGTTCATTTACCACGTCCATTTTATAGAAACTTTCCACGCCTGTTATAAAATGAAAATCAATTTAAAACTCGCAACGTCACTCATATTAGCCTCCCCTAAAAATGGATGTGGAAAGGTCAAAATAACTGAAGCTAAAATTGTTTTTCTGTAGTAGTGGATAAGGGCAATTTTGTATTTATATATTTATATTTTACTTTTTATTCATACATTCAATTTTCCTTGTTAGTTACAAATGGACATTCCGTTTTTTTTTTCAACGTTCATAAATTTTATTTAAAGTGTAGGCAGCCTTAATTTAAATTTCGGTAATTTAAATGGATATAATTTGAATTTCCCCTTGATATATACTAAGTCTGTTTGATGATGAAGGCATACCGCGGATTCGAACTTGTTATTTTATCAGCTGGGAGCATTGTTCCCAAACCAGCAGCCCCAAGTCCGACGGCATATTCAGTTTCTATGTCTGGCCAAAATAGGATGGTGACCTCTTTGTTTATTTTATTCATTGGGACCATATCAATACTGACAGCTGGCATATTCAGTTGTCCCTGGTTCAGTTTCTATCAAAAGCAGTGTTCTGGAAACCGGACCGGACCGGCCGGTCCTACCCGGTAACCGGCGAACCGGCCGGTTGGCCGGTCCGGTTTCCATTTAAAAAAAAAAAAAAATTTTTTTAATATTTTCTTTAGAATTTCATACCAATAAGCCTAAAATCTTCAATTTCTCACCGGTTTGGTCCCGGTTTAGCTCCGGTTTGATCCCGGTCTGACCCACTGACCCTTAACCCAGTACCCCAACCGATTCAGTATCCGGTCCGGGTTTTAATACCTTGATCAAAAGCCTGACTCTTCATTCTTTTTTCTTTTTTTGTGGGGATAAGATGAAACACATCATTCTGCTATAACCAAAGCGCTAATCTCATTTCTTGTTCTGAATTCTGAAAAATTGTTCAGCCATGTCTAGCCAGCTTAAAGTGCTTAGTGCACTTGATGTTGCCGAGACACAGTGGTACCACTTCACAGCCATCCTAATTGCTGGTATGGGCTTCTTCACTGACGCCTATGATTTCTTCAGTTTAGCAAACGTCACCAAGTTGCTCGGACGCATCTACTACACCGACGATGGTGTGCAGAAGCTCGGAACCCTTCCTCCCGGCGTGAATTCTGCTCTCTACGGTGTTGCCTTAATTGGCGCCTTAATAGGTCAGCTTTTCTTTGGATGGCTGGGTGACAAAATTGGCAGAAAAAAGGTATATGGTGTAACCCTTATTCTCATGGTTTTCTCCTCTCTGGCCTCCGGTCTCTCTTTCGGTAAATCCAAGAAAAGCCTCTTCACCACTCTCTGCTTCTTCCGCTTCTGGCTTGGCTTCGGCATAGGAGGCGACTACCCTCTCTCCGCAACCATCATGTCAGAATATGCCAACAAAAAGACTCGCGGTGCTTTCATCGCGGCGGTTTTTGCCATGCAAGGCTTCGGGATTCTGCTCAGCGGTGTTGTTTCCCTAATCGTTGCAGCCGCGTTTAATCATGCCTACAAAGCTCCTGCTTATCACGATAATCCTGCGGCTTCTCTTGTACCCCAAGCCGACTATGTATGGCGAATCATTCTAATGTTTGGTGCTCTACCAGCTGCTATCACTTACTACTGGCGTATGAAAATGCCGGAGACGGCTCGTTATACAGTGCTCATCGCTAAGAACGCGAAGCAAGCAGCGCAAGACATGGCTAAAGTACTGCAAGTTGATATTGAAGCTGAACCAGAAAAGGTAGAGAAGATGACCCAGAGAAAGAACAAATACGGGTTGTTCAGTAGGGAATTTGCTCGCAGGCATGGTCTTCACTTGCTTGGAACCACCACCACTTGGTTTCTATTAGATATTGCGTATTACAGTAATAATCTTTTTCAGAAAGATATTTACACTGCAGTTGGGTGGCTTCCAAAACCAGAAAAAATGAACGCAATCTATGAGGTATATATAATCGAAATTTTACTAGCATATTGAATAAATCTGGATTATTGATGGAAGAATACATATATAGATTAAAAAGACTCAGATTAATATTCAAAGATTTTTTAAGTAATTATAATGTGTCAAATTTATTTAGATATTTTTTCAACACTCACAAAATATCCCTGATTTTTTATTCATTGAATAACTGATGTTGAATGATGTTACTAGATCAATTATTCATGTTAGTGAGTCACAGACACTATTGTTGAAGTTCAAATATGTTAAAAATGGATTTAAGGTTTTGAGCTAAGTTATGGTTTTAAATTTAGTGTCTATGTTCTCTTAAAGCCTTTGTACGTGATGAAAAGTGAAGACTAATTATGATTTAATGCACAATAGGTTTACAGGGTTGCGGGAGCAACAACGCTTATAACATTATGTGGTACAGTGCCTGGTTATTGGTTTACTGTGGCTTTCATAGAGTATCTCGGTCGCTTCTACATCCAACTCATGGGCTTCTTCTTCATGACGGTCTTCATGTTTGCGCTTGCAATCCCATACAATCACTGGACCAAGGAAGAAAACCCAAAGGGATTTCTTGCAATGTATTCGCTCACCTTCTTCTTCGCCAACTTCGGCCCGAATTCCACCACTTTCATTGTCCCTGCGGAGATTTTCCCAGCAAGGTTGAGGTCCACTTGCCATGGGATATCTGCAGCTGCCGGCAAAGCTGGAGCCACCATCGGCGCACTTGGGTTTTTGTTTGTAGCACAGAGCAAGGACCCTAATAAGAGAGATGTTGGGTATCATGCTGGCCTTGGGGTGAAGAATGCGCTTATTATGCTTGGCGTGATCAATTTTGTTGGAATGCTATTTACATTCCTCTTGCCGGAGCCGAAAGGTAAATCATTGGAGGAGTTAAGCGGAGAGAACGAAGGTGAAGGCGAAAGAGGCGATCAGGCTACATAGAGCACAACGTCTCTTCTAATCAGAGGAGGATTTGGGACCTTTGGTGTCGGTGATTTTTTTTCCTCTTCCGTATTACCCGTCTAAACGTACTCTTGTCATGGATGTAGAATAAGATAAATAATTTACATATATTAAGAAAATTAGTTATATTAATTATTTGTAAAATAAATATGTTTGCTTTATAAAGTAGTGTAAAATTTGCATAGCGTAAATAGTTTGTATCTTTTTTTTCTTTGTAATTAGAAACAGTTTGTGTATATGCATGTGGATAAGCTGCCAAATTAAGTCTACCACCAAATTCTCTCAAGAAAAAAATAATAATTAAAAGAAATCTCTCATCCATGCTTTGGCAAGGCTTTTGTTTTAACAAAATTAATAGCTACTTTCTGCACAAATTAATTTTTCAAAAGACAATATAACATAGAAGACGAGGACGAAGGTAAAACAGGGGATCGGGCTACATGGAGCTCAATGCCTCTTCCAATCAAAGGATATAGGATTTGGGATCTTTTGGTGTTGATGATTTTTTTTTTTTTTTTAAATTATCAGTACAACATACTCCCTCTAATTCTAAATATAGAATCTAGATAATTAACTTATAGATATTAAGAAAATTAATTAAGTTAGTTGTGTGTAAAAATGTATATTGATTTTTCTAAAATATTTCCTCTAATATTTTTTGCATAAAAAACTGCCTTTATATATACAAAGAATACAGATAGCTTGAGAACAAAATTATACTTTTGAGAGACAAAGTAAATTAAGATTTTACATTTAGGACTAAAGTAAACCAATAAACTAATTAACTCTTATATACATTTAGAACCGGACGAACCTTAGTATGATCTTTTACAAAGAAGTGTACAAAAATATATGGCTAAATAGTTTATGTCTACTATATTATATGTAATTAGAAACAATATGTGGAAATAGTTATAGCCGCGCGCGCCGGATACGACCTTCCAACTCTCTTCACCCAAAACCAACTCTCTTCACCCAAAAAAAAAAAAAAAAAATCTACGTTGAAATATTAAAAGGGGTTTTCATCGACAATACTTCCTATGCACGTGACTAAAGGTATTGTAGGTAGATAAATAAAAAATAATTTATTATAAATAATTAACTTAAATATTTTTTTTACTATCCAAAATTAGTCATTTGATTCTTGTATGAAAGACCAAATGTAGTATTAATTAAAACAATAGCTTTTTAAGCGCAAATTATTTTTTCAAAAGACACGGATATGAAGAGTTGAATTTATGGTAGGTCAAGTTCCGGATCAGTTTGTATCAATTTTGAGATTTTTGTTGAATAATTCGTTTTTAATTCGAGGTTTGATTCTCAGTCTTTACAAACTTACGTGTCTGTAAATAGCGATTAGCGAATCATGAAGCTCATATCCAAGTTTTTTTGAAACTACAGTGACCAACGTTTTGGATGGCATAAAGTATATACAGAAACAAAAATAAAAAATAAAAAAAAAATATAGGGATTAAAATAAAATTCATTAAAAGCGTGCACTGTCAAGTGAAGAAGAAGTTTACTTAATTCGCAATTAAGAAGGTTCCTATCATCACGTGACAATGTGACATGTCTTCCGTTTTCTTGACAACTGGGACAGGAAAGAAAGTGGAAGGTTACCTTGGGTACGAAAAGTCATGAATGTGACATATATATTTGATTTTAGAGAGGAAGCAATTAATAATGTATTAAATTCTCGCTGTATTTTCCATGATGTGTAGAATAGATATCTTAACGACGGGTGGGAAAAATTCTCACAATTTATCAATTAACAAATAATTAACACAATTCCAAGGATAATGTTGACAAAGAAAATAAAATGCATACAATCTATAACTATAATACCCTGAATTTTAGGATTTGAGCCTTGAGAATAAATCTGAAATAAGTGGATTATTAAGCCCCAATTTAGAATAATAAAATGGTAAATTTTGGAGAAAGTAATTAGTTTTTGGTGAAATCGCCCATGAGGTAATGAGTTTGTCATGCAATTTTGAATGACCAAATGATGAGAAAAAATTATGAAATCTTACAAGATGAAAGTAGACATCCTAAGCTTTAATTTGATATGTCATATGACTCAATTAGAGCTATATGCAAAAACATATGAATTTTTGAAGTCAGCACAGAAAAACTGTGAAATTTCTGGAACAGTATGCAAAGATTGAAATTCTGAGAATTTTTTGATTCCATCTAGAAAAATTCTATATATTTCTTTGTAATTAGACTCAATAAGGGTTCTATAGGATTTGGAATCACTCCAATTCGATATTTCTAGAATTAGTTATGATTTTTCAAAGTTTAGGTAGAAATATGCCAGAATTTTGTTAAAATACGAAAATGGAAAAATAATTATCATCTTCCTCCTCCCATTTTCATCAGTTTTGCTGCAACAAGAGAGAGGAAGTGTAGAATTTTGTAGAGAGAGAAGGATAAGAGAAACTTCTACAGTAGGTTGATTCTTTCGGTAAATCTCTACCTAATATGTATAACTCTATTCCTAAGTTATTTTTCTATGTGGATTAAGGTTTTGAAGCTCAAATTTCAGTCTTGGGAGCTTAAGGTTTTCAGCCAAGAAGAGGAAAAACTAGTGGGAGTTGAGGTAACTTCCAAACCTTCGTATATTGACTATTCTGATTGTTATGGGTAATTTAATCGGTGAAATTTCGCCGGATTGTTTTTTATTTGAAATTTGGAAATTCAATAGGCCTAAGTTTTATGCTGCCTAAATTGGTACTAAATGGTAGTTGTAACCTAATGGAATAGTCAATAAGGTGGTTAGGAGTAGAAAGGAACATGTTTACGGAGCCGAAATTGAAAAACCCCAATTTTCCCTAGAGTTTTTATAAGTTTTAGCAATCTCTAGAAATGGGTCTCAGAGTTGGAAAAATATGCCAAAATTTTTCCACTAATGAATAATGCCTACGAGTAGTGCCTTCAGGTACACTAATGAATAATGCCTACGGGTAGTGCCTTCAGGTACACTGATAAATAATGCCTTCAGGCAGTGCTTTCGGGTACATTGATGAATAGTCCTACGGGTACATTGATATCCCCAGTCGAGGACTGAGGTATGAAATGTGTAGGGGTTGCAATAGTGGCTGACTCTGAACACATTTCAGACTGAACTGAGTTATGTGTTAGTATAATATTGCATTATATGGTGCATGGCATATACAGTATGGCATTCTCTATGAACAATTGTGTGTTACTACGAAGGTCAAGTGAGATCTAACTAAGGTGGTAATCAAATATGGGATATGGCTTTCAGAAGTTAGACCTTTTGGCCATATAGTCTCATAGCAATGAGTCTTAAGGGATTCTTACAAGGTGGAAGCAGTACTAAACTGAAAAAGGCTAAAGACTATTTCTAAAATATGCAATTTTCTGGGTTTTACCGAATATTACCGAAAATTTATACTAAATTTCTCTAGAATAGTTTTACCTTTGACAAGGTTAATCTAAAAAAAAACTCAACATTATCTATGGGACCGTAACTAGAAAAAGGGCTTCACTAAGATGAGACTGAAACTAACGTTAGCACTGATATTGATAATCCTAGATCTACTATGGACCTTTGTTGTTCTTGTTAATGCCAGTAATTAGGATTGGGAAGTGTTTTAATGCGGCATGGCCATGTATTGGCTTATGAATTTAGAGGATAGAAGCCTCATGAAAAAAAATTAATTATTATTCCACACATGATCTTAATTTAGCAGCAAATGTATTGCACTGAAAATCTAGAGATGTGCCATTATGGTGCGACTGTATTGCTATACTACAACCATCAAGATTTGAAGTGTTGGTATAATCACAAGGAATTGAATATGAGAGAACGTTACCCAAAATTTATAGCTGTATAAGTATGACAAATTTTGGGGACGAAATTTATTTAAGTTGGGGAGAAATGTAATGCCCCGAATTTTGAAATTGGAGGCTAGATCATAAGCCTGAAGTAAGTGAAATGCTAAGCCCCAGTTTAGCAGGCACCTCAAATCTATTATCTAATGATTCTTATATCTTTGATGTATTAAAGACAGTAAAATGGTGAATTTTGGGAGAATGTGATTATGCTTCCAGTGAAATTTTCTATAAGGCAATGAGCTTGTCATGTGATTTTGGAAGACCAAATGATGCATAAAAATTATGAACTTCTATAAGATGAAAGTAGACATCCCAAGCTTTAATTTGATAGGTCATATGACTCAATTAGAGCTATATACAAAAAGTTATGAATTTTTAAAGTTTACCCAACGAAATTGATTATTTTCTACAACAACATGCAAATATTGAAAATCTGGAAATTTTTTGCTTTCTGCTAGTAGAAGGCTATATTTTTCCTTGAAAATATACTCAATAAGGGTTCTATAGACTTTAGAATCACTCCAAAACGATGTCTACAAATTTAGTTATGATTTTTCAAAGTTTGGTCAGAAAATCTGCCAAAATCGCCAACTATTGTGACTTTTGAAAAAAAAAATGTAATGGCAATTGTGTAAATTGTGAAATAAAGTAAAAGCCCACATTTTCCCTTTATTGGTGGATATTTGGGAGAAGGAAAATATTTACTTAGAAGATAAATATTCCAAGTGGCATCATCTAAAGCCAAAAGGATTTAAATAAGAATTTATTAAGTTGAGCACATGTTCAAGCATAAAATAATATATATGAGTATATGTGGTTAGACAAAATGGATGAAGCCCAATTTGGTGTTAAAAAGGGACCTTAGGACCTTTTTCGGGCCCACTAAAAGGAGAGGAATAAGTTCAATTTGAATGGACAGCTTATGACAACATTTGATGAAGATAAACTCAAGTATAAGTATTATGTCATAAACCCTATTTTTGCAATAAAGTTAATTAAGGAAGTGAGAGAGATATTTTAAAATTCTTTTGCTTCATCTTTCTTGTAATACCCCGAATTCTGAGACTTGAGGCTAGAGAATAAGCCTGAGATAAGTGGACTGCTAAGCCCCGGTTGAGCAAGATCCTAAATTGTGATTAAGAGATAATGACTCCAAAAGTAGATGTGGTTAATGATAAATAACCCTTTTGGAGAATTCGATGTGATTTGAGTTTCGGATGTGATTTGTATGTGTTATGAGCGGTGCCAAAATCCTGTATTTGAGTTCAATTATGGATTAACATCTAAATTGAATAAAAATAAGGGGAAGGACGTATGTATGGTGTAAATGAATGAGAAAATGTATTTGGTGGTGATTCAAGAGGAATTGCCATAATCAGGGGCAAAATGGTAAAGTTACCGACCAATTGATCGGTTACCGAAGAGGAAACTCATTGGTAGCTTCAAGATCAATGGTTAGGATTGATTTGTGCAAGAGATCAAGGGGTGGAATCACATGTGTGTGAGCTTATGTGAGCTCATGTGAGGTTTGTCAAGATGTTGTTGACACATGGCAAGTTGTGAGCCATAGATCTTGGGTCAAATGTTCAACCCTTTTCCCTCTCTCCTCTCCTCACTATTTGGTCGGTTTTGGCATCCAAAAACTGATCACTCCCTTCATCATCTTCATCTCTCTCCAAAGCCTCCATTTTCGTGAGCTCAAGGAAGAAAGAGAAAGCAAGGGTGAGGTTTTAGCGTTGTATATGTCCTCTAATGCTCTAATGTCCTTCTATAATTTTATTCATAGTGATGAGAGCTTCATTGCTATGGTTTTAGATTTGTGAAAGGAGGTGTTTGATGGCCTGAGGAAATTTGGAAAGATGAAGAATCAAGGAATTGGTATGGGAAAGAGGAAGAGGTGAGTATTTGAAGCCTTTTCATCTAAGTTTTGTAAGTTTTGGTTAAGTATGGTGAATTGTAAATTTTTCCCTAATTTTATGGTATTTTCTTGTGGAATGTGAATGGTGGAATTGGATGGTGATTTTTGTTGAAAATGGTGTCATGTTGTGGTATTTAGTCATTGGAATTGGTTTGGAATGATTGGATACATTGTGTGCAAAGTTTGGAAATTCTGTCCAGTGTGAATTCTGTCTGAGCAGTCTGTTCATGTGGACGTTTTGACTAGGCAAATGATGTTAGAAAATTATGAAACTTTCCAGTATTAAAGTTCACATCCCAAGCTTCAAAATAGACATATAATTTGTGCCATTTCTTTTGGGAACTGGGAGATATGACTGTCCAAAGTTTTAGGTCGAAAATGAACACTGTTTTGGGACAGACTTGAGTTTTGGGGAATTCTGCATTTGTGTGGTGATTCTAGTAATGGCCAATATTTTTCCTGTGTAGAGGACTTGAATAGCTTTCATTTGGCTTTGGGATCACCTCATTTCGATTTTTGTGGAATTAGTTATGATTTTTGGAAGTTCAACCAAGAAACAGGATTTTCTTGGCCGTGGCCAGCGGATTTTGGGTCGCAGCCCAAATGTTTCTGAGCTGTTTTTGGCTGCGGCCAGTAGATTTGTGGGTCACGGCCAACCCCCAAAAATCTGCATTTTGGACTTTTAAAAGGTGATCTTTTGTCAAGTGTTTCCCTAGCCTTTAGGCATATGTCTAGGCTTTGATTAGCCACTTAAAAGTCATGAATGGTAATCAAATTTAAGTGATATGAAAGTAAGAGTTTGGAATAGAAAATAACCCTATGTCCTTGCTTTGATTATAGGGTTGATGTTTGCCCTGAATGTGGTTTGATATTCATTCTGATCGTAAGTAAACGGGGCTGGAGCATACGTGGAAAGAGTGTAGGGAACATATCTCTTCTGCTTGTATTTGATATATGTGTTAGTGAGTTGGTGCATGTCTTAGCTTTGCATGATTATGTGTAATTTGAAGCTATGTTTCAATTTATGCTATGGCCATTAGTATGTTATTTGAAGCATTGAGCCTACAAATTGTCCTTGTGTTAGCATGAGTTATGTGATGCAAGCATGTCATGCATTAAACATCTATCGTACATGCATATTGATATTGTTTACCTACTGAGATTCTCTAGAATCTCACCCTCCCCTACTAACCATATAGATAGGGCAAGAGGCTCGAGGAGGGAGTAAGCACCCAAGGGCAACAAGGGCTTCTTCAGTATTTGATATGGGGGTTGGTTATCATAGTTGGAAGTATTGTGTATTGGATATTTGTATATGTGGATGAGGATTTAACTATGTGTATTTGAGGTGAGATTTGTGTAATCCCCGAATGAGAACTTGTATATGGGCATATTGCCCTTTTGTAAAGATGTGAACCTGGGATTGCCGAGATTATTATATTGTGCACTCTGATTTATATAGTGAATGTGATTATCCGCGTGAAGTGATTGTATTGGAAATGTGAATGAAACCAGGTTAATTATCTTTTGAAAAGTATTTGTCAAAACCCTATCTCAATGATGGGATTGTGAATGCATTTTAAATAATTATTGGTCTTTATTTCATTTTAATTGCGTATTTTGGATATAATTATGGAAGGGCGTTACATTTCTCATCCCATTTCATGTCTAAGAACACATAATAGAGAGAGAGAGATAGAGAGAGAAAGAGAGAGAGAGAGAGAGAGCAAAGAGCTTTAGAGTCTTTGAGAGGGAGAGCTTAAGGAAGCAAAAACTAAGGTAAGAACTTGTGTGTGCAAATGATTTTACCTTCCAACTTGTGTAATTATTCTTCTAAACCCTTGATATCCATGAAAATCATGTGTAGCCAAGCTAATATCAAGCTTAAGGAGAGAGAAAGTGACGTTTTAGGGAAAGAAAGAGGAGGAATCAAAGGTAAATCATAAAACCTTGCCTAATATGTTGATTTATGTTGGTTGTTGGTGATTTGGTTGGTTATTGGCTTGGTTTTCATGACTTTGTGATTTTGGGAAGCTCAAACCCTGAGGGGAGGAGCTGCCCAAATTTAGATTAATCATGTCGAAAGTGTAATTAAGTGGTTAAATAAGTGATTAAAGGTGATAAGAAGGTGTTTTATGGATTGAAATAAAAAATTCCATTTTCTCTAATTTTTACGGAATTTTGTCCAGATCTGTTTTAGGCTGTGTTTGGAGTGGATTATGGTGTTTTTGATGATTCCATTGTGTTTAGAATAGAAAATTGTGTAGGGTTCATGTTGTGTGCAAAGTGAGAAAAGCCGTAGAAAGTGAAATGACAAAAATAGCCTTAAAACCCTCACATAGGGCTGCCAGGGATAAATTCATCATTGGGGCTGGAATTTGAGAAAACCAAGGTCAAAAATGGATTTCTGGGGCAAAAATATGTTAGAACAGTTTGGGTCAAAATTTCGGGAAAAGTGCGATCGAACAGAGTATGGTGGGGTCGAGTCCCTGGGGATATTTTGGTCATTTTTCAATATGGACTTGTATAACCATCAGAAACACTATAGAAGTATCTAAATTGTACATTTGACACTTTAAGGACTGAGTTAAGAGCCTGAGTTGTAGAACGCATTACGAGGCATAAAGTTCAAGGAACCTATTAAGGATAAAAAAGGGTAAAGGTAAGGAACTTATTTCTCCTGCATGTATTTGATATTTGTGCTAGTGTATTTATGCATGTTATGGCTTTGCATAATTATGTGAAACATATATGAATGATTGAAGCTTTATTTCTAATTATGCTATGGCCATAAGTATGTTGTTTGAACATTGAGCACGCAGATATATCATTATGTTAACATGAGTTTATGTATTGCAAACATGTCATGCATTAAGCACTTATCCTGTATGTATATTAGTACTATTTTCCTACTGAGATTGTTGCAAATCTCAACCTTCCCTACCAACAATTTAGACAGGTGAAGACAGGAGGTATGCAGAGATCTGAGAAGAGAACTACACGAGAGGATTGTAGTGGTGGAATGAAGAGGGAAATATGTCCAAGTTTCATTGTAATGGGTTTAAGCACCCAAGTAGCCCTGTGCTATTACATTAGTGGTAATTATCGTGTTCGAACCCCTATGGGGAATATCTGTAATCATGCAAATATTATCAGTATAATTATGTTATTCCTGTGTTGCCCAACAAACCATGCATTAATATTCCACTGCAAGTTAAAATAAGTAAGGGTGTAACAATACCAATATTAGGTACTTTTTTACAATATAGGAGAATTCCCCGTAGAGTTTGAAAAATATACACAAATGTACAGAGCTTTCAAAAGAAAGCAAAAATACAAATATAAATAACCACAATAGCTCTGGTATCCACTAGAACTCTAAGCACCGGTAGCCCCTATCTTTTCCTTCGAGCCACTAGCTTTTGCTGAAATATTTTCAAGAGTAGTAAAAGAGTGAGATTCAAGCAAATTTCATTAGTAACATACTTTTTAGACATATAAAATTTGAAAATAAATATGCAATACACCATGTCATGTAAGATGATAGACTATTGTTCATGATAGAATACCGTGTGTACACTGTCCAAAGCCAAACGACTGTTTACAACCTTGGCTAAACTCTGCGCCTTTGTTAGGTTCCAGACTACAAGTAGGCTAATGTGCATGTTCAAGACACTATGCTCATGTTATAGAGAATGACATACTCAAACATATAATAATCACATAGTATATGCAAGAAAAGTTATTACCTGACTCCTTTCTCAATTCCTCTATTGGTTCTAACTTTGGTTTCGACTTGGGAAGTTTTTAGTTCCTATCCAATTGGTTATTACTTGTACCGTTACTACCTTTAAATCGAATTATGCTGGTTATCTAATGTAGTTATGTCAGCTTGTGCATAGTGCAATTATTCACAGTACAATTTCACTGTTTCCAAAAAACTAGCAGATTTTCAATCAACTTTGGAAATTCATAAGAAATTCTAGGAAAATCCAATTTGACTGATTCTAAAGCCTAAACAAAGCTCTTTAAATTTATTTTAATGGAAAAATACCCAAAGCTAGCCATTGTTATCACATTTTTCTCAGAAATTCGTAGAACTTCCCCTGTTTTAGATTACATTCCAGAAACAGGGCACAAATTCAAAAATCCATATTTTTTAGTATACACGTCCAAAAAATATGTACCATCTATCAAATAAAAGCTCTACATCTCTACTTTAATCCTGTCAAGTTTCATAATTTTTGGACCAATTTTGGCCCATGAAATCCATTGCACAACAACATTGCCTCACTGAAGGCAAATCAAACAGCATGCACTTATAACTTCAATAAATTCTAGATTTGCGTTCAAATTTCCAAAAATCATGAAAACCTATATTCCCACACAATTTTCCCTTCTAAATCCAATGGAATCATCAGAATTACAAAATTCCAACTCCTTCCCCTTATTCTATATCAGACCGAAATTTAGGTTCTCAAGAGGAAAAGTGTGTTTTCTTGATTTCTCTTGATTAATCACTTCATTTTCACTTATAAACACAAGTTTAACTACTTAAACAATCAAAACCAAGCCAAAACCAACAACAACACCACCACCACCACCATATTGTACAAGAGGATCAAGTTCATAAAATTTCCTCTTGGATTCTCAAATTTCTCACGCCTCAACACCTTCAGCCCCCTCTCTCTACACTTTTGATTTGGTTTGCTATCCATGGATTTCAATGAGGAGGAGGGGTTAGAGGAAGTTCCAAGGTAATCAGAAGGCTCAAACATAAGGATTTCACTAACATACATTGGATTTGTGCTCTTGAACACTAGATATTTTTCTTTGTGCTTCTCTCTCTCTCTCTCTCTCTCTCTCTCTCTCTCTCTCTCTCTCTCTCTCTCTCTCTCTCTCTCTCTCTCTCTCTCTCTCTCTCTCTCTCTCTCTGCTTCAGTCGAAACTCATGCCCACATGGAAAGATAAACACTCTTAAAATATCATTTTTATCTCTCCTAAAACAATATATTTTATTAGGTTTATGCACATGTGTTTTTACTTGGCTTTATCTCCAATCAATTGGACTTAATCTTTCCTCTCTTTTGAGCCCAAAATGACGCTAAATAAGGCTTCCAAATGAACCAATTTGGCCTCTTCAATTACTTCATCCAACTGCCAACATAATATATTTTATATCTAATTTACCATGTATTTACTTTTTGCTTCATCTCTTTGACTTTTCAAACTAAATTTACTTGGCTCTTATTTTTTTTTTCCTTCTTGAATTAACATCAACCAAGCAAATATATTTCCCCTCCAATTTCCCTTTTTGAACGAAATTGACAAGAGGAAAGGGAAATAATATTTGTTTCATGCATTTCCCATAATTTCTTTCATCAATCAATTATTCTAACACATGTTGCTTTTTAACTTTTCCAACTTGATTTTATTTGGCCAAGAATGCTCTAAAATTGGGATATTTATCCTCAATATTTATTTCCCCCCTCATTTCCTCTATTTGGCCAAAAGGGTCCCTTAATTATTTATCAAAATATTGCTTCTTGCTTTATTTAGCAATTTACCATTTTTCCATTACTTTTTTGTAAAAATTCATGTACATAGCAATTCACCATTTTATTCCATTAACTGTATTAATTACATACAAGGAATATTGGTGACTAAAAATGGGATGTTACATATGACAATTATTATCTATTGTATATTACCGTTCTGAATCGTCATATATGTGGGCACTATATATGCTCTACTCAAATTAATTACTATTCGAATTATTATTTATTCTAAACCTATTATAACAATTATAATATAACACATATTATGTATTGATGCATGGTAAGCATTGCCATGAGAATAATAAATAGGCACTCATAAACAACCATAATAAAATATGGTAATGCTTGCATAATACATAACGGTTCTGCTTTAACAACCGTTATATATGTTATATATATATATAACGATTCTGTCAAAAGAACCATTATAAATTGATAGTAATGCTAACGGATTTATTTGAACAACCGTTATATATAGTTGACATAAATAATAGTTATTAGGTAACAATCATTATTATCAAAGCTAATTGTTTTTCAAAAAAATGAGGGTAGGAAGGGTTTTTGCTTTCGATATTTCCCCACATATGCATTTGTACATAATGAATCAGAATACATATTTATATGCATTCATATATAAATCAATACAACAAATTAGAATAGTCATGCATATACATATATATATATATACTATTAAGACCCAAACTTTAAACAAACAAATCAATATCTACAAATTTAAAGTCATTCAAAGGTTTCACTCTCCCACTGAAGTTGCAGAGATGTTGCCAACTCTTCAGCCAAATCTTCCATTTGTTATTTGGTCAACATCATGGAGGAGACATTAAAATACTGTGTGCAAAAGGAAACAATATATGGAAGTTAGATATAGTAATATATAGTTAACGGAATGTATATATGAATGAATTGAGCATATAGTATACCTTATTTGCATCAATATTTTCAGGACCATGCATGATTATGTCCTTCATATATTGCATCACACATTACCCATAATCATTGCTTATGTTTGGTTGCTTTAGCACTAGAAAGAAATGAGAAGAAAAATTTGTCTGTCAGTCATACGTATAAACTATATGAGTGCTTCAATGTAATATTATAGATGGAGATATTATGTTATGAGAATGGAACCTACTACAAAATCCAATGAATTAAAATTAAAATGAAGGAAAGGGAATTAGAAGGTTACTTTTCTTTTGGTATAAAAAAATGGATTTGTGGTATCAAATTGCTTAAAACTAGGGTTCTACATTTTTTTCTTTCCTTATTTTAATATAAAATTAAGCTCTATCCTTGTAATTAAGTAATTAAGCCCTTATCTTATAAAAATGGAGGAATTCTCTATTGAGTACATTGCAACAAGTAAGAAGAAAAGAAAAAAAAATCATCTCGTACTTGATTTTGCTATTGATTGTGAAATTGCGTTGCTGTGTCAAAAAAAAGGACATCTATACTAATTGTGAACTTGTATTTGTACGCAGTAATTGGAAGGCGTATTTGTAGCAGCCATCAATGAGGTTGTTTTTGGTGTTCTACAATTGTACACCACTCTGAAAAGATACAAAATATATATATACGGAAACATGCAAGATGAATTGAGTTATAAGAGATGATGAATGGATAACTTAGTGGTTGAATGTCCCCTACATGTATGGTCTGGTGTTTGGAACCCCGCTTATAAAGTCATAGTACCAAAACTTTTCGCGCAATAGATTTACCACTATGAGCATCCAATTGTTCCTAAGTACAACAATAGATCTCACCATTAGGAAAATTATAAAAAAAATAAAAACTAATTTAATAAGTGTCGCTTATGTTTGGAACCCTCTTAATGAATTCATCCACTAGACACCTCATGCGATATTACTTGACATCTTCCTTCATGCTCTCACCCTGGTTATTGAGATTTTTAGGGCTGATGAACTTGATCTTGTCCTAGAGGCTGCAGGGGAGGATGTAAGTATGGTGCATGTGCATTAAATGCTGAAACCAATATATCAAAATGTAATCAAAGTTTTAAGTAGCTAACTACGTAATCATAGTTAAAGAAATGCCTCACAAAGAAGTTGACAAAGCTTGTACTTGTAATCTCTTTGTTTAAAACCTCAAAAATAAGCTATTGGTTTACAACTTCCTATTGGTCTGGTACGTTGAAGACTTATCTCTTAAATTTGATCATTGAAAATGGGTTTGAAGCAAAGAACTTGTTAGCAAACTCTTGGATAAACTTCTAGGTAGATTGACTAACAGGCTTATTTTTTGAGAAAGACTTCTTCCCAGATTTATCAATGGGTGTGGGGTGCTTCCTCTTATTAGACTGAATAGGGTCTTGAATTAAGTGGGGGCTTGGACTAATTAGGGAGCTTAGACTGATTAGAGGTCTTAGACTTGGTGGGCAGATTCTTTTGAGCGATCAACTTCTTGGCCAACTTGCATACTCTAAGTAGACGGTGAGGCCACATAACAAAGCTGCCCATAGCCCCTCCTACTATATTTATGTCTTTGGTGGCCATAGGCTGTGAATAGCTGGGGTTAATGTTAGTGTTGATTTGTACCTTTACATGCTTAGGAGGGATATGCTCATTATGAAACATGTTATCTTTCAAGCGGTTGAACATATGGCCGGTTGTAACTATATGATGTTCAAGGCTATTGGCTAAACATTCAACTTCTGCCAAGCCCTTATGTAAATCATGGCTTAGAAATGTGCAGTTGCCTTTAGTACTTGGGCTACCATTTCTCCCTTATTGCTTAATACAATGCTCCTTCTTTATCTCTTATGTGAAAAATAGTATTTGTTTATGCATTTCTTTAAGGTTGCCAATGACTTTCATGTTTTTTCTTTGAAATAACAAAAATGTGACGGTCAAGCCCTAATATTAGGCCCGGTGAAATAGCATCGATAACTTCCCTATTTTTTCTTTAAAGTTTCCAATGACTATAATATTTTGTCTTGGTTTATCCAAAGCTGGTACCCCTAAGAAGACCGGGATGGTCAGGCCCCAATGTTAGGGCCAATATGTCCTTATCCATAGAAGGACATCCATGTGTTGTAACTTCTCAAAACATGACTTGCTTTGCAGTAAAATGTTAATATTGATAGGTAATTGAAGACATTGCTTTCATAAATCAGGGACTAATATTAATGCTTACCATTTTATCGACGACTTGCTCCACTTAAGGATCATCATAAGAAACATCTTTATTTTGACTTGTCACTGACCAAAGTTCATAATGGGGAGGTATACTACCGTCCCCACTTTTAGCGGATAACTTTTAAGTAATATGAGTATACCTCGTTTTCTATGCTCTATAGGGATACTTGTAAGTATACCTCGTTTGCCATGCCCTATAGGGATACTTATTATTCTTCACCCTCTCCTTATTTGCCCAGCTTAATTCCAACAAAAACACACAATACTCTTGTTAATATTAGACGGATACATATATGTCTTATGAATTGAAAATAACTATTACTTGGAATGATAGGTCATAATGTAAGATGACAAATTCTCTCTACTTATCCTAGTTGATGGTAGACCGAAGATCCTAAGGAGATTTTGTCTTATCGACCTCTTCAGGAAACTATAAATATTCCTTCGTCAATGCATGATAGAAAGTACGTAGTGATGTTTCGGCCTTATTGAAGATAAATTTCCTGAAATTTTTTTCTATATTATATGTAGACTGAAAGCACTGAATTAAAGTTAACATTTTTTATAAGTACATAGCAAGTAATTAACAAGCATATATACCTTACCCTGATATTGTCCTAAATCACATCTGTGTATTTTTTCTATACCCAATGCCAATTACCTACCATAATAGCAATATTGGTCCTTGTCATTAAATCGATGTTGCTGATGAAGTATGATAGCTTAAGAGCTTAACCTTTATTGTTCCATGTCAAGTCAAATTTTCTCCCAAAAGACTTTGTATCATTAATAAAAGTCAAGGTATAGTGGCCCTTCCTGTCAATATCTGTACTTCTTCTAACACCTATTCCTGGGTCAAGTTTCTGATTTGCGTAGTTGCAACATCAATAATAGGGAGAATACTAGTACTAGGAGCATTATCAGTGTATGAGGAAGCAGAACTGATCATTTTAACTGGAAAACAAAACTCATTCAGTCAGCCATATGGAACAGAGCAATGGGGTTTTCCAAAAAACATGATGTATGACTAGGGTCAAAACCTAGCTAGGTAAGACAAAGTGAAAAATAAGGAGAATACAGAATGCAGATGGAGAATGTGGATACATTTAAATAAGGAGAATAGAGCATGCGAAGGAATACGTCCTTGTTAGGGCTCTAAAACGAAAAAGCAAGTTAGGGCAATTGAAGCAACTTGTGTGGCTGCCGAACCGAAGTTTGAAGAAAGCAGTATAGGATGTGGTTAGCTTGAAAGCGACTGTCAATGGCTGAAAAAGTCAATCGGAGTTGTGGGGTCCCAAGGATGGTAGGTAATATTTGATCAAAGACAAGTGTGTTAGGTGTAATAACTTGGGAATGTTGAAGAGGCGCGAGATAGCGGGTGTTTTAAAAGAATTGACAAAACTTGCTCATGGTTATAAGTTTAGAATCCTTATGAAATGTAGCCTGTTCTTATGGTTCTTAATTTACAATCACAATGAACGTGTGAATGAAAGTTTATGATTTTACATTACAATAGTTAGGTTTTATAAACAGTGATAGTTTTTTTCTTAATAATTGTTAGGTGTTAGACAAGGTATTCTAAAAGTAACAAGGTTTATATAATAACTGTTATTTATTTGACTTTTTTTTATAATTTTTAAAGTTGATTATACAACCCCAGAGTACAAGAAAAAAATTAAAAAGAGAAAATGAGAGCAAGAATAAAAAAAAAATTTATGAGGATGAAGGATCTGCTGTATCATCAAATTCATCATTCTCCAGTAATTTGTTCACCTTCTTGATTAGAGAGTGAATGAGAGAGGTCAATTCCTTCAAGCACTTGTCCATGCATCATTACTCTCTCATGTAATCATTGACCATATGTTGGAGGTTATAGTTCACATAGATTAGTCCTTCAATGCTTGTCAGTGGATGGTGATCATCTTTTGGATTTACCTTAGGAAGATCAAAAGATGATGAATCAACAGATCTATTGCATTTGTCCACGATATTGATAAAGAACAATAGTCAGAAGTTGGAATATAAGCTGATGGATAAGTGGAGTTCATTTTTTGAACGTTTAAATAGAAAGGGTTTCATGGATTATCTTATTGTCGAACGCATCCTTTATTATTATATTAAAGATCATTTTTTGTTAATTAAATAGAAGTAGAAGGTTATCCAGTAAAACGTGTCCTTTGGAATGGAAAGGCTTATGTTATAGAGCCAAACATGTCCTTATAAATTGCAAAGGTTAACATAAGTAACATTTATTACTAATAATAATCGTGAATGTTCCTTGTAAAATGCCTAATTAGTAATGGTTGTTTACTAATAATCATGAAGTGACAATTGTTTCTTGAAATATTTTTTAGGCTACATTGGTTTAATGATTAATTTTTTAATATTCAATAAATAAAAAAAGTAGTAGTGGTTTTCAGTCATCACCATTATTGTTGTCTTCTTCCTCTAACCTTTCCTCCTTGCTCAGCACATCATTGATGTTTTAGGAAGGAGATGAAGGGTCTGACTAGAAGTGATCATATACAACCTGATTGTGATGAATGATGTGGTCCAACTTCCATTTCAAACAATGGGCATGTGTTGTGAGACACCTTGTAGAGAGTCAAGGCTTGCCAATATCTGTAGCAGATCCTTCATTTGAGGAGCAGGGAAAAGAGGAGGAGAAGGAAGGGGATGAGCTTGTAAAGGTTATAGTGGTAGAAGAGGAGGGGCTTTTAGAAGAGGAGGGTGAGGATGACTAGGAGGAGGAGCAGGAGGGTAAGCATATACAGGAGAAGGAGGGAGAATGAAAATATCTCTTTGGTGTCTAATCATGATGAGGGATAGAAGGACGAGGTTATGAAAAGTACTTTTGAGAAAAGTACTAAGAACAAAAGGAATATGATACAAAAGACCGCTTATAACAGAACACTTAAACTTGAAATTACATCAAGAAGATGTAAAAACCGCTTTCTAAAATTGTAAATTGGATGATAAGCTTTACATGAGCAGCTTGAGGAATACATAAAAATAATCATCCAGATATTAGTGGTTGAGGTTTTCAAAGTGAAAGCCTTACTAACTTTGAGAAAAACAAAAACTACTATATGAGTGCCAAATTGTCTTAAGATGATCCACTGAGAAGCCATCCTTTATGTCAATGACATATTGCTAAGCTAGAACAAGTATTGAGGGAGTTAAAGGAATGAGAATTAGAGTTATCCTTTAATTTTGAGCTGAAAGGTCATGGGTAGAATAAAATATATCTTGAATGACAAGAGAAATGGAGATTGCATAAGGAAGGTGCCACCTTTACCATCTAAGATATGAACAAATGTAATCTTCAAGCATCTCAATATGATGAACTACAAGCCCATAGTAAGAATATGGTTGGTAACTTAATTGTATACATTGGTGTACAAGACCAGATACAATTGGTCAGACTTGGAAACTTTTTTTTATCTAGTTATACCATGGATTGATTTGTCTACGAAACAACTCACTTTTAAAAGGATACTCCAATATAAGACCTAGGAAAATTATAAAAGGAGTTAACAAAGCAGAGAGACAGATAGTGTATCTTTGTCATTCATGGAATCAAAACACAGTGTTCTGCCACCATTCAAGAAGCCGTATGGCTAGAGAAGTTCCCATGAGTAATTATGAATGAATGATGGATAGACAGATCTAAATGATAACTTCTAATGATGTAGATCTTAAGTATCACAATAAGGTGAAACATACTAATAAGTAAAATATTTGCATATTTATTTTCCCTTATATGATGATTTTATGGATGATATTTGAGTTTAATATAATAAAATTGGGTGTGATTGATAAATAAATAATGTTTTTGGAATAAATAGTATTTAAAAAATAAAAAATAAAAAATGGAAGCACTGTAGTAGCCGCTGGACACTGTAGCAGTACTGTAGCATACATTTTCTTCCTATAAATAGAGATCAAGGCCAAGCTCAAAAGGGTAGGAGAGGAAGAGAAACAGAGGTTTCATTCTCCAACAGGGTTTAGTCCTTCTCTGACCGAGAGAGATCTTTCTCTAACATTTCTGAGTTCTTTGTGTTGTTTTTTTATATTTAATTTCATGCATTGCATGCCTCTATCTTAAAAGGCTTAGGATTGTATTACATTTTACATGCCGCCTATGTGGAAGGTTTTACCTCATAAATGAACGGCTAGATTTCTTCATTCTTCATACATCTTTTGGTTGTATGTTTATGTTTGAGAATTTAATATTCAAGTTTATACAGTATTCTTGAGGTTTTCATCCAAGCTTTATGCAATGTTAACTTATTTTTGTTTTGTTTTTAATTTTATCATGAGCTAAATTTCCATTTTCCTAGGGTGATGACGTAGCTTACTAATGTCGGATTGAATCTTAACTTATTAAAGCTAGTTTGAATTTCTCCTTCATGATTGAGTTTTAATTATTATTCTTAATGCTTTTGATTGATGGCCATCTTTTGAATGATTTCAATATACATGTTGATACCGGAAGGAGATACATGTGTATCGATCCAATAATTAAAACCATGACTTGTATATGAAATAGGAATATATTCATATGAGTTGTGTAGTCTTACTGAGTTCCATAAATCTTAATGCATAATTAATTGCTTAAATTCATATAGGAATATATTGGATTAGCAATTAATTATAGAATTGCTTGACCTTGGAAGAGGCTAGTAATTAAATTAGGGAAACTTGACTATCAATCATGTGGAATAAATTGGGTTAGAATAGATAAGTGATTCAATCCAGAATTTGTTGAGTGAAATATGACCCCTAGGACGTTTTCTCATAGTTGCTTTCATATCATTTGCACTCATATTTAATTTTTTTTCTTTTATTTTGTACTTTCAATCACCAACTAATCGATCGACTGAATAGAGATAAAATTACTCATTTTGGTACTTAGTGATCAATCATCGTGGGAACGATACTCTACTTACTTCTATATTACTTGATTACGGCAGTATACACTTGCACTATTTAATTGATCATCTACACTCGTATCACATACATTTAATTTATTGTTGTTAGAGATATGCTTTCAGAGAAGGAAAGCAATAGTTTAATGACCTTCTATTGACAGAATATTGGTAGAACCCCTTAATTAAAGTATGGCTAGAGGCTATAAGAAAATCTGTGTTTTTTCTTATTGTAAAAATGTTATTAACCTGTTAACTAGAGGGTGCGAGATAGAACTCCTTTCCAAGATATTGTGGAGGAAGCTTGGGCTCTTGTCTATAGGGATTGGCAAATTAGTCTTAGCCATCTCTATAGGGAACAAAACACTATTGTTGATAGTTTGGCTAGGTTATCTCATTAGTTGTTAGGGAATTTTTGTTCTTTGATCAACCACCATCTTTTATAAGGGGAGGTGGTTGGTGAAAGAGGGTAGTGTAGATGTTTTTGTTGTAGATCTCCTTTTGTGAGACATTGATATTCAGCTTTTATTCAAAAAAAAAAGTCATTTATATTTACTAGCATATCAAAATATTTTTAGAAACCTGAAATTAATATTTATTCTTTTTTTATAGGATATTATCATATATTCTTTAAAATGTTGTTTATCATCTTCCATTCACAAAGAACTCACCTATCCAACCCGTCATAAGATTTTCTTTGAAGCTATCATATATAGAGAGAGAAAGAGAGAGATTGATTAATTTTACTTTAATCCTTATATAGGCATGACTGTCGATTTTATTTTTCAACCTTAAAGCATGCAAAACTATTGAATTGAATCATAATTCCTTCAGTCCTTAATATAAGACATATTTGGAGAGTTGATTTTTGTTCTAAATGTAATACATATTTTTTAAATTTATCGATCATTTCCTAATTTATCCCAATCAATCCTCTTTCAGCAATACTCAAGGAGGAGAGGGAATAAGAGAATTAAGAAAGATGACTTAGGTGTTTTAAAAATATATGTCATATTTGTTGGACATTGCGCCCTAGGGGCCAATCATTATACTTTAAACATTATAAATTTAATGAATTTTCTCCATTATGTTATTATATTATTCGCATGTTTATGTGATGACTGTATCCTTGGATATATCATAAAAATTATGCTAATCCCTGGTCAATCATCTGTACAGGAGCAGAGATAAAATAAGACCAGTATGACTTTAATAAGATATGGAGATACAGATCAAAGTCTTAGGCACTTGTAAGAGTACAAGGTGCTGGACTGACCCACTATGAGAAAGCTGCATTGATCAAGTCATAAGCTTATCTCATGTGTAACCACGTCACAATACCCTTTGATCTGAGGTCATCATGGATTCCTTTATGAAAGTTGCTAAGCTTTAAACTAGTCAAAAATCACCTTTAACCGGGTGATGATAAAGGCTATGATTGGGCTTGGTGGTTTTTTATACAGAGGAATATGAATGGTCAAGACAGAATTTGTCCCTCACATTAGTAGAGAGATATTACTGGGCCCCTCAATGAGTGAGTCTGAGAAATATATGACCATAGTACGATGGAAAGGAGTTTCTATTTCTATTATCAGACTACTCAAAAATCAGGAAAGTACTAGTCAGGAACGAGAGGATGACATCATCCATGCCTCATCCTAGACCGAAATACCGTGTGACAAAAAGGACGTGACATAGTTGTATGACAGGTTGTATCGTGTTAACGATCCTCATATAAATTGGGTAGTAGTAATGTCTTGCTAGAGGCCGCTTGTGATTTGTAGGTTAGTACAATTATTGGCCCACTGCCAACTTCATATGGACCTATATGGTCGAACACAAGAATGGCCCAATACGAGACAATGTTTAATCTAGGGTGGACGAATTTTATATTTTTATATATAATATAAAATAGGAATTTTATATTATATATAAAATTCATGAAAATAAAATTAATAATATTATATATATTTATTTTCAAAATACATATATATATATATATATGATAATATTATTATATTGTGTTAGTTTTAAATTTAATTTTATTAGATAAATTAAATTTAATAACTAACATGATAGAGATATAATATCTCAGATTTAATATATAAGGATAAATTAAATTTATTGGCTCTTTATTCGGATTAAATAAATAGGTTAAATTAAAACTATATGACATATTTAATTAAAACAAATTTATTTAATTAGCTTGTCAAAATAATTAAGGGTTAATTAATTTTGAAATTAATCAAGTTTAATTTTGAAATTCGAATATAGCACTCATGGGTTATAAAAATTGATGGGGAGAAAAACTCATTAATGGATGAGAATTTAGAGCCGCAAGAAAACCCCAGCAGATGTTGGAGGCGCTAGCACGTAGTCCATGTTGGAGTAATATTTGTGTGGATACAGGGTGAGGGAGCCTATCAGAGGTGTTGGTTCCTAGAGATCGAAAACCCTAAATTCAGAAAGGTACGATTTTTTCTAACTATGTTTAAACATTATTGATAGATCCTCAATTAGGATTGGCAAAAATTTTAAAGTTATTCCACTGTGCCAACCAAGTCAATTGAGCGTTTAAGTTGAGTTTGTGTGCTTATATATGTGATATAAAAGTTGTATATAATTATAATTTGTTTTGTTTCCTTATTACCTTGGAATTCTATAAGTATTGATTTTAAAGAGGAGTTTATGAGGATTTGGGTATATTATCTCAAAGAAATTCTATATAGAACTTCTTACGCTAAGCTAGGTGACTTCATAGATGCTATTGTGTCGCATACTAAGGATAAGAGACTAAGGAAAATTTGGCCCGGATTTGGTACTCTTATGTCATAAGATTGTTAGATTCAAAATCTTATGGGCAGCATGTTGAGTAGAAACATGTGGGAATCTCTTACATGAAATGTTAAGGATAAATAAATTAAGAAGATTCATAACTATTCTTAGAGACATGTGATGCCTCCACTACTATGTCAAAAAGCTTGAAAGTCAAGCAAAATATGACTTGAAGTTTAATGTATGCTTCTCTATACTTTAAATAAGGGTAGAGTTAAGTAATTGTTCCATTCCTAGGCAAAGTTAATGAGTCAACCATTGGACCTTAATTCCAGTATGGATTTTAATTAATTAGAGGTTACTTATAATGTTGGTGTGAAAGAGTAGTAATATAATTTACTAATGTGCGACATAAAAAAATTAAATAAATACTAATAGTTTGCTATGGCTAACTATTCATAGTGCGGCATAATCATAACATTTATTGCTTTTCATATTGTATGAATTGTTATTTGTTGCGGTTTTAATTTCTAAAATTGTTTAGGTATGGTGAAAAATATGGCTCTAGTTTTACAAGGGTTGTAAATTTTTAAATATGGCTTGCGTGCCGTGCCTTCCTCTATATAGTCTAGATGTACATTCTCTTCTCATTTCACTCCCCTCGTATGTTTAAATGAGGTTTCTTTCAATGTATTTCTTTTCTTCTTTAGAGAAGTCCTCTCATTAGCTTGGGAGGATTGTAGGTTATGTGAGCCATATTGTGTCACGTTTAAATTATGCTTTTGATTAGATCATTGCATGTATACTTTTGCATTTATATGTATTTATCTGTATGAGATAAGACCATGATTGCATTCATATAAACAAAACTAATTGATTAAGCCCTCCAAATCAAATCTTAAGTCATAATGCCATCAATTAATGAATACTTGACAAAACCTAGATCACTCAATTGTGGGAACTACCAAAGTGGATGCATTTGAGTTATCTTGGTGAGACAAGCATGAGTAATGGTGCTACTCATAAAATTCATTATTTTTTTGACTTAATTGATATTAATAAAAAGGTTTTAGATCTTAATGTATTAGATGGGATTAAACATGTTGGATTATATGATGATCAAATCCCATAAAGATCTAAGGTTACATATGATGTAATTGGTAAATAGGTTATCTACCTGAATAACTTGAATTTAAGCATCATGTCAAAGCGAACTTAAGTTTAATTAAAATATGGATCTTAGCCCACTAATTATTATATTGATGGTTGTTAATTTAATGGGAGATTAATAACTAACTTGTCACATTTTAATTGTAGAATCATGTTGACTAGTAATAGTGCTACACTATCATTGCAATCAGTCCTTGAGAAGGACAAACTCAATGGGATAAACTTTTTTTACTAGTTTAGAAACTTGAGAATTGTTCTCAAGTAGGAAAAAAAGACTTATGTCCTAGATCAACCCATTCTTGAGAAACCTGCAGCCAATGCTCCAAGAGCTCAGAGAGATGCTTACACAAAGCATACGGATATCTCTGTGGATATAGGTTACCTGATGCTTGCCACCATGATTCCAGAGCTCTAAAGAGATCTGAAACTTATGGAGGCTCATGAGATAATTGTCCATCTCAGGAAATGTTCCAGCAACAAGCAATGCAAGAACGGTATGAGACCATAAAGGCCTTACATTCCTATAAGATGCCTGAAGGTGCATCAATTAGTGTTCTTGTGTTAAAGATGAAAGGCTACATTGATCAGCTTGAGAGGTTTAGATTTCCCATGAGCCAGGAGTTAGCTATGGATTTGATCTTGAACTCACTCCCGAAATGTTATGACCAGTTTGTTATGAACAATATAGAGAAATCAATTTCTGAGCATAATGGGATGATCAAAACTACTGAGCAGTGCATTAAGAAAAAGCCCAGTACTGTTTTGATGGTTCAGAAAGGAAAGGGTATGAAAAAGAAAGGAAAGGGAAAATGCAAGGGTAATGGCTCAAGTGGTAAGACCAAAGAGTCAAACAAACCAGAAACCAAGCCTGCACCTAAGAAGGCAAAGCCTCCAAAAGAAGGAGTCTGGTACTTTAGCATTTCATAGAAAATATGCTCAGAGGATTCCTGTGGACATTGCTAACACAAATGCTGAGTTGATCACTAACATGAATCACAAGATGATTGAGCTGGTTGAGAGGATGGATAAGAGGCACGAAGAGTTGCTAGCTGAGCAACGTGCCCAAGGTGAGACCTTGAAGTTGATTTTGGCAAGATTGGACTCTTTGGGTCCCAGACCTTATACCGGTCCATCATCTTCTGCACATGAGACTTCTTCGTCTCCACAGCATATACCATCTCCAGAGCAAACACCACCACCTCCAGAGAACATCCCATCTGACCTTCATCACTCTGAGGTTGAGCCACTTATTCCTCTAGTCTCTAGTCCACCTGAGCTAAGACCCGAAGATATCCTATGCTCAATGGATAACCCTGAAACCAATGAGACCATACATATTGTCATTGAGGATTCACCGCCCAGAGCTCAGCCACAACCTACTCCTACACCCATTCCTTCTCCTACTCATATAGAGGAGATATCTCCATCATCCTCTGATCATCATACTCCAGAGGTTGAGACCACCACTATGATCGTCTACCAGCCTCCTCCTATTCCTCCCAGAGATGACATCCATATCCCTCCACTTAATCTTCCTGAACCAGAATCTTCTAGTTCTTTTGATTCTTCTGGTTCAGATGGTCCTTTGGTTCTTCCAGTAAAGCCTATCTCCCTGGTCAGGCCTTCTAGTCCTCCACTTGATTGATGAAGACAAAAAGGGGGAGAAGAGCTTGAGAGTGATTTTGTGGAAGTTTCTGAGTCATTTTGGGTATATGGGTGTACATGGGATTTAGGGAGTTTTTCAACTTAGCTTTTCAACTTATTTTTCATCCTGTAATGTAATTTTTAAGCTTAATGCAAGTTTCTTTAAGTTATAATTTCATTTCAAGTTCATTTAACCTTTTAAATTATAATACATTGTGGGACTAATGAGTTTGTTGTGTATGCAAGGTGTATATTATAATTTCATTTTCTTTTTAAAACACTTTGAATTTAAACTTAACAAGGTTTTCAAAATTATCATTGAATTCAAGAAGTATTTAATTACGAACTCAATTCCAAAAATCTTGTTCAAAATCACCAAGTTTTGTCATCATAAAAAAGGGGGAGAATGTTAGAATGGTATGAAAAAGATTTGATTCACAAATAAGTTTGAACAAAGTAATAACAGGGAAAATCGTCACTTGAAGTAAGCATTGGAGTAATGAAGAAAGGCCAAGAGAAAAAGTTGAGAAACTTCATTGTTGGCAAATTTTCTAAAGGGTTACTCGAGTACTTACTCGAGTAATGAGACAGAAACTTGAAGTAACCAGGACAACCTTCAAGTATCCTGCCAACGTTACTCGAGTAAGCACTCAAGTAATAAGGTAAATGTTTTCTTGTTGCTCTCGGCCTGCCAACGTTAGTCGAGTAGCTACTCGAGTAACCAAGGAATTCACTTGGAGTTGCTCTCGGCCTGCCAACGTTACTCGAGTAAGTACTCGAGTAACCATGTAAAAGACTTCCAGTTGCTCTCGGCCTACCAATGATACTCGATTCTGTACTCGAGTTACTCTGTTTCAGGAAATGTGTTGCTCTCGGCATTTTCAATCCTGTCAATGTTACTCGAGGAGCTACTGAGTATTCCACTGTGGTAAGCAAAACCTGAAGGTAGTACTCGAATAACATGAAATGTTTTTCTCACCCTTCACTTCCAGTCACTACTCGAGTATGCAGAATTACTTAGAAGGAAAACTTCAAGTCACTACTCAAGTATGCAGAGTTAATTGAAAGAGAACTTCAAGTCACTACCCGAGTAAGCTATGCAGAAAATTTATGTTTACTCGAGTAAGGACTCGAGTAACAAGGTAATCAAAGTTGAAGTGCTCTCAGCCTTAAAATCCTGCCAACATTAC
Source organism: Inga laurina (assembly GCA_963855925.1). Classification (NCBI taxonomy): domain Eukaryota; kingdom Viridiplantae; phylum Streptophyta; class Magnoliopsida; order Fabales; family Fabaceae; genus Inga; species Inga laurina. The sequence continues at coordinate 23,486,350 of OY979704.1, forward strand.
TGGAATGAAGCATCAAGTAACCTAAAGTTTATTTGAAGGTTTACTCAAGTTTGTACTCGAGTAACTAATGAAGAAAAATGTGCAATACCCGAGTAAGTACCCGAGTAAACAAGTATTTCCAAAGGTTTGAAATTTTGTTTACTTCATGCACTACCCGAGTAATGTTATGTTTGATTATTGACTTGCAGTTTATGAAAGTTTTCCCGATGATACTTGAGTAAGTACTCGAGTAAACTTAAATGAATACTCGAGTAAGTACTTGAGTAAACTTAAATGAATACTTGAGTAACTACTCTAGTATACAAGTCCAGAAATTCAGAAATCATTCTAACATTCATTAATTTGTTTCCTATATGATTAACCTTTCATTGTATTAGTATTCTTAGCATATCCACAGATAAACAATGAAGAGATCTTACCAAATAAGGAAAGTCAAAAGCAACGTTCAAATGTCACCCACCACCACCTACCGCAAACGTATATCTTTCAAATACTAGAAAAGTCAATAGTGGCTGCGCACGCTCCAACGGGCATGAAGAAATATGTTCCAACAATCATTACCAACGTATCTATATATACGGGAACATCCAAACAGAGAAGAATAACAAGAACACACACACGAACGTATTACCAAGTTCATTACTCTGTTTTACATTATACTTGTAATTCTATGCTTCAGTGATTTTTATTCACTCTGTGAGAGAGATATTTCATTCAAACTCAATATTTGTTATTGAGGTAACTTAAGGTTGTGGAACCTTGAGTTGGGATTGGATTACAACTTGTAAGGGGAAGCGAGTGTCCAGGCGAAGGAACTTGCTTGTATTGAGGTGCCAAGAACCCACTGAATCTTGGAAGTTATAGTGAAACTCTCAGAGAAGCTCTGAGGACTGGACGTAGGTCAAAGTGGTTATGGCCGAACCAGTATAACTCTCGGTGTACACTTCGGTGATATTTCTCCTTACTCTTTATTGCTTTATATTCACCATCAAGTTTTTATTTGCAACGAAGTTTTAGTATCACCCAATTCACCCCCTCTTGGGTGAAACGCTTGCTCTAACAACAACTGCATTCATACTAAATCGTGTTCCATTTAAGGCAATTGAAAAGATATCATATGAGATATGGACTGGAAAGAAACCAAGTTTATCTTTTCTCAAGATTTGGGAATGTGAGGTATATGTTAAGCAACAAGCCTCAGATAAATTAGCACCTAGATCCTCAAAGTGGCTTTTCGTGGGGTATCCTAAGAAAACGAAAGGACACTATGTCTACAATCCTACCGATAACAAAATGTTTGTTATTCGAAATGGTTAGTTTTTAGAAAGAGAGTTTATCTCTAAAAGAAACAGTAGGAGCTAAGCAAGGTGCATCTTGAAGAAGTTCACGGGTCATAAGATAGTATAAAACCACAGACGGAAAATAGAAAAGACTCACAACATGTTGCTGAGCCTCCTCAAGTAATACAAGGTCCAAGAAGATCTGATAGGACACGACATCAGCCTTAGAGATATAAATTTTTTATTACTAAAAGCCGTGATGTGTTGCGTATTGAGCAAAATGAACCAACCACTTATTGAGAAGCCATAGTGGGACTAAACTGAGATAAATGGCTAAATGCCATGAAGTCTGAAATACAATCCATGTACGGCAATCAGGTATGTACCTTAGACGATCCACCTGTAGGTGTAAAAACAATCGGGTGCAAATGGGTTTTCAAGTATTAAATTGACATAGATGGCAATATAAATGTCTTTAAGGCACAATTGGTTGTAAAAAGGGCTCACTTAAACTCATGGTGTATACTATAATGAAACCTTTTCCCTAGTTGTGATGGGAAAATCAATCAGAATCCTTCTTGCCATTGCAGCATATTATGACTATGAAATATGGTAGATGGACGTCAAAATAGCCTTCCTTAATGGAAAGCTGATTAAGGATGTGTATATGACACAACCTGAAGGCTTTATGCGTTCAAAGAACTCTAGTTAAGTCTGCAAGCTTCAAAGATCTATTTATAAATTAAAGCAAGCATCCTGAAGCTGGAATCATCATTTCGATGAAGTGGTCAAAAAGTTTGAATTCATTCAAAACATTAATGAACCTTGTGTTTACAAGAAGGTTAGTAGGAGCATAGTTGTACTTCTAGTGCTTTATGTAGATGATATCCTGCTCATTGGGAATGACATTCCTACCTTGCAGAGTTTCAAGACTTGGTTAGGAAGTCTTTCTCAATCAAAGACTTAGGTGAAGCCACCTACATCCTAGGGATTAGGATCTATAGAGATAAATCCAAGAGACTAATAGGCCTAAGTCAGAGCACATGCATAGACAAGATACTGCATAGGTTCAATATATATGATTCAAAAAGGGGTTATATGCCCATGTCTCATGGCATCCATCTTAGCAAGGATCTGTGTCCTGGTACACCTGATCAACGAGATCACATGAGCAAGGTTCTATATGCCTCGACTATTGGATCTATCATGTATATGATTTTATGTTCTCGACCGAATGTCTTATTTGCCTTAAGTATGACCTACAGATATCAACAAGATCCTGGTGAGGGTCATTGGACTGCTATTAAGAATATCCTAAAGTACTTAAGAAGGACTGAGGACTTATTTTTGCCATATGGTGGATTGGATGATAAGCTTTGTATAATTGGTTACACAGATGCAAGTTTCCAAACTGGCTAAGATGACCTTAAATCACAATTTGGATATGTATTCCTCCTAAATGGTGGAGCAGTAAGCTAGAAGAGCTCCAGTCAGAGCACTGTAGCAGATTCTACAACAGAAGTTGAGTATATAGCAGCATCAATGCAGCTAAGGAAGTCGTTTGGATCAGAAAGTTTATTACTGAACTAGGAGTGGTGCCTACCATCTCAAATCCAACATATTTGTTATGTGACAATAGTGGTGCTATTGCACAGGCCAAGGAGCCTAGGTCATATCAAAGGAATAAGCATATACTTAAGCGATTCCATCTTATTAGAGAAATTAATTATAGAGGTGATATAAAAATAAGCAAAGTAGTAGGAGAAGACAATGTTGATGATCCTCTTACCAAGTCGCTTGCACAAGAAAAGCATAAGCGTCATATTAGGACAATGGAAATTAGGAAAATTGATGATTGTACCTAGTGCAAGTGAGAGGATGTTGGAAATTGTGCCCTAGGGGCCAATCATTGTACTTTGAACATTATTAATTTAATGAAATTTCTCCATTATGTTATTATATTATTCGCATGTTCACTGTGATGCCTATATCCTTGGATATATCATAAAAAGTGTCCTAAATGTCCCTAGTCGATCATCTGTACGGGAGCAAAGATGAAATAAGACCAGTATGACTTTAATAAGATATGGAGATACGGATCAAAGTCTTAGGCACTTGTAAGAGTACAAGGTGCTGGACCGACCCACTATGAGAAAGCTGCATGGATCAAGTTATAAGCTTATCTCATGTGTAACCACGTCACAATGCCTTTTAACATGAGGTTATCATGGACTCCTACATGAGAGTTACTAAGCTTTGAACTAGTGAAAAGTCACATTTGACCGGGTAATGATAAAGGCTATGATCGGGCTTGGTGGATTTTCATGCAAAAGAATATGAATGGTCAAGACGGAATTTGTCCCTCATATTAGTAGAGAGATATTACTAGGCCCTTCAATGAGTGAGTCTGAGAAATGTATGGTCATACTATGATAGAAAGGATTTTCTATTTCTATTGTCAGACTACTCAGGAATTGGGAAAGTAATGGTCAGGAACGGGAGGATGACATCATTTATGTCTCATCCTAGACCTAAATATCATGTGACAAAAGGGACGTCACATGGTTGTATGACAAGTTGCATCGTGTTAACGATCCTCATATAAATTGGGTAGTCATTATGTCTTACTAGAGCCTGCTTATGATTTGTGGGTTAGTACAGTTATTGGCCGATTGCCAACTTCATATGGGCCTATAGGGTCGTACATAAGAATGGCTCAACACAAAACAATGTTTAATCTAAGGTAAACGAATTTTATATTGGTGGACAAATTTTATATTTATATATAATATAAAATTCGTGAAAATAAAATTAATAATATTATATATATATATATATATATATATATATATATATATATATATATGTATTTTCGAAATACACACACACACACATATATATATGATAATATTATTATATCTTGTTAGTTTTAAATTTAATTTTATTAGATAAATTAAATTTAATAACTAATATACTAGAGATATAATATCTCAGATTTAATTTATAAAGATAAATTAAATCTATTGGCTCTTTATTTGAATTAAATAAATAGGTTAAATTAAAACTGTGTAATAGATTTAATTAAATCAAATTTATTTAATTAGCTCATCAATATAATTAAGGGTTAATTAATTTCAAAATTAATCAAGATTAATTTTGAAATTCGAATATAGCCCTCATATGTTATAAAAATTGATGGAGGAGAAAAACTCATTAACGAATGAGAATTCAGAGCCGCGAGAAAACCCTAGCAGATGTTGGAGGTACTAGCACGTAGTTTGTGTTGGAGTAACATTCGTGTAGATACCGGTAGAAAGAGCTGATCGGAGATGTTGGTTCCTAGATATCAAAAACCGAAACTTCAAAAATGTACGATTCTTCCTAACTTTGTTTAAATGCCATTGACAAATCTTCAATTGGGATTGACGAAAATTTTAAAATAATTCCACTGTGCTTGCCAATCCTAACTAACTTAACTAACTTTCTTAATTTAATCTTACTAAGTAAATAAGTCTTATATTAAAGACATGATTATGCAAAACGAGGGAGGGGAAGGGAGAGGAGGGAAGGGAAGAAGAGAGAAGAGGTAGAAGGATATGAGAGAGAATAGAAGAGAGGAGGGAGGATAGAGAGAAACTAGACGAATAGAGCGAGAAGGAAAATATAGGAAGGGGAGTAAAATCAATAATCACTATAAAAAGACATCTACAAAATGACATTGTTGAAAGATAGAAAGAAAGGTGTACATGAAAAAGAAAGAAAGAAAGAGATATGAAATATATATATATATATATATATAGGATGAAAAAAAAGGAAGAAAGAAAGAAAAAGATTGTAAGTGAGTTTGTTTTCTTTAAGTTTATTTATAGTATAAGTGAGTTTGTTTTCTTTAAGTGGATATTCCTTCATTTTTAATGAATTTAATTAAATAGCTTAGCACTAATTATAGTATTCTTCCATATCATTTAACCACTTTCATTTCATTATCCTACCCTATTCATTACAACATTTGGAAAAGCCCTTTTGATTTTTGTGAGCAATGGGATAATGTAGTGGAGATAGAGATGATAAACAAGCTTACGGTAAATAGGATGCAATAAGTGGAAGAGAGTGAAAGACAAACCCTTTAATTATTTTGAGAGAAGAGTGCAATTAATTAACTTGTGAGGAACATTTTATTATTATTTATCTTTGCTAAATTATTTACATTTCTACTTGCATTTTATTAGAAGGTGGAAAAAAGTTTTAAGAGAGCTTCATTCTTGAAAATTTGAATTAAATCCAATTTTGTATTGTTTGTTTTGAGAATATTACTTCCATGATTTTCTTCAGTGGTTTGATATTTTGAAATTTTGAGGATAAGATTTGATGCAAGTATGGGAATGTGATAACTCTTCGTATTTTATACATCTAAAGTAAATGTTGAAGTAATTTGGAGAGTTATCTAAGTAATTGATGCATTGTTTGTGGGTTTTAAAGTAAAATAGAAGTTTTTAAGTTTAGGAAAGAAATAATAAGAAGAAAATAATAATTGAAATATTATTTTAAAATTTATTATTATTATATTATTTTCTTTTTGATTTTCTTGACAAGAGACGCAGCGTTTTGGGAGGTGAGGGCAGAGACCTCAAAAAGAAAGAAAAAGCTTTAGGGGGAGGCGATGAGTTGAATGAAGAGGGCCGACATTGCCCAGTGGAGGAGGCTTCTTCATCGTCCTCAACCCCGAAAGCCGGAGATGAGAGTGAGAGAGAGGGAGAGTTTGACGGCGGTGGCTGCGGCGCCGTCGATACAGTCTGAACTGGAAAAAGAGAACTAGAGCTCGGGGAGGCGATTAAAGTAGAGGGAGCCGCGGATTACACCGTGGTTCATCATCTTCACCATTGTCCTCCTCAAGAGGAGCCAGTGGAGGATTGCTTTTTGGAGTCTTCACCATCGCCAGCAGATCAGAGAACGGAGAGAGCGAAGTTGAAGCAGAGAGTGATAATCAAAGGTTGACTCTGGCGCCACCGCCGCAGGAGTGAACAAGGAAGAGCAATCGGCGAGCCAGATTCGGAGGAAGGGAGGGAGACATCTGCACCATTACTATTCATTGTCTTCCTCAGCGTCTTGACCGGAGAAGCGTCTTCTCACTAAACCAGAACAGGAGGTCGCCGACAATTGAAGAACAGAAGGAGAGAGCAGAGCTGACTAGAACCGCCTTCACTGCTTTTCTTGATCATGACTAAGGAAGGACCAGCGAATCACAGAGGAGGAGGGAGTCACTTGCACCGATTCTTTTTCTTTCTCTACTTCCGTCATCACTAAAGCAGTCAAGGACTGGTTGGACATGGAGCATTTAGATTGGCATTGTTTGATTTCTCTTTCTCTGTCTCGATTCTTTATGCTGTTGAATCTGGATTTTGGTTTTGCTGAGATGATGACTCTGTTGACAGCGATGTCTAGCTGATTTTCCTTTGAATCTAGAATAACTATGAAATAATATAGGGATTTGAGCGAATCATTCATTTGTCTTTATTGTTATTTTATTTACTTAATCTTATATTATTTTGTTTAGGGTTAAAAAGTAAATTTACCAACGAAATTTTAAAAAATGAGTGTCTGACACAATTATATTTTAAAGGGTTCAAAAATACACATAAGGTATTAAAAGTAAAGCATCCGGCACAAAACGGTTAAATTTGACGTAACGACGTTAAATTATAAGAGAAGAAAACCACTAACGAAGTTGGGGCAAATTTAACAGTTTTGTGTTGGATGCTCCACTTTTAATACCTTATGTGTATTTTTGCCTCTTTTAAAACATAATTATGCCAGATACTCATTCCTTAAAACTTCATTAGTAAATTTGCTCCTTAACCCTTTTGTTTATTTACTAATTGATCACCATTAAGTATGAAACTGAAAAATTTAGATTAACCTTGGGAGATGGATCTTAATTGGACCATATAATTAAATAACGTAGTATTAAAATTTATTCTAATTTGTAAATAGGATAGGAATATACATATTGAAATTATATAATCCAATTAGAGTGAATTTGGACATTTATTGCCTCTTAAGTAAATTAGTAAAGAATGACAATTTTAACTTGAGAATGAGGTATGAGTAATTGGAAGATACTTATATCCATTTAAAACTCTAGATTAACAAATTAACATGAAGTGCATTTATTTTGGGTGCTTACATGCTATAAGACTTGAAAAAGAGATTAACCACTTGAAGTTGTTTTTATCATTTGAAATCTTAAAAACATTAGATTTACTATTTTTGCTCTTGTTTAAATTGTTCTTCAATTTCCTTATTTGATTTGCTCAACTTAAATGAAAAATATGAAATTTAATGCCTAATTACTAATTCAATTGAATTTATGTAAAACGACCTTAATTTGATATTATATTATTTTCACGGACTGTACACATGTGGTGCTTGTTTAAATTTTAGTAGCATTAGAAGGGGAATTGTAGAGGAGACAAGAGGTAGAAGGAGGGGGGGGGGGAGAGAGAGAGAGGATAGCAAGAGAGGATGGAGAAAAACTAGATTAATAGAGAGAGAAGAGAAATATAAGAAGGGGAGTAAACTCAATAATCCATATTATAATATGTTTGCAAAATGAGATTGTCAATGGCTACTTATAGGCCAAACTCTAACCATGCGAATTAAAAAAGAAAACATTCTAGAAATCATAAAATTAAATGGGGATAAAAATTAATAATAAAGATAACAATAAATCGACATTAAAAGAAAATATTTCTAAATCTTCTCATTAATATTCAAATATCCTTAATAGTCTTTAAATCTTCTAGAATCTTCATTTAATGTTTTTTCTTTCCATTTTCATCTCCAACATTTCTTCTCCGCTTGAAGAACTTACCTCTTTGGCAGGTAGGGAAGTAAAGGAGAATGACATGTTATTAGTGGTGTGGTGTCAACAAAGCTTTGGATGGCGAGATGTGGCCTTAGCAGCATATTTCAATAATCAAGACTGACCTTTGTTTTTGCATGTTTTTGGAAGTTTTTGAAAGCTATTTGGCTTCTGTTGCGATTTTGAAAGCTATTTTAGAAGGCTTATGTGAAGAGAGGTGTGGGCACAAAAGGGAATTGGAGAGGAGAGGAGAAGAGAGAAGAGGTAGAAGGAGATGAGAGAGAATAAAGGAGAGAAAGAGACAAGAGAGGAGGGAGGACAACAAGAGATACTAGTACAAAATTGTCTTTTAGACCACCACATTTAGACTTATTATAGTGGATAAGGTCTAAAAAAGTTTACCGGTGGTAGTTTGTAATTATATGGAACTTCTAAGACCATTTCTCAACAAAATCAGCCTTAAAAGAATTATTTAGACCGGTTATAAATAAAATCAGTCTAAAAATATCAAAATATTTAAAAAAATTAAAAATTTTAAAATCTTTGGACCGGTTATAATGAATAACCGGTCTTAAAAATAAAAAATTTAATACCGGTTTTCATTAAAACCAGTCTAAAATATGAAAGATTTAAAAATTAATTTTTTTAACCCTTTAAGACCGGTTTTTATCGAAAACTGGACTAAAAGGTGAGCTTTTTGTCTCGTACTTTTACCCCGCGCCTATATCCCGTGCTCTATGAACCCTTTCTTCTCTTGTCACCATTTCTCAGTGAGCTCTCTCCCTACTGTTCTGAACTCCATCGTCGCGCCCTGTTCCTAATTTGCTCAACTCTTCTCCGTCATTACTGCTACCATTGGATCCCTCGTTGCTATTCTTTGATCATCGTCAAGCTCCTTCACTGCCACCTCTATTCTCCACCATGACCATTCTCCTCTGCCGACACTTCCCTTTGTCAATGCTGTGAATTTGACGACTTCATTTTAACCTCAGTCGACGTCATCGTGACTTTGGGTAGAATCTCACTCCTTGGTCTTCAATCAGGTTAGTGTTTTGTGTAACCCCCTTCACGCTTAAGGCCCAGATTTAGTTCATAAACACGTAATTGATGTAGAATTAGAGACCTTAGATGATTTTGGGACTTAAACAAAATCAAACTTCCCAAAATCATGGCTTACAAAAACTTTTACAAAATTTGTTCATGACGGTCTCATATTCACATTTCAATACTAAATGGCCTGTACAAGTTGATTTCATTCACAAATATCAGAGCATAGAGCAAATTCCCGACACACTCGGGTTCCATTCATTAAATAAGGGATTTACAAAGGCACCAAACCCACAATTCATTACCCTTAACTTGGGGATTACACAAAACTATACTACCAATCCCAATATACACAATTGTTTCCCAAAAATATCCAAAAGATATACATGATAACCAATAACCCAAAATATACATCCAAATCAGAGCTTTATCCGCTCTTCGTCGCCCGCTTTCCCTTTGATCCTTCTGCCCTGTCTAAAACATGGTTTTTGGGAGAGTGAGATTCTAAGGAATCCCCGTAGTAACAAATCAATCATATAATGTACAATAATAATGCATGTAAGCAAATCATTAACCACAACAAGCAACTACAACGGCAGTTACAACGGCAATGGTTAGTATGACACATGTCATCCCTTACGATTGCTCACGCTGAATTGCTCACGTTGCATTGCATCACAACAATCCACACAATACATTTCACCACAGTTGGGATTCATATAATGCATTTCATCACACAAGCCATACAGGCAAGATACACACAGCCTACGACTGGATTCACAAACGCCACCCCACCGGTCGGATTCACAATATCCATGTCGATTACGACGGCAGTTCAACGGCCGACCTCGAGATGACCACCGTCAATCCCTACATGGCTCACGCCGTAATGGACCATGGAACACATTTTACAAATTCAACGATAAGTTATGCATGCCAAAACATCATACATAATATGAGAGAAGAGTCACTACCTTGATCCTTCCGGGAGTGTCCTAGCGCTGGTCTCTCCCGAGGAGGGAAAATATCGTATCCTAGAATCATGATTAGGGACGAAGAGTTATATTCTATTCCAAGACTTAATTAACTTGAAACACTTAATTTTGGTTATCATAATTGACCCTTAAGAGGCCACAAATGCCTCTAATAAAAACCCTAAAAGGTCGGGAAACAATAGGTTAGAGATCTCCTTTCGAAAACTTAAAGTGCTGGAACACAGGGGTTGGCCGTGGCCAGCCCTTCCTTGGACCGTGGCCAAAATATGGTTAGAAGGCCACTGGCCGCGGCCAGAATCAGGCCAGAAAGGTTTGGGCCGCGGCCAAGAAATCCCCTTATTCTTGGCTGAACTTCCAAAATTCATAACTAATCCTAGAAAGATCAAAACAGAGTGATCCCAAAGCCAAATGAAGGGTATATGAGTCCTCTTTCAAGGAAAAATATAGCCCATCACTGGAAATCACTACACAAATACAGAATCATCAAAAACTAAACACTACTTCAAAATAGAGTTCTGTTTCAATCCCAAACTTTGGACAACCATATCTCATAGAATACTAAACAAAATAACACAAAATATATGTCCATTTTGAAGCTTGGGATGTGAAATTTAAGACTGGAAAGTTTCATAATTTTCCAATACCATTTGTCATTCAAAACGCTCATCCAAACTTACTGCACAAAACAGAGCTCAAACCAGACAACTTTCCAACTTTTCCCAAGTGATCCAAATGAATCCAAAATCAACAACCAAGCTTATTCCCACACAAAATCACTCAAGGAATCCAATGGGAATGTCAAAATCACCAAAATCCTATTCCATTATCATGATTTGGTTTTAGGTAACATTAAACACTAAACTCTCAAAATCTCCAAACTTAACAATTTCAAACCCAATCAATTCTATCTATCCAAAATGCATTCCAAACATACCAATTCCATACCAAACTCCCAATGGCCCTCATTTTCGAAAATGGCCCAAGAATTCTAGAAAATCCAAGTTAATCCATTTGGCATAAAACATAGATAGATAGATAGGTCTCACTCACCTTATCAACTTTCTCAAAGCGAGTTCTTAATTCTCCAACCTCCACAATTTCTTGAAGTCTCAAACCAACACCAAATGGAAAACTAAAACCATAGAAATGTAGCTATTAACTCAAGGATCAACTTTAATGAAGGGAGTTTGAGCAATAGAAGCCATTTTCCTTACCTTTTTCAAGCTTTCTTCTTCCTCCTTTTGCTGCAAAAATGGCTGCAGGAAAGAGAGCAAGAATGAGAGAGAGATGGTGAGAGATGAGAGTGAGGAAATGATGACATACTCCCTCCATGCTTCAGCGAAAAGAGAGGAGGGGAAGAGAGAGAAAATAATTAAAATACTTTCCATTTGACTTTTCTCCTCATCACTCACCATACACACTTTTGCCACATGTCCACATGCCATTGGTTTACACAACATATGTCACCAATTAACTTATCTAATCTCTCCATTAGCCATTCAAATCACACATCCCATTTTCTCTTAGTAATTAATTTCTCCCTTAATTACCAACTCATGACCAATAATTCCATTCTTCCAATTTCTCAATAATTATGACGTATTAATTAAAATAACCATAAAACACATAATAATTCCCATTTAAATTCATAAATATCCACACTAATCCCCATTAGTCCTTAATTAAAAATTGGGATATTACATTTTGTTATTTAGTTGTTGTTCAATAATTAATAATGTCTTGTGAAAATGACTCTTGATATTGATTTGAGCACTTAATTCCCACAAGTTGATGTTATAAGTTGTTAGAAATCCAACTGTTTTGTGATAACATAATCTGGAAAAATAATCTGCACAGCTAGGTTAGATGCTCTAACTTGTATATCCCTGTGATATTTGGCTTGAAGTAATACTATTCTAAGTTCTGTTTAAATTTAGTGTGATTATATTGTTTGATTGTCAATGTTATTGGTTTGTTAAAACTAATAGTTTCAAATGGTGCATGTTAAAATCAGCTGAAACCTGATGCATAAACTGAATAGCTTTGCTATACAAGTTTTAAAACTTGTACATATCTATATACCTTTATTATGAAGTGTTGCTTGGTTCTTATCATGCCATAATTTATTGGTATATTGCTACAAGAGTAGTTATTGTCTCCTGGTAGGCATGCTTCTTAATTTTGTTAAAATCTCTAAAACTCTATAGTTATTGTGTTTTTGTCTATCATTTTGCTGTTGGATATAGGGTACTATAAGTGTTGAGACATATGGATCATAGTTGGATAAAAGCTAAACGAACGAGTATTGAATATGATAATAGAGTGAGGGGTTTTTTAGACTTCGTTAGAAGAAATGCCGATGATGGTAGTGGGAAGTTTTATTGCCCTTATGTAGTATGTTTGAATGAGAAGTGACTAAGTGCTACAGATATATATACACATTTAATTTGTGAAGGATTTTGTAAGAGTTATATAATATGGGTATGGCATGGTGAAGAATTAGAAATGTCAAGTTCATCTCAACAGAGGGGAGTGGCCTTTGATGATAATGACATGGATATAGATGATCAGATAAAGGATATTATTCGTCATGTTGGAGAAAAGGCTTTTAACCAATTACATGCATATGGTAATATGTGCAATGTTGCTGAGACACCGCTGTACCCGGGGTGTAAAAAATACCAATTGTTGAAAGCAGTATTGAAATTGGTAAGCTTGAAAGTACAACATAGATGGAGCGACAAGAGTTTTTCAGAAACACTTGAGGCTTTTAAGGACATGCTTCCAGATGATAATGTGTTGCCTTCTCGATACTATGATGCTAAGAAACTACTGTGTCCTCTAGGGATAAAGTATAAAAAGATCCATACATGCCCTAATGATTGTATATTGTATAGAAAAGAGCATGAAGAGAAACAACAGTGTCTGATATGTGAAACCTCAAGGTACAAATCAAATAACGCCCCTGTAAAAGTGTTGTGATATCTTCCAATCATACCAAGGTTTAAGCACTTGTTTGCTAATGAAAACGATGTAAACAACTTAAGATGGCATGTGGATAAGAGGATATCTGTTACGGGTGTAGATGACCTATTAAATAGTGCAAGTGTACACTATGGTAATCAAGTAATACAGAAGTGAGTAGAGTATCGTTCCTATGAGGATTGATCACTAAGTACCAAAATAGGTAATTTTAATTCTATTTAGTCGATCGATAAATTAGTAATGGAAAGTACAAAATAGAAAATGATTAAATATGAGTGTAAATAATATAAAAGCAACTACAAGAAAAAACCCTAGGGGTCATATTTCACTTAACAAATTCCGAATTGAATCACCTATATATTCTAGTCCAAATTATTCCACATAATTGATAGTTAAGTTTCCCTCGTTTAATTACTAGCCTCTTCCAAGGTCAAACAATTCTATAAATAATTGTTAATCCAATATATTCCTATATGAATTTAAGCAATTAATTATGCATTGAGATTTATGGAACTTATTAAGACTACACAACTCATATGAATATATTCCTATTTCATAGGCAAATTATGGTTTTAATTATAGGGTCTACACACATGTATCTCCTTCCGGTCTCAATATACATATTGAAACCATTCAAAAGATGGACAATCAAATGAAAGCATTAAGAACAATAATAACAAACTCAACCATGAAGGAGAAATTAAAAATGAATTTAATAAGTTAAGATTCAATCTGTCATTAGTACACTACGTCATCACCCTAGGAAAATGAAAGTTTAGCACATTATGAAATTAAAAAAACAACAACATAAAAATAAATTAACATTACATAAAACTAGAATGAAAACCTCATAAATACTACATAAAACTTGAATATTAAATTATAAAACATAAATATACAGCCAAAAGATGCATGAAAAATGGAGGAATTTAGCTGTCCATTTAGGAGGTAAAACCTTCCATGTAGGTGGCATGCAAAAAGTAATACAATCCTAAGCCTTCCAAGATGGAGGCATGCAAAAAGTAATACAATGCGTGAAATTAACTCTAAAAAATAACACAAGTTTTACAGAACTGTTAGAGAAGGACCTCTAATTGTCAGAGAATAAAGCCTCTACATCTCTCCCTTCTTCATTCCATTTATGGTTGGCCTTGATCTTTATTTATAGGGAAAAAACAGGTTGCCACAGTGCCAAAACCGCATTACTAGAGTGCCCAAAAGCACGTTGCTACAGTGAAAGAGCATTTAGATCAGTGATTTCAAATAGTAAACCGCATCTAGAACAGTGAAAAGTGCATTCTGCTACAGTGCTTTCGTTACTATAGTCACTTCCGTCATAAATAGTGATTTCTGTCAACTACATTATTTTTTTTTCTTTCTAAAATATTATTTATTAATTAATTACACAAAAATTTATTATATTAAACTCAAATATTGTCTACAAAATCTTCATATAAGGGAAGTTATATATACAAATATTTTACTTATCAATATCTAATAGAAAGCTTCGACATCCGGCTGATGCTTCTCAATGGAAGAAAATTGATCAATTATTTCCTACCTTCAACGAAGAAGGCTTAGCATAAATGGCATAAATCCTTTGGCAGCCTGAGTAGTATACATAGGTCATGGCCTGTTTTGTTGGTAATTTACAACTTATCTCCTCTGTTATGTGTGAAATGAAAGTACATCATATTGTCAATGTTGGTTTCAGGACTAAAACAACCAGGAAATGATATAGATGTTTACCTAGAACCCTTGATCAAAGACTTAAAAGAGTTGTAGGATGAAAGTGTTGATATTTTTTACGCGAACAAGAAGGAGGTTTTTAAAATACGAGCCATAATCTTTTGTACTATAAATGACTTCCCTGCAGATGGAAACTTATTAGGATATAGTGTTAAAGGCCATAAAGCATGTCCAATTTGTAAAGAAGGAACATGCTACCATCAACTTCAACATTGAAGAAAGATAGTTTATCTTGGTTATAGGAGATTTCTTAGATAATGCTACCCATATCGTAGATTAAAGAAAACTTTTTTTGGTAGACAACAGTTTGAAGATGCTTCGAAGGCATTAACTGGGGAGCAAGTTTATAAAAGGGTGAAAAATATCAATGTTATCTTTAGTAAGACTACAAAAAATAATAATGAAAAAAATAAATGGAAAAAGAGGTTTGTCTTCTTAAATCTTCCATTTTGGCCTAATCTTGATGTGACACACTGTATTGATTTCATGCATGTGGAGAAAAATCGTATGTGAAAGTATTGTTGGGATACTGCTTGACATACAAGGTAGTTCTAATTATGCGTGAAAGCAAGATCAGATTTGCAAGAAATAGGAATACGAGAAGACTTGCATCCAAGGCTATATGGTAAGAGAACTTTTTGTCCTCCAGCTTCTCTTACTTTGTCTAAGTGTAATATCCCAATTCTTGATTATGGATTAATCATGATTATTTTGGATGATTATGGATTTAATGGGGATTATTATGTGTTTTATGGCTATATTAATTAATATACCATGATTAGTGGAAATTGAAAGAATGAAATTGTTGGGTAGTTAGTTGGTGATTAATAGAAAAATTAATTACTAGCTAAGAGAAAATGAGATATGTGATTAAGTGGCTAATTGGTGACTTAATTTATGGAGAGCCAATAGAAATGTGACATGTGGCAAAAGTGGGTATGTTGAGTGTAGGGGAGAAAAGTCAAATGGAGGGTGTATGATTATTATCATTTCTCCATTCTCTCCATCACACTCCATCTCTCTCTTTTCTCTCTCTCATTTTCTCTCTCTTTCCCTTCCCTATTTTCGGCAGCCATGGAGCTTGGGAGAGAGAAAGGAAAAACTGGAATTTAAGGTAAGCAAATGGCTTTTATTGCTCAAACTCTCTTCTCTAATGTTAATCCTTGAGTTGAGAGCTTCCATTTGATGGTTGTAGTTTCTCTATTGGTGGTGAATTGAGAAATCACAAAAATTGGAGGTTCGAGAATCAAAGAATCTCTTTGAGAAAGTTGTTAATGTAAGTGAATCCAATCTTTCTATCTATGTTTCACGCCATTGTATGAAGTTTGGAATTTTTGGTATTTATAGCCTTGAATTCGAAAATGTTGATCATTGGGTAGTTTGGCATGTTATTGGCATAGAAATGGGTGTTTGGTATGAGTTTTTGGATAGATAGATGGATTTGGGATTTGATGATTAAGTTTGTTAAATTTGGAATTTTGGATGTTTATATTGCCCTAAACTAAAGCATGTTAATGGAATGGGATTTTGGTAATTCAGTTGATTCCATTGAATTCCTTGGGTATTTTTTATGTGAGAATAGCTTTGGTAGAAGTTTTGGGTCCATTTGGATCAATTGGAAAAGTGTTAGGAAATGTGGTAAGTTTAAATGCGTTTTCTGGTTTCTGATAAGATCACTCAGTGATCTAGGATTCACTCGAGTGAGGGATGAACATCACTCGGGTAGGGTTGATCCATGCTCGAGTGTTGTGCATAAATTCTGTTTCTCTTCAGTTTTTCCTGTTGTACTTTCTGGAAAATCCAAGAGTGCATAGTCTCACTCGCGAGTGAGGGATAAATATCACTCGAGGGAGCCTCCTTGTGCTCAAGTGACTGGTGTATTTGACACCAAGGACTTGCCTCTCGGGTTGTCACTCTCGGGCATGGTGCAAGAGTGTGCCTTCTCACTCGCGGGTAAGAGGTATCTGCTCGAGTGAGCTATGTTGTGCTCGAGTGCAGTGAGCCATATGGGCTACTACCATTTCTCTTATGCTCTCGGGTTCTCACCTTCTGGACTTCACTCTCAGGTGCTCGAGTGAGGCATTTGGCTATCACTCGAGTGAGGTCCAGTGTGCTCGAGTGTTGAAGTCTGTGAAAGTTCTTTATGCTCTCGGGTGTTTACTCGCTGTTGTTCACTCTCTAGTGCCCGAGTGTTGACCGTACCATCACTCGAGTGAGGTCTCCTTCACCGAGTATCCGTACAATATCACTCGAGTGTCTTAATGTAAAATGTCGGTTTTGTGCTTCCAAATGGGGAACTTTGTGATAGTTCTTCTAACCTTTAAAGGCTTGTGTTAGAGCCAATGGTGAGGGCTTGAGGGGCAATAATGGCAACCAACATTAAGTATTGTGGAAGTGAACTTGGAATGGAGGATAACCTGATGTCCTTGTTTTGGTTATAGGGTTGGGTATTCGCCCGGATCATGGTTCGATATCCTCTCGAATCGTGAGTAGACGATGCTGGAGCATATGTGGAAAGAATAAGGGTAGGGAACTTACCTCTCCTGTATGTATTTGATAATTGTGTTAGTGTATTGATGCATGTTATTGCTTTGACTGATTATGTGAAACATATATGAGTGATTAAAGCTCTGTTTCAACTTCTACTATGGCCATGAGTATATTGTGTGAACATTGAGCATGCTAATATGTCATTGTGTGAACATGGATTATGTATTGCAAGCATGTCATGCATTAAACACTTATCTTGCATGCATATTGGTATTGTTTACCTACTAAGATTCCCCAGAATCTCACCCCCTGCCAACAGTGTAGACAGGGCAAGTGGACCAAAATGGAGCAAGCAACTAGGGGCGGCTAGGTCTCCTCATGGGCAAGAGGTTTGTAGTGGGTTATTGTTATATGTTGGTAATTGTATATGTTGGAGGTATATATTCAAAGGAATAGATAGGAATGTGAATTTGGAAAGAGTATTGTGTAATCCCCATTTGAGATATTGTAAAGGGTGTATGTTCCCTATGAATTTTAGTGAAGGTATAAATCCAGGATTGCCGGTATTATTATTGTGACTCTGATATATTATAAATGTGATTTATCCTTGTGTGGTAATTGTATTCGGAATGTGGATATGAGATAGGTTATAAATGATTTCAAAAGGTATTTATGAAAACCCTGTCTGATGGATGGGTTAGTAAATGAGTTTTGATCTTTATTGATCTCTATTTCATTTTAATTGCGTAATCCGGATATTAATTACGGAAGGGGGTTACACTAAGGATGAGAAAAGAAGTTTTTATGAGTGTTTACATGGCATCAAAGTTCCTTCAGGGTATTCTTCAAATTTTAGGAAGCTTGTGTTGATGAAAGACTTAAAGTTAGTAGGGCTAAAGTCTTATGATTGTCATGTCTTAATGCAACAACTACTCGCAGTAGCTATTCGAGGCATTGTCGAATATGATCTTCAACATATTTTGACTAGACTTTGTTTCTTCTTCAATGCTATTTGTAGTAAAGCCATTGAGACAAAAAGATTGGATAAACTGTAAAATGAAGGATATCTTATCTTGTGCCAGCTTGAAAAGCTTTTTCTTCCTTCTTTTTTTGACATCATGGTACATCTAATTGTTTATCTAGTGAGAGATATAAAGTTGTATGGCCTTGTCTATTTACGATAGTGTACCTAATTGAAAGAACTATGAAAATCCTAAAAGGATATGTGAAGAATACAAATCGGCCTGAAGCATTTATTATTCAAAAATATGTTTATGAAGAAGCCATGGAGTTTTGTCAAAATTACTTGTCAAATGTAAGACATATTGGGCATCCTAAACCTCATGATGAAGAAGGGGGTAGATGCGGGGCTACAGTAAAAAGTGTTGATCCTGATGAATTGCAACAAGTCCACTTATACATCTTGAATAATGTTGATGAAGTTCAAGATTATATTAATACTCATAAAGAAATTGTCCGGAAAGAAAATAGTCGAATGAATGAATAAAGGTTAATTATGGAGCATAAAAAAACTTTTGCAGATTGGTTCAAACAGAAGATTGACAGAGAAGAATGTGTTTCTAATACAATTAAATGGTTAGCACATGGTCCTAAGATTGATGTCATAACTTGGACTTCATTTGTGATCAATGGTTATATGTTTTACACGAAGTCCCTAGATGATAGGAGCACCGTCCCAAACAGTGGGGTTATGTTAGTGGCTGAATCTATGCACTTCTCTAGTTTGAAAGATAAGAACCCTAGATTGGCAGCAATACCTTATTATAGGGTTATTGAAGAGATTTGGGTGGTTGATTATGTTAAAATTAAATTTCCCATTTGCAAATGCAAGTGAGTTAATATCAATAAAGGTGTGATGATCAATCAATTGGGATTTATATTGGTTGATCTGAATAGTAAAAGTTTTAGAGATGAACCTTTTATTATGGCATATCAAGTGAAACAAGTGTTCTATATTACCGATCAAGAAAATAAAATATGGTCTGTAGCTCTCCAAGGAAAAAAGGGTCATTGACATTAATCAGGAAAGTCGTTCAATGAATGATCTTCTTGAGACTCCTTCTTTTTCTAGGGTCCACCAGAATTAAACGAAGAAGATGAAGCGGACAATGAACACGGCACAAGAAATGATCATCATGAAGGGATATGGGAGGATATCCCTTTATAAAACTGCTTTGAATATTAGCTAGCTAAAATAATTATCATGAACTATATTTGAATTAAGTATATTATTATTGGTATATGTAAAACTACTATTTTTGTTGTCGTCACAGGAAAATGAAGGATATGAGGTGTCTTAGTGTAAATGCTTCGAAGCTAGCTAGTGATCATCAGCGATGGGTTACTGTCTATTGTGTTCTTTCTCGATAGATTCCTCTATCATCAATTAAAGTGTTTTGATTATATTCTTAGTTAAATTTTTGATTTCTTTTGTCAAACTATAATATTAAAACAAGGGAATAAAAATGTGCAGCAGCATACTTTAATTTTCATATTGTGTGTGATAATGTGTTGATTTTCAATGATTTATTGTTGTTGCTTCTGTGGAATATAGGGTGTAGGAATAATGATGTAAGTTACACGATTTGAAATTATGTTTTAAAATGCTTGACGAAATGGGAATGTAAAGAGAATAATTTATTTGGGGTGTAGGAAGAATGATTTATTGTTATTGCTCCTATGGAATATGGGGTATAGGAAGAATGATGTAAGTATTACACCATATATCCAATTGAAATGCTTGATGAAAATGCTTCTGTATAAGGTGTTTGTTATAATGTGTAAGAGAAGAATTTATTTGGATGTCGTTGAAACGACTGCTTATTGGGTGAAATGTTTTAACAGAGGAAATGGCTTGTTGTGTAAATGTTTTAACAGAAACAATTTTTTTTAAAGAAAATGCAACTTTTTAGACCGGTTTTTTTTCCAAAACCGGTCCAAACAGTGACATTTTAGACTAGTTCTCAAAAAACCGGTCTAAAAAGTATTACTTTTAGACTGGTTATTAAAACAACCGGTCTAAAAATACTTTTTAGACTGGTTGTTTTGTTAATAATCGGTCTAAAAAGTCACACTTTTTAGACCGTTTTTTTCAATAACTGGTCTAAAAATAATTATTGTTAGATCGGTTGTACAAATAACCAGTCTTAAAATATTTTTTTTAAAACTTGTTCCTTAACCGGTCTAAAAAGTAGCTGTATCAAGACCTCATCTAAAACCGGTCTAAAATATCATTTTTAACTAGTCTTAAAAGTGATTTTTCCACTAATAATTGGAGGGAGAGAAACCAAACGAATAGAAGAGGATAAAGGTATGGGAAGGGGAGTAAACTCAATAATAAATATTGTTCGATCATATAACATCTACAAAATGAGATTGTTGAGAGCAATTTATAGCCCCAACTCTAATCCTAGGAACTAAAAAGAGAATATGCTAAAAATCGTAAAATTAAATATAAATAAAAATTAATAATATGACAACAATAAAAAAATATTAAAACAAAATATTTCTAACTCCTTAATAGGATGTAAATCATCTAAAATCTTCATTTAATCTTTTTCTTTCTATTTTCGTTTCCATCACGGGAGGGAGTAGTTAATTAGCTATTAGCGCACTTGCAAAACTTTGCGACAAAAATGATATTTTATACAAAAGTATGAAATCATGCTGCCGGAATAAAAACATAGTAGGTGATCAATTTAATAAAAAAAAAAAAACTCATTCTTGATTATTTTTTTGAAAACAAATTGCATTCTCTTGTCAAATTCAGAATCCGATCCTCCAAAATGAATCACAATAATTTGTATTTCAGTTGAATAAATAGAAAA
This sequence comes from Inga laurina, assembly GCA_963855925.1. Classification (NCBI taxonomy): domain Eukaryota; kingdom Viridiplantae; phylum Streptophyta; class Magnoliopsida; order Fabales; family Fabaceae; genus Inga; species Inga laurina. Next base: position 23,507,606 of record OY979704.1, read on the forward strand.
ACCTATCAAAATCCCTAAACTGCAATTATTTGTCACAGATTTTCCTGTGCACATTTCTTTTTTGTTTTTTTACATAAAAATTCATCTTTAGTTTTTTAATTGGCTAAAGTATACTTTTAATTTTTTAAGATTCCATGAGGTATATGTTTGGTTCATTAACTTTATAAAGTATACTTTTGATTTTTATAATTTTAACACCGTTAATGTTGCTACGAAAAATGTTAATGCAACAAACTCAAGTAATGACTGTGTAAACTTAAGTGATGATTATATAATTAAATGCTATTAATCTTAATTTTAAAGTATGTGTAAATTGAAAAAATATCTACAAACCTAATCAAGCAGCCAATATCAAGCCTTGATTGTATTAAAAAATTTTAGTTTAATAATCTAAACATGTTATATTAAAAATTAAAACTTAAATATATTTTATCAGCTGTATAGTCATCACTTGAGTTTCCTATATCAACATTTTCTACTAGCAACATTAACAGTGTTAATTAGAAATATTGGACAAAAAATAAACCTCATATAAAACTTAAGGAATTAAAAGTATACTTTAGTCCTTTTAATTTCATATAAAGTTTCATTGTGATTCATTAATTTTATGTAGTTCATTTTTCAGTTGTAACACCCCAAAATTTATATTCACAAAAAATATTGTAAATATTTGGGGAATTTAATAAAATGGTGAATATTCATAAATTTAGAATTTATGAATTTTATAAATGTTCATTTTTGTGAGACATTGGGCAAAAATAATTATGGAATTAATTTGGGTAATTTAAAAAACCAATATTAAGGTCTAAAGTAGAGGAATACAAGAAAATAATATTTGGCCAATACTAATGTTAATTTTGGTCATATGATATTAGAAATTAAAGGTAAACAATGTTTCTGGTGAAGTCGCCTATACGACAGTGAGTTGGTCATGTGGTTTTGGAATATCAAATTATGAGCAAAAATTATGACCCTTTACAGGATGGAAGTAGACATCCCAAGCTTTAATTTGATAGGTCATATGACTTAGTTAGAGCTATATACAAAAAGTTATGAATTTTTGAAGTCAGCACAGAAAAACAGTGAAATTTCTAGAACAGTATGCAAATATTGAAATTCTACGAATTTTTTGATTCCAACTAGCAAACGTCTATATTTTTTCTTGAAACTATACTCAATAAGGGTTCTATAGGCTTTGGAATCACTCCAATTCAATTTTTCTAAAATTAGTTATGAGTTTCCAAACTTTGAGCAGAAAATCTACCAGAAATTTCTGAAATATGAAATTGTTGGAAATTAAATTAATAATTAAATATAATCTAATATATGATATTAAATATCATCTCCTTCCTCTCTCCAGCCCATTTTCATGCCATTTCATATCTGAACTAGAGAGAGTGTGTGTGAAATTCTAGAGAGAGAGAGAGAGAAGAAAAACTTGCAAAGACAAGTTATTTCTTCGGTAAATCGGTTCCTAACGCGTATAACTCCGACTCTAAGATACTCCTCTTTGTTCTTTAGGGTTTGGAGGCTCAAAAATATTTTCTCTAAAGGTTAGGGTTTCAGCCATATTTTGGAAAAGCTTGTGAGAGCTTGAGGTAACTTCCAAACCTTCGTATATTAACTATTATGGCTGTTGTGGCAATTTAATCGGTGAAATTTCGCCGGATTGCCATTGGTTTAAAATTTTGGAAATGGGTGTGCCTAAGTTTTATATTGCCCAATTGTAGTTCAAATGGTTGTTCTAACTCAATTAGATGGTTAATAAAGTGGTTGGGAATAGAAAGGAACGCATTTACGGAGCCGAAATCGCAAAACCCCGATTTTTTCCGGAGAATACCATAATTTTGTCCAAAGATGTTAGAGGGCCTTAGAGTTGGATTTTCAATGATTTTATTGTTCCATTGGATTCAGGAGGGAAAATTAGGTGGGGTAACAATTGAGCAATTTTTTGAAAAAGGCTGAGAAAGCATAGTTACGAAAACGCCCCTGAAACCCTGAAAATCAGGGCTGTCAAGGGCATTTTTGTAATTTGAAATTGAATTTGGTAATTTTGAATCCGAAAATGGATTCCTTGGGTGGAAATATGTCAAAATAGCCTTAATCAAAATTTCAGGAATAATGCAGTCGGGGCCAGGTATGGTTGGGCCGGGTCGGGGTCCCTGAGGCATTTTGGTAAATTTTCACCATAGGCTAATATAACCACAATAAACAATATGGAAGTGCCTAAAATGATACATGGATAGATTATAACCTATTTCTTGTACATTTGGTATTTTAGGACTGAGTTAGGAACCTAGAGTTGGCACGTTCCACGAAAAGAGCATCTTGAGGTTAAAAAGGGTTGAGGTAGGGACTACTATCTCTCATATACTATGTGACTATTGTATGTTATGTGCTATTGTATTTTTCTTATATGAATGTGTGTTAGAGGCATAGTACCTGGTTGTGGTTCGGTGCCCAGCCAAGGTATATTGAAAATCCTAGCTATGGTAGGTGACTCGACTGAAGTACATGTAGGGGTTCTAACTCAATGTTTGGCTTTGAAATGTTTGTACACATATGAATCGAATCCAACTTTCATTTTAATTAATATGGTACATTGCATATTTAATTTTCACATTTTATATGTCGATAGTATGTTTCTACTGGGATTCTTCAGAATCTCACCCCTTTTTCTAAACCAAACATCTTAGCGGGTGCTAGTGGAACTTGGTCTCTATTACTCTGTGAATATCGAAATGGAAACGGGTGTTGACATCAGTCATCTTACCCTAACGCTGTTTATAAAAAACATTATGACATTATAAAGTTTTAAATGTTGATAAAACATTAATAAACACTGACATGATGAATTTATTTTTTAAGAACTAATAATAATTGACCTAAAAAGTCATCATTTAAGACTTGATAATATTAATATTAAAGGACTAATGATATAATTTATAAAATTAACATACCAAACTAAACTTTTATATAAAATTAGATTATCAGAAATACAAATTTTTCACTTTTAAAATAAATTGTCATATAGCTTAGTTAACTTATAAATGTATAAAAAATAGCAATATTTGAATTTCAATTGATGTTCCTACATGTTTGGTCCACATATGTTAAAATCAAATTCAAATAGCAAGTTTAGTCCACAAAAGAGCGTGCCGAGACTTCCTGTATACGGTCTGGAGCCGAGGCTGGCTTCACTGGGATTGACAGAGGTTGGGAGACCGGAGAGGCACCAGAGGAGTATGATTCTGACTACGAGCTGGTGGAGATGTCAGAGGACGAGCTAAGCGACACTGAGTCTCAAGCAGAGCCGGTTCAAGTGCTATACAATATGAAGCCAGATATGGAGTTGTCCTACCATCTTATGTCCAAGTATTACTAGGCATTGCAGGAGCACGATGCCCTGAGAGGCCGATAGGATGCATTCCTTGACAGTGTAAAGATGTTGTATGGATTGCAGATATCGTTGGGGCTTATGGTGACCGACGAGTGTTGGGTTCTTTCCACAATGAACTTCTTTTCGGACATAGCATTCTGGAACAGACAGAAGAACCTCATCATCGAGCGGGGCCTGAAGGTGAACTTCTGGGTTTCTCATAAGCATATCAGAGGGCTGGTGCAGGATTTCATGTATACTAAGCTGTGATATGGGGCCTATGAGGTATATTTTAGGTGACCGGAGCTGACCGGCACGTATATGAGTTAAGGGCAGTTAGGCGAAACCGACGGACAGAAGGAGAATTAGCTAGAGTCGGCATTTTGGAAGGGTACATGAATGTTGAAAAATGTAATGTAAAAAGACTAATATGTCATGTACAGTAGTTTATAGGATATCTGATGTTTTTGTTTCTCTGTAACTACTGTAAATAGTTTTTGTATGCTATATATGACATATCTGTGTACCCTAACATTTATGAAATGATAAAAAAAAATGCCCTTGCTCTTATATGAAAAGTAATGCTTCTCTATTTTAATGTAGAGTAAACTATGGAAATGATACAACAAGGAGAAGGTGGTCAAGGCTGAGGTAGAGGCCGAGCCGAGGTAGAGGCCGAGCCGAGGTAGGGGAAGAGGAAGACATGGTAATCATGAGGAAATACCACTTCCTAGACCAGATCCATTTCAGCAGTAAATACTAGATATGCTGTCACAGCAGCAAAATACAATGAATGAGATAAGAGGGGTACTTCAGGGAGTACAACAAAGGCAAGGTCGCCTGGACGAATACATGAGGGGTTACGGTAAAGACATACCACTAGAGGAACCTGAACCAGAGGACATCGTACCAAATCCTGAGGTAGAAGTCCAGAATTGGTTAAGTAGATTCAATAAAAAACAGCCACCTATCTTCTGGGGCAAGTTTGACCCATAATTTGTTGAGAATTGGCTGAAACGTCTGGATAAGATTTTCAAAATGTTGCGATGCCCAGACGAGATGAAAGCTCTGCTAGCCATCTATAAATTAAAGGGTGACGCAAACCAATGGTGAACGAACATAGAGCTCATCTTGAGGGGGAGAAATGTTCCTATCACTTAGGAATTATTCCAGGAGAAATTCAATGAGAAATATTTTCCCCTATCTATTAAGCGTGAGAAAAAGAAAGAGTTTCTGAGTATCAAACAGCAAGATCGAGAAAGCTTCGATGATTATTTATCGCGGTACATCCGACTGTCATGGTATTCAACCTATTTCAAACTTCATGATAATGAAGAGTGGAGTTCTGATATGATGATTGAGGGGTTGAGACCGGAGATGAAAGAAAAAATGGTTACACAACACTTAACCAAGTTCAGTAAAGCAGTGGAAGAATGCCGCTCATCGAGAAGCGTATGTCGAGTTTGGCAACCCAAACTAGTAACAGGGTGCTTCAGGGAGTGGTAGCTCAGCACAAAAGAGAAAAGAATAGGGTAGATCTTTTGGGGGAGCTATGAAGAGACCGAATCAAATGGGAGGCCATGGTGGCCAAGGATCCTTAGGAAGTTGAACATGTTGGTTTTTTCATAAACCATTCCATCCTGGCAAGGTTTGTAATGGTGCACCACTGAAAGCTGATTCCAATAAACCATTTGATTGTTTTAATTACGGTAAGATGGGACACATGTCTAAGGATTGTCCATAAAAGCAGCAATAGGAAGAGACTAGACCTAGAGTTTTGGGTAGGGTCTACATACTGTCACAAGAAGAAGGCAAAAAGACTCCGGAGCTGATTCAAGGTATGATTTCTCTCAATAGCAGTCTAATGCATGTTATGTTTGATTCTGGTACTAGCCATTCATTTATTGCCTATGACTGCATGAGACGATTGAATTTACATATGCATAAATCCCCATATGATTTGGTTGTATCTACGCCTACGGGCATGCAAATTGTTATGGCTGACATTTGTCGAAATTGCGTGGTAAACACCGAGGGGCACGAATCGATTATAGATCTGATCTGTTTGCCACTACAAGTGTTAGAGGTGATTCTAGGGATTGACTAGTTGACAGCAAACGGTGTGTTACTGGATTGCAAATGGAAGATAGTTATATATCCGAATCCACAACCCCAAGCTGACACCGAAATCACTCTTAACCTTCTATCCGCAGCCAAGGTTGAGAGATATTTACAGAAGGGTTGTCAGGGGTACATGGTATTCTGCTCTATGTGATCAGAGGCTGGTGTAGCCTTAGAGAGTATCCCTATAGCGAATGAGTTCCCTAACATTTTTTCGGAGGATGTCGGTGGATTACCTCCAGAAGGGAAGTAGAGTTCTCGATTGATTTAAGGCCTGGAGTGAGACCAATCTCTAAAACCCTATACCGTAAGGCTCCAAGTGAAATGGCAGAGCTAAAGAAGCAAATTGAGGAGCTACTTGAGCAAGGGTTCATACGAACCAGTGTATCACCTTGGGGTGATCCAGTACTTTTTGTCAAGAAGAAAGACGGAAGTCTGCGTCTCTATATCGATTATCGAGAGTTGAACAAGGTGACCATCAAGAACAAGTATCCACTCCCTAGAATTGATTATTTGCTCGATCAGTTTTCTGGTTCCTGTGTATTCTCGAAGATCGATTTACCATCGGGATACCACTAGTTGAAGGTTAAAGTAGAAGATATATCGAAGACTGCTTTCAGAACCATATATGGCCGTTACGAGTTCCTTGTAATGCCATTCGGGTTTACTAATACACCTGTCGTGTTCATGGACTACATGAATAAGATCTTTCATCCGTACTTGGTCCAATTCATAGTAGTCTTTATCGATGATATATTGGTGTATTCGAAGAATAAAGCCAAGCACGAGCAATACTTGAGAACCGTATTGAACATATTGCGAGATAAGCGACTCTATGCCATGTTGAGTAAGTGTGAATTTTGGCTTTCAGAAGTAAAGTTTCTGGGCCACGTTATCTCACAGCAGGGAGTCTCTGTCGATCCTAGTAAAGTGGAAGTAGTACTGAGATGGAAGAGGCCAGAGACTGTATTTAAAGTGTGTAGCTTTCTGGGTCTAGCTGGCTATTATAGAAGATTTATACAGAATTTCTCCAGAATTGCTTTTCCGTTGAAAAAATTGATGCGGAAAGCTCAACATTTTGTGTGGGATGAGAATTGTGAGAAGAGCTTCCTGGAGTTGAAGCAGAGGTTAACTGCAGCACTAGTACTGACGATCCCAGATCCATAGTTTACGTAGATTGTATACATATATGCCAGTGGGCACAGATTGGGATGTGTATTGATGCAGCATGGCCGAGTGGTGGCATATGCATCTCTTCAGTTGAAACCTCATGAATTGAATTATCCCACTTTAAAAATATGGAGACATTATTTCTATGGTGAGACTATAGAGTTGTACTGCAACCTCAAGAGCTTGAAGTATTTATATGATCAGAAAGAGCTTAATATGAGACAGCGTAGATGGATGGAGTTGCTGAAAGACTATAATCTAGAAATCAAATACCATCCCGATAAGGCTAATGTGGTTGCTGATGCATTAAGCCGTAAATCAGTGCAAGTGGGAGCCATGATAATCTATCAGCAGAAGCTGATCGAGGATTTTAGGGATTTAACTCTATCTAGTTAGATTTTGTTGAACAGTGGTGTTAGCCAAATATACAACGATCTAAGGGCAGCGATTGAAGAAGCCCAATTGCATGATGATGAAGCATTATCTATCAGAGGTATGATTGATAGGGGCGAAACTCAGGATTATGACTTGTCACCTAGTGGACTAGTCAGGTACAAGAAGGGGATTTATGTCCCACTACAACCAGAATTAAAATAACAAATCCTGGAGGAGGCGCATAAGAGTAAGTATACTCTACATCTAAGGGGTATAAAGATGTACCATGACATTAAGGTTCAATACTATTGACCAGGAATGAAAAGGGAGGTGACTGAGTTTGTCGCTTGTTGCTTAACTTGTTAGAAAGTGAAAGTTGAACATCAACGACCATCAGGGCTTTTGACAAACCCTGAGATTCTTGAGTAGAAAGGGGGAAGCGTTACTATGGATTTCGTGATAGGACTACCTAAGGTCAAAAACCATGACGCTATATGGGTAATAGTTGATAGATTTACAAAGACAACCCACTTCCTGCCTATTAGTATTCACTATTCTCCTGACAAACTAGCAGAAATCTACATTAAGGAGATTATGAGGTTACATGGTATTCCGAAGAACATCATCTCTGATCAAGATCCACAGTTCACTTCCAAGTTTTGGAAGGCAGTACATGAAGCTTTAGGTACCAAGCTTCAATTCAACATGGCATATCATCCTCAAACTGATGGGCAGACAGAGCGAATGATTCAAAACCTTGAGGATATGCTAAGGGCTTGTGTACTTGATTACAAAGGTAATTGGGACAAATTCCTTCCATTGGTAGAGTTCGCCTACAACAACAGTTATCATTCGAGCATCCAGATGGCTCCATACGAGGCACTCTAGGTAGGAAGTGTCAATCGCCCTTATACTGGATTGAGTTGTAGAGAGGGAACTGCTGGAGCCAGATCTTGTTGACCAGACAACGAAGCAAAAAATATTGATTAAGCGGAGGTTGCTAACTACTCAAATTCGACAGAAATGTTATACGAACAAGAGGCGAAAACCTTTGGAATTTGAAGTCGGCGACCACATGTTTATGAAAGTATCACCTGTTACGGGTATTGGCGGAGTATTGAAAGTAAGGAAGCTGCAACCAAGGTATATTGGTCCATTCAAGATCCTGGAGAAGATTGGGCCAGTAGCATACCGCATCGCTTTGCCACTGAATCTGAGTAGGCTACATGATGTTTTCCATGTTTCCCAAATAAAAAAATACCAACCTGATCTAGAACATGTAATAGAATATGAAGATGTGGAAATGCAGGATTATTTAACTTGCAAAATCACACCTGACCAAATCATCGATTGGCAGGCTAAACAGCTCAGGAACAAGAGCATTCCATTCATCAAAATTATTTGGAAAGCGGCCAGAGAGGCTACATGGGAAATATAGGAAAGTGTAAACAAACGTTAGCCGGAATTTATGGCTGTGTAGGTGTAGCAAATTTCGAGGATGAAATTTATTTAAGTGGGGGAGAACTATAACACCCCAAAATTTATATTCACAAAAAATATTGTAAATATTTGGGGAATTTAATGAAATGGTGAGTATTCATAAATTTGGAATTTATGCATTTTATAAATGTTCATTTTTGTGAGACATTGGGCAAAAATAATTATGGAATTAATTCGGGTAATTTAAAAAGCTCAATATTAAGGTCCAAAGAAGAGGAATACAAGAAAATAATATTTGGCCAATACTAATATTAATTTTGATCATATGATATTAGAAATTAAAGGTAAACAACGTTTCTGGTGAAGTCGCCTATACGGCAGTGAGTTGGTCATATGGTTTTGGAAGACCAAATGATAAGCACAAATTATGACATTTTACAGGATGGAAGTAGACAACTCAAGCTTTAATTTGATAGGTTATATGACTCAATTAGAGCTATATACAAAAAGTTAGGAATTTTTGAAGTCAGCACAGAAAACTATGAAATTTCTGGAATAGTATTTAAAGAATGAAATTCTGGGAATTTTGTGATTCTAGCTAACAAAATTCTATATTTTTCCTTGAAACTAGACTCAATAAAGGTTCTATAGGCTTTGGAATCACTCCAATTCAATTTTTATAGAATTAGTTATGATTTTTCAAAGTTTGAGCAGAAAATCTACCAGAAATTTCTAAAATCAAAATTATTGGAGATTAAATAATAATTAAATATAATCTAATATATGATATTTACTATCATCTCCTTCCTTCCTCCAGCCCATTTCCGTGCCATTTCAGATCTGAACTAGAGAGAGAGTGTGTGAAATTCTAGAGAAAAAGAGAGAGAAGATAAACTTGCAAAAGTAAGTGATTTCTTCGATAAATCTGTTCCTAACGCATATAACTCTGACTCTAAGCTACTCCTCTTTTTTCTTTAGGGTTTGGAGGCTCAAAAATTTGTTCTCTAAAGGTTAGGGTTGCAGCCATATTTGGGAAAAGCTTGTGGGAGCTTGAGGTAACTTCCAAACCTTCGTATATTAACTATTCTGGTTGCTGTGGGCAATTAATCAATGAAATTTGGCTGGATTGCCATTGGTTTAAAATTTTTGAAATGGGTGTGCCTAAGGGTTATGCTGCTCAATTTTAGTTCAAATGGTTGTTATAATTCAATTAGATGGTTAATAAAGTGGTTGGGAGTAGAAAGGAACGCGTTTATGGAGCTGAAATCGCAAAACCCCGATTTTTCCTGAAGAATACCATAATTTCGTCCAGCGTTGTTAGATATAATTTATAAAAGGGTTAATATAACTTTTGGTTCCTGAAATTTGATCCAATTTTGATTTTGGTCCCTCAAGTTTGAAATCGGTGGTTTAGGTCCCAGAAGTTTCACCTAATTTTAGTTTTAGTCCCTCAAGTTTGAAATCGGTGGTTTTGGTCCCTGAAGTTTCACCCGATTTTGGTTTTCGTCCCTCAAGTTTAAAAAGGACTTGGCGACCCATTTTTGAAACCCGACCCGACCTGGAAAAAAATCAAGTCATTTTCAAACTTGAGGGACCAAAACCAAAATTGGGTGAAACTTCAGGGACCAAAACCACCAATTTCAAACTTGAGGGACCAAAACCAAAATTGGATCAAACTTCAGGGACCAAGAGTTATATTAACCCTTTATAAAATTAACATAGCAAACTAAACTTTTATATAAAATTAGATTATCAGAAATACAAATTTTTCGCTTTTAAAATACATTGTCATATAGCTTAGTTAACTTATAAACGTATAAAAAATAGCAATATTTAAAGTGTCATGCTCTCATTTAGCCAACACATAAAGTAAAAAGTAACTTCATCATTAGAGGACATGTGTCAATTAGAGATTGCACCAGCACAAAAGTCAAAAGCACCTTTTTGTCCTTCCACCAAAAGATGGCGCCATGTGTCCACTTCATCAGGGAAAGGAAAGTTAAGGGATTTCTCTGGGTCTACCTACGAGGTGTCATTTTTTGTGGTCCCCACATAACTTTAAATTAATTTATTTAATTATTACTTTATGAATTGACTAATATAATTTTGCCAAATGTTCATTTTATTATAAAATGGCGCCACATACACATATACTTGGCACTGGTGGGCTTTTCCGACTAATTATATTTACAACAATATCGAGTGTTCATACTTCATTATGTTACAACGTGAGTAGCAGTTCTATTAAACCGCTACAAATCCCTTTGCAATAGTGGTTTTTCCAATCACTACTATTACATTTGTAGCAGTCAAAACTGCTATAAATACACATCTTTAACCGCTATTGAACTACAGTTTTTTTAGTGTCTCAACTTTCATCAAATACACGCATCAGGTGTTCTTTCACAACATAATAGAGATCACATGCTCGCATATTCTACTTATATAAATAATCATGCACTAACATCAAGCACATCATATCAGACAATCATTACTTGCTCTAATAGTGTTACTCGCCTCGTTGAATACGTTGCTCACCGGGGCAAGTTTTACCCCAACTCGCCTTGACGAGTTTGTCATTCGTCGAAGTGAGTGCGACAATTCTATCCAGCCCTAAGGATTTATACAAACTTGTCCCACAATGCTAGTTTTGGTCTTAAAATAATAAGGATCACACAGTTCTTACTCATCCTAGGCTTGTAGAGTTTTTTGAAAACCCCTATAAGGGACACCAATAGATAAGATAAGTAGGACCACGTTACTTGGAGTTCTTCTAGTAAATTATAATGAAGGATAGATTCTCTTGTTGGACAAGGATCAACTACAAAGATAAAATAAGAATTATTCAAGCAACAAGACCTCAGCTCGTCTCAGGAGTTACTCAGAAATCTCATGAGTAAAACTGATAATAGGAACCTAGGCCAGAACTGAGAAGTTTTCCCAATGGAGTGTTAGGGGCAATACACACCCAAAATCGTTTCCTTAAGTCAGGGGCTAAAAAAACAAACTTCTTATATAAAAATGATTGGATGGTATATTATGTAGTTATAACAAAAAAGTAAGGACAGAGGCTAGCTAGCCACTCAAATGAACATTTTTTTTTTGCAATTGAGTACTCTAATTTTAACGTTTATAATGTCAGGTGATCATGCTAATGAGTGAAGTGTCATGGACCTATTTTGGGTTAAGTTTAATTTATTCAACATTCTTACACTACAAAAAAAATGGTATTCTGTAGCGGTGGCATTGTAGGGTTATATCAAACCGTAACAAATTATAGCATTTGTAGCGGTTTTAAGCTAAACCACTACAAATTTGTAGCGATAAGCTACGCGCCAAATGGTGCGACAGATTAGCAGTGTTTTTTGTAGTGGTTAGGTAGAAAAAACTGCTATAAATTTGGCGTGAAATTCCCACTAAAACTTGTAGCGATTCGGTTGTAGCGGTTAAGAAACAAAAACCGCTACAATATTCCCGCCACTTGGCTCGACCAAGACCCGCCAACAGTGTACCGATTATTTGTAGCGGTTATAGCAACAAAACTGCTACAAAATCCCAAACGTCAGGTATTTATAGCGGTTATAGGGATATAACCGCTATAGAATTTCAGGAGTCTCCAAGTTTGTAGCGGTTCTGGACCATAACCGCTACAGAATTTCAAAGGTTCTTGTACTTTGTAGCTGTTATTAGAAAACCACTACAAATTTCAGTCGCCCTTGGTTATTTGTAGTGGTTAACGTAGCAGTTATTGGAATAACCATTACAAATTGCTGGCCTATTTAAGGCCCACCTCCCTCCTTTTTTCTGTTTGCTCATTTTGCTTCCTGAAGTTTCTCTGAGTATTTTCTCATAGATTTGAGCGTTCAGACGTCTGTGAAGGAGTTTTTGCTGCAGTATTTCTCAGTATTTGCACTTGAGGTACGTAGATAAGACGTATTTTATTTGTATTTTTATTAGATTTTTGCATAATAATGTGACTAAAATATATTTTTTTAATTTTTACAGTTGATATGGCTTCAAGAAAGGATAGAGGGAAGGCCCCTGAGGTCCCCAGACCAATTTTGTGGGGTGGCAGCAGTCGAGCAGGGGGCAGAGGGAAGGGGCAGCGTGGAGGCAGGGCGACCGTGGCATTTCAGCCCATCCCCCCACAGGAGTCGGCCCTACCACAGGCACCGCAGATGATCCCACAGGAGACGACCGCACCAGAGGTGCCTGAGTTTGGGGGGCAGATATCAGTGTCGAGGACTACGATGAGGAGGACTTCGAGATCCCGATTGGGCTCAGGGAGATGGAGTAGTTCTTCGATGAGGAGGAGGCTCGGGAGCAGAACAACCCATGAAGGTCGTCTTCGTGGTCCACTAGATTTGAGGTGCAGGTCCAAGGTAAATAAATTTTTTTATTTAATAAATTTTTTATTTAAATTCAAAATGTTAAATTTGAATTACAATTTATCTAACATGCGGTAAACTGTACAGATGAGCAGGGGAAAGTGTCGACGAGGAGGCTGGACGTGGCCGGTTTGAACAGCATGGACCGGACCCTGCTAGTTATAGTGCCGTGGAATGAGGGCACTGACCAGCCCATCGACAATGGGGGTCACCTATTCAACCGCTTCCTGAACGACCTGGGCACGAATTGGATATTGTTCCCCCTTCACTTCAAGACGTGGAGGCACGTTCTGAAGGGGCCGAAAGACTAGGCTTGGGAGGAGGTGGTTCAGGTAATTAATAGTATTTAATTAATATTTTTTATAATTAATTCTATTTAATTAATATTTTGTAATAGGATTTTTATAATTATTGATATTTAAATAATTTTTTTACAGTTGCGATTTGTCGTCCGGGCCAACCGGAAAAGGTACACCCTCGTGAAGATGGGTGACGGCTGGAGGAACAGGAGGAACCGTCTCTTCCGTAGGGTGGATAAGGACGGGACGATGCCTCTAGAGCAGCTGATCGAGAGCGTCCCGGACGGCGTGCAACCGAACGACTGGGCGAGTTTCGTCCAGTTCAGGAGGAGCCCTGAGAGGCAGGTAATGTAATTATTAAATTATAATTTCAATTTAATTATTTTTAATTTTAACTTTATAAATTTTAAATGTTTTTTATTGTTTTAATACATTTAATATTGTTTTTTTTTCAGGAGCTTTCTCAGAGGAACACCAGGATCCGTGTACAGCAGATAATCCACCACACAGCAGGATCGAAGACCTTTACTATCACCTACAGCGAGCTGGTAAGTTTTCAAAATATCACTAACTTTTAGCTGGTTATTTCATAATACTAATTGATTTTTGTAATTGTTTTAGGAGAAGAAGGCACAGCAGGAGAACCGTCAGACGGACTATGGGGAGTTGTACGCCATCACACACAGACACCATGACAAGACTGCGACCTCTCAGCAAGCAGAGGCGGCCATTATAAGTAATTTTATTATTATAATTTTTATAAAACCAACTTAATAATGAAAAATGCTAATCATTAATTGTTTCATAAAATGGCAAGAGCGGATGCAGCAGTCGTAGGCTGAGCTGCGACAGACCCAGGCCGAGGAGTCACAGGGGTCAGTGGACCTGACGGCTCCTTTGAAAACGGGTCTAGGTCAGGTTGAGCACCCCAGACGCATGCGGGGGATAGGGATAGGTGCCAGACCTAGCATGGTCTACGGCAAGAGCGCTGCCTCTGAGGCTGGCAGCTCTAAAGGGGTCAGACGTCCGAGCGATGAGTCTATTGACCAGCTGCGGTCAAATTTAGAGCAGCAGATGGCACAGCAGCAGCAGCAGATGCACCAGCTGCATCTGTAGCAAATGCAGCAGATGCAGCTGCAGGCTGATTTGATCTATGCTCAGCAGACATAGTGGCGTGATATCACGAACAACATGCTCGAGAGGTCATGGAGTCACCTGTTCCCGGACGAGCCGCATCCACAGGTTCCCACTCTCCCTCGGTACGTCATCCAGACTACTACTACTACTACTACTACTACTCCTCCTCCTCCTGATGATGATGGTGCGGTTCACTCTGCCCAGCGGCCCGATCTAGCAGCACCTGAAGGAGCCTCACCTAAGGGAGAACCAGATGATCAGCCCCCAGCTACTTAGTTTAGGACATTTTTTTTATTTGTTGTTGAAACATTTGTAAATATATATATATATATATAAGTTTGTATTTCAGAACTTAAATTCTTATTGTGTTTACCATAATTATATTTATATTATTAGACCATGTTGTTGAATTTGTGAATTGATTGCAACAATATTATTTATATTTCTAAAATAAAAAAAATAAAGCATATATATATTTGTAGCGGTTGTATAATAAAAATCGCTACAAATATATATGCTTGTAGCGATTCCACAATAAGAACCGCTACAAAGATATATGGTTGTAGCGGTCCTGCAATAAAAACCACTACAACCATATTTATGGCTGTAGCGGTTCTATAATAGAAACCGCTACAAATATATATATGGTTGTAGCGATTATACAATAAAAACCGCTATAAATACTCAACATTTGAATTTTCGAATTTGCCGCCTTTGTGCGCATTTGTAGCGGTTATTTTATGTATAACAGCTACAAATTAAAAATAATTTTTTTATTTGTTGTCCAACGGATTTAATATTAGTAGCAGCTGTATACATATAACCGCTACAAATACTCAACTTTTAAATTTTGAATTTCCCACCTCTATGTGCAAAATTCCAACGGCTTGAAAATTAGTAGCGATTTTATACATATAACCGCTACAAATATTTTAGAACTGTAGCTGTTAGTGTAGCGGTTTTTAAACCGCTACAAAATTTTAAACGTTGGAATTTCAGAATATAAGGTTTTTGGCATTCGTCATTCTCTACTCACTCATCTTCTTCTCTATACTTTCTTCTCTCTCACTAGTAGCTATGGATAAATCATGGATTAGGTTGCCACACAATTCTCTGAAATATTTGTACGGATTCAACAGTTTCTTAGATTTCGCATTCACTCACGCCAGCTATAACAGCAAGATTGTCTGTCCGTGTCGGAGATGCAAGTTCAAGAATTGGCATGCACGAAATGTTGTGAAGGAACATTTGCTTGTGAAGCCTTTCCCTGAGAACTATACGTTCTGGGCAGTTCATGGTGAGAAGGCCAGCATTAAATATGACGATGCTCTTCCTCGAAGTTCGCAAGTAGGCGTTCAAGTAGATGATCATGTAAATGATTATGTGCATAATGTGTTTGGATTTCAAGGCGACAACTTCAACGAAGAAGTGCACGGTTCTGAGCCAGTTTTTATGAGGAATGAAGCAGCTCGGGATTTTTTCAACTTGATGGATGAAGCAGATCGTCTTTTATATTAAGTTGTCAAAAATATTCTAAATTATCTTTCTTGATCAAATTGTATCATATCAAATGCTTGTGTGGAATCATAAATAAGGGAATGTCGATATTACTTGAATTATTACAAGATGCATTCCCCGACGCTGAGATTCCCATAACGTTATACGAGGCCAAGAAGATTATCAACAGGTTGGGGTTGAACTATCAAAAGATTGATGCATGCCCAAACGATTGTATGCTGTATTGGGGAGACGATTCCAACAGGGAGACTTGTAAGAGATGTCACACATCGACGTACAAGACAATTTAGAAGGGGGAAAAGCAGAAGAAGAAACCTGCAAAGATTCTCAGGTACTTCCCTTTGAAACCTCACCTACAAAGATTATTTATGTCATCTAAAAATGCGGAGCACATAAGGTGGCATGCCGTTGATAACAATGAAGACGGTAAATTAAGACATCCCTAGGATGCATATGCTTGGAAAACGTTTGACAACGACTTTCCAGATTTCGCGACTAACCCCAGAAATGTTCGGCTTGCGTTGGCGACCGACGA
Source organism: Inga laurina (assembly GCA_963855925.1). Taxonomy (NCBI): domain Eukaryota; kingdom Viridiplantae; phylum Streptophyta; class Magnoliopsida; order Fabales; family Fabaceae; genus Inga; species Inga laurina. The sequence goes on from OY979704.1 coordinate 23,523,968, forward strand.
TTTCAATCCTTTCGGGAATCTTAGCACAAGTTACAGTATTTGGCCGGTAGTCTTAGTTCCCTACAACTTACCCCCTCGGATGTGTATGAAACAAAGCTCTTTCATTATATCTATGATCATTCCAGGAAAAAAGGCATCAGGCAATGACATCGATGTGTATCTCCAACCACTTGTTACAGAATTGTTTGACCTGTGGAATGTCGGCTTGGAGACGTACGACGCTTACGGTAAGACTTTGTTCAACTTGCGTGCAGCCTTGATGTGGACGATTAGTGACTTTCCTGACCTTGGCACATTATCTAGTTGGAATGTGCATACTGGGGTCGCATGTCCAGCTTGCAATTTTGACTCTGACGCAGTGCGCCTTCCCTACAACTGAAAGTAGTGATTTATGGGGCATCGGAGGTTTCTCGATGGAAGGCATAAGTTCAGATTGCAACGGAATCGCTTCAATGGGAAACCAAAAAAAAGAGGACCACCTTAGACTTTGTCCGGTACAGATATCTTACAGCAGCTTGAGCATGTTGACTTCGAGTTTGGAAAAAGCGACGATTCAGCACAAGCTCGCCAAAAGACGCGCAGGACTTCGGCGCCTCAGCAGTGGAAGAAGATAAGTATTTTATTCACTCTTCTATATTGGAGATCTAATTTACTTCGCCACAGTCTTAATGTAATGCATATTGAAAAGAATGTTTGCGACAATGTGCTGTATACGCTGCTTAACGAACTCAACAAGACAAAAGATCACCTTCAAGCAAGGAAAGATTTACGCAACATGGGAGTTCGTCAAGATGCTTGGCCAGATGAGCATGACAAATTTCAGCCAGCAAAGTTTACCCTCACAAAACCGAACAAGGAAGTCTTCCTCAGGACGTTGAAGAAATTAAAAGTTCCTAATGGGTATTCAAGCAATATTTCTCGATGTGTTGACTTGCAGGTTCGAAAGGTTGCTGGCCTGAAGAGTCATGACTCACATGTTCTTATGCAGCAGTTACTCCCTCTGGCTATAAAGAATGCACTTCCTCCCGATATTTCTATCGTTTTGATGGAACTTTGTTCTTTCTTTCGGAAGTTATGTTCTAAAGTTTTAATCGTTGAGGAGCTTGATCAGCTGCAGTCCAAAATCATTCTTACGCTTTGTCATTTGGAGATGATCTTTCCTCCGTCCTTTTTTACTCTGATGGTTCACCTTACAGTCCACCTCGTTCATGAAACAAAGCTCGCTGAACCAGTACAATATCATTGGATGTATCCGATTAAGAGGTACTCATTTTAAATATGTGCTTTATTCTCCGTATTTAATGTTTGTTAGTCGTCCTTTTCAGCATTATATATCAATTTTCTCTTCTGTACTTCATAGGTTCCTGGGAAATTAAAATCTTACGTAACGAATAAGGCGTGGCCAGAAGGTTCTATAGCTGAAGGCTATATAGGGGATGAGGTGCTATATTTTTGCTCAAGGTACTTTGATGATCTTGAGACGGCTTTCAACCGCCCACCTCGTGTTGACGATTGTCCTGAACCTGCGCCGACATCAAGAGAATTTATCCCTCGTGTTGGTAAACCAGTTGGAGCAACTGAGACTTTAAACTAATGATAACTGAGAAGTTGCAAGCACATAGACATGTCTTGATTAATTGCACTCAAGTTGAACCTTTCATACGGTAAGAATTGTACACTCACATGTTATTCGATCTATATCTTTCGTAACATTTCTCACTTTCATTTCACTATCGCCTTTCCATTATTAATTGCAAGGAATTTAGAAGTCATGTTAAGCGTCAACTCAGGATCCGTACACAGACATCCTTGGAAGTTGATAGGAGGGTCCACAGAAAATTCCCGAGCTGGTTTGTGCACAGAATACTAAATGAACACAACCCACACTCACCAGATTTCAGAGCTCTCACAATCAGCCCTCTTAATCATGCAAAAAGGTTTACAGCATACAATGTCAATGGATTTAAGTTTTGCACGGTTTCATGGGATCAAGGATTGCAAACTCAGAATTCGGGTGTTTATGGCACATTTGGGACAAGGAGTTATGCGAGAAGCAGTGACGCCAACATGCAGTTCAGAGACGTCCCTTACTATAGCAAGCTTCTTGATGTGGTCGAACTTAATTATCAAGGTCGTTTCACCGTGACGTTGTTCAAGTGTTTGTGGGCAAATACCACTACTTCTCGGGGACTGACAACTGATGACTTAGGGATCATATCAGTCAATTTCTCACGACCGATTCATACTGGTATTTCTCAAGATGATGAGCCGTATATTCTAGCTTCAGAGGCACATCAGGTTTATTATGTCGAGGACGAGAGGCACAGGGATTGGATGGTCGTTCATTTAAAGCCACGAGACCTTTACGACATGGGTGAAGGTGATAACATCGCCTACGAGAGTGAGTCATTTCAGCCAGCCGATTTTGAAAACTACTTCCCTGAAGGTGATGACAATTTACCTTTACTGCGGTGAGTTTTTTTAAGTCCACGTCATTTAAATTAAATTTTTTATATTTAATAATACATCCTTAACAATACTTTTTCTACATAATTTATGTAGGGATGGCGACGATGAGTGATCAAATTTAAATTATGATTTTGTCTTTAAAAAAACTGGAAAAAAAATTTTAAAATAAAATTAAAATAAATAAAATAATATTTGTAGCGATTATTAAACCGCTACAAAATTAAAAATAACCGCTACTAAGAAAAACCACTACAAAATAGATACATTAACCGCTACAAATAGTATGTGCATCCCTATAAATACCCTTACCACAACTCATTTCAAACACTCCCCAATTTCTTTTCACCTTACCTTTCTTTTATTTTCTCTCATTTACAACTTCTTTTGTATGAGTAGAGGAGCCGAATAATACGATCAAATATGGTAACAAGTTTTTTTATTTTTTTTACAATACTTCTTTCCTTGATATAAAATTTATTCTCACCATTTTTTTCAGATATTTTAGAGTTGTATCTCATTTTCGTCTATTTTTCATACACAATTACATTATATTAGACAACATAATAATTCCTTATTACCTACGTATCCTTAATAATATTATTAATATAATTTTTATACTAATCCAATTAAATTAAATTTTTCCTTTTAATTTATTCATAAGTTAAACTATTGAATAATAAGCTAATTAAATTAGATAAACTAATAAAAAATAAACTAATTAATTTAATATTAAAAGAATAGGAACAAATGATAGTATATTTTTAAAAAAAATTTAAATATTTGTAGCGGTTATTAAACCGCTACTAACAAACGCGCCTTTTTAAACTCAAATTAAATTTTTTGGCGCTAAATTTGAATTTCATGAAATTAATAGCGGTTTTATAACTGCTACAAATTTCATAAAAATTCAAAATTAGTAGTGGTTTTTTAACCGCTACAAAATTGAAAAAATGTCATTTTTCTTTTTCTGCCTTCAAATTTTCAATTTTTTATGTTTGTAGCGGTTATATAACCGCTACAAATATCTCTGAAAAAAAAATTTCATCCATGGGGATGTTGTAGCAGTTTTTTGTAACCGCTACAAAGGATGTAGCGGTTATTTTCCTTGAGTAGCGGTTTTATATAACCGCTACAAAACCGCTTGCAACATATGATTTAGTAGCGGTTTTCATAACCATTACTAATACCGCTACTAATACCCATTTTTAACCGCTACTAAATCAGATTTTTTTTATAGTGTTATCCTTAATGGATCTACGTGGGAGGAACCAAATAATTAACAATGTAATTAATTCACCTTTTTTATTCTCCACTTGTTAGGGCATTTTTTTTAAAAAAAAATAATATTTCTTCAAATTTGATTATTTATTTATTTATTTTATATAAATAATCTTGTTGGCTTAGGCAATATGATCCTCTACTTTCTATGTCATTAAAATATGTAGATATTGAAACATTGGGATCTTCAGACATCTAATCATGTGGTTCTTTTTTCTTTTCTTTTCTTTTTTTTTTTTTTGGGCACAGCTCATCATCCGATTCATATGGTTTATAAACGCACAAAGCAAAAGGCCCAATAATGAAATAAAAAGAATACAAACTTTTTTTTTTTTTTTTTACTTGAAACAATAATAATGTGCCATAAAATAAAAGCTATAGTTAATACTAATATAAAATTTAATACACACGCAGGATCATGAATCTCATGGTGGTTTCTTTTACAAAATTATTTTTTTGACTTCTCTGCCATTTTTTTTTAAATATTTCCTTCACACACATATAGCAATATGTAGAGTACATTGGAATAAACGATACGCGGGTTGGTTGGCCACAGGTTGAGTAAATTAAAGGCATTGGATCATACCACTCAATTGCTTCCCATCCAATGGATCATGGGAATGAATCATCTCTTGTTGCTCCTATGATTAACTTTTAATTATTGAAATTTAATATTTTATAACAACATATAATTATTGGCACAACATGCGTCGGTGAGGCATGCAAGAGGCGGGCGCGGTCTCTGTGATCTGACTTCTACCAAATACAAATGGCTTCGAGGACCCTTATCACATTTCAATTTTCCTTATACTAATATTGTGAATACCATATTTTGTCCAGCCACACGCAAAAAATAATAAAAAATAAAAAATCATGCTTGATGCTTACACAACTAAATTAATAAGAAAATGGTATTGATGGCCATTGGATTATAATTGAAATTTGAAAAAAGATCATCATTAATGGTGATTGTCTTGAAATTGATGTTTGTAATAAATGGAAAAAAATTTCAAAATAATTCATCTCATATATTCTCATTGATGTTGATTAAGGTTTAGATTAGCAAATTTAGTGTGAAGTCAGTATGGAGAAAAAAAAATAGAAATTAAAAAAATACAAAAAATCAAACCTCTCATTTATGTTGATAGGTTTAGATTAGGAACTGCTTATGGGAAAAAATATAAAAAAATTTAAAAACAAAAATAAAATATCTCTCAATGATGGTGATTATGTTTAAAATTAGGAAGTTTCACTAAACAAAAAAAAATTAAAAAAAATCCCTCATTGATGGTAATTGGGTCAAGTTAGGAAGTTTTGTTAACATGAAATATGAAAAAATGAAAAAATGAAAATTCAAAAAAGAAGGAGCATTAAAAAAAAAAAAAAACTACCTTGAGACTATAAGTAGGGGAACAAAACACACAAAAAAATGGGGTGAGAAAAGAGGCAAGAGGAATGGTTAAATGTGCCTAAAGAGAATCAAATCTATTGTTTGTCTTTTTGTTTATCTTGTTTTCCCTCACACCCCCAAGGAAAGCATATACCCTTATAATTGAGTATCACACATGTGATTTCTCAACACCAATGGCTAAAGGGTGGATTTCAATATGATGAAGATATTGATTTGTTTTTTCTTCTTCCTTCTCTCTTCTATTTTTCCTTTCTTCTTCATACGCAAGAAAAGACTATGCTTTTATAGTTAGTGTCACATATTGGATGCCTCAACACCAATGACTATAGGTTGAATCCAATATGAAATTTGGATTAATTTGTTTTCTTATTATTCTTCATTTTCTCTCTATGATATTTTTATTGTTTTTGTCTCTATGCCCAAGGAAAGCATACGCTTTTATGATTGTTGTCACCTTTGTAAGCTAGAACACTAATTGCTAAAGGGTGCAATCCAATATGATTTAGATTATTTTATCTTGTTTTTCTTTTCCCTTTGTTTCTCCTTATATCTTTCCTCTCTCTAAGCTTTTTTTCTTTTCGTTATTTTTTCTATTTAATATTTTTAGTTTTACATGATTGTACCACTCATCCCTTTTTCGTTTTATTTCATTCACTCCACCACCCCAACAATATTTATGATGCTCTCTTCTTGTTGATATTATGAAGATATGCCCAATAATATTTATGTGTTACTTGGACCGCTCGAAGAAGGTACGCATCCTTCATTTATTAACTTGACATGTGATGGTTTTGGTTCCACCACTTATTTTTCACTATTTGGATGTGTATATTACCTATATGTTATTTTCATCTCTCCCTCTAACCTAAGTTATCTTTATAAAAAGGAAAAGAAAAAATGATTATGACCCATTTTCATAAATGAAAATAATAAAGAAGAAAGCTTCTCTTTTAATCAAAATAAATGAAATTGATTTTAAAAGAAATTTCCAACGTGTGAAATTTTTAGAGCCTCCAAAGGTAAAAATTGATTATTCTTCCGTGTGAGATTATGGGAATCTCCTCATGAAGTTTAGTCCAAGAGCCTTCCATAAACCTTTCTTTTATTCAATTAAAGATAGAAGAATTGTTTTCATGAAATAAAAAATACCAAAAAAATAAAATAAAATCATTTTCTCAAATAAATTAAAGGTACTTTTCTCTTAAAAAACACAAACCTAGTGATATGCATTTCTACCGCGAACGACGTGGGCTTAAATCCCTTTAAAGTATACGTAGGTCCTAGGTTTTCTTCTTAGGTCAAGTCCAACTTTGTAAATAAACAATTATTCCTTTATTAATTTCTTATTTTTTTTGTAAACATTTTCTTAATTTCTTTTCTTCTTTGAGTAATTATAATAAAATTAAAGGCCATATTCATTTTTTAAAATAATTGGCTTAAGGTAACCGTTCTTATGAGTGGGTGCTGTGAGATGCCTTACACCTTCTCCACACACAATTGGCTCCTAAATCCTATCTGGTTTTTATTTAAAATTTTGGTGGTGGTTCCATATTTTTCAAATTTTGGGCGCTACAAATATGCAAGCTAGTATACAAATAGAAGGAGGAAGAAATGCAAAGACAGAGGCCAATTAACAAAATAATACTATCTCTAATCCTTAATATAATATCTCTTTAGTAGTATAACATTGGAATTACAAAGAAAAACTAATGATGAAAAGTTAAAAACCAAATGTGACTTAGAATTGTAAAGGGAGGCGAGCAATATATGCTTTGATATACTCCTGGTGGTCCTATTTATAAGCAGTTTTCTCTCTCATGAGGTTTGTCCTTTTTATAAGCTACTTTCACTTTATGTCTAAAAATATAAGCTTCTTTTTCCTATATTACCTTTATTAAATACATAATCTATAATTAATTATCGCACACACTAAAAGTTATATTCAGAAGAGAAATAAGTGAAAGAGATTAGGTGAATGAAGTCAGCAAAGCATTGGGAAAATGTATATTTTACTATCTCTCATACTTTTTATAAATTCTCTCTCCTATACTCTATTTCATAAATAAGAGCATATATAGAAAAAAAACATGACATTTTTTAGAGCCAGGAATTCAGGCCGAACCAGTCGAGCCAGCCCGTTTAGGAAGGGCTCGGGCTTATGGTTTAGAGGCTAAAAGGAAAGTGGGCCAAAAAAGGCCGGCCCTATAGGGCGGGCCCTGCAACCCTGTAGGGCCGGCCCTTTTAGGCCCGTTTAATATTTTTTTAAAATAAATTAATGAATATAATATCATTATATCAAATTATCAATATGAGAGACACCTAAATACCTAATAGAGTATTAATAACAGGCAAACACTTATTAATTAGTTTGATTTATTTTATTTTCTACAATGGTTTATTAATTTAAACTTTAAAAAAAAGGCTAATTTGGACATTAGATGATTATTTTAACTAAAAATTTATGAGTTTTAAAAATAATGTATCTCAATTTAAGCAAAATAATAAATAAATTGTAAAACTTGAAAAAGAAATTTTTTTGAATTAAAATGAGTTTAAGTCTGTTTAGGCCCGAGCCCGTAAAAGGCCAGCCTTATAGGGCCGCGGGCTTTAAAATTATGGTACTTTTTAGGAAACGGGCCAGGCCGTTTAGGCCCGAGCTTGTAAAGGGTCAGCCCGTATTCCCGGCTCTAATATTTTTGACATACTTATTGCTTTTAACTACCAGTTCGTTTTGCGTAATCAAGGAAAAATTTGTTTATAAATAGGACCAAAAGGAGTAGTTAATTAATAATTTGCTATTGGTGAGTTTTCAAGTGATGATTGCGAGGCCTCGCCTCCTATTCCCACACTAATTACTTTTTAAGATGGGAAAATCCCTCAAAAAGTACTTAGAAATCATAAAAAGATATACAGGTGCTCTAAATTTCTGAAATCTTGTGGAAGTGCTAGGACTGAACTAGAATTTACAAATTCATAGGAAAATGACCAATTTGCCCTTACTTATTTTTTTATTAAAATAATAACTACCACACTGGCCGGCTGGAAGGCGGGCCCTGCTTGACAGGGGCTCCAGCCCAAAGTGGTGGGGGTGGGGGTTCGAACCCCCCACCACTTTCATGCACAAAAGTACATGACCACTAGACTAGCAAAGCCTTTTAATCTTTGATTTTTAACTAAGCCAACCAACAAGTCCAGATAAGGAATTGGTAAATTGATAAAAGAAATTCACAAGTTCATATAAAGATTTCACAATTTACATTTTTTAAGCAAAAAATCCACCTACTTTCTCATACCATTTACTAGTTTAGATAAGGAATTTCTGAGTTCATATGAGGAATTAACAAATTGAGATAAGGATTTCGCAACTTTTGTTTCAACCAAAAATTCATTTTCGCTCTCAGGTCATTCACAAGTTTAGATGAAGAATTTCTAACTTCAAATAAGAAATTGACAACTTAAGATAACGAATTTACAACTTTTATTAAGTAAAAGATTCATTTGCGCTCGCAGACCATATATTTAAACAAAAGTTGTGAATTTGTTAACTCAAGTTGTCAATTTATTATATGAAGTTGAGAATTCTTCATCTAAACTTGTGAATGGCCTGAGACCAAAGTGAATTTTTGGTTGAGACAAAAGGTGAGAAATCCTTATCTCAATTTGTTAATTCCTCATATAAACCCGGGAATTCCTTATCTAAACTAGTGAATGGTCTGAGAGAGTAAGTGGATTTTTTGCTTAAAAAACAAAAATTGAGAAATCCTTATATGAACTTGTAAATTTCTTTTATCAATTTGCCAATTTCTTATCTGAACTTATTGGTTGGCTTAGTTAAAAATCAAATGTTACTATTTGTTTTTTTTTTTTTGTAGTATATATATTAAAAGGCTTTACTAGCCTAATGGTCATGTACTTTTTGTGCATGAAAGTTGTGGGGGGTTCAAACCCCCACCCCCGCAACTTTGGGAATTATTCCCAAAGCAGGGAATATTTGACGGAATATTCCCTGGCCGGAGCCCCCGTCCGGTGGTGCCTGCCTGCCAGACGCCACTCCGGCCAACCGGCGTGATAGTTATTATTTTAATAAAAAAATAAGTAAGGGCAAATTGATCATTTTTCTCTGAATTTATAAATTGCAGTTCAGTCTTAGCACCTCTACAGGATTTCAGAAATTCAAAGCATTTGTCTGTCTTTTCATAATTTCCAAATGCTTTTTAAGGGATTTTCCCTTTTAAGATTGGTTATTATAATTTTATATATTAGATCCAACTTTAGGATCCATTGCATGCCGGATCCCGTGTGAATTCTAATGCTAAAGTAAATTAAATTATTTCACCAAGAAAGGTCGAGTGACGGTGCAATAGTGCATATTAATTAAGAAGAACCATACATAAATGTCATGATTCAAAAAAATTTTACATTCAAATATGAACATTGAAAATCACATATTATTAGCAAGAAATTAAGATGGAGTCCCTCCCAAGGACCCACATGTAAATTAGGGAGCAAGTCATACAAAGAGTATCTGCAAAACCGAATCACTCGCTTTGTGAGGGAAAACAGGAATTTAATTTATATAATTCACACAAAGCTTCAATAGAAAATAAAGCAAATAATAAAGGCTAAACGAAGAAGATCAGATGATTGTGCTTGCCCGTGCCAATTAGATGAATCAAACGCCTCCTCCTTCAACTCATCAAGCACTCTTCCCGCTCCCAATCTCTCTGTATTCTCCCCCCCCCCCCCCTCCCTCTCTTCTCTCCTCCTCCTCCTCCTCCTCCTCTCTCTATCAAGATTTCTTTACAAGGGGTTAGAGATGGTGGAGGTCTTAGGGGAATCACCTTCTCTGAGACCTGCTTTTATGCTATTTAGTATAATCTCAAAATATAAACTCGTGCCTTGTATTAAAAATGAGTAATTAAAACACTTCAAAACAATTATCTAGCTGCTGCTCATTTTTCACTTGAGGTATTAATTAGTACTTTTTCATTGAGAGGCTCATTATCACTAGCTACATGCCTACATGCATTTTGAACGATCTGAATTGGCAACCCTATTTTCAACCAAAGTACAAAATGTTTGTTTTTAGGGTTGAAACACCATCTCTGCTCATTTTGTTCATGATGTTCTTGTGCTTTGTTAATATTTTAATATTTTTGTATTAAATATATTATTATAAACATAGTTTATTAAAACATTCTCCCATACATTGCACGTGTACAATGTTTATGTAATTAACTTGCTATAATAATGAATATATATTTATCTATGCATATCTGTTGAGGAAGGCAAAATAGACATGAAGCAAAGTTTATAAGTTAGGGTTAGGCAGTGAGAGGAATTAATCAATTAAAACAATCATTAGTGATGGGGTTCGTGCTTACTTAACTCCTTCCTAAAACATCATTCATTCTTTTGGGATCTAACATTAAGCTAATCGATCACTAGAAACTCACTACTTAAGCTTCCAACTCATAAACACTCCGAAATTTGCTCCCATATATACTAATACCATATACAGACCTTTGTGTTAAGTAATTAAAATGGAGAGGGATCATCAAGAACAAGATCATAAGACGACCATGATGAATGAAACTAGGCCAAGCATTAATGATGTCCCAAGAGCTGTTTCTCCGGTTTCATTCGCAGCTGATCATGAAGATCAAACTGTCCGGCGACCTCGTGGCCGGCCAGCGGGGTCCAAGAACAAGCCGAAGCCGCCCATTATCGTGACAAGGGACAGTGCAAATGCCCTAAGAGCTCATGCCCTAGAAGTCACATCAGGGTGTGACATCAATGAAAGTTTGGTCAACTTTGCAAGAAGGAAGCAGAGAGGGATTTGCATACTCAGCGGAACTGGTTGTGTCACAAATGTAACACTTCGTCAACTAGCTTCTTCAGGTGCAACTGTAACTCTCCATGGTAGGTTCGAGATTCTCTCTCTTCTCGGGTCAATCCTGCCACCACCGGCTCCACCGGGTATCACTGGGCTGACCATTTACCTCGCCGGGGCTCAAGGGCAGGTTGTGGGTGGAGCTGTGGTGGGAGCTCTGGTTGCTTCAGGTCCTGTGGTGATTATGGCTGCTTCGTTCATGAATGCTACTTTTGATCGTCTTCCATTAATGGAGGACGACGAGATTACTCAGAATCAGAATCAGCACTATCATCATCAGAATGGTCGAAGCCATAATCATCATCTTCATCATCATCTTCACCACCTTGATGCTTCAGATTTGTTTGGAATGCCTCAAAACTTGCTCACTAATGGCTCTATCCCTCCTGAGATATACTCATGGAGTACCACTCCTGGCCGTAACTTCTCGAAAGCCTGAAACTTATCTCACTATAGTTCTCTCTCACTCAGACACTTATATATATACATTATATATACCTAAGATTGAGGCTCTATATACTGTCAAAGTAGTGCCGAAGATGAGATATGCATTTTCTGAATTCCCCATGTACTATTTATTTTATCAAGTTATAATGAGGGCTATTTATTGTTAATGTATGTTGCGTGTGTGTGTGTGTGTCAATTGTATTTGTGTCTGTAAAACTTGAAAGTCTAATAAGTTCTTCATATATACATTCTCATCTCAACTTTAGTACACGAACCAACAATGGCAATGTATCTCCATTTCTTGAGTATCGTCAATTTCCAATGGTATTATTTCGCTCATGGTATTCAGATCGATCACTACTTTTAAATCCCCACTGAAACAATAATATCAATGTCAATGTGATGGAGCTTACTCACTTAAGAATGACACAATGGGACGTGGAGGTATTATCAAGGATCATAGGGGAACGATGATTGAAATTTTCATGCTTAATATACCAAATGGAGATCCTTTAGTTGCGGAACTTTAGGTGTGCCTCATTGTTCTTAAAATAGCATGGGATGAGAACCATAGATGAGTTTGCGTGAGAAATGACTCGTCAGATGCAATTAAGTTTATTAAAGATGAAAATACCGAGCTTCATCATGATTATTGGAATTTAATCTTAGAAAGTAGCAATACGCTTAAGCATGAGTGCTTGGTTGAAAATGAACTTGTTGGAAGAGAAGAGGACAAGGAAGCTTATATGCTACGACACAGCTACTAGAAAAAAGACTATTTAAACCAGTTAAACTTGGTCATTTAGACTGGATTTAGGTCTAGTCTTATATTGACTAGTTTAAAAAGTCCACTTTCTAGACTTTTTTTATTTTAAAACAAGTCTATAGAGCCCACTTTTTAGACCGGCTATAGATTACAACTTGTCTAAAAAGTCACTTTTTAGACTGGTCATAGTTTATAATTGTTCTAAAAAGTAGGATTTTTTTAAAATATATATAGGCATTTTTTTTCGGATTAGAGGTCCTAAAAAATGTCATATTTATATTTCATCATCACACAAATTTTAAGCAAGCTACAAGGGCGCTGTAAATAAATCATAAAAGTCACAAATTACATGATAAAAACTTCACAATGATTCATAAAAAATGTCTCAGCATCTTTGTCAGAATATGAAAATAAACATAGAAGATTTAAATCTTCCATACAATTCCACAAAGCTTAAGTTGGAGTAACAACATGATTAAATTATCTTACAATATAATACAATATGTCCTACCAAAAATATTTATCTTATAATATGATCTTGTGAGGTTTCAAGTCGAATCTACTTCACACTTGAAGTGATATATATAATAAGTTGTTCAGAAACAAAATGATCTTAAAATTAAATAAGTTATTCACATGCTAAGACATTGTATTCCCATAGTAACTTATAAAAGAAATAAACATTCATAAAACTAAGTAGTAATCAATTAAGCTGATGCTTCTGTGAATACTAATAAAGAAAACAAGAAACTTTAACTTTATAAGGACCAAAGAAACTTAATGAATGAAAATTATAATACAATACAGATTTAGGAGAAAAAGAACAAGACGATATATTTCCGTCTTCCAATCTTGAAAAATGCATAATTTTGGGCATATCAATATTCCAATTAATACACTAGATTTAAACAGAGTACAAGAGAGTCGCAACCACCTGCACAAAAATATGCAACCATCCAGTCAAACAACCAAAGCTACAATCTTACAATAGAGAACAAAGAAGAAGGTGAAAATGCTAGAACAATGTCCCTCATCATTAATACGATTTCTCTCATACCAGGCCTTCAAATGACAATCTCACTTTTGAAAATGACGAACCACATGCCTCAAACCAGCTAACCAAATTTCAGTCCGATCCAACGATTAACGAGTGCACAAACGCCAATTTACCGATACTTCCTTGTGAAGCTACGTTTTTTGCTTTTTCTCTTCTTTCCTCTAATTTGGATGTATAATCCAACCTAGGATATGACACAAGGAAAAAAAGTAGAATTATATTTAACCAAACACTAAAAGAAAAGTGGAAAAGGAAAAAGAACTAGAAAGTTTCCCTATCTTTGTCGAAGTTGGTGGTAACGAAGAGTATCAGAATTGCTAGGATTGCTCTGTCATATTTTCTCAAAGGGATTGTGTGAGAGTAAAATCGGTGACAATTCCACAGTATGACTCAACAGTTCCAATAACGGCGAGAGAGAAGAGGAGTTGAGAGGAGAACGAATGATAAACCCATTTCGTGTGAGTTCTCAAAATAAAACTCAGTTTAAAAATGTAGCGTAGTAGCTTAACCTAGGTCGTTCTTGTGAGGAGATTAATTCCCAAGTTTCTAAATAGTAAAGTGATAAAGACCTTAAAGTTTTTTGAGAAATTGTTTTTTAAACTAATGAAGTAATCTAAACTAATGCAATATTTTTGTATTTTTTGGCTTTTAAAACAAAGAAGTAAACAGAATCAAAATTAACAATAACAACAAAGTAAATTTAATAAACTAATATTATGATGAAACGAGATTCCTTTGAGTTGAAGTTTTAGTCTTCCTTGCTTGCTAATGATTTGAATTCCATAATGAGCCAAGAGGATAGAATTAAGCTACCACTAGATCTATACCTGCAATAATCATTTAATTCATTATATCGAAACAATTAAATGAATACCACCAAATAATTCAAAATCAAGGGGATGAATAATTAACATCCAATTCTAGCTTGTAATTATTATTACAATAGTTCAAAGCATTCAGTTTAGTCATTTACAATCCACTCGACCAAGTTGAAATAAATAACTCAACCTACTCCAATTTAAATCATACTCCTATAAAACTTAATTAATCAACTCCAGCTCAACTATTAAGTTTATTCACTTGGCATAGAACAATCTAGATCACAACTATATATTTAACCAAGCCATACAATTATGAATTAGAAAGAGAGCTTAAAAGAATTCCATTGAAGTTTAGAAACTCAAACCATTACCCAACTCAAAGAAATCATCAAAATTTAGCTATTCATGAAAGAAGAAGATGAAGCTTGACAAATGATGAAGATATGAGCCATGGAAATAAAATGCAGCAGCCACCTCACGCTATTCTCCAAGTGGCGGTTCTCAACTTGTGCCTAGGCTCTCACAGCGCCTCCTCCTTCCATTCTCCATACCGCGTGCCTCCCTTCACAGCCGCCTCCCTTCCATTCTTTAATCAATTTCGTGTTTCTTAACCCTTTCCCTTCATTCATGTGGTCCCCTCTTTTCTTTTTCCTTTTTTTTTTTTTCCACTTCTTGTCCAGCGGGCCATTAATTCAGCTCTCTCTTTTTCCATTCTTCATCACGGTCCACCTTGTTCTTTTATCTATTCCTTCAATTCCCATTTTCGATCCAGCACTCTCATCTCATTCAAACATTTCGACCCACTTTCAATCTGTTATTCTCCAAATCAGTCCAGCTCTCACACCTTTTACTCTTCAATTAATTCAATTGATCCAGCCCATCTTCAATTCTTTTCTTTAATTCCCATGGTCCAGCTAGCTCCCTTCTCATTTCAATTCAGCAGCTACTTAATATACACAAATGGGGCCACTTTCTTTTATTCATTTCTTTCTAGGTTAAATAAATAAGTTGTACTATGTAATCACCTATAAAATTAGATTTATAAAGGTAGTACCTTTTGCTAACAATTAAAAAATAATGGGAATAACAAATATTAATTAAAAATATAACAAGTTAGCCACTATAATTTTCAAATTATCCTTTCACTAAAATCTCACATTGATATTTGATTATATCCAAAATATTCAATTAAGTCCCACAAAAATCTAAGATTAATTAATAAAAATATATATAAATATTGAGCTCTATCAGCAAATCAATAGCGTCATACTAAGAGCAAGAGTTGAGAGGCCGCAGAGTGAAGATTATAGGGATTTTAGGGTTAGCAGCAAATTAATTTTTTATATAAAATAAAAATATTAAGTTTTTTAGAGCTAGTGTGAAAAACATCGGATCTAAAATAAATCTTTTAGAGCTCATTTTTTGCGACCAATCTAAAAATACATTTTAAACTTTATTTTTAATTTATTTTTATTACTTTTTTAGACCAATTGTAAAAGTAACATGTTTAAAAAGTATATTTTAAATCAATTGTAACCGAAACCAATCTAAAACTTGGCATATATTTATAAAAAGGTCACCAATCACATTTTTTAAACCTTTCTTACAATGAAAGGTCTAAATATGGCAGTCTAAAAGACCTCTTTTTTTCTAGTAGTGAGGGTACTTTAACAATGCGCTTGAATTTCACTTGGTGCCTTTAAATGACTTTCATTTGTTTCTTTCTAATGTAAATTAGTATTTACCGCTTTCTTTACTCTTAAAAAAATTATGATTTTAATTTCTTTGTGGTTGGCATGTGTAATGGACGAGCATGTTTTACGAACTAGTCCTTGAAGAAGTTAGATGACACCCCATTATAAATATGAATCCATTTATTCCCTAATCCATCCACAATCACTACAATTAAGTACTTTATTAGGGTTTGGTATTTTTTTCTCAATTCGAATGAATCTAATCCAAGTGTTATGGAACATCAATGTAATTTGATGATTTTGAGAGACCTAAAATCCCTCAGAGGGTTCGTACTTGTCATCTGTGAAATTGGAGATATTTGTTGTTATTGACCCTGAAACTTGTTAATTGTGAAAGAAGAAATTAGAATTGTTAATGTCGAATCCAGAGTTGTTAATTAAAAGGATCGTGTTGTTATTCCAAAGTAGAGGAAGAAAGTGGAGTTGTTAATATAGAATACGGTGTTGTTAATAAAGAGAAATGAGTTATTATTGACCCTGAAACTTGTTAACCGTGAAAGAAAAAATTGGAGTTGTTAATTAAGAGATAGCTGTTATTATTGGCCATTAAACTTGTTAATTGTGAAAGAAGAAATTGGAGTTGTTAATATCGAATCCGGAGTTGTTAATTACAAGGATCGTGTTGTTATTCCAAAGTGGAGGGAGGAAGGGCTGAAGGGCATTTTCGTCATTTCGCCAACATTTCAAAATCCCAAATTCCTCACCCCGTCTAACACTGTACTGCTCTGTCCTTTTCGAATTTCAATGTATTGAATTGTCCTTTTACAATTTCCAATATATGTTTTTGGAATTTTCCTTTTTTATGAATGAGATAATTTGTTTTCATCAGTCATTGTTCATTAATTAAATTTTTTCGAATCGCTTTCTTTTCTTGATTTAATGATAAAACATTTTAATATTTCATATTAGGATTTAATTTGGAGCATTTGGTGGTATCTTTTTTTGCCAACTCATTTGGTTGGTATCGTACCTGAAGGATATATCATAATTTTATAGTTTCTTTATTTTTTCAATTATAATTTATTTTAGTTAATCAAACACTTTGTATATAAATGTTAGACCCAATTTTTACCAAAAATACTTGCCAAAAATGGAATTCCAAAGGCTCATTACTATTGCACACAGGCCCATTTAATTGGGCAAAGTTTCTAAATTACTATTTTTTTGGGGAAATTTTTATATTGATTTTTATAACTGTGTTATTTTTATTTTATATTCTTATAATTCTAAATATAAAACATAGTTAACTAATTTTTGGAAATAAAAAATACTGATTATCTTTTTTTTTTATTAGATTAAAAATACTGATTAAGTTGCTTTTTTTTCATTTTTGCATAAAAAATATGCCTTACTTTTTTGTCTTTTTTTTTTTTTTTTTGCCAATAGAAAAATACTCCTTACTTACCTATAGGCTAAAGTATGCTTTTAGTCCTTTAAATTTATATGAAGTATATTTTTTATCTCTTAACTTTATAAAATATACTTTTGATCATATAATTTTAACATTATTAATGTTGCAAACAAAAAGCGATGATGCAATGACTTCAAGTGATGACTATGTAAACTTAAGTGATAACTATATAATTAAATGCTATTAATCTTATATTTAAAATATATGAAAATTAAAAATATCTAAAAATCTAATGAAGCAATCAATACTAAAACTTTGATTGTATTAAAAAACTTTAGTTTAATAATCTAAATATATTAGTTTAATAATCTAAATAGCAAAACCTCAATTTTAATTGCAGCGATTTATGGGTTTATTTTAGTTTTGATAATCAAATAATATTATATTAAAAATTTAAAAATTAAATATGCTTGGTCAGCTGCGCAGTCATCACTTGAGCTTTGCTGCTTCAACATTTTCCATTAGTAACATTGACAGTGTTTGAAATATAGAACTAAAAGTATTCTTTATAAAGTTAAAGGACCAAAGTTTGCACAGAGAGAAGAATGGCCTAGAGAGAGAAGCTATACCCTCTCTCTAGACACCCTATAGCACAATGATTCACCAAACAACTTTTGAAAGCAACCTAAAGTCGGATCCACCACCACACCCAGGAGAAGACCGAAATACTAAGAAGGTCAAGCTAGGAGAAACCGATGATAATATGGAGCCGGTCCTCTCCTCGCCGCCACTGTCATCAGAAACCCATGTTTCCCCAACTCCATCAATAGAATTTGTCCCTGACTCTAGGGGGACTCTGGGATTACAAACAATATGGATGTTATCAACATAAACATAGACGCTGAACCCATTGAAAAATCAATCCCATCTTTTAAAGACATGCTGCTCAATACCGAAAAGGAAGATACAAATGGTGATGAAGAAGAAGAGGAAATTGCTCTTCAACATGGTGATGTGACCTTTGAACTGAAAGGCAACATCCCATTTGTCAACTTTGCAGAGCATATACTCGAGACCCTTAACAAAAGAATAGGATTCGCAGTTGTGATCAAGCTCCTGGGTCGATCTATAGGGTATCGGCCTCTCAAGACCCAGCTTCACAATATATGGAAACCAACAGGAAAGATCAAGCTCACCGACTTAGAAGATGATTGCTTTCTAGTGAAGTTCAAGGAAGAATTAGACTACCAGAGTGCTCTTATTGATGGTCCATGGACAATCTTTGGCCACTACCTCACTGTTCAGCCTTAGAATCCCTCTTTCAAACCCCAGAACCATATTATCAGTCAAGTGTTCTGTTGGGTCCGATTACCCAAACTACCAGCTAGATACTATCACAAGACAATTATAAGGTCGATTGGAAGCATATTTGGGGAAGTTATACGAATTGACTACAACACAAAATCTGGACACAGAGGCAAATTCGCTCAGCTAGCAGTTATCCTCGACTTAACTAAGCCATTAACTTCGAAGATCCAAGTCGACGGTGAAGTGAACTATGTCGAATACAAAGGTCTCCCAACCATATGTTTTAATTGTGGGAGATATGGCCACTTGGAATCCTCCTGCCCGGAAAAAATGGAAGCTCAGCAAACAATGTTGCCAGAAAATGACCCACCATAATCGGAGCTTCTGAAACAGTTGGTGACCGATGAGCGAGAAAAGTCCCAATTCGGTACATGGATGCAGGTACAAAGGAAACGGTGCCCGTACAGCAAAGGTGTCAGAAAGGACGAAGGTAGTGGGAGAACAAAGTTTGCCACGACCTCCAGATTTAACATTCTGGGAGAACAAGGAATTGGCGAAGAAGAAAGGCATGTTGTTTATGGGAATGCTAATCAGCTACCTAGTGGGGACGCCACAATTGTGAAGCACAAAAGCAAGGATTAGATAAATACCAAAAAGGTAGAACCACCTAGCAAGAAAAATGAAAAGGTACCTATCAAATATAATCCAGAAAGCATTTTCCAATCCTAGCCATACAAGACAATGCAACAGGACAAAACATTAGACAAAAATTACAACTCTGCCATTGTGATTACTGATGAAAGAAGCCCACAGTGGAAAAATAATCAGAATATACCAACTAAAAATCTGGGCAATTCCTTAGACCACCAGGCCCAACATATGGCTATGGGCCAAGCATTGTTTCATAAAAAGCCCCCTGATCCAGCTTCACGAGGCAAAGGTGTTAAAGTTTCTGGAATGAATATAACAAATATTGGGCCTATTTCCCACGGAACTACCTCCATTTACAACACATCAATGAGAACGATGAAAGATATTGCTAGAGGTGTCCAACAGGAATTGCACAACGAAGATGCTGCTATGCAAATAGAGGGAGTTCACTCTAACCCTCTAAAATCCTCTTGATTATTATTTATGTCTATAATAACTTGGAATTGTCAAGGAGCCTTGGATAAAAGGTTTCCTTCAATTTTCAAATCTCTTTTTGCTAATTACAAACCTGTTATCTTTGTTTTAGTAGAACCCAGAATATCTGGGATTAAAGCTGACAGAGTTATACGAAGACTGGGATTCATGCATTCTCACCGGGTCGAGGCTACGGGATTCTCAGGAGGCATTTGGATCCTCTGGTCCACTCAAGTGGAGATTAATATTATTGCCAATAACACCCAGTTTGTTCATATGGAGATTACTCTTTGTGGGCAAAATAGGCAATTTGTGTTTACTGCAATTTATGGGAGTCCTCATGCCTCCTTTCGAAAATATTTATGGCAAGACCTGTGCAAAATTTCCCCTACACCAGATCAGCCTTAGATCCTATCAGGAGACTTCAATGCAACATTATGTCAAGAGGATAGGGCAAGAACCTCAGGCCGTGTAAATTATGGGTGTCACTTGTTCAAATCTTTTATCAATGAACTTGGGCTTATGGATATGGGATACCATGGACCTAAGTACACCTGGAGAAGGGGAACAATTATGGCCCGACTTGACCGAGCCATCTGCAACCCTTTATGGATGAGCATATTCAACGACAGCTATGTTAATCATCTGGCCAAAGTTCTATCTGACCATACGCCAATCCAAATACACCTGGGCATTTCCCAGACCAATTCAGCTGAGAGGCCTTTCAAATTTTTGGCACCATGGCTTAGCCACCCTGATTTCCCACGATTAATGATAGAAACATGGGATACCAATTCTGATCTTTTACACAATATTGAATCCTTCACTTCTGCTGCCCAAAGTTGGAACTTTGAGGTGTTCGGCAATATTGGCAAAAGAAAGAGGCGAATATTGGCAAGACTCGGAGGGGTACAACGTAAAATTGAAGATTGCCCTTTTTCTGATCATTTAGCCGAACTGGATCAATCTTTGAGAGATGAATATGAAGAAATTTGCCTCGAAGAGGAATTGTTATGGTTACAAAAATCGTCCTCTAACTGGATATATCTAGGGGATCGAAACACACCTTTTTTCCACACCAAGGCTTTGCTTCGCAGAAAACAAAATCGTATCCTGCGACTAAAAAGTGGGCAAGGGGAGCCGATTGACCAAGAGCAAGATTTGAAGAAAATGGCGCAGGAATACTTTAGCAATCTATACACACTAGGCAACTCTGTTTTCATACAGTTAATCATTACAAGCACGTTTCCCTCTTTATCCCATGATGATCTAGTAAATTTGGACAAAAAAGTAGAGCTTGAAGAAATCAAAAGGGCACTATTTGAAATGAAGCCTCTTAAATCACCGGGAATTGATGGCTTGCATGCTTTGTTTTATCAAAGTCAGTGGCACATTATAGCTCCTAACTTCCTTTCCTTTGTACAAGAGTCTTGGGATAAACAACAACTAAATCCTCACTTCAACAGAACGCTTATTGCTCTGATTCCCAAGGTCAGTAAACCCAGTTGCCTTAATGAATTTCGCCCTATAAGTCTATGTAGTGTGGTGTACAAAACCCTTACAAAAATTCTAGTGAATAGAATTAAGCCCCTTCTCCCCAAGCTAATTGGTCCATATCAAACAAGCTTCATTGAGGGTCGAAACATTGTTGATAATATTATTATTTCTCAAGAGGTGATTCATTCTATAAGGAATAAGCAAGGTAGAGGGGGATGGATGACAATAAAAGTTGATCTAGAAAAGGCGTTTGATCGTCTCAAATGGGATTTTATAGCAGATATATTGAAAATTGCTTGCTTCCCTGAACACCTCGCTAATCTAATTATGTCCTGCATCACTACCTCATCAATGCAAGTGTTATGGAATGGCAACCCCTCTGAGGTCTTTTATCCTAATCGTGGTATACGACAAGGTGACCCGCTATCTCCTTACATTTTTGTACTATGCATGGAGCGCCTTTCACAGCTGATAATTGATGCAGTTGATAAGGAAATCTGGAAGCCAATCAAATTGGGGAGGAGGGGTCTTCCCCTTTCACACTTGTTTTTTGTGGATGATCTCATCCTCTTCGGATAAGCGTCACTGGAACATGCAGCAATTATACAGCAAATTCTATTTGAGTTTTGTCAATCTTCAAGGCATAAAATTAGTCAAGCAAAAATGAAGATCTACTTCTCTAAAAATTTCCACAAGCCACTTAGGAAATCAATCTGCAACACCATAGGTTATAAACAAACTCCAACTTTTGAGAAATATCTAGGAGTACCTCTTATCACTGGCCGTGTCTCTCTTAACACATACAAGCATATCCTTAGTAGAGTTCAAAGTAAACTTGCATCATGGAAGAGCATATCCCTTTCGCTTGCAGGACGAATAACTCTTGCCAAATCAGTACTCTCCACTATTCCTTTTTATACAATGCAAAGTACCCTCCTTCCAACTAGTTGTTGCAATGAGATTGAAAAAACCATCAAGAAGTTTATATGGGGATACTCTAACGTTAGAAGAGGAGTTAGCCTCATTAAGTGGAGTGACCTCTGCCAGCCTTTGGAAAATGGTGGATGTGGTTTGCTCTGTCTTGAATCTCAGAACCGGGCTTTCCTTTCTAAGCTAATTTATAAGATATACACATAGCCAGAAGCTTTGTGGGTTTGTGTATTACGTGGAAAATATGGATTTCAAGATAGAATCAATGAATTGAATGGGACACGATGCTCACACTTCTGGAAGAACATTTTGCAGACATGTGAGGAAGTATCCTTTCATATCAAATGGAACCCAGGTGATGGACGGCAAATTAAATTCTGGTTTGACTTTTGGGTTGGTGACTATGGACCCCTAAAGAATATTGCTTTCACGCCCATCCCTCAATCTGAGATCAACATACCTATATATGACTTCCTTGCTGAAAATGGTAACTGGCGTAGATCTATGTTTGGACACCTCCTTCCGAGTGATGTTCTTGTAGCTATACTGGCCACAGAAATCCACAGGGTACATGGAGAGCCCACATGCTTCTGGAATTTAACGCCGAATGGAGATTTCACTACAAAATCAGCTTATAGGGCCATTGAGTCTACAAACTGGAATAATATAGAAGGGAAATGGGCTAAAGTCTGGAAGCTCCCGATTGCGCAGAGAATTCGCACATTTTCTTGGTTATTGTTGAAAGGGAAATTGCTTACAAATGATGAAAGGCAGAGGAGAGGAATGACAGAGGATGCAAGATGTCCCCTTTGCCTTGGAGGCATAGAAGATATTAACCATGTCTTTAAGTATTGCCCGATGGCATCAGCAGTTTGGAAAAAGGTTTGACCCACAGATATATGTATAGACTTTTTTTAGACTGACATAGCATCATGGCTAACAGTTGTATTAATGGCCCCTAAGATGGACACGTCCTGGAGAATTGGTTTTTTCATTACATGTTGGAAGCTTTGGGAGGCTAGGAATCACCGAATTTTCCAACAAAGTGAATATACTGCAGATACCATACTGGCACATATTAGACCCATAGTCAAACACACTTTAAAAAGCTTCAATGCTATTTGCCCTTCGATGTAAATCATAGATTTTAAGTCTTTGCTTTTGCTACTTTTGTAAATCCGTTATGGATACAGCACCTGTACAGCTCACATTGAGATAATATAATACTCCTTTTCACTCAAAAAAAAAAAAAGGACCAAAAGTTTACCTTACACAAAATTTAAAGAACTGAAAGTATACTATGACCCTTACCTATATACAAAGAAATTTGTTGAATTAAATATTTAACATAATGATGGATCAGTTGGTCAATATAATTTATGTTTATGTAATGTTCAATTAATAAATATTATTTTAGGAATTTCTTCACCGTATTAATATGATGAACTAAAGTATAGGCTCTCAAAATAGATGAGAAATATATGTAATTAAAGTAAAATAGAAAAA
Organism: Inga laurina; assembly: GCA_963855925.1. Lineage (NCBI taxonomy): Eukaryota > Viridiplantae > Streptophyta > Magnoliopsida > Fabales > Fabaceae > Inga > Inga laurina. Next base: position 23,547,581 of record OY979704.1, read on the forward strand.
ACAAACAAACAAACGCATATTACTCAAAAATGTAAACAACCTAAAATGAAATTTAACAAATAACTAGCTAGGATTCATATTGTCTACTACTCTTCGGTTGTAAATGTAAAAGATAGTTGAAGGGTTTATTTTAGTTATAAATATAACTAAATCTATTATGTCTTCTATATTTATAATTTTAAGTTTATCCAATTTACCCCTATTAACTAATTGCATATATTAAAGGGGTTTACACTTTACATTAATGGGGTAGTTTCCAATGCAATGATTAAAGGAGATAATTTTGGGAAAGGATAAAACTTAAGTCAAGTTCTTCAAAACCATTACCTCCATTTGTGTCCATTGTGTCAATTAGATTCTGCACTTGTGTTATTCTTTCCCTAAACATTTAACCACAAATACCGATGAAGAAAAATTAGGACACAAGGTAGGGTCTGATTGGAACCACTGACATAATGTTCCTAAAAAAACTTCACTTAAATTTTGTCTTTTGGGAAAGCAAAACAAATTATTTACAAAATAACCAATTTAATTAGATTTTCTAATATTTATAAATTAGTTTATTCATACATTTAGGGCTTGTTTGGTGTGAGGCGAGGAGAGGGAAAGTAGGCAGAGGGAAAAATATTTTGAGTTAAATTTAAAAAATGAGAGAAGTGGGGTATAAATTTTTTAATTAATTTTTTTTACTCTTTTATCTTACATATTCTCTATATTAAAATTTTGTAACCTCACTTTTCTAATTTTGTTTAAATTCAACTGATAAAAATTTTCCTTCCTCTCTCTTTCCATCCAAATCTCTCATCCCAAACAGACCCTTAGGGTGTGTTTGGTTTGAGGGGAGGGAAGGGAAGAGGGGATGAGAGGGGTGGTAAATTACAATTTTGGATAAGAGAAACCTAAAATTTACCCTCTTATTCTTTTAAATTTTGGATTCCCACTCAAAATTCACCCTCTCATTCCTTTTAAATTTTGGGTTTCCACCCAAAATTTAAATAACTTCAACCAAAAAAGGTAATCTAACCCCCTTCTCCTCCCCTCAAACCAACACTCACCCTTAGGTCCTGTTTGGTTTAAAGGGAGGGGATGGAATGGGAGGGGCTTATTTTCCATCCCCTCCAAAACCCCCCAATTTGGGGGAAACAAAAATGAGGGGATGGGAGGGATTGGAAGCCCCTCATTTGGAGCCCCTCTCTCCAATTTTTCAAACCAAATAAGGGGAGGGGTTCATTTTTCATCCCCTCCCGTCCCCTCCTCTCCAACAAAACAGACCCTTAAGGGCGAAGGGAGTAATAACGACATGGATTTGATGGAACCAATAGGATTCTATACCCATACCCATAAGATTGCATGCAAAATGAAAGAAAAGGGAAAGATATGTGAAGGATGTTAGTAATCGCATGCAAATTGTGGGAAGAAAGGAACAAACATATCAAATGATTAATATGTGTTCACCAAACCACCAAATGAGAATGACATGAATTCCTCTATTTCTAGCTACCTCATTAACACAACCTACCACAACACCTTCCATATGTTGTGTCTCAAGATTTTGTACATATCACACATTATTACATATTTAGTCATGTCATTATTATTTCATTAACTTAACTAGCCATTAGCTATGTGTGACTTTGGGCCTCAACATCTTTTTTAGTTTTTTTTTTTTTTGCCTCAAATAATTTAAGAGACCAATCAACATGAAATGTACTCACCAATTAGGGTTGGGTCTAATGGTAGGGGCTAATCTTTCACAACGTGATGAACCAAGGTTTGAATTCCAGCTGGGAGAAGTGTCCACATTTAGTGCCTAACAGTACCTCGAATATGATTGGCTCCAATAGAAAAATAAACATGCCTAGCGGCAAAAAAAAAACATGAAATGTACTCCACTAGAATGAGCATATCTTGTATAAGAAACAAAATACTAAATTTATAGTTTACACTTAGTATAGGATAAATGAAAAATATTTAGCACTTATATATCAACTATAATAAAACACACACACATATTAGCATAGAATTCAAAATAGATAGCAGAACTTATAATTCATGGTGTGAGGGCATTTTAGTCATTAAAAAATTTGTTAAGATAGAATAGTTAACCAAAATTACATACTCTCGTAAATAACAAAGAAGGAAAATGATGGAAAAATAAATTTGAAATTATAAAATTCCAAATCAGATTTGTTACTAAAAGTTGATAAGGGAATGACAAAATTTAATAAACAATTCATAACTCATTTTTAAGGAAATACCTAATTTGAAATTTTGTAATTTTAAAATTTTTTTCTATCATTTTCCCTAACAAAGAAGCATTCTTGAGAAGCAAAAATAATGTGCATTCTCTTAGTTTCTTTTTATAAGGTACTCCCCCCCCCCCCCAAACCACAAAAAAAAAAAGAATCATTAGATTCAAGGAGGGACTTAAAACTTATAAACTCTCCTTAAAAATAAATAAGTTTCTGATTTTAATGTCATTTAATCCATAAAATTTAACTTTAGAAAAATAACCAAAATTGAATACTAGCATTATGCGAAGAAACGATAAATATCTCATTTGAAGCCTTGTTGAAAAAGATTAAATATGCGTTTAGATTAGTTTTAAGAGAATAGATTTTGGATAAAATTGATTAAATTAAAAAAATAAAATGAATTGACCTCCCTTGTATATTGCTTTAATTACGTTAGTCTTCCCTCTATTTTGAAAACATACAATTAAGTTCAAACCGTTAATACCGTTAATAATATTTTAAGAAAATATGTTTTAATTAAATTTTTTATTGAATAAATTTTATTTACTAATTGACCCTTCATGATACTAAAACTATATTTTTTCTAAAATTGTTGTGAAAAATTTAAGAGTTTTCTTTTTTTTTTTTGTTTCTCCTTATATAATTTTTTCCTTTTTAAAATATATTTTTTTTAATATTTCTATCTTATACTTGGTTGAAAAATCAATTAAATATTTTGATAAATATATGCAAATTAAATATGCTTATAAATGCTTTAGCAAAAAAAATTGCAAAAATTATATATTACAAATTTAAATAATTTACCTAATCTCTCAAACTTAATCCTTTTACCCTCTATCATAAAATAAAATATATTTTTATCCATTTAAAAGAAATATAAATAAATATTTTTTTAATAAATGTGACAAAAATATAAATTTATAATTAATCAAAATTAAGAAAATTTATAACCTTATCTATCATAAACTTTTTGGTTGGATAATATTTTTGACAAATATAAGTGTTTAGATGATTCTTTTGTTAAATGGGGGTATTTTGGTCAAAATTAAAATTTGATAATCAAATTTAATGGTCAACTAATAGTTATATGAATAAAAATAGAATTTCAAAAATACAAGAAAGATTTGTGTAATATGCATTTTTCTTTTAAGGGAGGTTTATATGAATTTTTAAAATAGAGGGAAGGTTTATGTAATTTAGGTAAAACAGAGTGGTAATTAATGTATTTTACTTCATTCAAAATCATAACTTTAAATAGAATAGATTTTTTTATAAAATTTAAAAATTTCTTCATTATATGTTTTATAAAAAGAACGTAACATGAATCAAAAGAATTTTGGGCCCGTTTGGTTAGATCTCATTACACCTTGCAATGCAATGCAGGGCGATGTAATGGTAATGTAATGCAATATTAATTACAAAGCTAGTGTTTGATTTGATTTTTAAGTAAGTTGCAATGAGCTATTATTCTAACACTTATTTAAATTAATAAATCACATAAAGTCTATTTTACCCTTAATATAATCTTTATAGAAAAAATAGTTAAGAGTCATCACATTGTCTTATCATAATTTTCACACTATCTCGCCGATGATTGTCCGATGATGATGGATGTGGTGGTGGAGGATGGTAACGGTGCTACGGTTGTGGCAATGGTAGGTGGTGATAATGACAATAGTCGAGGAGGAGGTAGTGGTGGTGGAGGCATCAATGGATGAGGTAGTGGTGGCGGCAATGGTAGTGGAGGAGGAGGTACTAGTGGCTGGCTACAACAATGGTGGAGGTGGTAGTGACAGGTTTTGGCAAAGGAGGAGGAGGTCATGGCACGATGGCGGTGGCGGCAGCGGCAAAGGAGGAGAAGGAGGTAGTGGTGGCAATAACGGTGGGGGTAAGGGGCGGCGGCTGCTGGTGGTGGAGGAGGAGGAGGAGGCGATGGCGATGGGTGGAGGAGGAGGCGGCAACGACGGCTACAGGCGGAGGAGGAGAAGGTGGTGGCGGCAGCAGGGGTGGCGGAGGAGGAGGTAGCGGTAGCAGTTGTGGCAAATAAAATGAGATAAGTGAAACAAAGACACGTAAAATTAAAGGATAAATTGGACTTTTTTAACCATGCAATGGGATAATAATGAGGATTCATAGGGGGGCTATGAATGTGAATTACCAATTTTTTTGTAATCATCATTACCATGGTAAATCCTATTACCATACTAAAGAGCAACCAAACACTCTTCTCTTGATAATGCAATCATGATTACCATTACAGGCATGCAATAGGGTTGAATCAAACAGGCTCGTGCTTTCCTTTGTAGTTTATCCTTCCATTTCGAAATAACAGAAAGTATTGTATACCAAACAAGTACTTGATCTCAATTGCACTATAATTATATGCTTAGTGTTGGACTAATTTTTTTTTTTTTCATTCCCTATTTTTAATATCTACCTATATATCCATCATGATCAAGTTACTTTTTAAATACGAATAATCCAATTTCACCAATTATTATAAAAAGAAAAAATTACTTGGTAGAGTTCAAATGTTCAATTTTTTTCTAACCATCCCCGCATCACGGAAAGAAGTTTGCCTATATATATAGATTACCTACTTGCAACTCTTAATTATTTTTAATTTTTCCCAACTTAATCCAAATTCTCGTCTACAATTACTTACCCAAATTCCAAATTCCAAATTCATTTGTTTCATCAATTAAGGCTGCAACTAATTATTCCAGATTCTGGCAAAAAAACTAACTATTCCAAATATACCAAACTAACTGGCCAAAAAACTAATAACAAACTACATCAATTGTCATCAATGCTCACATTCTCACAACATCCAGTAATTATTTTATTTTATGTTAATAAATCACTAGTAAATAATTACTACTACTAAAAATAAATTAATAGTCGTAATAAAATAAGACTTAAAGCAAATTACTGGAACGCGTCTGAAATTGGTTCAATGTCAATATTCTTGGGAACAAACACCAATTAATCACAACAACAAAAGCAAATTTGACTTGGGACGAATCTGATAAAATGATTTAAAAGTCAATGAATAGTTCTCGGTCCAAAAAGAAAAGTCAATGAATAGTTTGTGTGGGTGATCTAACTAGTAATTGGTTCATTTATATTTTTTTTCTGGAGCAAAATTGAGAAGATGAGTGATGAAAATTTTCAAAAGATTACACTTTCCAAAGCGATGGAAAACCAAATAAATACACCGTATGTGTGTGAGTGTGATTGAAGCCTGTTTTCAGAAAATAAACTCAGAGACTCTGACGTTCACCAACATTTCAACCTACCAACCGGTATTTGTCAATTGGTCAACCAAACAGTAATTTTCATTAAAACCAACAAAACTTCAAAAAAAAAATTGAGAATGTTACCCTTCCAAAATTATCACCAGATTTCCATGAGATTTATTATCAAATTCTAAAAAATAAAATAGTAACATTAATTTTTTTAAAAAAAATAAATAGAGTTCAAGCATTAACATTGCAGCGCCTTTTTCTTAAAAAAAAAAAAAAAAAAAAAAAGAACCCTGTATCAATTATGGGAAATAACTATTGGTTTTAAAGTCATTTAACCTACAAATACGGGAAATTAGGGGAAAAGCCTCCATTAAAAAGTTTATTGGTGTGAATGACCTGAATTATAGTACTGATATTTTTTTTATGTGTATAAAATTTTGAGGCAATTACAATGAAATCTCATACAAGAGAAAAAATGAAGAAATGGTCCCAAAAGTTGTCAGTGTAAGCTCCTCGACTTGTTAATGGACGCTCCTCGACTTATTATTAACAACTTCAGGGACAATTTTTTCATTTTTTCTCTTATATGGGACTTCATTGTAATTGTCCCTAAAATTTTCATGATACCGGTAGCCTATATATAGAAACAAATTTATCAGGTCATTCTCGTTAGGCTTTCTTCGGAAATCTCAAAGAAAGTACTATTTATTCAGTTTCCAGAGAGATGAGAGTTGAACTAATTCATAAAAGTACTCTGACAGTGTCATAAAATTCAGATGGTACATCACACGCCAATCCTGCTTGAAAAGTTAAAGAGCAAAGAAATAGTAGCAAAATGTGGAGGAAACTTGCATGAATGAATGGAAAAATAACAAGGGAGTGAGCAAGTAACAGAACCTTAAAGAGGCGAAAATGAGGAGTAAAACCTGCATGACTGAAACAGAAATTACGGACACAAAAGCAAAATCAGAAGATGTAAAAGATGAAGTTAATGCCACCTGTATGGTTAATTAACCAAGTGCCACAGTCAACCTTCTCTTTCTCTGCTCTTCCCTAAACCATTTTAATGACTCTTATAAATATTCTCTGCAATCTCTTCCTCTTCCCCACAAATACCCATTTACTTCTCTGTCTCTCTCTCTCTCTCTCTCTACCTCTCTGTACTTAACATAGCCCTTATAGCACTTTCACCACCATCATCACTACTGAGAGGAACAAATTTTGAAAGGAAGTTGAAAATTTTTTATCACCATGGTGCTCTTAATGGTTCTTATCAGGCTTCTAGCTACCTCATGTCATAGAGCTGCAAGAAAGATGAGCACTTATGGCTTTCACATAACCAACATTATTGTGTCAGTTAATAAGCCATCACATTCTGCTCAATCTTTCCCTAGTATTACCAAATGTAGTTTGGAGGGTAGAAAATCCCAAACACTAGCCTGTGACATTCACAGAGTCCTCTTGAGGTCCCAATCTTTCTTCCCCTTCTTCATGCTTGTTGCCTTTGAATGTGGAAGCATTTTCAGAGCCCTCTTCCTGCTTCTTTCATGTCCTATATTATGGTTTCTAGATTATGAACTCAAGCTGAAAGTCATGATCTTTATAACCTTTTGTGGGCTCAAGATAAAGGACATGGAAAACACTTGTAGGGCAGTTTTGCCTAAGTTTTATCTGGAGAATCTGAGTCTTGAGGCCTGTGAGGTGTTGGGTTCAGTTGGGTTTAAAGTTGTGTTCACCAGTGTGCCTAGAGTTATGGTGGAATGGTTTCTGAAGGAGTATTTGAGTGTTAATGAGGTTATAGGCACAGAGTTGCAGAGTTCTGGAGGCTACTTTACTGGTTTGGTTTCTGGGTCTGGTTTGGTTATGAAGCATGGAGCTCTGAAGCAGTACTTTGGAGACAGGAAACCAGACATTGGACTTGGAAGTAGTCACAGTGTTCATGATCATCTCTTCATCTCTCATTGCAAGGTGAGAATTTAAAAACACTCTTCGATAGGCTAGAGTATTAACAGTTTCTTCCTTCCTTTTTTGTTCTTCTTTAAATGACAGTACTCAGTAGTCAAAAACATGAAAATAACAAGGAAGATCATCTCAGACCAAAGCTTTAAATGTGGTGCTACTATTTTACTATTGTGTTTTATGTTTTTTACATTTTTTCAGTTTCCTTGCCCCACCAACTGATGACCTGGGAAAAATGACCATCACAAGAGAGTAAAAGAGGAAGGAAAAAATTGACCAAAAAAAAAAAAAGGAAGTTAATTTCATTCAGACAAAAACACAAACACAAAATAATCACAATTATAAAGCCTTAGTCCTAAGATCAATCCTATCTTACCACATTTTGCAAATATAAATGTATCCACCTGTCAGACAAGTTAAAATTTTGCAGGCACACTACAATAATGTATCTATCTATCCCACATGTTTTGTATTTAATGTGTTCAATTTAAATTTTTCATGTCACAGGAATCTTATGTGGTGAAAAAAAATGAAGGTTCAGTGATGCCAAGAGAAAAATATCCTAAACCATTGATTTTCCATGATGGTAGGCTAGCATTTCTACCTACCCCATCAGCAACACTCTTCATGTTCATGTGGCTTCCCATTGGAATACTCTTGGCCATTTACAGAATCCTTCTGGGTATCATCTTACCCCACAGACTAGCCCTAGTTCTTGGCTGTTTCAGTGGTCTTCACATAAATTTCAAGGCCCATTATAACCCTAAAAAGTCCCACAAATCCAAAGGAGTCCTATACGTGTGTACCCACAGGACACTCTTAGATCCTGTTTTTCTCAGCACATGTCTAGGGAAGCCATTAACAGCAGTCACATACAGCTTAAGCAGAGTCTCAGAGATTATAGCTCCAATAAGAACAGTGAGACTCACAAGGGACAGAAAGAAAGATAGCGAAGCCATGGAAGTTCTTCTGAAAGAAGGTGACTTGGTGGTGTGCCCTGAAGGAACTACTTGCAGAGAGCCATATCTGTTGAGATTTAGCTCACTGTTTGCTGAATTAGCCGATGAGATTGTGCCTGTGGCCATTAATGCGAAAGTGAGCATGTTCTATGGGACCACAGCTAGTGGGCTTAAATGTTTGGACCCAATTTTCTTTTTGATGAATCCTAAGCCAAGTTATTTCATTGAGATTCTTGAGAAAGTGCCCAGAAATCTCACATGTAAGGGAGGAATGTCCAGCTTTGATGTGGCTAATTATATACAGAGAAGGTTGGGAGATGCTTTGGGATTTGAGTGTACTAATCTTACAAGGAAGGATAAGTATTTGATGCTTGCAGGGAATGAAGGTATTGTTCGACAAAGTATGAGCAAAAAGTGATGAGAATGAGAATAAAGTTCGTTCTTTTTTTTTTGGTGGGGTACTATATATTTTTTTGGTTTTTTGTTTTATTTTAAATGTGATGATCATGATACTTTTGGGGTGGTTTCATAGTTTGAGAGAAATTTGTGTTATCTGGGTTATATCTATGATGAATGTTATACTTGTTTTGGTCAACAATTGTGTGCCTCTCTGTATAATTTATATTGGAAGTTAATATTCAAACAAAACCTTTCTTTTGTCGGCCTGAATAAACAAAACCTTACAATGACTAGGAAAGTTCAGTTCTGAATGAGTAAACACATACTTTTAATGAGTACACTATTATAATGCCATTGGCCAAAAAAAATTAGACTACTATAATATGAGGAAAAATTATTAATTAAAATAATTGTATTGTGGGACATTATGCAAATTGTATGTAATTGCAATAATAGAAATTGTATTTGAAATTTTGAAATACAAAATACACCTTAATTTGTTAAAGAATTTAGCGTCTTTAAATAATAAATACTATTGTATTTGTCAATTTAGTTTCTTATAAAATTCTTTAAGAATTTAAATATTCTTAAAATTGTAGTATTTTCTACAGACTCCTTCGCATATAAACATTTTTACTATATGTGAAATGATATTATTGATAAATATATTTGTTAGAATTAAATTGAGAAAACACTTATGCCTAAGGTGCCAAATTAGTAATGGAGTACTACTTGCTCATGTTTTGTTAATGGATATTTAACTCTATATTTATGACTCGATATGGTTTTCATCTTGAAGTTGTGTCCAACTGTCCAAGTCTTTTGTGTTCAGCCTTGTGATCTTTCTTATTAGTAAGTGTCTAGTGTGTAATGTCTTGTGCGTACATTAGTTCTGTTGTCTTTTGTGCTAATATTTTATATCTGAAATATGATAATACTAAAAATGTCCCTTGAAAGACTTAATTCCTATGAAATCTTTAGGTTCTATTCTTTAATTAAGTTTTAGTGAAATGATTTAATTACCTTTAATGAAATAAGTTATCACTACTTTACTTGTTATTATTATCTGATACGTTAAAGTTATTTTTAAAATTGTTGTCATTGATATTCAGTAAAAAAATTTAACTTTAAAAAATGAATCTGAGACCATCTTCTAGTAATCTTTGCAATAACTAGACCATTTCAGGAATGGAAGAATTTTTCTACTATTCTCCCAATATTTTATTCATGAGGGACTACAATAAAAAATAAAAAATAAAATTGTAAATGACTGGCCAACAAAAAATCAGGTCCTACTTTAAAACAATCAAATCGAAGAACATTCATGAGGTCCCAACGACTTCCATTCTTATCTAGCCGACCAAAAATAAGGATGGGAGATGAAGTAAATAAATAGGAAAGAGGAGTCCTTCAAATATTCTATGATGAAGGGACCATGCCTTCTTTTCTTAAATTGAAAATGACCACTTTCTCATTTTTGTAATAGTTTTCTTAACATTCAAAAAGGCCTTATATGAGTTTTTTACATGTAAATAGAAAACATACTCGTGGGCAAAAAAAAAAAAAAGGAAAAAGAAAACATACTCTAAAAATAATTAATTAATTAATTAGCAAACTTACTACTCATGCAACTAAAATTTTTGAATCTTTTTTATGTTTGAATTAATAGAAAAGTTATTATTCATATGATCAAAAACTTACCTATAAGAAGGAGAATATAAGTTCGAATCCCAGGAAGCGTATTTACTAGAAAAGGCAAAAGCTCTTTGTACTCTGAGCCTCAATTAAAAGTATGTTCTTGATAAAATAAAAACAAAACCAAAATTATCCCTTAGATGAAAACACTTAAAATAGAGACATATATGGGTGAAAGTGGAGGTGGATATATCTGGATTCCGATGTCAGTGGGGTGTCTTTGATCTTGAGGCCAATAGATCTTATATTCAGACACCAACAAAGACATTGGGACCAAAGTCTATCCCATATGATATGAATGGACTGGAAAATAACATACTGATATAAACTAGATGCATCCTTCAGACCTTAGTTCAGGTAAGCTCAAGCTTTCTCATCTCATGCTCAAGGATACTTTAGAACTTCTAGTCTTTACGGATATTCTGGTGCTTATCAGTTTATCATTTCTCTAGTACTCTTCATAGGATCATGATCAGATTCTTTCTGATGCATAGATTCCTCATAGAGAGGCAAGTGCAGAGCATACTTGAATCTTTCTTAGAGATAGAGATGACATGCTAAGAACTCACGTTTTCAGAAGAAGAGAGAAATTTAGAAGAAAGACATTGTATTTTACAAGGAAGGATTACAACTGATTCTTCAATATCCTCATTATGACAAAAAGAGCATCATATTTGTAAGCAAATCTGACTAGAAGAGGACAAAGGATTCAAAATTATTTTATAGACACGTGAACAACAAGCTTAGGACAAAGCATGACTATAGAATTTACAACTTTTATCACACATTTTCAAGCATGCTGATACAATCTTTCAGAAAAGTAAGTCACACTAGAAAATAACTTTTACACAGGATAAGGCTGCCAACACTCTTGAATGACTATGATGCTACCGACACTCTTGAATGACTAGGATGCTGCCAACAGTTTGGAAGGGTTTAATTCCATCCTTGTAAATAGGCTCATGATCATCTTCAAGAGATAAATTATTATTATCAAGATCTCCATAGAGCTCAACACGCACCCGATTCAAGTCCATGTGTTATTATGAGAATATTCTGGATAGGTTAAGTCTAGAGCCTTTTGGATTGAGGCTTGAGTGCAGTATGGTGGATAGACCTAAGGCAATTTGCGGTCTTTAGGCTATAAGTCTTGGAACACTTGAGACGACGTTCCTAGGATGGAGAGACTGAGTTGTGGATAGTCTTCGTTTGAATCTTAAGAGTCTTGGAATTCAGGGCCAAGCATTCTTGTGGGAATTTGGCTAAATGTTGACTGAGAGAAGAATCTCTGGGTAACATAACCAGTTTTTAGAGTAATAATTCCTTTGAATGGATCATACTCTTCTCCAGTTGGAATAGAGCCTAGGACATGATAATTGATCTTTATTCGAACATTGATTTGTCCCAGATAATGACCAAGTTATTTAAGAGTAAGTGTTTTCTAATGAATCCAATCAAAAGAAGAGTTCCACAATTCTATTGTCCCACTAGAGTAAAGTCCATCTGAGTAGAGATGTTAATACCTGTTAAGAACAAATATACAACAAAATCTTTTTTGTTTTATTTTATCAATTCTCCAGAGATTATTATCATCAATAAAACTATAAAGTTTTCCTATCCAATAGGGTAGAGGAGCAAAGAGACTTAGAAACTGATAAAGGAAAAAGTCGTCATGGTTTTTATCACAAAGGTAGTGGTAGATGGGTAATGGTTCAAAGGCTATGGCGCTAACATGGAGGGTAGTCAGAGACCATAAATACCAAAAAAATTCTTTACGCATATGTCCTTGAAGGATGGGTAAGGTGGTGAAAGGAGTGTTTAAACTAAAATGTATAGACTGGGGAACAAGGTTGGTTTTGAGAAAAAGAAGATGAAGCCAGTAGAAAAGTTGTTATTCAGCAATCTTTTGAACATGATAAGGAGTTTCAGGATGAGTATCTAGAGGAAAAAGGGTAGCTTTTATATTATGAGACATGGTTGGTTGTTCTGAGATGGTTAGGATATACAAAGGCTTTAAAGGAATAGAAGGCTTTTGAGGTTGAGATATAAAACTGCAATGGTGTTGTGGTGACTTTTAAGATGTCTTAGTGTGAATTTATAGCGAGAAAACTAATCTTTGCATCTGAGTAACTAGGCGACTGGTAAGATCTTTTTCTTTGGATCAGTAATCTTTGGAAAAGATGTATTGTCCATTTCTACAACAAAATAGTAGGGGCTTAGATGAAAGTTGAACTTTTCAATCCCACGCTTAACAGCAAGGATTTCTTTGTATGTTACATGATAATACTTTTTTGGTTCTTTGAATTGTCCACTAGCATGTTCACAATAATATCTTTTTCCATTTACTTCTTGAAGAAGTGTTGCACCCCAAAATTCATCACTAGCGTCCGTTTGTAAGATCTTTTCTCTTTGATCTAGAATATTAGATGGCGGAGGATTTTGTATGATTCTTTTGAGGATTTGGACAGCTTTTGTTTGTTGTTTTCCCCACTTTAGAGGATTTTTTTAAGAAGCTTGGGCAATTGGCTAGTATGATGAGACACATGAGGAATAAAGTCTTTAAGATAATTCATAATTCCAAGAAACTGTTGACCTTGTTTAAGAGTAAAATTATTATCAGGAAAATTCAACAATTCTTGTGCAACATAGGGTCCAAGGCTGTATTGACCATTTTTGAAATTCATGCCCAAGAATTCAATTTCTTTGACTCCAATCTCATTTTCTTTTAGGGAAGCATAATGTCTTATTATTCCACGATATTAGTTAATCGGGTTAATAGGCCTTTATGAGATTCTTCATTTTCAGAGAAAAGGAGAATATCATCAATATAGATTAGGGCATTTTGGAGAATAGGTTCAAAAATCTTGGTCATGGCCTTTTGAAATAATGATAGGGCAACTTTGAGACTTAAAGGCATAACAGTCCACTGGTACTGGGTATTTGGAATACAGAAGTCCAGGGTTTGCAACTTGTACTGTTTGGAGTTTTTCATAAGCATTGAGATTTTTGAAACCAATCTCTTAAGGCTCTAGTAAATCTAGAAACAAATTCTTTGAGAATTTGTTCAAGAGTTACACCTTGTGCTGTAAGCTGCAAGTCAATCTATGCTCTAAATTCATGAAGCTTTTGTCTCCATTTATCCTGTGGAGTTTCATCAAAAGTGAACCAAGGTCCTGAGGTTGGCTTATAAGTAAAATCATGTTGTTGTTGAGGTTGAGGAGGTTTGTAGTCTGATCAACATGAGATTCCTCAGGTTCACTATCATTATCATTTGGTTGAACTATTGCAATTCTAGTGACATCAGCAAAATGATCTTCTGGACTATCACCATCATAAGTAGATACAGAAGAATCATCTAATTGGATACTAGAATCTAATTGAGAACTAGATGAATCTATGATAGGTTCAAGGGATTGTGGGTTTGGAGGATAGCCATGGTGGAATTTTGTGGTTGAGTAGTAGTTGCTTGAGATATAGAGAAGGTAGGCTAGGAAGTCTAAGTAGTTTCAATTTTTTTTTTTCCTATTGAAATGATTGGCTTGATGAAGAGTTGGGAAATAATAGGTTCAGTGATTTTTAATCCTGGTTGAACAAGTTTTTGAATTCCTAATGTATTTCTATGATGGTAGGTAGAATAAAAGGACCAATGAGAGGCAGGTCTTTCTGGGGTACGAAAAGTAGGTCTTGAAATGAGTTTAGGTTGTATTGGAGGAGGTTGTATGGGTGGAGGTTGTTGGAGTTGTCTGAAAATAGTATAGTTATTTTGAAGACTCTATTGTAGTTAGTTTCTTCGGGATAAGCAGGGGTGATGTTAGATATGCAAATCTTGGAATAGTAGGATATAAGGGATAGGATTCATATATGACCTGGGATTGTTTCTTGGCCATATCTAATTCTATTCTTTATAGATCTTGATGGATTGCTGATAATTCTCTTTCTTTCTGTTTAAACTCTGGTCCTATATAACCAGTACTGATAAATCTTTTTAATTCTTCATCCAGTTTCTCGGCTTGCTGTGTTTGAAAAACATACAATTGTCTGACTTCTTCAGAGAGTTGACCCATTTGAGCAGTAAATTAGTCTGTCTTGACTGTCAATAAATCAAGCTTAGAATCAATTCTAGTTAGTGTTGTATTTTGACAACAGCATTATGGGTATGCCAGTTTAAAACTTCTTCAGCTACAGATGCTGGTATGAGATTTCCTTAAGAATCAATAGTATTTGGAATAACATAAGGTCGAGCAAAAACTTTATTGTCTTTATTTGTTTTTCTCTCAAGAGGAGAAAATTCAAAGTCATAAGGATGTCTAATCATCCCATTGAAAGGTAATGGTTGTACTGATGCAGATGGAGATGGAATGGTTGGAATTACAGGTTCTGGATTTTTTTATAAATTTGGAAAAAAAACTTCTCAACAAGATCTGTATGTCCTATTAATTTCATCAATTCAACAAGAGACATATCTTTAGAAGATCTTGTAGGAGGAGGAGGAGGAGGAGGTTGCCATCCTCTTTTCTTTCTTATAGTAGGTTGTGAAGAGCCATAGTCATCATCATCTTTATGACATCTATCAAACTTGTGCGAACAAGAAGATCCTTTAAAGAATTTATTTTTCTTGGCCTACTTGATTGCATATTTATATGGGTAAAGTCCTTGTTCATCATCATTGTCGAACTCTTCCTACCATTCTGGAGTATCACACTCACAGTTAGGGTCACACATTCCTAAGCCAGGTACATCCCATACAAAGTGGTCATTTAAATGAGAAACATAGCAAGGGTTTGCATGATAATCTACCCATGCTATAGGTGGATCTTTCCTGGAGGGTGTATCGGTAGGAGAGAGAGAGTAAGGATCCTTCCAAGGGGAACGGAAGGTGTTTGTGGATTTGGTCTCTCAAAAGTGGTTTTGATAGTACCATCTCGGAGTTTTTGAATGAGAGGGGGCATGGTAGTATGGACATATAGTTGAATTCCATGGAAGTTCTTTTCATAATTGTTGATTCATTCAAGGGGCATCAATTGAGAGAGTTCTTCCTGAGGAATTTGTTTAGGAATCTGAATGATAGAAGTATTATCATATCTGTTGGAAATAACAAAAAGAGCATCTTTTGTGAAGTTTTGAAGATGAAGGTCAAGAGAGTGGTTTTAAAGTCTATAAACAACCTAATGTTGTAAAGTAGCCATGATAGCTTTGGGGTCTTGATTAGCTCCAACAATATGAACTTGTACTTCAAACCGATTGGTAAGAGTAGAGTCCAGCAGAATGATATTGAAGTCTGGTTGAATGGTAAGAATAACACTTCCATTACTCAAAGTGGTTAGGAGAGCACCGATAAGAGCATTAGGATAGTATTTATATGTTGAATCAACCAGAGCAACTCGAGCAGTAACAATCATGCCTTTTCTCCCATGAAGAGTTAAAGCAAGGTGAATAGCTCCCATGTGCATATGAGTATATCCTTTAGATCTCCAGTGGTTGATCAGAGGCTGTGGTATTTCTATAGTAGCATACTGTTCCTCTATTGTAGCTGGAAGATGACATTGTTCCAACTTTGTTGTCTGAACAACCTCTTTGGCGTAAGATCATCTAGTAGTCAGAAGAGTTGTGATATTCTTGGTGAAGCTATTAGACCTGTGGTAATTAACACTATGTGGATTCAAAAGAGGCATATCAGTTTCTGTGATCAAAGCATCTTCAGGAAGATGATTGATTTCTACAAGGTTTTCTATTTTATTGGAAAAAGTTCTTTTTACAGAATAGGGAAGGTTTCTAGGGACAAACTAAGATACAAGGGTAGTAGATTAGTTCAAAGAACTAAAGGCTTCACTCATGATTTATGGGTTTCTCCCTACTCACCTTTATTCATAACATATCATCAGTAGTTTCAATAAGATTTCTATGGCTTTGATACCAAGTGGAGAGTCTTGTTGGGTGCATAATCGAATTACAATTCTTTTCAAGAAGTCATGGGCTCATGCCATTCATTTTTAATTAGGCGGGCCCTTGCCTTTTTCAGAATTGAAACCCACAATAGAAAGAGTACTTCCTCTTGTACTTTATACCTGCGTTCTTTTTCTACGCAATAACTTTTCTAATTATGTAAAATAAATTAGTAGTTAAAATTAGTAAAAGATAATAAATGTGTCAAAAATGTAATGTCCTTTCTAAATATGCCCTTATTTATTTAAAAAAAGTACAGGAGAGAGAATGAACAAAAAAATATGAGAGATAATGACTAATCAATGATTAAATAAAAGAGAATTATCAATATAAAGACATGTATTTAATAGGGTAACAAAATAAAAAAAATATTTTAAATTTTGAGACATAAAAAATATTGTTCATAAATAGGACCACAGGAAGTATATAAGATTTATATAACTAATTTATAATATCAAAAAATTAATTAAATTAGTTATTTTAAAAAATGTAGGTCGATTAAATGCCATGTGTAATCATTTATATTAGAAAGTACCTCATTGATAGAAATTTTCTTCCAAGTGTAATCATTAATAATATATTGTAAATAAATCATATATTAAGAAGATAAAGTGAACTGATATGTTAGAGTTAGGACAAAAAGCAACCTTTGTATTAGCTCTTACGTTTAGAACAGACTAGCATTGAGAGACATGGTATTAAGGAGTGAATAGTACGCTTTATATTTAATTGTTTGTAGTCTTAGGTCATGTTAATAAAATTTTGGAGCCAGAGAAAAATCGTTGAAAAGGCCTAAAAATATTGTAATTAATTAATTATCAGTTATTTTAAAGCTCCCTAAAGTGCAAAGTCAGTTAATCAAATTTAATTAATAAAGAAATTCAGAAATTTTGTTTTCAATAAATAACATGCTTAACCCATAATCTATCTTATAACATAGTTAGTTTTAGATATGGTTTAAGTAATTTTAAATTTGATTTTGCCATTAGATATGGTTTAAGTAATTTTAAATTTGATTTTGCCACTTTTTTTAATTTTAGATATGGTTTAAGTAATTTAGATATGGCAAAAAAAAGTAATTTTAATTATTCTTTTTGCTGATTGCATTATGATTTAAGGGCGTAATGCCAGCTCTTGTTGGTGCCAAATTGCTGTTGCCACTTTGATCTCACATGTTACATTTTTGGTTAAAACAAATTCAATAATGGCAACCATAAATAGAATTTTATGTGCAATGATGCATACATCAGTTAATTTAATATTTTAATTTAAATTCTTACGTAAATTAGATTATATTAATTTTTTATGCTATTATTTCTCTCAGTAACTTCAATTATGAAAATAAATAAAGAATATCAATATTATCATTGGACTAAATTCATTAACTTGTGATCCGCTCCTGTTATATATATCTTCATATATATATATATATATATATATCAAATTAAATATTACTCCTTCCTCGTAATTTTTTCTGAGCTAAAGACCAACATTAATTAAACAAGGCGGCTACAAGTGGGCACATGTGAACCAGCCATACATGATACATGTTAGGTTTATTATATCAAAATATTACTCAATAATTCAACTATTTTGTCCAATCAATCTCCCACAAAATTTTCCACGCAATACACAAGGGAAACTTGGTAGTTGGTATACGAGATTATCAATGAATTTAAATACTGCTCCGATCCTAAATGTGGATTTTAGATTGGAGTAGATTTTGATTTTAAATATATGTCCTTTATCCATTTTATCTCTTATATTTATTTTTTTAATTAATTTTTTTAATTTATAAATTGATACATAATTAAATAATTTATTTAATTTTATTAATATTCTAAATTAGATAAATAGATTTTACATTAAGATGGAACGAGTAAATTGTCTCCATTGACCAAAAAACACAAAAAAAAAAAAAAAAATACATTACCTGTCGCCGCCGATGGTCACAGTCCTCCGACCAACAATGTATTATTCTGTGGGGGCCAAGAAGAATTACGAAGACCGCACAACCTTCTTACTGGGAATCCCAACGCATTATCTACAATCAGATCGTGCCACGTGTCTCTCATTCCTTGATTCAGCCGTCGGATGAACCCTTCCTTTTGTGTCTCACAAAAGTGCAAGAACCGGGCCACATGCCTCGTGTCCGTATCCACCCACCAACGGCCACCATCGTCCTCGCATTCCGGCGACCACTCACTGGCGCCGGAGAATTCCTCTGGAGAAAATCCGGCTATTTCTGCAATATACTCCACCACGCCATCAATGAGCCTCGCCGGAGCACCAGATTTACCATGATCCCATAGCCATACTCTAACCATGGCACGTAAAACAGATGACACGATTGCTTCTTTATAGTTCTCTTCTTCAAGCAACGATGGGCTCAGGTCAATAACATAATCGTTGACTTTTGTTCCGCCCGAGAAGATGGTGGCGGAGGTGCAATTCCGGCTAGCAAGGCGGAGGGTGACGTGGGATATGTGCTTCTTGGGGTATTGATGTGGATCAGGATAAAGGAAGTGTTCCACGAAGGAGCTGGTGTTGAGAATTATTCGGGTGGCTCTGTCGTTTGAAACGTAAGAGAGAGTGAAACGGCGGCCAGCGGAGGAATCTGCGGCGTCGTTTATTAGGGTTATGCCGAAGGTTTTGGAGGCCTCATGGTTTGCCCATAGTGAGATAGCTGCGACTGAGAAAACAAAAGCCAATCTGATGATCACAGGTTTGTTGCTTGAGAAGATCAAATCTTTGTCACTAGAAGAATTGCTATTATGAAACCGCGACGATGAAGAGGCGGCGGAGATAGTCGCGGTGGCGGCGGCAGGTAGGAATGGCTGGAGGAGGGATTGTTGACCCTCCATAATGAAAAGGCAAGGTTAAGGAAAGAGAATTATTTGAGGTGCAAATGTGATAGGGCCAAATGAGATTGTGAATTATTTAATCATTCATATGTGTGTATCATTTAATAATTATTTAATTATTTATATATATATATATATATATAATGGTATTAAAAGTCACTCCAATTGAACCGGTTTGGAAAAATATTGGGAAAAAGCCAAGAAAATAATACCACTTAAATTTTAAAATATTAAATCAATAATTTTCTATTAAAATGAGTTGTTAATTACTATTTAAGTGTAATCAATCTCTATACTTTTATAGGCAATAAGACTGATTCAGGATTTTAAATTTAAGGGGTATTTTTTTGTTTTTCCTTCAAAAAATTTTGGGACTAGATTTTATATTTTTGTTAAACTCCTTTCGGTTTTATTGAGCTGGAAACGACGCCATCATTTTGAGTTAAAAACTATAGCTGTAGGTTAGATTTATGTTTTAATGACTCGTTTTTAAGTTGTTAAATTATATGCGATTTATCCATTTGTTTATGAATTAATATCTTTTTATTTAAATATTACTTTATTTCAAACTTAAATATATATTTGTATATTTTAATAGCGAATTAAGTTAATCCTACTTCAATCATAATTAGAGCACTACTGACGTTGAACCACTGTATCAGGTCGTTGGATTTCAGGCCATTTTTGTATTAAAACATCGATGTGCAAATGAGCATTTGGGCAAGGATTGAGCTAACATAATTTATGGCAATGTGTCCTGTATTGGAAAAGAAAAAGGAAAGGAAATTGTGATTAAAAACAATAAATTAATGTGTACTTATTTTGTATTTACATGACACACAATTCAAAATACGATACTTAAAATATTTATATGAGTCTCATTCACTCAATCTAATTACAAATTTACAATTGTAATTTTTAATTCCTTTTTTAACTTACATTAATTCATTCCATTCACCATTCACTATGTAAGTCAAGAATATCTGGATCCATAATAAATGATAAGGACTTCGGATTTTATCTCTTTTTTTTTCTACAAAAAAAAAAAAAGAAAGAAAGAAAGAACTCCATTGCTCCCTTGTTATAAGCTTCAAATTTGAGAATGTGTGTCCCAAAATATAAACATTATGTTAAGTTTTTCTAAGCATTTATTGTGTTTTTTTTCCCCAACTTTACTGCTTATTGCTGATTGTATTTATTACATTTATTCTTTCTAACTTATCATCTTAACATATAAGGGTATATTTGAAAAAAAAATAATACTCCTTTTGTTCCTATTTATAAGAGTCTGATAATCAAATTACGCTATTTAAGAACGTTGTTAAAATTAGTTAAAACAATAAATGTGTCTAAAATAAAATTGTTTTTCAAATACGCCTTTATTTATGAGGGGTAAGTAAGATTAAAATAGAGAAATAGAATAAATATAGATATTACCAATTTTTTAATTAATACAATACATATAATTAATAAGGGGCAAAGAAGGAAAAAAAACTCATTAAATGTTCAGACAACTCTTATTGAGTTATTATAAAAAATGTCAACACAATTTAAATATTAGATTCTTATAAAAAAAAAAAATACAGCAGAAGGAGTACATATTTATTGCCTTTACATAATTTTAACCGTTTTTTTTTATCAACACAAATCAGTTATTTAATCTTGTAATAAGGAATGGGGAGCAGTGAAGAATGCAAAAGCCTATTATTATTGGCTTGCTTTTTTAGTATCCCTCGTTTGCTTTTTCTTCTTCTTTTGGAGTACGTAGTCCCTATATTATTATGACAAAAAAATCACAACCATTTAGGATGAAGAGGAGCATGTGCCCTCTTCTTGTCTCCTATGAAACAGGGCATGTGAGGTCTGTATAATTACCGCGTAAATGACTTTTTTTTTTATCAAAATTAAAAATGTACTCTTATTATATTATACTAGTTGGCAATCGGTATAATTATAATTGGCACAAAAAAATCTTGAACTTTTAACACCGGTTACGAAACTAACATAAAACAGTTTCTCCATCATTATTTATAAATGGTACGTCAAATAAAAACCGGTGTAGAAAAATATTTTTTTCCTACATTAATTGTTTCTAAATAGTCATATTATGATTGATTTGAAATAATATTTGAATTATGTCCTAATCATGGTTGAATGATTCGTGATAATTACAAGCATAATATTTATTTGTCTTGAATCTACATTACGCAAGTGACGTAACAAGGAAGAATTTTAATTTCGTCAAGTTGAAACGGATATAAATAAATCTCGCGTCATTGTTACGTGTACCCTTGAGTCTTGAGGAAAGTGATTAGGAATTTAGGATTATATTTATTCATTTTTTTAATTAAATGGGCATACACTAACGATAGAAGATTACAAACAGGATTAAACTTGCAATCTCCAACTTATAACGTTACTGGGCTACAACGCCATTCGCATATGATTTGTTGATTTTGATCGTAAGCAGACATGGGTTCCATGGGTTTTGGAATGTATCTAGTGATTTGTGTCTCTTGTATCAAACAAAAAGGCTTTTCTACCTTGTTTTTTGTAGGAAAAAAAAATGGAAAATTGCTGAAACATCTATTAATACAAAATTTAATGTCCAAAAATATCTAACAACTCAGGCTTTTTAACAATGTGCAACTAATTTTTAATTATGTGCAATATGCCATTAACTTTGTGCAAATATCTTTTTTTTATATAAATATTATTATCCTGTATTCAATTCAAGGTTCTTGGTTTCCCCTTCTAACACAAGTAATTCTTTTAAGACTCGAACTCGAGGTCCCATAAAGATCCAATAGGGCCCTGCATTATTAGACCAACTCTATATTAGTTTGTGCAAATGTCTTTTGTTATGCACATAATTAAGAATATATTACACACAATTGAAAAAAAAAATTATTAAATAAATTCCAAGTAACTTTAGGCCAAAAAAAAAAAAGTTACTACAAGAGATTTTTCAACTAATTTTCAAAAAAAAAAAAAAGGTGAATAATAACACATCAAGAGGATAGTTGCATTTTTAACCTGTTAGAAAAAACATTCTTGAGCTATATATAGTTTCCTTAAATTTAGGACTTGGGTATAACACCCTAAATTTTATTCATAAAAAATATATTATAATTATTTTGAGTGATTCAATAAAATGGTGAATATTCATGAATTTAGATCTTGTGAATTTTGAAATATTCATATTCATAAGGGAACAGGCAAATTAATTCAAGAATTTAATTAAATTACAAAGGTGATAACAAAATCATAATTTTGCCAATTTAGCCCAAGATTAATTATTTTTCAATTAATTGGAGTTAATTTCAATTAATCAAGAAAAATAAATGAAAATGCATAAAAGGGATTATTCTTGGTGGAATAAAATCAAGAATTGGAAAATTAGGGGGAATTAAATGTAATACCCCGAAATTTAGGATTAGAGGCTTGAGAATAAGCCTAAATTAAGTGGCCTGCTAAGCCCCAATTTAGCAGGAGCCCAAATTTATCCCCTAATGATTATTATATCTTTGGGGTATTAAGAAAGTAAAATAGTGAATTTTGGAGAAAATAATTATGTTTTTGGTGAAATCGCCTATGAGGTAGTGATCTTGTCATGTGATTTTGAATGATCAAATGATGAGCAAAAATTATGAAATTTTTCAAGATGAAATTAGACATCTTAAGCTTTAATATGATAGGTTATATGACTCAATTAGAGTGATATACAAAATGATATGAATTTTTGAAGTCAGCAAAGAAAAACTATGAAATTTCTGGAATAGTATGCAAAGATTGAAATCTTGGGATTATTGTGATTTCATCTAGAAAAATTATGTATTTTTCCTTAAAACTAGACTCAATAAGATTTCTATAGGCTTTGGAATCACTTCATTTCAATTTTTCTAGAATTAGTTATGATTTTTCAAAGTTTGGACAGAAAAACTGCCAGAAAATCCGAAAATAGAGAAAAATGTAATGGCAAACTTGTAATTTTGCCAAACAAGTCTAAATTAATTATTTTCCCATTAATTGAAGTTAATTTAAATTAATTAAGGAGAATAAAGGTGAAAAAAATATTTAGAATATTTTGGTCAATTAAATATGAATTTATGAAAAATTTGAGCAAAAAGTGCGATTTTGACTAAAATTGAGACTTTACGTGTATACGTAACCGAAACAAGTTGTGAAGCCAATTGAGACCATAAGGAGGGACCCCTAGGAGTCTCCTACATGTTGTAAAAATAATGAAATATTAGTTGGGCTTCATGACTCAATTTCATGTACATAGGAGTTTATGTACAAAAAGTGTAATTTTTGGAATTTGGAAATTTCATAAATTATTATAATATTATAAGATGTAGCATTTAAATCATCTCCTTCCTCCCTTGACATCAAAAAAACGACGACATATTCAGCTGAATTAGAGAGAGAACGTTTGAGATGTCCGGAGTGAGAAAGAGGAAGAAATCTCATAAGGTAAGTTGATTCTTCTAATGATTTAGCTTCTAACGCGTATAACTCCAATCCTAAGCTACTCCTTTATGTTTTTTAAGGTTTGGAAGTTTAAAATCTATTGTAGAACACTTAGGGTTTCAGCCACCTTGAGTAAAAGCTAGTGGGAGCTTGAGGTAACTTCCAAACTCTTGTATATTGACTATTTTGGCCGCTGTGGGCAATTTAATTTGTGAAATTTCGCCGGATTGCCATTTGTTTTAAATTTTGAAAATGGGTTTCCTTAGGGGTTATGCTGCCCAAATTGATACTAAATGGTAGTTGTAACCTAATGAAATAGTCAATAAAGTGGTTATGAGTATAAAGGAACGTGTTTACAGAGCTGAAACCAAAAAACCCCAATTTTCCTTAGAGTTTCTATAAGTTTCAACCAGCTCTAGAAATGGGCCTTAGAGTTGGATTTTCAATAATTTGATGATTCCGTTGAGTTCAGAATGAAAAATTAGGTGGGGTTACAATTGGTCACTTTTTCGAAAAAGGCTGAAAAAGCATTATTACGAAAACGCCCTTGAAACCCTTAAAGCTGGGCTGTCAAGGGTAATTTTGTAATTTGACATTGAATTTGATAATTTCAAATTCGGAAATGGATTCCTTGGGCAAAAATATATTAGAATAGACCATGTCAAAATATCAGGAAAAGTACGGTCGGACCGAGTACAGCGGGGGCGCGCCGGGTCCCCAGGGCCATTTTAGTAATTTTTCAAGATAGACTCATATAACCCCCATAAACACTATGGAAGTGTCTAAATGGTATATTTGGAATTGTAGGACCGAACTGAGAGCCCGAGTTGCTAGCACACAAATCGAGGAGAAAAGCTGGAGGTAGGGGACTTACCTTACTTACATGTATTTGATATATTTGCTTGTGTAGTGATGTATGTGATTGCTTTACTTGATTGTGTACAGCATATTTGAATAAATGAAGCTCTGTTTCTATTTTGTCGTGGCCATAGTTTTGTTACATGAAACATTGAGCATGCAGAAATGTTATTATGAGTCATACATCTAGTTAAAGCTAGCATGTTATACACGTAGCATCTATCATGCATGCATTATGATATCTGTTTCCTACTGAGATTCTCTCGAATCTCACCCTCCCCTACCACCAAATTAGGTAGGTGAAAACAAGAGGTGTACTGAAAGCAGAGAAGATGTAACACCCCAAAATTTATATTCACCAAAAGTATTGTAAATATTTGAGAAATTCAATAAAATGGTGAATATTCATGAATTTAGAATTTATGAATTTATAAATGTTTGATTTCATGAGAAATTGGGCAAAAATAATTAAGGAATTAACTTGGGTATTTTAAAAAGCCCAATATTAAGGTCCAAAAATGAAGGAATATTACAGAAAATATTTGGTCCAAAAATAGATGGATATTGGCCAAAGAAAAATAAGAAAAGAAATTGGATTAGAAAGGTAATGGCAAAATCGTAATTTTGCCAAAATAGCACAAAATAAATTATTTTCCAATTAATTGAAGTTAATTTCAATTAATTAAATAAAAAAAAGGTTAAAAATATATTTAGAATATTTTGTTCAATTTAATATAAATTTATGGAAAATTTGAGCAAAAAGTACAATTTTGACCAAAATTGAGACTTTACATGTATACGTAACCTGGACAAGTTGTGAAGCCAATTGAGACCATAGGGAGGGACCCCTAGGTGTCTCCTACATGTGGCATAAATAAAGAAATATTGATTGGGCTTAATGAGCATGGTTATATGTACATAAGGATTTATGTAGATAAATTCATTTTTAAAATTTTGGAAAATAAAACAAATAAATAAAATATTGCAAAATATATGATAAATAAATATATCATCATCCTCTTCAGCCCATTTTCGTGCTGCAACATACCTGAACTAAGAGAGAGAAAGTTGAGAGAGTTTAGAGAGAGAAAGAGAAGAAAAATCACAAGGTAAGCCGATTTCTCCGACGATTTAGCTCCTAACGCGTATAACTCCGACTCTAAGCTACTCCTCTTTGTTCTTTAGGGTTTGGAGGCTCAAAAATCTGTTCTCTAAAGGTTAGGGTTTCAGCCATTTTTGGGAAAAGCTTGTGGGAACTTGAGGTAATTTCCAAACTTTTGTTTATTAACTATTTTGGTTGCTGTGGGTAATTTAATCGGTGAAATTTCGCCGGATTGCCATTGATTTTAAATTTTGGAAAAGTGTGTGCCTAAGGGTTATGCTGTCCAATTTTAGTTCAAATGGTTGTTATAACTCAATTAGATGGTTAATAAAATGGTTAGAAGTAGAAAGGAACGCGTTTACGGAGCCAATATCGTAAAACCCCGATTTTTCCCGGAAAACATCATAATTTCGGCTAGGGATGTTTGAGGGCCTTAGATTTGGATTTTCAATGATGTGATGATTCCATTGGATTCAGTGGCCAAAAATAGGTGGGGTTACAGTTGGGCACTTTTTTAGAAAAGGCTGAAAAAGCATAATTACAGAAACGCCCCTAAAACCTAAAAGTATGGCTGCCAAGGGCAATTTCGTAATTTGACATTGAATTTGGTAATTTTGAGTCCGGAAATGGATTCCTTGGATGAAAATATGTCAGGATAGCCCTAGTCAAAAATTTGGGAAACCATGCCATCGGGCCCGGTACGGCGGGGCAGGGCCGGGCCAGGATCCCAGGGGCATTTTGGTAAATTTTTACCATAAGCTAATATAACCACAAGAAACAACATGGTAGTGTCTAAAATGATACTTGGATAGGTTATAACCTATTTCTTGTACATTTGATGTTTTAGGACCGAGTTGGACGCCTATAGTTGACACGTTTTACGAGGCGGACCCTTTGAGACAAGAAAGGGGTTAAGGTAGGGACTACTATCTCTCATATACTATGTGACTATTTGTATGATGCGTGTTACTGTATTTTGTGATCTGAACATGTGCTGGAGGCACATTACCTAACTGTGGTCTATGACCTAGCTGAGGTACACTAGTCTTACTTAGCTGTAGTCAAGGACTCAGCTGAGGTACATGTAGGGGTTTCAACGAATTAGTTGACCCTGAATTTTGTGCGCGCACACTGATGATATGAGTTTTCATTTTACTAGATACGGTACATTGCATATTTAATTTTCACATTTTATGTGTTGATCGTATGTTTCTACTGAGATTCCTTGGAATCTCATCCCTTTTTCTAATCCAAATATCTCAGTGGGTGCCAATGGTTCAAAAGCCAAGGATTCAGAGAAGGGAAACTGACAGGCACGTTTCCTAAGATGAATACAGTGGTTGTATATAGTCTGTATATGAAATAGTTTTGGAACATTCAGTACATATTTGTCATTATTATCGATTTCTGCTCTGCTAATGACTGTCTGTAAATAAATACTTATTATCAGTATAACGTACTTTTATGTTTGCCATAGAAATTGTTCATTATTGCCCTGCGCATATCAAAATGGAAACGGGTGTTGACATTTTTTGTATTAGAGCTAATAAGTGGTTCTGGCATTATCAGAATGGTATACTGATATAGTTTTGTTTGCATGGCGATAGGACATCATGAGCAGTTCGAGTGAGCCCATGACCAGTTCGAGTGTACCATTTGACGGGTCAGAGGTATCTGTCAACCAGAGCCATCCAGAGCAGCGTATACCAGACGGGCAGCTTTTCATCAAGTACTTTGGACCTGGGGGCATTCGTATGAGGCGGACGGCACGAAAGAGTGTGCCATTACTACACGTATTTGGACTAGAACCCAGGCCGGCTTCTCCAGGGCAGTCTCAGGTAGGAGACCGATGAGTATCCCAAAGAGGACTTTGAGGAAGGTCCAGAGTGGGATCCTGATGATGATCCAGAGGAGATCCTCGAGGACGAGTCGAGCGATCGTGAGTCTTGGGCAGAGCCGGTACAAGTGCCGTATAACCTGCAGCCGAACCTCGAGTTGTGGCACTATCTGCGGGGCCGATATATCCGAGCGGTATAGGAACATGACATTCCCCGCAATCAGTATCTTATGTTCTTGATAGGTGTGGGAACTATGTATAGGCTTCAGGAGGATATGGGAGTGAGGTTCACGAATAAGGTCTGGGCATATACTATTATAGGCTTCTTTCCATATACAGCGTACTGGAACAGACAGAAGAATAATATTGTAAAGAGGGGTCCGAGTAGGGGATTTACCTTTCTTGCATGTATTTGATATATTTGCTTGTGTAATGATGTATGTGATTGCTTTACTTGATTGTGTAGAACATATTTGAATAAATGAAGCTCTGTTTCTATTTTTCGTTGTGGCCATAGCCTTATTGTATGAAACATTGAGCATGTAGAAATGTCATTATGGGGCATATTGTAACACCCCAATTTTTGATTAAAAGCTAATGGTAATTATTGAAGATAATTATCGAATTAAAGTGGAATAATTATGGGTTTTGTGGCAATATTAATTAATATGCCATGATTAGTGAAAAATTGAAAGAATGAAATTATTAGCCATAAGTTAGTGATTAATGGAGAAATTAATTACTAACTAAGGAGAAATGAGATATGTAACTAAATGGCTAATGGAATTAGTAGAGTAACCAAGTGGTTACTTACTTTATGAGAATGCATAAGATGTGGACAAGTGTCACTTGATGATGAAGAGAGATGAGAAGAAAAGTCAAAGGACCATTTTTTATTCATTTCCTCTCTTTTCTCTCTCTCCCATGCGCATAGAAAGGGGCTAGGGGACAGATTTTCTGCACTTCATCCCTCTTCTCCATCTCTCTCTCACGTTCTCTCTCTTCTCTCTTCATTTCCTCCATTGTTGGCCAAGAGAGAGAAAAGAAAAGCTGGATTTAAGGTAAGCAAATGGCCTCAAATGCCAAAATGCTCTTCATTAACATTGTTCCTTGAGCTAAGAGCTTTCATCCTATGGCTGTAGTTTCTCCATTGGTGGTGATTTGAGGAATCACGAAATTATGGACTTGGAAGAATCATGAAGTGCCTTTGGGAAAGTTGTTAAGGTAAGTGAAAGCTTTAATTTCATATAAGTTTGGTGGCCATTGGTTGGGCCTTGAATTTCTGGAATTTTAGCCCTAATTTTCGTGATTGAGGGTCTTGGGGAGTATGTTATGTTGTTGTTATGGAAATGGTGCCTTGTTTAGTGTTTTGAATTGATAGAAGTGAATTGAAGCTTAAATGTGAAGTTTGGCACCTTTTGTGTTGGTTTTGTGCTTTGGTCAAAACAAGGCATATAAATGGGTTGTGATTTTGGTCATTTTGACACTTCCATTGGATTCCTTGAGTGATTTTGTGTGAGAATAAGCTTAGTTGTTGATTTTGGATTCATTGGAATCACTTGGGAAAAGTTGGAAAGTTGTCTTGTTTGAGCTCTGTTTTGCACAGTCTGTTTGCACGAGCGTTTTGAGTGACCAAATGATTTCAGAAAATTTTGAAACTTTCCAGTGTTAAATTTCACATCCCAAGCTTCAAAATGGACATATATTTTATGTCATTTCGTTTAGTATTCTGTGAGATATGGTTGTCCAAAGTTTGGGTTTGAAACAGAACTCTGTTTTGGGGGCAGTGATGAGTGTTGTGTAATTCTGGAATTTTATGGTGATTTCCAGTAATGGTACATATTTTTCCTAGAAAGAGGACTTAAGTACCTTTCTTTTGGCTTTAGAATCACCTCGTTTCGATTTTTTTAGAATTAGTTATGGTTTTTCGAAGTTCAGCCCAGAGTCAGGAAATTTCTAGGCCGCGGCCCAAGCCTTTCTGACCTGATTCGGGCCGCAGCTCAAGACCTTCTGGCACATATTTGGGCCGCAGCCCAAGGAAGGGCGGGCTGCGGCCCACCCCTGTGTTCCAGCACTTTGAGTGTTCGAAAGGAGATCTCTAATCTATTGTTTCCCGGCGTTGTAGGGCTTTTGTTAGAGGCATTTGTGGCCTCTTAAGGGCCAATTATGAATGATAACCAACTGTAAGTGTTATGAAAATGATAATTTGGAAAAGAGAATGATCCTATATCCTTGATTTGGTTATAGGGTTGGATATTCGCCCTGATCATGATTGATATCCGCTCGGATCGCGAGTAGCCGATGCTGGAGCATACGTGGAAAGAATAAGTGTAGGGAACTTACCTCTCCTGCATATATTGATATTTGTGTTTGTGTATTGATGCATGTTATTGCTTTGCTTGATTATGTGAAACATATATGAATGATTGAAGCTCTGTTTCTATTTATGCTATGGCCATGAGTATGTTGTTGAAACATTGAGCATGCAGATATATCATTATGTGAACATGAGTTATTGTGATGCAAGCATGTCATGCATTAAACACTTATCTTACATGCATAGTGGTATCTGTTTCCTACTGGGATTCTCTAGAATCTCACCCTTCCCTACCAACATTTTAGACAGGACAAGTGGCTCGAGGAAGGAGCAAGCGACTAGGGGCGGCGAGAATCCCTTATGGACATATGTATTTGGTAGTGGTTATCATTGCTATTTGGGATAATGGTAGTGGATTTGGATATATAATTGTATATGTTCGGATGATATATTGGAATATGTATTTGGATTGAAATTTGTGTAATCCCCATTTGAGGAATTATAAAGGGCGTATGTGCCCTATGAACCTTTAGTGAAGATATGAACCCGGAATTGCCGGGATTGTTATTGTGCACTCTGATATATTATGAATGTTAATTATCTTCACGAAGTAATTGTATTCGAAACGTGAATGTGAGACCAGGTTAAAGTGTTTGATTGCGAAATGTATTTGTGAAAACCCTATCTTAAGGATGGGGAATGTAAATGAATTTTGATAATTATTGGTCTCTATTTCACTCTAATGTTGTATTTCGGATATAATTACGGAGGGGGTTACACATATATCTAGTTAAAGCTAACATGTCATACACATAGCATCTATCATATATGCATTATGGTATCTGTTTCCTACTGAGATTCTCTCGAATCTCACCCTCCCCTACCAACAAATTAGGCAGGTGAAAACAAGAGGTGTACTGAAAGCAGAGAAGAAAACTACACAGGAGGAATGCAGTGGTGAAACGAAGATGAGAAGATGTCTCCGTTTTATTGGGATGGGTTTAGATACCCTAGTAGCCTTGTGCAACTACATTATTTGAATTTATCAGGTACGAACCCCTTGGGGGAAATTATGTAATTATGTACATATTATCAGTATATTCATGCTAATCCTGTGTTGCCCACCGAATTGCATATCGTTTTCTGTGAATACTCTGAAAAAGGTTGAAATTAAAATAAGGGCGAGACAGAAGAGAACTACACGGGAGGGATGCTGTGGTGAAACGAAGACGGGAAGATGTCTCCGTTTTATTGGGATGGGTTTAGATACCTAGTAGCCTTGTACGGCTACATTATTTGAATTTATCAGGTACGAACCCCTATAGGGAATATATGTAATCATACACATATTATCAGTATAGTTATGCTATTCCTGTGTTGCCTACCGAACCGCATATCGTTTTCCGTAAATACTCTAAAAAAGGTTGAAAATGAGATAAGGGTGTGACATTATACATAGTTCAATTATATGAATTATGAAAAATATTTTCTTCTCTCCTTCACCTTAAATTTCGCCCAACCATGAGAATAAAGGGGGAAAATGAGTTTGGTTAGAGTAAAGAGAAGAATGTATGGTTTGTGTAACTAGGAGGAATTTAGTTCCAAATCCAGTTGGACCCAAATGATGTGAAGGCATGGCATAAAGTTGAAAGAGTATGGCTTAAAGTAGAAAGGATATGGTGGGAGGTATGGTTGGAGGGATGGTGTATGCAAGGTGGTAAAATCTCAACCATGGATTAGATCAAGGGCTAAGAGACAAGAAGACTAAAATGATAAAACACACTTTCTTCCTCCTCTTGGGCACATTTCGGCCAGCCATAAGGAAAAGAGAAAGAGAGTGAGTTTGTGAAGTTCTTGGGAGCTAGAGAGAAGAAGGAGCAAGAAGATTAAGGTAAGTGTTATCTCTTGAGCATTTTTCTTGTGATCTTCCATGAAACTATCTCTAAACTCTCATTCTTCAATGGAATCCATGTGTTAGAAGGCACATTCTTAGCTCAAGGGGAGAGAGAGGAGACGCATTGAGTAAGAGAATCCAAGAATCAAGAAGTAAATATATCAATTTCAACTTTATGTTAGTATGAAGTTGTTGTTGGTAATTATTGTTTGGTTTATGTGATTTTTTAGTTGAGTTATGAAATTTGAAAAGCTATAACCCTAAGGGGTTATGCTGCCCAAAATCCTTTAAATCATGATTATGAAGTGTTTAAATGAGTTAACCAAGAATTAGAAGTGGAAAAGTACAGGTTTTGGAAGCTAAAACACAAAGCTCCATTTTTCTATTTTCCCTTCAATATTTCGCCCAGGACCAGAAATAGTAGTAGGAGTTGGATTTTCATAAAATAAATGGTTCCATTTAACTCAATGGGCAAAAATAGGTGGGGTTACAGTTGGGCACTTTTTTGGTAGAGGCCGAAAAAGCATAATTACAAAAACGCCACTGAAATCCCTAAATAGGGGCTGTCAAGGGTATTTTCGTAATTTGACAGTGAATTTGATGATTTTGAGCCTGGAAATGAATTCCTTGGGCAAAAATAAGTCAGAATAGCCTTAGTCAAAATTTTGGGAAATGTGCCACTTGGCCGGTTAAGGCCGGGGCGGGCAGGGTTTGCGAGGGCATTTTAGTAAATTTTCACTATAAACTAATATAACCACAAGAAACACTAAGGAAGAGTCTAAAATGATACTTGGATGGTTATGACCTATTTCTTGTACATTTAATATTTTAGAACCAAGTCGAGAGCTGAAACAACATGCTTTTCGATACACCATTAAACAGAGGATTATAAAGCGTTGAGGTAGGGACATTATCCTTCATACACTATGCCATAGTTATGTGATTGTGTGGTTGTCATTGTTTGTAAATGCACTTTATTAATCAACATGTTTTGCCCAGAAAGGGGCCAGTAGTGCCAGAGGCACTTACACTGGAGTTGGTGAAAATCCAACCGGTGCAGAATAGTGGGGCTGGGCCCTACTCATGTATACATGTAGATGATATGTTTATAATATTCATTAATTGGTGTATACATGGCATATATCACATCTACTTTTCGTATTCTCTATGAACGATAGCATGTCTCTACGGGGGATTCTTCGGAATCTCACCCTATTTTTAAACAAATACCTCAACGAGAACTAGCGGGACAAAGGGCAAAGACGTTGAAGTCGGAAAGTACGCGGCACGTGTCTCAAGACGAGGTCAAGAACGTGGTTATAATTTAGCCTATGTTTTGTCATTTTGAGGAAATTGTAAATATTAAGTTTCCACTGTAATTTCTGTTTCCGTCGACGAACAATATCAGAATTATAAACGAATATTATTATCAGTATAATTGTACTTTTCTGTATGCCCATTGAATTCCGTCTTTATTACTCTTCGATTATCGAAATGGAAACGGGTATTGACATTGAGTGTTTTTCTTTTCTTATTACATTTTTTTTAATTTTACCCTCTTAACACAATTAGCTTTTGTATAGGGTCTAATAGTACTAATAGGGCAAAAATTATCGGGGTCACCAATGTTAAAAAAATAAAATTAAAATATTTAATAAAGATAAAGAATATAAAAGTACCAAATTAAAAATTGAAGAAAATTGTAGTTTATATATTCCTCAAGAATGATTTTTCCAAAAAAAAAAAAACAATCGATCAAATCTTTGACTTGCAAAGATTTGGAGTTAGTCATGTGATTTTCGGTGGGAAAACCACAAAAAATTGGGGAGGGGGTATTTTTGTGAGAGAAGCAAAATTGCAAAAATGTGATTATGGTGAAGCAGTTTTAGAGACAAAAAATGTTTGACAAAAATGGTATTAAGAATAAAGTAAGAATAACATAAAGAAGTGAGAAACAGATAGATTTGGATGATGCAGATGATGGTGCAGCAGAAGGAGATGGATTCATAGGCACTGGAACAGACCCAAACACATTTGCTCCCACTGAGTTTGTTGTGTTCAACACTGATGTGCTTGTACTGCAATCCCAATTTAACACACCAATTTTCAGACTTTTTTTTTAATCCCAATAATAATAATAATAATAATGTATTAGTTCTTTTCACCGCACCTCTAATTTTTTGCAGATTTAAACTGTCAGACTTGAAGTGAATAATTTGAATTCAAGTGTTATTCACCTATTCTTTTACATACTAATTTTTCACATGATATTAAAGTTAAACTCTTCATAGCCAAACAAACTAATAGAAGCAAAGTGGAAGGAAGTGCAGTGGATAGAAATTAAATAAAAAGTACATAATTTTTTACAAGGTCTAACTCTCGCGCTATTGCTTACAAAAATAAAAAAAAAAAATTATTGAAAGGATGAAATAAAATTACTTTGTAAATTTTACCCCAAAAAATTTTCATAACCATTTTTTCATAAAGTTACAATCAAATATTTTCAAAATATTAATTTTAAAAAAATTAAAATATGTGGATGTAATTAGAAAAACACTATTAAGACAAAAGGGCTTAATCATGTAACTTTTGAATATTGAAAGATTCTTGAGTTCCATAAAAATCAGAAGAATTATATTATAAATATTTTTATCATATTATAAGAAATTGGAGTCATATTAGATTTAGCATAATCAAGAATCTCCTTGTAAAAACAATATATGCATTATGCTTTTTCTGATTCAATTTGTGGCTAGAAAATAAAAGAAAGCATAAGGTTACCTCACCTAATGTATGGAAACTGGCAGGGCCCAGCACCTGGAAATAGATGAAAAGGGAAAACAAGAAAACATAAATAAATAAAAATTAATAAAAAGTAAAAACCCTGTGGACAGGCAATAAATGTAGGAATAGGATCAGGAGACTTCTTTCGGTGGCACTGTGGTTGCCAACAAAAGTTGAAAAAAAAAATATAAAAGGAAAGAAACAAATTTGACTTTCTGCTTCATGGATATCAATCAAGTCCCACTTTTATAGGTCCTAAAACACCCAAATTAACTTCCAAGGAAATTCAAAGATGCACCAAAAGTTTCTTGTTTTTTTCTGTTATGTGCCCATTGCTCAATCCAAAACAATTACTCGCAATCTTACAATATAACCGTATTAGATAATTAATTTATAGAAATTAAATAAATTCGTTAAGTTTGCAATTTATAATAAATATATGTGTGTTGGTTTTTTAAAATATCCCATTTAATCATCTGTATTATAATTCTCTATAATTTGTACCATAAAAAGAATTTTTAGAAAAAATATTATATATTTATGAGACAAAATGGATTGTGGTGTTACATTTAGAATTAAATTAAATTCCTCAACTAGCTGCTATATTTATAACAGGAGGTAACATACACACACCGAAGAAAACATAAAAAAGAAAAACTGCTTACTTGGATTAATGCTGGTGACTACAGCAACTCCACCAAAATTGCAGCTATTAGGAACTGGATTCTTGTGATAATAACTATTGAATGCAAAAGAAGCATGATCTCTCAGAGAAGTGGGGCTATAGCATCTTCCATTAGGTTGGATCTCAGAGCAATCAGCTCCACCATATCCACAAGCATAGTCCAAAGCCACTTGCAGAGATATCTGAGAAGCACTAGGGCTAGCAACACACCAGCTCACACCAGAAGTAGAAGAAGAAGAAGATGATGAAGAAGAAGGTGAAGGTGAAGATGAAGATGAAACAGAGGAATTATTGTTATTGGGTATGGTTGGAGTATTAATGGTGGTGTATGGGAGTGTTGAAGCAGGGGAAACAGAGTCTGGACTGGAATTAGGGTTTAGAATTGGGGAAGAAGAAGAAGATGGTGATGAGATTATGGGGACCAAGTTTGGAATTGTGGTAATTGGGGTGGTGATGTCTTTTTGTGTTGTTGAGATCACATGTGATTCCTTCATTGTCCTTTTGCTAGATCCTGTGTGGTATTCAGAAACAGAGTCAAAAATTTTCAAATCAAAATTTCAACCTATCTGCTTCAAACAAACTGTGCATTGAAGAAAGTGATAGGCATGTGGCTCACATCTTTTTCTTAATGAGACATTGATAATTAGACTATTTATGTTCGGTGTTAAAATGTTGGAATCATAAATATCGAATGAATAGAGACTTAATGGCAAAAAAAAAAAAAAAAAAAGAATGAATAGAGACTTGATTTAGTTATCTTTGTGCTCATGATTTATTTTCTAACTATTTCTCTTGAATGCATTACAAACATACACTATCAATTAGTATTGGTCCTAATGGAATAGGTTTTCACCGCTTCAAGCATGAGATTTTTTTTTTTTTTTTTTTTTGCCAATCTTTAAGTATGACATTTTAAGTTTAAGTTTAAGTTTGTGCAAATGTTCAAAATGGCTTTGGGAAAGTTTATCTTAATTGGGCCGAGCCGACAAAGCTTTAATCTAA